>JAVHNS010000004.1:2400000-3000000 GCA_036872755.1 Orbilia blumenaviensis | reverse complement strand
GCACACACACCCAATAAAATTACTTACCACTCCTTACTAAAGTAAGTATCGCATTGCATTACTCTAGAAGCCGGTCATTATACTAGTAGCTCAAGCACTTAGTAAGTAAGTATGCAGTCGGCATGCACAAGGCCTGGGCAAGAACATTCAGAATCGAGCCGGAGTAAGGTTTTTGGTGGAGGGGGGGGGTTGAATTCCGGGCCGATAGAAAGTATATAACAAGTGCCGTTGCCCAGCGTCTCTCCCTCCCTCCCCTCTTTCTTCCCGCCTGCTTTCAACCACTTCCTCCTGCCTGTTCCTGCTACACCTCCATACTTCTCACCATCATCATCACCATCATCATCACCACCATCATTGCCAGTTATCTTTACTGCTAGGCATTACTCGATTACAGGTGTCGACAGAGCTCGGTTTGCACTGCCATTATCGCTCCATCTAGGCTGTAGATTGCAATCCTCCAATCCACAAGTAAAAACTTCTTCACAATGTCGGATCAAGCAGTGTAAGTAGCTCAATATACCAAATACCAAAATACCAGTACCAAATACCAGTATCGGTGCCAGCAGCGGTGTCTGTACCAGTGCCAGTACCGGTATTAGGCGGCATTGCAGGAATTGTCGGTGATGTCCGTGTACCGGCATGCCCTACGTCTCCTGGTAACCTCTGGGCCCCCCCTCCATGCACCCAGAACGTTGACCCACTCTCCTATCCTCTTCTCTCTCCAAACATCCCGCTCACCACATCCGGCCACTCTTTTGGCCCGGATTCGTTACGCTTGTAGGCGGGCAAGTCATGAACAGACATTGGCTAACGCGAAGGTGCGGCTTGCCGGTATCGCCGGCGGCTTGGTACACCCTGATACACCTAGTGGCGGTCCGTATTCTCCCTTCCTGTGCTCTAGCTACATACCTTCCCTGCGAAGTCCGATTCAATTCGTCCTTTTGCGGACGCCGGGACCCGATGACGTCTACCCCGCCCCCACCACACAACGCAATTTGGAGGGGGCTACGGCCGGTAGACGGAGCTCTACAGCTGAGATTTCAGCCTCCGGGGACTGCCTGAGGCACTAGAAATCTTAATTGAAGCTCAGGGCCCGAATCTCTTCGTAACCATCCCGATACTTCTGCGAGACCGGAGCATGCTGACAGTGGGGGTCACAACACAGACTTCGGCCTCATCGGCTTGGCTGTTATGGGTCAGGTAGGTTCTCCTAGATTTCAATTGCGTGTTCGGAGGGGTTCCGGAGAATCCGGGAAGACATCCTGAAAGGCTTGCTAACATAGTCCGTCGTATACAGAACTTGATCCTCAACGGCGCAGACCACGGTAATTTCCCCGGAATGAAGCCCTTTGCGTTATCGGGTCGGGAATATCTAACAATATATCGAAAGGTTTCACTGTCGTCGCATTTAACAGAACAGTTTCGAAGGTCGATGACTTCCTTGCCAATGAAGCCAAGGGTAAGCAACTATGGGTAGCTCTATTGTTGTTGTTGTCGTACCTATCCCGGTGATGCTAAACTCGAAAATCTATAGGCAAGTCAATCGTTGGAGCCCACTCCATCCAGGATCTATGCGCCAAGCTCAAGAGCCCACGCAGAATCATGCTTCTCGTTAAGGCCGGCCAAGCCGTCGATGACTTCATTGATGCCCTTCTCCCATTCCTGTCGCAGGGCGACATCATCATCGACGGTGGTAACTCACATTTCCCCGACTCCAACCGAAGAACAGAGACCCTCGCTGCTAAGGGAATCAGATTCGTCGGAGCTGGTGTTTCCGGTGGTGAGGAGGGTGCCAGAACCGGCCCTTCGATCATGCCTGGTGGTAACGAGGAGGCCTGGCCTTATATTAAGGATATCTTCCAGAATATCGCCGCCAAGAGCGACGGCGAGCCATGCTGCGAGTGGGTTGGTGACCAGGGTTCCGGCCACTTCGTGAAGATGGTCCACAACGGTATTGAGTACGGTGACATGCAGCTTATCTGCGAGGTAAGTTTGTAAAATCGGTCGTTTGTGAAGCTAGGATGGCCCACTAACCCCCGCCTTATACAGGCCTACGATATCATGAAGCGTGGTCTCGGTCTATCCAACAAGGAAATCGGGGACGTTTTCACAGAATGGAACAAGGGTGTCCTGGACTCCTTCCTGATCGAAATCACCAGAGATATTATGTACTACAACGACCCTGCTGATGGCAAGCCACTTTTGGACAAAATTCTCGATTCTGCTGGCCAGAAGGGTACCGGCAAGTGGACTGCCATCAACGCCTTGGATCTCGGCATGCCAGTCACTTTGATCGGCGAGGCTGTCTTCTCTCGCTGCCTCTCTGCTTTGAAGGGTGAGCGTGGACGTGCTGCTGAGACCCTTCAGGGACCCCAGATCCCACCATACACCGGTGACAAGAAGGCCTTCATTGATGATCTCGAGCAGGCTCTCTATGCCTCCAAGATCATTTCCTACGCTCAGGGATTCATGCTGCTCCGTGAGGTCAGTGCTTCTTGCTCGAATAACCAAATTATATTACTTGGATGCTTACTTTTCTTATAGGCCGCCAAGGAGTACAAGTGGAAACTCGCCATGCCTGAGATCGCTCTTATGTGGCGTGGAGGTTGTATCATCCGATCCGTCTTCCTGAAGGATATCACCAAGGCTTTCCGCAGCAACCCATCCCTCGAGAACTTGCTCTTCGACGACTTCTTTAACAAGGCTATCCACAACGCTCAGCCCGGTTGGAGACGAAGCATCATCAGGGGTATCGAATTGGGAATTGCCACCCCATGTTTCTCGACCGCTTTGGCCTTCTTCGACGGATACAGGAGCAAGGTCCTCCCAGCCAACCTATTGCAGGCTCAGCGTGACTACTTCGGTATGTATACAACGCAAATTTCCACAAATGGATAATCAGAAATACTAACAAGTTTTGAATTATAGGCGCACACACCTTCCGTGTCCTCCCAGAGCACGCCAGCGAGACCCTAAAGGAGGGTGCCGACATCCACGTTAACTGGACCGGACGTGGTGGTAACGTCAGCGCTTCCACCTACCTTGCTTAAGTCTTTACAATAATTTATCTCTCCCTCGATATACAGAGTGTCTGTGGTATCAAAGTTGGTATGATCTTTAGTTTAATTTGAAGAAGTGACAACAACTGCGGGGAAAGACGGAAATTCTTCTTTCCTTTATTCCCTTCTCTGGTGACATGAAGATTTGTTGCCTATTCTATTCCCTTTCCTGATTGCTATTTTCGCGACAAAAGGAATTTATTTATGAGCGGACTTTCTTCTTTTCCCCTCTCCAGTATAGTTGTTTTTTTTCTTCTTCTTTTGACTAAGTACTTAGTTTACCAAAAGGGGAGAGGGAGGTTCCTATGGGATTTTTCTGCTTTTTTTTTTGTCTATAGGAGCAAAATGGAATTTCGGGTTTTTTTGTGAGCAAATCCAAAATCCAAAAGTCGATATGTCTTTTTAACACTCGGGCCAATCCTTTGTAAATCAGTAAATTATATCTTAAGATATTACAGCTTACGGCCTCTAAACAAAGATAATTAATGGTAACGAAGTAACATATCTATAATAAATAAAACACAGCGTCTGGGACCGAGGCTCGGTAAGACTCATAATTTATAACGTCAAGCTTACAATTATTGAAATTCATAAAGGCCAGCGTCTGCCTGACGATAACCTCCTCATTCTCGGCGCCCGGTTCCACGCCAATGGGCACGCATTGAACCTTCATCATTAGATAAGACTTGATGTCTTTCAGCGCCACTTGTCTGTGTCCCTCGATATAAGGGACGCGCGTGAACGCAAAGCGGCAGAGGAATATCAATTGTCCGGCTTCGCGGGGGGATAGTGAATCCGGCCCGCTGTGTTTGATACAGCTAATCGCCTCCTCTACTTCCCTTCTCCCGCCTTCCCTTTCCCCTTCTCCCTCTCCGGCTGTATGTAAAGCTACGCCGTCGTCAAGATCCGAAAGGATATCAGACCTCCGCCGGACAAAATCCCAATTATTAGTAACCACCCTGGACCTCATGAACCGATATTGAGGGTTTATAAACCGCACTACTTTGAATATGCGGATATAGCGGTGGTAGACACGTTCTATCTCCTTGGCGAGGGCGGTGGATACGATGTACCGTTCTTGATCGTTGCTATAGTCTTTTGGTTCGGGGTATTTGACGCACAGTGGGGCGAGTTCTTTCCATGCGCTTTCGACGATTTTAAGGAAGAATGGGGTGAAGAGCTGGGTTTCCGAATATGATGGGGGGTTCTTCGTGGTGGTGGGCATGTAGAGGCCTGTTGTGCTGTAGTATTTTACTGGTGTCGAGGTGGAGATTATCGAGCACCAGGACTTGCAGACCCGTCGGCAGGTCGTTTGGAGGTCGACTGCGGGGATGTACAGGAAGATCTCTTCCAGGACCTCGGTGGGTAGGGTGGAGAGCAAGGCCCTTGAAGAGGGGTCTGCAGGCATGGTTTAGACTGTTATTTATATCGCTAGCGCCTGTACAGGATTGGTTTTAAATCAATTTGGTCGTGATACCTAGGTATATAGATGTATACCAAACGAGACTATATATACTCTGGGAGTGGATGGATATTATACTGGATTGGTACGTAGGTATTTACATGCAATGGAGCAAACCCTCCTAGATTAAGCCAATTGTTTGCCAAATACCGACGCAGCCTTACAACATGCGCTTATGACCTCGTCCTTGAGCAGAAGTAGTTAAGTGAGTACCTAAGTACTACACCTAAGCTAGGTATGAATCTATCTTGTGTAACTAGTCAAGGCGTTCTTAGTCTCGGCAGCCAGCAGGGCTGTGCCTTGTATTTGTGAAGTTCCTTAAGCTTAGCTACTTTGCTTAAAATGGATGGTAGGTGCGCCCTATCATCGGGAGTGGCTGTCCCATTTGCTATGGCGTTGTTTATTGCCGAAATCCTCTATGGCCTTGTATATAAGTAGTGCAGCAATGTAGAAGGCACAATTTACTAGCATTCAGACCTGAAACAGTATGTAAGAGAGGCGTTAGCAAATTATGCCCAATTGTATCGTATGAATGAAAACGCAAATGCAATGTAACCAGAAATTTGCACTACATTGCATTGCATTTGTGCACTTGGGTAATTGACCTCACCTGTTGCATTTTACCCAAACAACACGACTTTGTTTTCTGAATTCGTAGAATCAATGCATCGGGGAATGTGAGTTTATCGTCTATTAATTCACACTTCCCCGCTTCGTAGTATTTGTCAAATGAAATTTGTTGTAAAAGGTATCGGGGATAGTAGTGGTATTTGCTGGTAGGTCACACACACACACACACACCATTTTTGATGTGTTTCATCATTGCTTCGATGCAATGTGGGCCTCGCAACTGCCGTATAAATAGGTGGCGCCTTGAGGACCGCCAACCCATCTGAGTATATCAATGCTTTTTGATATACCTAACGGCGGAGCGGGGTTTTCCCATTTAACCCCCTCCGCCTCCCCCTCCGCCCCCGCGGTGGTCAACTTGCAACCAACAACCATCGATCTGGGTGCCATTTAAGGGCGAGCTAGACTGATGGGGAGGCAAACCGGGGCACAGAGCCCTCGGTTTGGTTATTGTTCGACGGAGAGGGGGCCTAGGGACGGTCGATATGGAGGAGATAGGGGGGTTTGGTATCACCCACCCTCCGAAGTGGATATTATTATATCCGATAGATCAATCGCCGCAATACCGTAGGCTCGGGCAACGCTTGAGGTATATGGCTGAAGGAAACCATCGCGAGTCCATAAATAATAAATCGATAACAGAAGGTTGCTGTAGCCGGCCCCACATAACCTCCGTGATAAAGCCATGTAGGCCACACCCGGAATCGGGTTTGTTGTCGAATCCCTTCGCCCAATTCGCGGGTCCGGTTTGACGCGTGACATTTTTGAATATCGACAAAGCACAATACCGGAAAACTTGAAAGAAAGGAGAAGCGGTCCAGGGCCTCTTTGTCCCGATGACGCTTAAATTCCGCCACAGCCCAAGACAAATGGGGGGAATGCCATGAATTTGCTGGTACCAAGAGGTGGGTTAGCCGGAGCATAGAAAGGTGTGCTCTCCGGACTACTGTAAGATTCTACGACGTAGGAGCTTTCACAATCCCCAGTATTACTTAGCTAGCTGTCATAGTGGGGTTACCCAGACCTGTAGGAAGAGGGATATCGATGTCAGCCAATGCAGCAAGAGGAAGGGCACGTGTTCTTAGATGGGGATAACTTACGGAAAGCTGGTGGTTCACCCAGTGGTGCTTATTTATACGTACAGGGAGGCTGTTGTTTGGCCATCCCTATTTCTATCCTATGAAGGACAGTGCTGATTATAAGTGCCCCCTGGGAGGAGGGGGGCATCGGAACTATGAGAGGCCCTGCTTTCGAGGGAACAGTCCAGTCTATAGCCTCTATGTTAATATGAGATCCTTAATATGTTATTGAAGATGTAGCAGGGCCATACCTATGGCATCAGATACCATTTCAATCCACACCTCCTCAACACCCTCGAAGAGTGATGAAGAGGGAGAGTAAATATGTATACCTTCTAAACTCAGCACCTGGCAGAGTAGATAGATGCCTTGGAAGTGGATTATAGTTCCGAGTAGAGATGGCATCTATTATAAGATGAATGTGAAGGAGGAGTAGGAGGAGATATGGTTGAAGGTGAGAAAGTAAATTCACACGATGAATAGGAAGAGGAAGAGTATTTACATGAAGGAGAAGAGGAATAAATGAATAAATGAACGAAGGAATAAATAGACTCTTTAAATAATAAACCAGAACATAAAGTGGGGAGGGAATGGCCCACCCCCTCCCAAATTCCGAGAAGGGTAGGAGGGGCAATGATGAGGGAAACTTTCCCCCATCCTCATACCGTTGCCACTATAAAAGGGGACTTTCAACCACCAAACCATCTTCCTTTCCTCCAAATATTCTCCGTTTTTCAGTTCCTCCTTCTCACCCAACATTCACACAATCATTCATCGTGACCATATAATCACACTGACTGACTGCACCCCACACAAAAACCAGACCAACACACCGATTGCCTTCCAGTTGGATATCGAGCAACAGAAGGCGGGTCCACTCTTTTATTTGGTACCAGCAAGTAGTACCTACCAAGTATCCTCGCTCCTCCCACCATCAATCAACCGGCCATCTGAAAACCCCCTTCGTTTTCACGATGGCACGTTGTAAGGTTTTGTCCCCAGCTATGCTGGCCCTCCATTTCCTGTTGATCCTCTTCTTCTCCAACTTGGTACTTGGAGCTCCAGCTCCCACTGGCCCCCCAATGGTGACTCCCCTAGAGCTCGACGGCACTCTGGCCCCGGCTCCTACCAATCCTCCTGCCGTAGTTCCTCTCGAACTGGACGGCACCATCGTCCCGGCACCAACTGATCCACCAGCTGTACTTCCTCTCGAAGTCCCAGTTGGTACCGTCGTACCCGCCCCAAGCTCCGTCCCCGTCATCGAACGGGCTAGTAAGGCACGTGCCATCGAGGTTCTCGCAGACTGCGCCAAAAGGGGCATTGATATCTACGGGGCAATCCCGAAAGACGCCAAAAGGATCCCGGCGAACGATCCCTCTGTCCCCATCAAACGCCACGATGGCACGAAGTTCGAGGACATGACGTTTGTCCACAGCTTCTCTGCCGAATCGGACGCCTCTCTCTGGGCCTCTGCTCAAGTCTTTGTTAGTCAATACCCGGAACTCGTCAACGGAACTGAAGCATACCAAAAGGCATTGGAGAAACGCCAAATCAAGGCAGACCCCGGTGTCACTGTCACCGTCTACGGACCTGTTGGTGTCCTCGCTTCCGGGTTTGAAGAGAGAATTGGCATCGGCATGTGGGAAGGCGGTAAAGATGACTGGAGTACCAACCCACAACCCTGTCAAGGAAAAGGTAAGTAAAAATCTCATCATATGATTGTAACTCATTTATATGAGAAAAGAGACATAGGAAGAAAGCATTGCTGACTTACTGTCCTTCGTTGCTGGCAGGTTGGTGGATTGACCCTGTCCGGCACGACAGCATGTACTTGGCCAACATCCCGACCTATTCTGTTGGTGTTAGCTTCCGTGCCCTCGGAGGGTATAATTATGAACTTCTTGATTTCCGAACTCACTCTGGCATCACAGGCAGGCCCGACTGTGGGCGTCGACTCTACTCGGCGGGAGAACATACCCCGGCCAGTTGTTGGCGTCATGGCAAATTCGCTGCCAAGTGCTTTGTACTCTGGCAGAATCCTAGCTTTAAGGCCCCTGCACGAGAGTGCAAGAATGGAGTCTGCAAAGGCAACTAGGTGAGAAGGATGTGTTGACACCCTATCGCTTGGGATAGCTTTCTGATAGAGGAGGAAGGATGATGGAGAGAGGAAAAGGATTTCTACTTTTTCCGGGGGGGATGCTTGGTTTTTAAATGCTGCTTCTTTCTTTGCAAAGTTGTTTTTACGGCAACTTTTTGTTCATTCTTTGTTGACACGCTCGCTCTTCTCTGCACGTCGTCTGCCCTTGATCATCCATCATGAACTGGCTGGGCGTGTGTGTGGAGCGGGTGATCCGTTGGTGGGCCTGCCCGTTGGTGGGAAGGTTGTGCTTTACGCTCTTTTTTCCTTCTCTTTCGTTTTTACATGCTGGCTAGCTGCTTTTACATACTGCACTAGACAAGCGCTTTCCATGCTGCTAATAGTCAGTAGACTACTGGTAGTAATGGCTTCTTCACTTTTATTCTTTTTAACATAGAATAAGAATGGAACTCTCTTTAAGCCTCACCATAATTTTAACAGTGTATACTCTTCACAGAATAGAGAATAGAGGGACCCAGCTAGTTTTAGCTTTGGATCCTACGATTAGTAGCTGGTAGGACTGTTTTGGTAACCGCTTGAAGGCTAACATATGATATCCCTGCATAAATACTTGAAAAGTAGGTATGTGGTAGAATTAGCATGTATCCGCGCGTGACATGACATCCTCCCCAGCACTAGGCGTGTGTTGGGTATGTGTGTCATTTTGGAACCCCCTGGTCCTCGACCAAAACAATATGAAGTAAGCGGGAACGGGATATAGCTGGCATATAGCTATAGTATTCCGTGTAATAAAGAAATTTATATGTATTTTGTATAGATAGCATGTGCAGGTTTCCGCTACTATAAAGGCCTTTGGGCTGCTTGGGTAGCGCCCGTACGTTTGGCTTGGTGTTACTGGGCCACTTGGAATGTCAGCTTGAGTCGGTGAATTTCACCATCTCATACCCTCGTTTTTCCCACTTAAGCGCTACATTTGTTATACTTACACGAAAAATATACCCTTTTTTTTTAAAAAAAAACTGGTGCGTTATATACAAGAGCGGCCTCGCTGAACGGATAGATAATCGACATTACTCGAATGCCTAATATAATGGGCTATGTATAGGTATATATACGGCCGCTATTATTGATACTATGGTGGCTAAAATTTGTCAATACGATATAATACAAGCCATGAATATTACAACTTAAGCGAGGCACAAGTGTGTTAAATTTTCATAGTTATGCTCAACCATTAGCCCATCACCAGCCCGCCACGAAGCCCACCAGCCTGCCTAGTCAGAGGCCGGAGAAAAGCCAGACAGCCAGACAGCCAGTGTACTAATTTACGACTATTTCATATACTTTGGCTGGCTATTGGCGGGCTAGTGGCAGGCTGATAGTTGAGCATAATTATGAAAAATTAACACACTAATGCCTCGCTTAAGTTGTAATATATATTTTTTGCACGGTCTGTATTATATATCGTTTTGACACATTTTTGCTGCTGTGCAATACAATCAGAGAGCTGAAATATATCAATAAGATGATATTGATAATAATAATAATTGAAAATATCTTGGACAAAGGAATCAGGTAGAGAGTTATAACTAAAAACTGCTCTTCAAGCTAGCAATCTAAAGAAAAAAGGAAAAAAGGGAAAATTCTTTTGTCTTTGCCTGAGTACGATTGCTTCGTTAAAAAAAGTATACGACAACGGGGGAAAACATACAGCTGGAAAGCAGAAAAGAAGAAAAACGCCGTTAAACACCACATCCAACCCACTCCCTCTTATGGGCCCAAAAAAACCATAATACAAGAACAAAAAGAAGAAGAAGAGGCGGCATTCCTCACGCTTGAACGAGACTTGTACTCTTTTGACCTGTTTATCTGGACAGAGCCTCGTCCCTAGACCATCCAGTGTTCTTCAGGTGTGCAATCCCCTTGCTTGGATGCGGCTTGCTCGGATCATCATACTCCGTCATAAACGGGTTTGGATCCATATCCCCATCCAAATTCGCCAATGTATGGTTCACCTCCCTATGCTTCGCCTCGTCCGCTCTGATATAAAGCAACATATCACGGACTTTGGCATCGGGGTTCATCTTCCAGTAGTTAATCGCGATCTGTGGGGCGGACATATGCTCGAATCTTGGGAGTTTTCCGGCGTCGATATCAGAGATGGCACGGGTGTATGTGATCACGGCTTCTTCTTCGAGGTATCCGACGAAGCGGTGGCAGGTGCGGGGCGAAAGGAGGTAGGAGAGGAAGAAAGCGTTATAGAAGACACCTTGGGCGCCAATGATCATTAGACGCATAAACAGGCCCGGCTGGTGCAGTTTGAGGAAGGTGAGAAGATGCATTCCTATTATAAGTCAATATTTAGTTAGCCATTAAACCATCCTTCCTCTAGAATTTCTTTAAGGCGGGAGAAAAAACGTACTCTCGTTGTACCCTTCCTCAAGTAAGGTCTCAATCCATCCGTTATCTCGTCTAAGACTCCGAATAGACTTTAAATGTCTTAGAGTGCCAGCCACAAACCCTGGAACACCAGCAATGCTCTCCAAGAAGATGAATCTGATCATCCACTTCTTTTCCGTCATGGCGAATTGGGTACCATCCTTAGGGCTCTTCTCACCGGATGCGATCTTAGGATCGTGCTTGTACCCCGTGGCGAGGTCAAACATCCCTCTGAGGAACCTGACGGCATTGATCGCAATTCTGTCCGAGAAGTTACGGGCTTTGAGATGTGCGATCTCTATATCTGCCATTTGCTTCTCGGTGTAGATTGGATGGGGCCATGACTGCTTAGTCTCCCGCTGGGTGGGTTTGGTAGGAGTGATCTGGAGAGACTGGGTCGTCTGGATTGGTGTCTTAGCCGTGAAGCTGAAAGAACGGGCCTGGTTGAGGGTAGCCCCGTGATATTGGCAGAGAACCACCGAGATTCTGGCGGTTGGGAGCTGGTACGCCAACGGCTTGACGCCGCCGACGGCACGGTAGGCGGTCTTCGCGAGAACTGGGGACCGTGTGCTGAGCATGTGTGTAGAGAGGAAGCGCCGAAGCCCTCAAATTACGACAGATATATATATATATATATATATATATAATAGTTTATATATACCACTTGAATATGTAGGTATATATAATTTTGTGAGATGAATAACAAAACAATTCTCTCTCTGCTGGAAACTGAATTCGAATAGGGAGAATTGGTTCTGGTAGAAACGCGGGGGATTTAATTGCCCTTTTTATAAAATATTATGTAAATAGCGCTAAGCCTGAGCTTATAGTATGGGAGTGTTGGATATGTGGTATTTTAGTATGGCCGAAATAAAGAAGCTCTCGTGGAAAAGTTGGGGGACGTCGAAGCAACTTTTATACGATCTGGAATACCCCCCCTTAGGTCTCACGTTCATAACCCCCCCGTCTTTATAATTATACTTTCCTAGTTCCCGGAAATGTGCATTGTATTTTTCCAAGGAGAAGATTATACCTAAAAAGAAAAGCAACATGTCTACACATACATTCATGCAAGAATGTGACCTTGTAATCACAATTTTTCTCATTCGCGAGTCAAGTCGAGTCCCGCCCCCAGAGCTAAGCACCTATGACAAGGCAGTTTCACAAACAAAATGCCCCATTTAGCGGGCCAATTTGACGGAGGTCAAGTGCCACAAGGTCCGATCAGTCAGCTCTGTTAGCTGCCCAAGTTTATTAGCTAACAGGGGGTATTTTGGCCCTTTGTGTTCACTCTTCGGAAGGAACCGCTGCGTCTTGTGCCTATTTTGGGGAAACATATCCGCTCTGGGAGAACAGGCAAAAGAAAAAAACCAGCGCTGCATCGCGCTTCACAGCTAACATAGCTTGGGGGGAAGGAATAATTCGGAACTCCGGGGATTAAACTGGACCGGCGCAAAGAATTGGGACTAGAAAAAATTCATGTGCGTATAATGCAAGGCAAGGCCAACTTTACAACTTGGTTTGTTTCGTCACTCAATTCGGCCAAAAGGGCGGCCTGGTTTTTTTTGGTTCAGCTTTGCAAATGTTGCAGCTGGCGAGTTTTTCCGGTTTCCTTGGCCTTGAAATCGATTAAATCTGGGTCGGAATGGTTTTCCAGACCCCAATAGTCCCGAAAAGACCCGATAGTTGCAAGCTTGCTTACTTGAGCAGGCAAAAGAGTGTCAAGACAAAGCGGCTCAGCATCCTCAAACGAAACGACAAAGCAGGAACTCACTTCGCTAAGTGGGTTAAATTTTTAATTAGACATTTGGCCGCTGCTCACTTGAAAATTTTTTCTTGAGTCTTCTGACCAAAGATTTTGAGCTGGTTTCGAGATCTTGAGCTTCAAATGCAACAACGGCTAAACCGGTAGTCAAACGGTCCCCGCGGCCTCCTTTTTCACTATCAAACACGAACCCACTTTAGACCTCGTAAAAACTTCGGAGACATTTCGTTATGAAAAAAAGTCAATTAATTGGCTTTTCGTATCTTACTGTACTGGCGGTTAACTGCACAAAGGAAGATGGAATATGCAAATTCTCTCAAGCTAGGAATACGGAGGTCGAGTCGCGGTCGATGCATCATGTCGAGCTAGAATTACAACTTCACCGGTGACATCAGTTCGACCGGGGTCACACAGCATTTGCTGACACATGCCGAATCTGACTCTTCCCAAGAACAGAATGCCACATCCAACACATATTAAGACGTTCCGACCGCTAGTTCAATTATATTATCTTCAACCAAGGGTCTCGATATCTAAAACCGTTTTATCTCGATGATCCGGAATGGAAAATACCTCTCACATGGGAAATGGAACCAGCTTCATATCGTATAACCCCACTACCCACGTCCGTTACCATCTGATAAAACACCGTCTCGGGAACTAACGAAGCGTGGTTCAATTCTTGTGCATACGTGGTTCCTGTTTTACCTCGCGCCTCGGGTGACTTGTAACCCCCATTTTTTTACATTTTGAGATTTCCAACCGAAGCGTGCCGCTGAACTTGCATGAAGCTTGACGGGTGTGCATGGACCACTAGCTCCAGGGGTGGGAGGGGGTGTAATGCTATCACGATATATCACTATCCCTGCGGGAACCAGATCCATTTTCTCGGGTTCACGATCAAACGGATGCCTACCTTCGAAATCATCCCGGAAGACATTTTCCAATGTTTCGAACTTGCAATTGGCTTTGGGTTTTTCCTTTGTTCCAGGAACCCGAGATTGCCGCTTCAGATTGAGATTCAGCGATATCGGATGAGACTTTTATTTTATATTTTATTTTCGAGGAAGATATAGGAGCTAGATAACTGAGAGATCTTTATATCTGGAGTAAATATCACATGGAGTTGACTAATCTGCCCGCTGACTCAGAAGCTAAGCTTCTGCAACGACAAGCAGTTTGCAGACCTCTGCATATGTCAACATCTCAACACCCACATCCATATTCGTGCTATCTACATCCCACAGGAAGCCTAAAGGATTTCTTCGCCAATTGTAAATGCATAGATAACGCTGAGCTCTACCATAGATAGCAGGTTCAGTGATTCCTTTCTGTATTTCTATGATTATCAAAGCATGAAGTTCTGGATCTTTTGGAGATTGTTGGAGTATAGACAGTCAGGCCATCATGGTACCATCCGGCTGATTCTCGGTGACAATTCGACCAGAAAAAATTTTGAATCTCCATAATCCATCTACAGCTTCCAATGAGTGCACTCGCCTTTCTACATGTGTAATATCTCAAAGGAGAGAGGCATAGCATATAGTGCCCCTTAATCAAAAGAAATTCATCTCTGACAAATCGTCAGAATCTAGACTTCCCCTCGATCGAATGAAAAAAAAATTCATATAGCAATGATAGTTTAACCGTCCATCTATCTTCACGACGATGACTTCTTCTCTCCCCTGAGCTCCTTCACGATATCACCAGCCTTCGCCACTCGCTTCACAAGCCCAACTCCCGAGCCCGCATACGTCGTCATTCTCGCATTCCCATCCTCCCATCCCTTATCCCCCGCACCCTCTGCCTGTTTGTATAGCTTCACATTCTCCTCGAACGATACCCCTTGCGTCGAATCTACGTAGCTCCGATTGATGACTCCTCGACCACCATATCCTTCCGGCCATCCAGTTGTTCCTCGAAGTTTATCGTAGACATCCGTTCGAGTCGTGCTAACCCCTCCGTCCACCGCCTTCAACACCGCGTTCTGATAACCTTTCATTATCACTGCTTCTTCCGCTGCCAGGAATCTAGTTCCCAAAGCCGCACCATCGGCCCCTAGTGCCAGGACTGCGTTCACGCCCCTTTCATCCGCGATACCACCCGCAGCTATGAATTTCGGTGACGCATTCCCAACTCCTCCACCACCAATTTCTGCGGAATATAGACGAACGGCGTCGATAAGCTCAGGGAGGAGACTGATCAACCCTGCAGATGCATACCGTCCGTGACCGCCCGCATCAGCACCCTGGACGACAAAGACTTCCGGTTGACAAACTTTAAAGGCCTCGATTGCATCAGCGACGCAGGAAACTTGCACCCATATCTTGGTTTTATTCCTCGTGGCGTCGCGGATCCCCTTCGCCCACTCTCCTAGTTGCTCGGACGAAGATGGTGCGAATAACCATGCCGCAGCTGGTGGCTCTGATAGTTCCGAAAGCGATTTAATAGCGATCTGGAGATCGGCGCCCCAGACGATAAACCCCACGCCTATCGGGAGCACATCTGGTGGTGTTCCAGGGATCGGACCGGCGGAAAGGAGAGTTTTGAAAACTGCAAGGTTTTCAGCGAGCGTGCTAACATCTGTACCTGCAGCTAAAAAGCCAAGCCCTCCGGCTGCTGAAATTGCATGTGCAAGAGATGGTCCTGAGATCAAGCGCATCGGTGCCCCAGCGATGAGCGGCGCTGTGGTCCATGGATATGAGGCGGTGATTGACCCCATTTTGCGTCAAAGTGGCGTAATTTATGACAATTGGAAAATATATATTTTGAAAAAAAAAAAAGGTATTATTCTTATCAGCTAATCGAATTACTGAATTCCAAAACGGCCTGAAGGCTTATTCGAACTTCTTTAAATACTTAATATCTTCGATGGAGGACCTATGCTTTCAGCATCCATAATTAGTCAGAATACACTGTCTTTCTAATCCTCCCGGCTCACTCGGCAAAGCTCCAACAATGTGAAAGGCGCAATCGATGGGATCTAGATCTCAAGATCTGACCAAAGTTACAGTAATAAAAACAAGCAGTTTCTGAGCGGAGATACATATTTCCGCGGTAAGGTTATCGGAGTTCTCCACTTACCCCAGTGTAATGACTCGAAAAACTGAGCGCCTTTTCCACGGTTGTAGACGAGCGAGCGGGTAGTAGCCGAAGCCGAAAAGCAGTAAAGTCTGGTTATGGGACTGAGCACAGACGTCTGTGGTATTTTGAGGATAGAATTTGCGTTGTTTGTTCTTCATTATCTGATAATGAAAGCTATCGGTGATGTCACGCCATGCATATGCATGTCATATACTCTCAAAACTATAGATCCCAAAGCCAATTGCGCCAATTGACCTCCAGATAGCTTGGATAACCTCGCTTCACGATGTCCGTAAAACGAGTATGCTTTTTCTAGTTGTATAATTCCTACCAATTGAAGCTAATTACTGCTCCAGTACGCCTTCACAGTCCACGGCCAAGTCCAAGGTGTCTTCTTCCGCAAGTTTACCCGACAATCCGCCAACTCCCTTTCTATCTCTGGATTCGTTCAAAATCTGCCGGATAGCACCGTAGGCGGTGAAGCGGAGGGTTTGCTAGACAATCTAGAGAAGTTCCGACAGAAGCTCGAGGAAGGAAGCGATCTGTCTTCCGTACAGAAAGTGGAATGGAACGAGATTGACGTCAGGAAGGAGGGCGAAGGGCAGGGCTATATGAAGGCTATGAGTGCGGATAGCTTCTCCATTGCGAGAACGCGCCACTGAATAACTGGCGGGTTAAATTTGGCCATTGAGGGAAGAATATCATTTTCCCGGGCCTTCTGAGTAATATTGAATACATTGTGTATGATAGACCGTGCGGGCTATCCAGGACCATAGATCAGGGTTGGATCCTATATTCGTTAGCTGAGCAATAGATTCCAAGTACGATCACTGGCCATGGCTTATAAAGGACATTGATAATCGTAGATGCGTTCGCTTTTTCTGATTAGTTTTGTACTACCTATTTACACTAAAGCCTCCCAGTCTGGGGCCGAAGCCTCTGTATGTACCGTAAACACTTGATCATGTTATGAACTCCTTTCAGAACCAGCCAATATTAAGAGAGTACTTAAAAAAAAACACCATATGAATGCCAATTCCATGTAAAACGACTTACACGTCTATACCCACGAGGCCTCTTTTCTCTGCCTCTTCCCTGACTCCCAATCTGCACATCTCTAGTGCAACGCTCCATTCCCGGTGCCCTCCTCCCTCCACGACTACCCATTCTAACCACTTGACCACATTCACTGCCTTCTCAACGTCCCTTTCGTCAGTAACCACGGTCCTCAACCACCCCACCACGTCCTCAACGTCTTCCACATGAGGTCCCTCGATTCTTGCGGAATTATACCAGTTCGTGATCAGATTCCTTATGTCGTTCAACGTACTTGCACCTTGTAATATAGATCGTTTCCTCACTGGGACAGTGACAACCTTTCGCTGATTGCTACCCGGTCGCGGTACCGGCACCGGTTGGCGCGATAGGTTCTTCTTCGCAACGGCTAATGAAGCAGCTCTTGCTTCTGCCCGTTTCTTATCTGCCCTTGCCTGCGCTATGACTTCCTCGCGGATATCTGGCGGAAGCTCGGCAAGGAACTCAGGGTCGATACCAAGAGCCTCGGGAGGTGTGCTATTGGGTGGTTCGGCTTTGCTCGCCGAGGCTACAGGGCGGCTGAAACCTAGTGTATTCGTGGCAGCCGGTGTCTTCTTTTTGGGCGTTTGTTTCTTTATATTTGACGGACCGGCTGCGGCCGTCGAAATTCGACTTTTATTTGGCGTTTGAGGCTTCGGCCCACTGCCGGCCGGTTTCGACCCACCCGCGGCCCCACCCGTCCCAGTACCATTATTGCTACCACTCGCTCCAGCCCTACCATATTCCGCTAAAATCTCTGCTCTGATATCTTCTGGTAACTCGTCTAGAACGCTGGGATCGAGCTGGGACTGTGCTGGGAGTTGCGTGAAGGCAATCCCCTTCCGAGCGGCTGGTTTGGGTCTGAGGGCTGGTGGAGCCATTGGTTCTTTTTGAGCTTGTTTCTTTTGTTGCTCTGCCAATATCTTATCTTTCATATCCTCGGGTAGTGAATCAAGCACGGACTCATCGATCTGCGAGGGCACGAGAAACTGTGACAGCATTGCCGGCATACTTGGTTTAGAAAGCCTAATTGGTGTCTGGTTCTCTGGTTGTGTGGGCTCGGGGCTAGCTCGCCGCTTGCCTTTATCGACTGTCGGGATAGGAGGTGGTAGCATGCTCGAATTAAAGGATGTCGGTGGCTCAACAGCCATTTGTCGACTAAAATCCAGCTTCTTTTGGGAACTCCCTGCTATCGAAACGTTCACTGGTGCAAGCTTCGTCATCGTAATTCCTAACCCCCTGATCTCTTCTGGGGGACAGCTAAAAGTTTTCAAGGCGCTGCACATTTCCTTCCCAATAATCTCTTTATCATTGGTAGCTACTCCGAGCATAGCGGACTTGTTGAAGGTATCACACTGTCCATGACCAAGGTACTTTGGTGGGTTCAAAGGGGCATTCGGGGCCCGCCTCATTAGTTTTAAGCTAAGATGAGTTCCTCGAAGATTTTGTGAGGACAAGCGGCGACTGAGTTCACCAGCAAGGTTATACATGAATTCTGTGACTTGCGCTGATGTTTCAAAGCGCACACCCCAATTCCTATCCCATTGTCAGCGGATGCCATAAGTAGCGGAGCAGGACAAATACGTACACATCGACCGTTACACTCTTACGAACAGTAACGTCCCCAACCTCTTGCTTGTCTATACCTCTGGCATATTCGAACAGCCTTTCACCGGTTTTCGGCCCCATGATACGCTTCAGTCTATCTTTCGCCACCTCTCTTAGATCCCCAACTGTTTCAATCTTTAAGTCTTCCTGGATCTTTTGCGAAAGGTTATATCCTACACCCGGCAGATCCCTCACTTTCAACGGGGTTACGAATTCCACGAATTCATCGGGCTTTAAATGGTATTGCCCAGCTGGTTTCGCCTTTCTGAGGGCCAATTTTGCAAGCAAAATGTTAGCACCTGCACCAACTGAAACCTCGCATCCCGTTTTAGCTCTGACGCCGTCACGAATAGATTTCGAGATTTCGAAGACCGCAGCATGCTCTTCTTCAATTGTTGTGCCCGGTTTCGAAATCACATTGGTGATATCAAGTAGTGCTTCATCAATACTGACACTTTGAACAATCCCGGCGCCAACACTCATAAGTACCGTGTAGAAAGCCTTTGAAGCGACCTCGTAAGCGGGGAAATCGTAGGGTAGGATGACAAGATCCGGGCATAGTTCAGAAGCCTGTTTCATCCACATTCCATTTTTAACCCCAGATTCACGGGCAACATAATTGCAGGATGCAATTTCTGAAGAAGGCCCAGATGAATGGCCAACACCGATCGGCTTGCCGGCTAGATCAGGTCGGGCCTTCGCAGAAACTGTGGCGAAGAAGCAATCAAAATCAACATGAAGTATATATCTGTTCGCAGAGGAAGGAGGCTTGGGTCGGCGGGCAGTCTGAGAAGTCAAGGACTGAAAATATGACTTCAAGTCGGCTTTCCATTGTGAGAGATGATGGAGTCGGGATTCTGAGTAATATTTCGTGAGAAAGTCAGGATTTAACACGGTGTTTTGCCGGACCTTCGGATTTGACAGAAGATTCGTATTGTTTTCGAGTGCTGTAAGTTTCTGCTTTTTATGCACCGGAGACGGAGGGTACGCTGCGTCTGTCAATTCAATATCCGGATCAATCGGGCTCTCATTACTATCCTCGGAGAGAATCGGCGACTGTGGGCCAGCAGTACCTCCAGCTTGAGTCCTTTGCCCCCGCGCAAGCATACTCTCATCGTCGTCTTTGAAAGGATCCTGGCTACTCCTCAGGTCGCTTGAGGGTAGCCGAGGCTGCCCACTGTCACTTGATAGGCCCTTTGGTACAATGAGATGTGAGTCCTGAAGTGTCTCTTCCTCTTCCTGAGTTTTCTCATCTGAGAATGACGGTATTTGAGGTTGGTAGGGCTCCGACATAACCGGAGGGTCCTCGCCCATCTCTTCGTCCTCTAACAAAGGAGACGGCTGTTTTGGAGGTGAGACCCATTGGGCGTCTTGCTGGGTTTCTTTCACGAACGACCCAAAAGACAGCGAGGTTGACGATGTCCCATCTTCGCCAGACCGAGAAAGTAGCCTCGTTGCCGCAGACCTTGTCTTTCCTGTAAAGTCTCGATAGGAGGAATTTGGTCGATTTTTCTGACTGAGTATCTTTCCATCGCCCTGTGACTGTGTATATGCACTCGGTTTGAATCCTCCAAAACCAAGTAGACTCTGGCTTTGGTCTCCTTCAACCACCCTGTAATCTGTCCATGGCAGCAGCACCCCGGCTTCTATAGACTCCACAATCCAAGAGGGCTTCACAATCTTGTATTTAGCGAATTCCACCTTTTTCTTTGGTGTCAATGCTGTCGCTATGATATGTGTGACCTGAGTTTTGCCATCGAGGTATTGGATGAAGACACCGCCATGACGCACAACCATGATATTTAAATCGTTCAAAGAAGGTTGCGTGTAACCGTTGACATACATCGCCATGCCCTTGAACAACTGCGGAGCGTTTTCTGATTTGTAGGCCTCTCTGATATATGCATCTTTGTTCTGAAGCTTTATTTTTTTGTTCTACACACAGAATATTATACCAATGTTAGCAAACCCTCGATCTTCCGTCTTTGTCAACAGTTACGATTGTGCATACTCGAAAGTATTCCCCGAACCCGCCAAACGAAGAGCCCCCGTATTCTTCGCCAT
The DNA here is from genome assembly GCA_036872755.1 of Orbilia blumenaviensis. Classification (NCBI taxonomy): domain Eukaryota; kingdom Fungi; phylum Ascomycota; class Orbiliomycetes; order Orbiliales; family Orbiliaceae; genus Orbilia; species Orbilia blumenaviensis. The sequence goes on along the minus strand of JAVHNS010000004.1, from coordinate 2,979,638 downwards.
CCTCATCGACGAACTCATGCGACTCGAATCGCTTGACGGTATCCTTGGAGTTCTTATCCGAGGTGTGGAAGCTGTTTGCCATGTTTAAGTATAATTTGTTCCTTGAAAGAGTCGACCCCTTGCACCTTCTTCTATTTATCCCATGCTCATGCGCATGCAGAACGGCCGAGTATCGTATTGACGACGACGGGACACGCAAAGATGAAAAGAAGAGAAGTGCCTCCTCTTCCTTCGCAACATGATGCGAATTTCAAGGTAATGGGCCCTGGGATAACGTGAATGAGGCGAACGCGCAACTTTTTTATCGCGACCGCTAACAGCCCGTTCTCCCGTGATATCCGCGTCCAGTATTAGTCATCCACGCGATGGAGCCCCAGACAATCGAGATGATTCAATTGGACAGGCCTCGACGTCAACGTTCCCCGATGCCGTTGCAGAGCTTAGTGTTCCCGTTGCGCTCTAGCGTGGAGGTCCTCTGCAAGGACTTCCGCGGGGGCTGAAGGGCCCTGTTTGGTTGCCGGGTCGAGCGTCCTGGGTTTTGATGGTTGTCTTGCCCAAAAAGTCTTTTTGGGGTAAAACATCATGGCAGGAAAAAAAAAAAAAAAAAAAGTTGTGTCGGAAGATTTTTTTTTTTTAATTCCTTCTTCTGAGAAACTGCAACGTTCACCTCATCTCCATCTTTCATCTTTATCTCTCCACCACTTCTTCTCACCAATATCCTTCCCCTTTGTACTAATTTACCTTTTCATACACGTTTATTTTTCGTTTTGTACATTAGACAGGTTTACGATCTTTACTAGTCACAATGTCTGCGACTCCAATTAGACTCTGGAGCCTTACAGTCCCCGCAACAGGCGAAATCGTCGCTCTTGAGGAGCTTGGTATCCCACTTAATGTAAGGCGTCCTAACTCCTTCGAATGCACCTAAAGGACTATTTAACATGAATATTGAATAGGTATCTATTACCATGGCTGCGATTGACCCTACTGAAGAGGTGAAGGGAGATGGTCCAAAACTGTCCACTCTCAAGCTTCTCCACCAGGGTATGGACGAACCGGACGTCGATGACTTCGATGACGACGAATCTATCGATTCCGACCTCGCATCTGGAGAGGACAACTCGGAGGAAGAGTCTGAGGAGGAGGAAGAGAAGCCAAAGGGCAAGGGCAAGGGCAAGGCCGCTGAAAAGAAGGATGATAAGAAGAAAGACGATAAGAAAGCCAGCAAGAAGGCGTCGCAGGAAGATGACGATGAGGATGAGGATGATCTCCTCCTTGAAGGCTCCGATGACGAAGAAGATGACTACGAGGAAGTCGTTGTTTGCACATTGGACTCCACCAAGGTACTTTTAAATACCTACCCCCACCGATGGCTCTCTCCAAGAACCCCTCACTAACTGGTGTGTAGACCTACCAACAACCCCTCCAACTCACTGTCGGGGACGGCGAACCAGTATTTTTCAAGGTCACGGGTTCCTACACTGTCTACCTCACTGGAAACTACGTCACAGAGCCCCGCCAGCTGCCCCCGTCCTATGGCGGAGAAGAATCTGACGAAGAAGAAGATATGTACTCTGATGAGGAGGACGAGGAGGAGGGTGAGGACTTCGACATGGAAGATGAGGAGGAACTAAAGGAACTTCTCCGCAGACTCAAGAGCGGTGAATATGACGGGGTTGATGCTGACTCTGACGAGGAATCGGACGATCTGGACGACGTTGAAGACCCACGCATTACCGAACTTGACGATGAAGAGGAGGAAGCTCCAAAATTAGTCAAAGCCAAGAAGCCCGAGGAGGCTCTCTCCAACAAGGAGAAGAAGGCCGCCGCAAAGGCTGCTCAGCTTAAGGCCAAGGCTGCCGAGACTGCCGCTAAAGCCCTCTCTGCAAAGAAACGATCTGCAGACGAAATGGATATTGACGTTGTCGCCAGCAGCGAGACCCTTCCAAGCGGTGCTACCGTCTCCACCGCCACAGCCACCATCACAGCTACTGAAACTCCACAAAGCAGCCTCTCCAAGAAGCAACAAAAGAAGCTAAAGGCTAACAGTGGCGAACCAGTCGCCGTCTCAACCCCAACTGAGAAGAAGAAGGTTCAATTCGCCTCCCAACTCGAGCAGGGCCCCACACCAAATGGAAATAAGTCGCCAGCCACCCCAGCCGAGAAGAAGGCCAAGGACGAGAAGCCAACCGCCCAATCCTCCAAGTCCCGTACCGTCGATGGCGTTAAGATCGAAGATCATAAAGTCGGTAGTGGACCAGAGGCGAAGAAGGGTCAGAAGGTTTCTATGAGATATATTGGCAAGCTCACCGACGGAAAGGTCTTTGACAGCAACAAGAAGGGCAAGCCATTCACATTCAACCTCGGAAAGGGTGATGTTATCAAGGGATGGGATATTGGTGTCGCTGGCATGAAGGTTGGCGGTGAGAGGAAGCTCGTTATTCCAGCAAACCTCGCATACGGAAACAAGGCCCTACCCGGTATCCCAAAGAACAGCACTTTAGTCTTCGAAGGTAAGTTGAATGCATCCACCATTCTCTCGCACGATTAAATATAGACAGGCAGATAGCTAACAAACTTTGACAGTCAAACTCCTTGAGATCAAATAAGCTCTTTTAACGACCCCGATTATTTTTGTGCTTCATACCATTATTTATGATTTTCCTATCAGTTCCCACCTATAAACTCAAGAAAAAGTTCTTGCTATCACGCTTTTAATTGTCTCTGCTTGTTACCCAATCTGTACTATACCTCCTTGCGGTTTACTTTGAGAGATAATATATCATCTAAGGTTCGACCTTGGGTTTTTCGGATTACCCTTTTATCTAGTCTCGTAGTAAACGGTGCTTTGGTAGCAAGGTATTTTTACTGTTATAGATATCTGTGACAATCAATCCTATAGAAAACAATCGGCTACCTCGTATTCGACTGGATATACATATAGTCTCGGTGCGCAGGAATGGTCCTCTGATTGTTTACTAACTACCCTGAATACGTATACTTATGTAAACAAAGCCTACTATCCCCTGCCCATGTAAACAGCTTGGAAGCGTTACCCCAATCGGCATAGCAGCCCGGCTAGTCTTCCCAAATAGGCTGAAAAAAAGGCAATAGTACAACGAGCTCCGATACAAGGATAAAAAGCTGCAGGCCCAAAAAAGCTTCAAAAAAAAGAGAATTTGAACCTGCGTTAGCCGCGATTCGCACATCGTCACCGACTGTACTACTAAGCGGCCGCTTGGAGGCTTGTATAAGGCAGAGCGGACGGGATACCTAACTATTCCGCCAGCTATGAACGCAGATGAAAGAATTTCTGATGAGCGTGCTCATATAGTGACAAAGTGAGCGTCAGTAAAGCTGATCATACCTCTATAAGAGAAAATATCTCTCAGATCCATTGACAAATTTATCCATGCATTCCCCCCATAGTTCATTGCACTGAAGCGTGTGCGTTAGTACAATTTTTTTTTTTTTTTTAATTTTTTTATTTATTTATTTATCTATTTAATGCTTATGGTGGCCTTAGAGCAATGACTGCCGAACTTGTTGCTAATAATAATAGCCTGCATGTTCAACATTCAAATCTCAATCTCTATCTATAGCTGCCTACCTAGGTAGTTATATGTTATGGATAGTACTCATACATAGAGCAGTTCATTACTTTTCATTTGAAAGACTCTCATTACCCCAAATTTATCGTAACAGGCCCGCTCGGCTCGCAATACGACATGCCTATAGCTTCGACTCTAATACACTACCGGCACTTGGTTTGTTGCGGTTTCTTCCGGTACAACCTCATTAGTTAATATATAGTTTATGATCTAGTGATCAAGATATCACCATCATACGCCGATAATTGTCTGGGTGTTTAAGAGGTATGTTGAGGTCGAAGCTAGACAACACACAGTTCAACCTAAACTGCTGTTGGATTTTGTAGGGTCGATATAATCTCGGCCCCAGACGCTGTTGACCACAACTGTGGGGTCGATGTATTCCTGAACATTGCATTATGAGTCCAGCCTTTTGGGAATGTCGCTTTTTGTAGAAAGTGAATGGTTTTGATTATCGAAATAGTATATATCTAGAACTGGCTATTAATTACACAAACTCTAGCTAGCCTTCCTAAGCGCATATCGATATTCCTCAATGAAAAACCAATATTTGAATATTAATTAAGCAACGGACTCGGTTCTTATATATATCCTCGGAGATGAGCCATACAATTTACAAATAACCAGCATCATGATATCAATGATAACCCTCCTTCGCAAATATAAAATATCTGTCAACCCGTGTAAATACTCTCGTATCCGAAGGAAGATATATGATAAAAGATGGATATTAACAACGAACACATACAACGAGGAAGGAAGCGAGACAATGATGCACTACCTCTAGAAGGCATTCGATACTACACATATACACACATAAACAACTTCGACATGGATACGATATGTAGTCCTTTTTATAAAAAGGATGGAATAGGAGGAGCGGGGAGAAACAGAAAGAAGAGAAGTCTAATCTTATGGCTGATAAATCTCCTCAGGATAGGTGCGAGGAAGCCCATTGGTCCTGCCCTCCTCTGGATACGGATCTGGCCAATCATGTTCGGTGCTCTTACGAACGTACGGATCGATAGCCCATCGAGCAACCATCCGGTTATCGACCTTTCCACCGACATCAAACCCAACCCATCCACCTCTAGTATCCTCTTTGGAGCCGCCAAGGCATCCATCCATCATCGTAGGCACCGACAAGAAGTTCCGCATGACTCTGTGACAAACTCCCTGCATACCCGTGAACAAGGACATGGGATACCAAAACTGTGCATTCTGGTATCCCGTCGGTTGGTAGAGGAACTGGAAGTTAACACGCATCGTGCGGGCGTCGTCCAGCTTGACGGCTTTATATACCGTCCCCAGCGAGAACTCTCCGATGTCGTTATATCCTATGCCCTTCGCTAGCCTGTACATATGCATATCGAAGAGAGTGCAGTAGTGATCTGCGACCTCGCGAAGATGCTCCAGTCTCGCGTATACATACTTGCCGTTTCTGTTGAAGCACCTTGCCATCCAGTTCAAATTGACGGATGTGAAGGTAACATCACGCGCCCCTTCTCTGAAAATGGAACCCGGGGGCATGGGCGCTGGCAAGTTCCCACCCCATGGTGCATTGTTGTCACGATATTCGGCCATGACAGGGCTCGGGTCTCTGCGCTGAATCGTGCCAGCACCCGCTCCATCACTAGTGTCGGGCTTAGCAGCATTCTCAAGATCTGCCAGCTTGATATGGGTCGTAACCGGTGCATGGGAGAGCATGTCTGCTACTCCACCGTTCCATACTAATCCGTTAATCCGCAAAGAAAAAGCGAGCCGTTAGCGCCCATCATCTCTCAATTTTTTTAACAAACACTTGACCCTCTGGGAGCCAGTATCGAAAATTATATATACACATATCTCCAACCTCACAGATAGAGGAAAGAGATGGGGAAAGAAAGAAATACAGCACATCTTAGAGAACAAATGAACGTACCGGACCGGTTAAAAGTATACTGATTAAACTCCACCTTTCCAATCGTCTCAACAGCAGCCGGCTTAAGTGTCGGATTCATATCTAAGATATGATCTAGAAGCATGCCCGGCGTAAGTCTCGTATTCGATATCGGTACATGGGCTGGCGCGTCCCTAATGGCGAGCAGATGATCAAGAGACGGGACCTCATCATGGTCCATATCTCTGACATAGTGAAAAGCATTGATCGGCTCCCGCTTTTGGGGCTGGTTGGGTTTGTCTACAGCCGGGAGGGCATTGGCAACCTGCAGCTCGAGAACCGATAGGGATAACGAAAGTGCGCCGAGGAGCTTCATCCTGCGGGAAAGGAAAAACAAAAACAACCCGCAGATATCTGCGTGTATGTGCAGCTAGCTATATCTATTCAGGCCTTTTCTCAAACCCCCACTATATCTATATCTATATCTATATACCCGAAGAAAACTAGGAAATGGTGATTTCGATCCTTTTAGAAATGCGACCGAGATTTATTAAAGAAGAAAATGGTCAATGAAAGTGAAATCCGTTATCCAAATCTGAAGTGGGTGGGGATCCGCCACTTCTTGAATGGATCCCAATCCACAAGCCTAGAAAAAAAGGAAGTATACTAGTATACTAGTGCAAGCATATGTTTTTACTCATTAAGATATCGATTATATATGCCTGTGGTCGTGACACCCCTTCCAGGCAGTAACATCGAATACAGTCATGTATCAGAGCCTGTAATTTGGCTATGGGGATTTCACAGTTGGGGGCGTAACCCGAAACCTGTTGTAGGAAAAATACACAGTCCAAAATACTACAGACCCATACTAGGATATCGACCTATGATCATATGAGTTTATTAGGTAGAGCTTAGTTGGTAACATATCTTAACAAGATCCTAAAATTCGAAAGTACCTCGTATTCAGATTTTTTAACACCCCCTTAAAACGGTTCTGTTAGTTCTATGCACTCGACACAACAGTGAAATGTTTACTAAGTATATACAGCATGATAGTGGTTGTGCGGCGCGGAAAGGAGCTAATTGATACCTAGGCAGTAAGAATCCAACCCAACGTCAACATGAACCAAAACTTGACCATAGTATCTCTTATGCTTCATAGGCCAACGACAAAACCCTTACTTCCCTCACTATCCTCCTTCCTTCACTTATTCATCCATTCAGATAGAAAACTAATAATAATATCATAGCTTCTAAAAAAGGAAGAAAGAACCGAAACAAAGAAAAGAAAAAAAAATTCCATTCACTACTTTATCAGTCATTTCCCCATATACCCATCGGTATCCCCACCTCACAAAAGTTTCCCGAGCTTGAACTTTTTTTCACCCGGTTTAACAATTAGCTTCACCAAATGCAGTGGCGTGGTATGCTGCATTCAATATAAAATCTTGTATATCAATTTAAACAATCCACCAGCAGCGTAAGATTATAAATTAATCATTATAAATTGATTCCATTATTGACGAAAATCCTTTAGCATTAGCCGGATCTCGATACATCTATATACATAATAGGAAGGAAGAGAAAGAGGGAGATAAACAACAGATAAAATAGCCAAACATGCGATCCATCGCTCTGGCTCTGCCCCTCCTCTTCCTCACCGCCGACCTCGTCACCGCAAAATTCGACTGGGGGAGGCCATGGAAAAACTCCGGCCTGGACATCTGGCCTGCTTTCGTCGAAGAAACCGGCAAACACACAGGCTACTACCAGCTTGACTGTAGTCGTGCAAGGAACAGAGTAAACGAAAAACCCGTCGGTGGGGAACCGTTTTTGGGTGGCCCTAACGACCCGAATAAAGACCCCTGGAGCACCATCGAAGACTGCGAGAATTACTGCCGGTGTAACATGTTCGGAGAGCTTCTGCTGAACCCGATTGCGGGGATGCCGTGCAACGATGATATTTTCTTAAGGAAATGTGTCGGCTCCCAGAATCCGTAAGGAACCCCTCCAGCCTAGAATTGGATCTTCGTTACGAGAAAAAAAAAACTGTATCCTACATTTGCTAACTTCCAAATCCCCTCCCTCCTGCAACTAACAGCGGCGCTTTTGAATGCTCATGCAAATGGATCCAGAAACAACCATCGGATAAGCTCTCTATCAAAGCAACATGGAAGGATGTACCTGAATATTGGCCGGGATCGGAGGGTAGTCCCCCAGGAGAACGCCAGCACAATACTCCTAACGACGGCACCCCGAATTATTCATCCGGCGGCTGGAATATTCCTCTATATAGCCCCAGCGACCTCCGCAAAAATAAATGAGATGATACTTTATTTTCTGTATTGAATTCCAAAAGATATATATGTTGCTCTTACTTTCTGATCCCCTTTCCCGCATTGATATTTACGTTAAGATCTCCTGATATCATATTATAAATTTATTTTTTTCTTTTCTTCAGCCACAAATATACATATATCAGTGTCCAGAATCTTCAGGGGTTGATTCTGCGAATAAACTCAGTCCAGAGATTACATTTCCTAGATACATAAAGTCCTCGTCTTGTCACAGTTTCCCTCATACAATCATATGTACGTAATACTCTTCTTTACAGCTAGCAGCTCAGACTCGATTTAGTCGCTTTTTTTTCTCTTGTCCTCAAATTGTACCATTGCTATCTATACCCCTAGTTTCTCTTTTATAATTTAAAAACTATATTGTGTATAATCACCCTTCCGAATATCATGCACTCTGATGCTGCTAGCGTGGCTCGGACATACAACCTCACGCGATGAGTACATTGAATGGTAAACCGTCATGTATTAGACCAATATAGCACGTTAGATGATTATTTCATACAAGCATTAAAGCATAGATAAATCTAAATGCCTTTTGTTTTATTGGTTTTATCTACTACCAGCCCGAAACAGTGTAGAACAGTAGTTTAAAAAGGAAATAAAGGTGTATTGCAGATGCACCACCATAATACAGTCAACGGCCCCTTGAGAGCCTCCCTGCTGAGTGGCTTGCCTCATTTAAAAGAGGCAATCCCATAGTGTCGAATATCGCAAGTCAATCAATGATAAACAGATAGTTAAAGGCAATAGGAATAGAATCCCTTGTAAACATAGCTCATAAAAAAAGAGAAAGAAAAGAGAAAAAAAGAAAAGAAAAAAAGAAACCGTAGGAGTTGAAAATTCATTCCCCTTCTTCCTTTCCTAGATAAAAATGCAGGAGCTAGAAAAATAATAATAAAAAAAAAAAAAAATAGAAGGCCCGCCATGACGGAAGAGAGACAGAGGAGAGCTCCCTTTCAGAAATGCGTCTTATAAGCTCTCCCACCCACCGGTATTGAAATCCGGCTCCAACCTTCTCGCGATAACCGTTGGAATCAAATGTTGCAACCAAAACGCCCTTAAATGCGCATCGTAACGCTTCTGGTTCAAGAACAACTGTCGATTTCGTCTGTAAATATAGAAATAAAGGCATTAGCATTTCCAACTTCTTTATCACACGCCACACTGGTTTCAAAATGACTTTTGCGAAAGTACTTCTTGTTGTAATGGTTGCGTTGCGGCAACGCATAAACTACAACATCGTGTCGTCCTTTTTCATCCTATTAGGGACACTAACCTTAAGTTTGGATCAACTTCGCCGTGCTTGTCAAGATATGGCGCGACAGCCCAGGCTCCGTAGCCGCTATGCAGATATAGGACATGACACTTGCGTATATTGATAAAAACGCCAATGTTGTTGCCACACCTAAAGTTTCATACCCAAAAAGGTCAGCCATCAGCTCAGACGCTTTATAAAAACCCCTTCCAACTTCCCATAAACCTCCAATATTCGTGCCACACAACATCCTTTCCATTCTAGAGGAAAGAAAAGGCCCAAGTTGAAACATCATGCGAAATCCCCAAATAAACCGCCCACGGCTCATATTTTCAGACCACAGGGACGCGGAGAGCGGCCCTAGCAAAGAGGAGGGAAAGGGTGATTGTACTTACACTTTCAAATGTTGATTCGCCCCGCCATGCCTAGTGGCACCATCCATACAGCACAGGCTCTGACTGCAAAAGATGTCCCCGCAGAGCAGACATACCACAGGATCGCTTAGCTCTCTTCCACTCCTTGGGCACTTTCGTTTCATTGCTTCCTCGACAAGCGTATCGTAGTGCAAGGGAAGCCCGACTAACTCCAAAATAGATGGATGACTAAGTTTCATAGGATCCTCAACATACTCTTCTGTCTTAGAGACAGACGGCACCGCATCAGTCGTGGTGGTAGTGGTGGTGGTGGTGGTGGTAGCGGGGGGGATAGAGGCAGTCGTATCAGCTGCAGTTTCTGAAGCAGGAACGGCGACAACAGGTGGCGTGGGTGTCGAAGCTGTTGGTGTCGCAGCACCCTCTTCCTCGGTTTTTGCCCTCTTGGCTTCTTCGATCGAAAGACGCCAGTGCTTGCACCAACCCACAATCATCGATCGAACGATCTCTGTGCTCTCATCCTTAGCTGGGACGTGGAGTGAAAATACATGCTCCAAGGATGGTAGGCCGAGGAGCCTTGTAAGCCGAATATGCTCTGACTCAAAGTTCGTGTGGTCATCATGCGGGAATGTGACCATGTATCTCGAATGAAGCAAATACACGCATTTCCGTAGGAAAGGATTGATATACTTAGAGATCAGATGTCGGAACAACACAGGCGAGGGGGATACATTAGGCTTGACCGCCTCAGGATCCTCGCAGGCAGCAGTGACAAACTCCGCAAATCGTCTGAAGCTATCTAGATCCTGCGCCGAGTAGTTCAACTGCGAGGCCAAATCTGCAAACCTGGCGCCATCTTCCCGTTCGGCGTTGAGGTCAAGTGATTCGCAATTCTTGCTGATAAATACGATAGTTTTGACAATCTCAGCAATGTAGCACAGTGTCATGATATGCTTGAACTCCACATTCAGGGAAGGGCACAGACACAGTGAACACTCCGCCAGGAAAACAAAGACGTCTTCCGAAAAGAGTGGTGTATGCTTCTGGTAGATATTGTTACCACCATAGATGGTCGGGTGTCCCACGAATAGTTTCACCATCTGGTCCAGATGAATTTCCTTATATTGCAAAGCGGTCGAGCTTTCGTCATTGAGGCCTCCGAACACAATATACGAGTAGACACTCTCAGCGAGTATACGCAAATACTTAAGATTATGCTCCGGTGTCTTCTCGATCAGGTTCGCGCCAGGTCTGGGCTCCGCGCCACGCAACCAGGTTTCTGTTGTCGATATCGTGAAACCCAAAATCCTCATAAGCGCATCAACCGAATGCAGATCATTGGTCGGATTGGTAGTTTCATTTGGAAGTGGCCTGTTGGTCTTAATCTTGTTGAGGTGTAACGTATCCCTCATACGCCTGTATATCGAGAATATCGCCTCAACCTCAATTGTCGGCCGATCAGATGCCCTGCTTTGAGTGGGAGGTGGAGGTGGAGGCACAACAGTATCCTGGGCTGGAGGTACCTGCGTTAGCGGATTTGGAGGCTGCAACATCGCAAGCTGTTGCTCCATCGTTATCGCCCCACCGACAGGAATAACCACTACAGGTGGTGGAACAGGTGTCGCTTCTTCCTCGGGAGTCGGCTCTGTAGGCGGTGAAGCCTCACCCGATGGAGTATCAGCAGTAGTAGGCGGGGGTGGGGGAGGAGTCGGCTCTTCGGGCTCCTCAGTCTGCGTCAACTTTGTCGCGATTCCATCGATGAAATTGGCAGTCCCGTATCCCAAAAACTGCTCTTTGTACTTCCCAAGCGAGCCAGTGTCATTGCTGTCCGTCGCCTTCTCTTTCTCAAGCCTGAGAACCGCAGGTGCGATATCCTGCGACAACCAAGTCGCGAAATCATTCTTGGTGGCCACAATCTCCGAGATAGGATCCTCGACCTTGGGCTTCCACACGATGGGTAGGAAAGTATTGCCAAGGGCCTTGCACAATGGACAGAGAAACTCCTTCACTTCCAACCGTTCAGGATGCGCTCTTGAGATCTGGTGCTGATGGCGGCGTTGAACAGACGCAATATGCGACTCAAAACAGTCGTAATGCATCAAATGGCCACACCCTACAGCGACAGGTCCCAATCTTGTATACTCAGGCGCTCGTGGATAACCCTTCCCAAGCCCCTGCCTTGTGACCACAATCTCACTACCATCTTCCGACAGCTTCTTCACAGAATCTCGGTTCATTCCAGCAACGCCAAACGGTCGCAAGCCCTCAGCAGATCTGTCCAGATTTTCCGGCGTTGTCAGAACCTCGTAGACATAATCGGAGTCCTTCAAATTCGTCTGGCGTAGCACATTTGTCTCCTGTATCATCGCAAACGTTCCGAAGGCCTTCGAGTCGTCAAGCTGTTCCGAACACATAATACAATCACCGGTCGGGAACTCCCAGGTAGGCTTCACGGCGACCCCGGGTGCATCTTCATCCATAAACTCGTCGCTAAGATCGTCATCGTCGATATCGAAGCCACCAAAGTTATTTTTCATAAAACTTTGCTGCTGGGCTTGAAACTGCGCCATGATATTAGCCTGACGCTGTTTCGCCAGCTCCTTCTTTCTCGCGAATTCCTCCTCTTCCTTTTTGATCTTAGCCTCTTCTTCGTTCTCTTTCTCGTTCATTTGCTTCTCAATCTCAAGTAGAGGCGCGTAGTCAGCTGGTTTCTTCTCCTGCATCCGCTTCAATATGACATCGATGATTGGAGTGCAAGATTCGTGAAGTCCCTCAAGTTTGATCTTATACAAAAGCTGTCCAACCGTCGGCGCCTTTTCAATCGTCTCTCTCTGAGCACTTGTAACTATCTCCGGGATTTCAGCAGGTGGGTCCTTTGGCGCCACAGCTTTCAGTTTGAGAGCATAAGACACAAACGAATCTTCTGTCGCCCCGACAGCGGAACTATCCTCCGCAATAGCAATCTGCATGAGGTAAAGTAGTGCATGCATGTAGGAATCAACTCTTGTATCCGGAATCGCAGGATTGATAGTCTTATGCATAACCCCGAATAACAGACCGAAGTATATCATCTGAGTGAAGACCTTTGTTTTCGTGATATTGGCAAGCCCGGTGAAAGCGCCAGACTGGATAGGTTTCAGTCTGGGCTCGTAGACCACGTTCTTCTCTGAAATACCCAACTTAGTAGCCATGTGCTTCTTGTAGATTGCCTCGGCCTCCTCCCGTTGGTTCTTGCTGTTCTGGAGAATATAGGGATCGATGTATTCCTTCCATTCACCCTTGAGCTCGTAAATACCAGAGTCGCTCAGCCCATCTGGCGGTTTATAGGTAGCCATCTCTGCTAACACATCCTGGAAGTGCTCTAAGTCCAACAGTCTATCCGGTATCTTCTGTGAGATATCCGAAAAGCTGGATGATTTAGAACACAGGACGTGCGTGATCTCCCGGCGAAGTTGTAGGGTAGGGATATCCTTCTCTTCGTCATGTGAGATTAGCAAGAGGCGATCGCTGAGGAGTGAAATGAGGAGCAGGTAAAGATCCTCCACCAAGTCCAAGTGCTGCGTAGCTTCGATATTTTGTGGTGGTCGGAAGTCTCCTCTAAACCAGGAATCAAGCGTGAAGCGATTGATCATTGTAAGCAGCCACTTTCCAGGCTCAACGACCACCGAAGCAACCTGCAACATAAAGATATCACGGTTGTAAGTGAGATCCCGCTGCGAGACTCCCTTGTACGTATTCATCTGATGTCGAAGACTGAATCCGTTCCTGACCCACATCCCTGCCTTCATCTGCGACAGCCAAACACAAACGCGGAGAGGGTAGTCGAAAAGCACCGCTAGGAAGTCTTCCTGATCGAAATCTCGTTTCCAAGTCTCGGGAACACTGAGATCCTCGGCCCTAAATCTGAGCAGGGTCTTGAGCTTTTCATTGTCCATTCCATTTCCAGCTTCGATCAACCAGGACAGAAGGTAATGCATAGCATGGTGGAAACTGATAGCCTCAGTCTCGACTTTGTATCTAATAATCCGATACAGAGGTACAATTCCGTTTGCATCAGCCTCCATGTCGAAACCAGACATCCCGATGGTCTTCTCTCCTTCACCTTCCTGAATCTCCTTCTGCACAAACTCTACATCTTCTCTAATCTCGGCGTTCTTGAATCTTTGCCTCTCCATGCCAGCGGCGTGTTTAGTCGTAACTTTGGCAACCAACCTGATGGCATCGGCTAAGTGCTGATCCTCACCGGCATTCGGTCTTCTGAAGGCGTCGGCGTACTGTCGACAAAGCTTGTTGATCTCCCTCGTAATAAGACTGGCACAGATCCAAGCATCTGACTCGTACTCGATGTGACTACCAATGGCCCTGTTATTATAACAAATGCCCTGGTGGAGCTTGACAAGATCCAAAAACTGCAAAGTGGGCGCTACCCGCGTCCTCAGAAGCTCTTTCACTGAATCCGACCCGAACAAGTACTTCATGTCCTGGAAGAAATGGTACATTCGACGATTCGTCAGGGAACCCGTATCAAATGCAAGAGTCGCATTAGGATTGACGTCGGCAGGATGTCCGACCTGGCGAGTTGTCAGGAAGGTATATAAAATTGCCATGAGACTGGTCAAGAAGTTTCCTCGGGAGACAACTTCCGCCGTGATCGATGGGGTGGTGAGCATTTGCAACGACAGGTTAATAATCGAATGATCCGGCTCTCGGTCAGCAATAAGGTACAGCTGGCTGAGGATCGTATATAGGCCGGCAAACCTCAAACCTAGTATTCGCTTGAACTGAGGAATCGCAACTACGGTGCCGATATACAGTTCTCTTAGGTCAATTCTGGCCTTCTTCCACATCCTTAGATCAAACATAATGAGCCAGTCAAGTCTCACGCGTTGTCTAAGGTCCTCATAGTAAGGTGTGGTCTTGTGTGGGATATGTGTAGTCTCAAGCCAGTGTGCGCCGGGTTTGCCATGAGCTTCCTTACGTTTGTGGTGCTTTCCAGGTGTATGAGGGATGCTCGGAGCGAAAGGAGGTGGGAACGGAACGGTTGATTCGGACTGGAAGCCATCTGCAGCGGCGCCTTCTCCCGACATAGCAATGTCACCATCAGTATCGGTAGGCTGGCCAGGAGCTGGGGCATTTGAGCTTCCCTCCGCTCCATCAACTTCCATATTATCAGTTGTTCCTGGTTCCTCGCTATGCTCTTCGGTTTCCTCAGCTTCCTCTTCTTCTTCCTCTTCCTCGCCATTTGCCTCACGAGCAGCCCGCTCTTCTTGCTCCTGTTGAGCTCGCAGCATTCTGATCTCGGGGCTCTGCATGACGCTCTGGGCATACTCTAAGGTCTGCTGGCTCTCAGCATACTCATGATCATCAATACCCTTCATACCAATTTCAATGTTCCAGGCCTTGGATCCCTGTCTCCAAACCCCAAGAAGCTCTTCACAGACCGTCCGTCTCAGTACATCCGGGTCATCACCCACGGCGCACCCAGCAATATCCACCAACCATTCAATGATTGTCCCGCACATCTGTTCCCTGAAAGTATCTCTCGCAGACCGGAGCGTCATCGTCAACTTTATCCTCTCAATGATTTTACTCTTATTGAGAAGCTCAGAAATTTCAGTACCAAAATCAACGACGCTGCGTCCGATGAGATCGGTTTCTTCGGCACGTTTCAAACACCAATCCTTCGGTTTCCGGCAGGCTCTTCCTAGCTGATCTTGAACTTCTCTAACGGTATGTTTTTCATCATTCCATAGGATCAACGAGAATTCCGGCGCCTCCATCGCACTTTCAGCAACCTCATAGTATTTCGCCTGCAATCGCGACTTTTCCTCATCCTCTTTAACCTTCTCTTCAGACTTCGCCTCTCGCAGCTGTTCAGGCGAACACGATATGACGTCGCATAAGTAGTCGAGAGCTCGGGCAATAGTATCGCGGATGTGTTTTCGGAGGGCATCGGGGAGGGGCTGTAGTTGTTGGATGGGAGATTTGGCTGATTGTTGGTTTTCGTAGGCGGTATGAATGGCACATTTTACGTCCCGTCGCCAGGCTTCTCGGTCACCGCAGTCGCAGCACCCACTATTACCAGGACTGATGCTGACAAAGACGCTATGGTTCCTGTGGTCGGATGATTCAAAGCATTTGGCGCATAGGACGGATGTTTCGTCGAGACTGCAAGTTCTACACGACAAAGACAAATCCAGGTCAGGTCACTCGAACCACCATCGAAGAAGAAGAAGAAAAAGAAAAAGGTAAAACGTGCACATTTGTATACCAAAGTGTAACAAGCGTAGTGCGTGGATGGGAAACAAAGCTTACTTGCACCTATATGTAGCTTCTCCATTCTTGAATATATGACCACAGGGTTTTCCTCTGGCGGCAGGCCCGTATTCTGCACCCTCAACGGCGCCTTGAGCTTTACTCAGATTCCAAGCATCCTTGCCCGTTCTTTGAGGGATCCCATTGGGGAAGAATAGCTTGATATGTTCTTGGTTATTACCGGCAAGGCTGGCGAACAGTTCTTCGAGAAGCCGTAGCCGTGCATCTTCGGTGTATCTATGGCTGTGAACGAGGGGTAGGTCGCGTAGGACCCGGGTGAGGGATATGACAGGGTCGGAAGAAGCGAAGTCGGTTAGCATGGCGGATGGAGGATTGTCAGTGGGTCTTCGCGGGGTGATAAGGCTCGAAAGCGATCATGAAGCAGGCGGATTTCTGCCGTTTGTAATAAATATAACGTATTATTTAGTTAGGAGAAAAAAATTCAAGGGCATCTCAGGTAGCTCAAAGGGCAGGAGAAGTGACTATAAGCGTAGTCAGGAAAGCAAAGACATACGATGATAGCTAGGAGTTAGCAGAAGAGCATAAGAATTTAGATTTTTTGTTTTTTAAAGTGGTGTGAATGGGAAAGAAGGAGGGGTGTTTTTGATTTCTGGTGAAGGACATGGGACACAAGAGATAGCAGTGGTGCACTGACTTAAGCACAGAAACAGAAACAGAGGCAGAGATAGAGATAAAGATATAGAAACATAGACATACAAGTGTCTCGGGTTTCCGAGTCAGGTTGTGAGGCCGCCAGGATTCAACGGGTAGTAGCAGCAGTAGATGCACTTTTGTCGCAGACTAGCAAATAAAGGTGTCTGACGGCAGCTAGCTAGCTGAGGCAGGCAATAGCAGTTCGTAATCAGGATCAAAAGCGAAGTACGGAGCACGAAATGGAAGTGGGAAATGGAAATCTAGAGAATAGGCAAGAAAGAAGAAAAAAAGCCAAAGCTAAGGTATTTTACGTATACGAGCGGTTGGTGAGCTGAAAGACGGTGGAGGATGAGGGTGGCGATTGTGACGATGATGATGATGGTGGTGGTGGTTGACGTACGAGGATGATTGTAATGATGAGGATGAGGGTGGTGGTGGTCGTGAGTTGGGGCGTGATAACCAAAACGGCGGCGAGGAATGTTGGCGTTGTCAGATATTATCTCTTGAACATGGACACCCCCAGACTTCATGATTAGAGCTACCATCTACCATCTACCATCAACAGCTAGCTACCTATAGTCTACCTCCACAGTATCCTTGTATACCACTGGCTACTATAATACTAGCTAGGTACTTAGCTAAATGCGAAACAACATATGTAAAATATACGTTCCCAATTCAAAATCGAATAAAATTAAACAAGGCAAGCTCTCCCACTCTACAAATCACTTGACAGCTCCAGGTACCACCAGATAGCTAAGTAATTAATAAGGCAGGTCAGGGTGCAGCAATTGAAGTATTAAGCAACTACTGCATCTATCAAAATATCAGGGCCGATGCACGGGAATGGCAAATGCAGCAGAAGAAGAATTCAGAAGAGGGGAAAGGCCGGCAAGTGAAGGAGTGGAGCTCTTTGGATCCTGATCTATTTATTATTCGAGTAGGCTAATGTCGAGGCTTCAGTTCGAGGCCGGCTTTTTTTTCAACATGCAGCCCGGTGCAGTTGCAGGGTCCCAATCGTTAGAAGGATTGAATGAGTTTGACCGAATCGAAATCAGTCATGCTCAATTTTTAATTTAAATCCAGCTAGTTAGCCAGCTCACGGATCCTGCCATTGGGTCAAGCTGTTTGCAAGCTTGACTCCTTGCGCCGAACCCGAAACACCGTGCACCCTGTGCTCACGCCTGGTAGTCATTCATACCCTACACATCAATCTACTATCGGCACTTTACTTGGGCTTGGGCAAAGTGCGCAATCGTGGACTAGCTCGTGCACCGGCCGTGCAGTGTCCGTCCCACAGACAGACATATCGGATGAGAACGGTATAATACTGTTATGTACATGTATATGTAAGCCAGTCACCTCACAGCCGTTGGAGACGAGCGCGGGACCCGCGCGAATGCAGTGTTACAGCACTCCTACTGACAGCTGGCAGCTATACATCTTTACAAAAAAAAAACGTTGGTGGCTCTAACCGGCGGCATTTAACGGTCTTGCATCATTTAAACATCACAATACAATATAGATAGCGAATTTCCCACTATATCAGCAATAAATCAAGGCTGCTTTATTTTTTGAGGTTAATTTGGTGGTATACTAAAGCCTTGATTCAACCGGCTGGGGCGAGATGTTCAAATAATGTGCCAGAAATGCCCTAGGGATTAATACGGTATCAGTGCGGTACTACGATATGAATCGGGATTACAACGGTCTTATCGTCAGTAATACGATAATTAATACAGTGTTACAACCATGGCTCTATTAACATTCGTGGCCGGCTAGCGTCTGGTACAGAGACCGATTCCTTTATACGATTGGATTCGACCAGCGTTCAAAAAAACCCATTGCTCTAGCATAGTATCTAGATTCTACCTAAGCAGGTATTAACGTTTCAAAATCCGGCTATACCTTGCTACCTTGGTAGTGTATACCCATATTCGATGGCGGCTCATCTAGCTACAAGCCAGACTCGTAAAGACAGAGATTAAATTTAAAAAATAAAATAAAATAAAATAATAGTGGTAGTAGAATATAACTTGTTATATATCGCAATGCAATATCGAAAACCCTCATAATCAATCTTTCTTCATCTCCTATCTAGCCGCACTCTGCATAACATAATTAAGTATGTCTCAATAATATACTTATAATTTTAAATGTAAACCCTTATCCAGGTATATAAATAAGATGTGTGTCTGCCCGTGTCTGTCGAAAATCGATTGTCGTGGATTCCTTCTTTCTCATCTGTTCGCCCACCGTCCTCCTCAAAGACCCTCCCGCGGCCCCGCCCATTGATTTGCTTGTACAGCTAGCCAGCTGCCCACCACTCCCCACAGAGTATCCAAATGAAATATAGGGCAACCGGTGACGGCCCAGACCAGGCGACGATGGCGGCAGTGAGAATCGCAGCCCAGGTACAGTTAGAGTATATATATCTTCAAGGTAGATATAGATAGATATATAAACTCATCGAACCCAAACCGCCCTTAAGTCTCCCCAGAAAAAATCCACAACCCCCCAAGCCAAAGCCCATATAGAGACCAGGCCGGAAAAATCATCCTTCGTACTTAATCCCTAGTTTCTCCAGATCTCTGATCAGCTCACCCAGTCTCAGCGCTTTATCCAGCTGCTCGGGCAGCAGAGTCTCCCCTTTTTCCTTTCTCGACTTCAGCTCTTGCGCTTGTCTGATCTTCTTCTGCAGGCCCTTTGCTTTCTTTTCCACGTCGGCGGCGATCGTCGCCTGTTGTTCTGCCGTCTTCGCTGGTTCAGCGGCTGTAGCGGCTGCACTCGTAGTGGTAGCAGTAGTAGAAGTGGCAGCAGGCGCATCCTCAGCCCCCTCTTTAGTAACATCACCACCACCACCACCAACCTCCTCCTCCCCCTCCTCCCCTTCCTCTTCCTCTCCACCAGCATCACCAGCAGAAGCACCACCGGCCTTCTTCCCCCTTCTCCTCTTCTTCTTCCCTGCGCCACCCGCTTTCCCACCATCCCCCACAACCTCCGTCGCACCAGGCACTCCACCACTCCCACGGGTCCTCCAAGCCTCCGCCGTCCGGTTCTGATACTTGACTACATCCTCTGCCGGGGTAAAACCGGGTTTGACCCGGCGTTCGGGGCGGGTGGAACCGTCTGCTCGTGTTGAGGAGGGGATTACACGGCTGCCGCCTTCGAGGGTTTGGATGCCCGATGTTGTTGTCTTTCCGTTCTTGTCTTTCGTGTTCGCCATCCTTTTATATATAGATATATATATTAACGAAAAAAAGGAGTATGTTGGTTTATTGATTAGGCTCGTTTAAGGGTTATTGGTGTATGGCTTAATTCCTGCCGCCAGCGTCGGTGGGTTGATAAATCAGGGGATTCGACGTGAGGTATACGTATACGTTAATGGTCGTGCATTATATATTGTAATAAAAGAGGACTAAGAAGAAAGAATCAAAAAGAAGATGAAGAAGAAGAAGCCCCCGTGTTAAAAGAACACCCGCCCAGTGGCGATCTCAAATTCCCCCGACTTTTTATAGAATCAAGTAAAGTGCTAAGCTGTCAAGTGGCAAGTAGCTTAATCTGAACAACAGCCGAAAGAGAGAAAAAGGACGAAAAACCAAGAGGTATGGGAAAAAAGGTAGGATCTAATCTAATCTCCACCCAATCAGAGCACACCCATTCCTCCCTTCGAATTCCCAAAAACTCCAACCCGATACCCGCGACACAACTCTACTATCTTCAACTTCAAACCTCAACTTCGACCAGCCCTTCCCGCCTCCGCCTCCCTCAAAACCTCCATAAATCGCCCATCATGTCGGTACGTATATACAAGTCCACCCATACATTAGATCCAGATCCCTCCCGGCTAACAATCCCCGTCAAAAAATCTCTAGCTCGCAGCCACAATCTACAACAACCTCTTCCGGAGGAACTTCGTCATGGTCGGCGCCGTTATGGGCGGTGCATTCGCTGCCGACATGTACGCCCCTCCCCTTCCCTCCAATCACTATACTTCTATCATATAAAACCATCAACCAGAGCAAAAAGGGCATAAAACTAACGAAATTGGGAAATACCAGTGCCTTCGACGTCTACTCCCAGCGCTTCTGGGACTGGAAGAACCAAGGCGTATGTTCCCCTCCATCCTCTATCATATCTCCATCTCCATCATATGACCTTATACTAACCCTTATTTATCGCCAATCCACAGAGACAATGGAAGGTACCTACATACTATCCCAATATATACGACCAAATCTTTCCCATCAAATCGACATCTAACGTTTTGAATAATAATAATAAACAGGATATCCGCCAAAAATACCTCCTCTCCGAAGACGATTAAACGCCTCTCTCAACCTACCATAGCTACAGCCGTAACCATAGCCATTGCTATTCCCATCGCAAAATCCATATTTCACAAGCGAAGCGATAGAAGGAAGCAAGAGGGGAAGGAGAGGAAACAGCTTGTTTATAGACAAAGAGAAACAGGAAAGGAAAAAAAAAAAAATACAATTGTACAAAGTGTCCATCCCTTTCAGCCATATTTCTTTATAGTACATATATATATACCTATATCATACTACTTATAACCTACAGTCTTCCATCTACATTGCACCGGCGCAGCTTTTTATGAAGGTCGGGTGGCGGCAGTATCGGCCTATAGGATATATTTTCTATCTTTATCGGTCATATCGGCATCCCGAATCACGACAAATATCTGATAACTTTTATGCTCAGTGGTTCGTATAATAGTCTATACCATTTCCTCCATTTCTCCCAGGTTCTCCCAGCTATAAACATAGTATCCCAGACCATCAATAACTAGTACCCAGTATCGTGGGGTAAAGAGCATATATCCCACAGTAGCTATGCACCCGACACATCCTGCCGTAACCTCATGGGCCTTTGCAGGTAGAGATACCCTTCATGACTTCGGTACCATAATACCAACAAAATAAAAAGACCCCACAAGAAAAGGTTTTGTTCTACAACTCCAGTTAAAGAAACAGAAAAATAAGAGAAAGAATATGCCGAAACATCCGTCCCTATCATGTAACACAGTAAAAGAAGTTTCGGCCACACAGAAGGGAATGAAGTGGACGTATGTGGCGACTTAGTCTCAAATAATAAAAACGCCAGCGGAATGGATTGCATATGAGGGAAGGAAAAAGAAAAGAAAAAAACGCTTAGTCCGTGGATGGAGTATCAGATAAACCATGTGAAGAGTAATAAGGTAGGGGGGAGGAATGAAGAGGAGGAAGGGGGGTAGTTAGAGGGAAATCTCGGGGTACCCTCCCACTTCTTCATAATTAATATCACAAAGTCGAAAAATTAAGCCTGCTTAGATGTTAGCACACGCCCATACCTGTAGAATATCTAAAAAAAAGTTCACATACCAAATAAACATAAGTATTCGGGTCTGCTGTCTCCCGCTCTAAATACTCACGTTCAATCAAGCTCTCAACCCGCTTCTTGATCATGCTTGGGTCTGGCATGAACCTCTTGGACAGCTGCTCCGTGATCTGGAGCATCAAATCACCGTGTTTTAACGATTTCCTCGCCCTGTAGTTCCATTTGTTAGCACACACGTTGTCACCAAACAGTCAACAAAGAACGAGCACAAGCATACTTCATAGTCCTAACGATAGCAGCCTCAATCAAATGGGCTCTGCTCTCATCAACCTTCTCTTCAGTCTCCTTCCTCTCCTTCTCGGTTTCAACTTTATTCCCAGCCCCCTTGACCGTTCCAATCTTGAACTTAAGTTGTTTGGACATGAATGCTCCGTTGAATGAGAATTTGTCGGTGGGCTTAACGTCACGGGACATCGGCGACTTCAACAAAACTCTGCTACGTGGAGCAACAGCCAAAGATTGGAGATGCCGCACAAGTTCGGATTCGGGGATCGAAGTTAATGTTTTGATTTCCTGTACCCGGTTAGTTTCTCTAATGCTCACGCCAGATCAGGGAGATGAGGTACTGACGTTGTAAGACAGGGACTCAACATTCGGATCGTTGAACTGCAGTAATATGACCATGGCGTACGTCGCAACGTTGATCTCATACTTACGAGTTTTGAAAGTAGCCCGAATGTCCGCAGTTCCCTAAGCCAATAAGTTAGCGCCAAAGCCAGCACTTACAGGCGGTTCGAAATACACACCATCTGCGGCTGCCAGGTAAGCTGTCTTCCGTTGTGCCTGCGCAGGTAAAACTGCTGAAACGACGCCCTGATCTTCTCCAACTCCGGCGGGTAAATGCAAGTATGTGTCGTCTCCCCGCTCATCGAGCTCCAGGGCCAGAAAGTCGATGTTAACACCTTGATGTCCAGATCAATAGTTGGCCCGGTATCAAGGTGCAGATTGGCAAGGTGCTTCTTGTACTCGGTAGTCAAATCCTGTGAGACGTTCATATCCTTGAACATACCCTCCATCTTGCTGGTGAACGAGAAACCGACTTCGACCTTGAACTTTCCAATCATTGCGCGTTCTACATCGTTAGATATAGATCTGCCAAGGATGAGACGCTTGGACAGGTGTTTCTTGTAGTATCGCTCGAAGACGTCCTTGTCTTGTATGTATCTGAAGAGTACGATCGCTTTGTCGAGAACCGTATCAACTTCCGCTTCTGTCTTCCCCTTCAGCCCCTTCTTGATGTTCTCATCGACAAACAGCGAAATGTACTCCGGGGATCTCTTGTTATCATTAATAAATTCCGCAAAAGACTTGGAGATAGTCTGCTGGATGCCCTGGTCCGACGAAAAGCTGTGCTCCCAGATCTTATCAACTTTATCCTTCAAGGCCAGAACATCCTCAACCCATCTCAAGGCCATAGCTGTCTCGGCATTGACACTCTTATCCTCTGCCTCTCCATTCTGGCCTTCGCCGGGGGCGGGAGCCTTTCTAAACCCATAAATTCCCTTGTTGATCTCCCGTCCAAGGTGAACAACCCTATCCTTCAGCATTCGTCTAATCTCATTTACACTATTATCCACCCGATGTACCAGATGGTACAACACCCTCAACTGGTCATAGCGATCATTGTCCAGCATGAAATTAAGACCTGATGTTTCCAACTGCATTACTTCTCGAATGTTATCGGTAATTAGGTGTTTCTCCACAATAGCTCGGATTTTAGGCTCAGTGAGTGTGGAGATCGTGCTCTGTGTACGTTCCCACTCTTCGATGAGGCGATCGTTCGTTCTCTCGATGTATGTTGCGGCGTCACAGACTTCCAGCAGCTTCCTGGCCTCGTCGGTGTAGAATTCGTTACTGGCGGTCAAAAACTCAGCTACAAAACGTCAGCCAGTAACTCATAGAAACAAACGTTCGTGAGCTTTACTCACCTTCGAACCTTGTCAGATACAACTTCTGGTCTTCCCGATCATCCAGCGTCTCGTAGAGACCCTCGAGCATGTATATGCAGGAACGGATCCTGGCTCTGTCAATAACATCGCCATCTCGTTCCATTCTTATCTGCTCGAGGATAACCCGGTTCAGATCCGCACCGATGTCGTAGTCTCTGTTACGAAGAACATTATCGCGGAACAGGACCATACCAACGACTTGGATAGACGGTTTCTTGTTGTCATTACAGAAAACACGGTCCTAGGAAAATCCATGCACTGAAAGTCAGCCACCTCTACGTACTCACAGAGTCCTTCCGCCAAAACCCAAAGGATGGAACCCCGCCAGTCATATTCAGGATCAAGGCGCGTACCAAATACATAAGAATATCCGTTATCATGCCCAAGCAAAGCTGATGGTCTTCCCAGCTCTGTTTAACGGCAGCCAAAAACCGATTCCCGCTCTCGCGTCGTTCTATGGCGCTACTAGTCAAGGTAAATTTCGGTCTCGCGGGCTTTAACTGTGTGGTGGTAACCCGCTGCAGCCGGGTTCTGACGAGGTCGTTGACGCTATTGTACAATGGGTCTCCGTGCTTTTTGAGAACCATTTTGTACGCTGTCCTATACAGTTCCTCGAAGGATAGATTGGAAGCATCTCGTTCGTAAATCTGCTGCAGTGCCTCGGATAGTAGCGCCCAAGCGTCCTCGAACCGCATATTCTCGTTGGCCAGGCCCTGCAGATGTTCCGAGAATGTGATTGATTAGCAACGAGATCGATTTCCAATAGTTAAAGAACATTCGAGAGAGTTATAAAAATAAAATAAAGAATAAAGAATAAAGAATAAAAAAAATATAAAACAAAGATAGAAAATAGAAAATATAGATAGTATATATATTAGAAAAGGAAAAAGACATACCCTTCTGGGAGCTCTAATCTTGATACGACCGGAACCAGGTTTTGAAGCCATACTGTCAGACGTACGAGGTAGTACCTAAGATATCAGTGGTATTCCAAAGGCTCGAAGAACCACCAAAGGGCAGTAGCCGGGAAGGCGAAGGGCCTAAGGATGAAGGACCAAAAGGATAAGAGGTGATGGCAATGGTGACGATGGCGGCGGCGATGGGGAGAGAGGGAGTAATAAAAGGGTGGCCTGCAGCTGAGGTAGCAGGAGAGGTTTGACTGGATGTATTCAAACACACGAGGAAGAATGGAGGTTTCGCTTTGATGGAGCTGTTCCTGGTGAGGCTCTCTGGCGTCCTGTCCGGTCCAGTGCAGCCAAGCTCTCCGGTGGTGGGTGATAGTAGGCTACGCCACGGCTAGAATGCGGGACCTCCAGAACCAGAACAAGCAGCTGGCGTGGAACCGATGAAAATGCCAAGTATATTCCAGACAAGCTTGGAAAAAGAAGACGAAGAAGAATTAGAAGAGGGAGAAAAGGATGACGGTGACGAATAATAACGCCGGATGACTCGAACAGTGGAGATGTAGATAGAGAGAAAGTAGTGGTGGTGGTAATAATGATATTATCGTATCGTATTGCGGATTAAATTTGTTTGGTTAAGCCAGTAAATACCTAACCTAGCCCAGTCATGTCCAGATGGTGGAGTATTTATTTATTTTAATTGGCATTAAAGATGTAGTGGAGGAGGAGAAGAGAGAAACGGATTGGATTGAATTGAATTGAATTGGGACCGAAGCGGGCCATACGCAGCCACACGCAGCCTGTAGTTAGTACCTAACTAGCACGTATGCACTTTTGGTAGACGCGAGATCTGCCGGTCCAAACTTGGACGAGTACGACCCATCATTTGATATTATTAGAAAGTAGGTAGAGAACAGCTAAGCTGTAGAGAGCATATAGGTACCTACCTAGGTATAAATATTACCAGCAGGCCAAAGAGAGAGAAGTTCTATATCTATATCTACGTATATACCTATCTTAGGAGAACAGCATAGCAGAATTAAAGAAATATCTTCAATAGGGCGGCCTATAATGCTCCTAACTACCTAGGTCACTGCACTGCAACGCCAGATCAAAGCGGGAAGCGGGAGTTGTCAGGATACACGGCTGTCCCCATATCAGGCATCTTTTGACTATCAAACATCTCGAATTCCTTTTCACGACAACACGTCAACGCATTCCTCTCATTACCTAGGTACCTAGGTAGGTATTCTCTAGCTTTTACTAATCCGTCCTCTAGCCCAGCCTAGCTTTCTCTCCTTCGCATTCTCTGCTCTTCCATCGTTTTTTTTTTTTTTTTTTTCTACCAGCACTACCAGACACTTAAGCAAGTACTTAGTACCTACCTAGGTACTTACATAGTTATTACTGCCAGTGCTTCAAGTAGTCACTGGGGTATATACTCATTAACTCAGGTGCCCGGGCGATCATCGACACACGCAACGATGAGGGCATCAGCATCCTCCCGTCTCCTACGGCCGCTCACCAGGCTATCCCTCCGACCTATCTCCAAACCAACCCATTCCTCCCCAGTGCTGGCCCCGCATCCTAGACCCTCGAAAATCCTGCCTCCAACTTTCTCCTTCAGTCGCAAATACTCTGCCTCCTCAGACTCGCCTTCAATTCTCCCTCCGCCCTCGTCGTCCTCTTCCTCTCCATCATCACCATCATCAGCAACAGCACCAACAGATACTTCTTCGTCTTCTTCACCACCATCATCAACAGTCTCCTTCCCATTAGCCGAAAGACCTTCTTACGAACTCACCTTTACCTGCAAAAAATGCTCCCACCGCTCCTCCCATAAGATCACAAAACAAGCCTACCACAAAGGCACAGTCCTTATCCAATGCCCCGGCTGCGAGGTCCGGCATCTGATCGCTGATCACCTGAAGATATTCCGGGACAAGCCGACAACCATTGAAGATATTATGAGGGAGCATGGCGAGAAGATCAAGAAGGGGATAAAATATCGAGATGGAGACATCGAAATCTTGGAAGAGGAGGAACCGGACCCGGCACCAGATGTGGAGCTGAAGGTCGATGGAGAGAATAAGTAAAAATGCACGAGAGTACTATATATATACGGCCTGCTGTTTTCAGGAATCTGTTCGCGACATGATACAATCTCATCCTGGGGAAACATGTCGCATACGCCCTCCAATAGCTGCAAGGTCTACACAATCCCCACTCTGGTATGTTGCCACATAGTATGGTGCATACCCCGAAGGCATGATCCGAGTTCAGCTGGATAACTGAACGGCCGGATATCTGGAGAATCATACAACCCATACATAGGCCGTTTGGCTAGGTAGCTAGGTAGATACCTAGACAGCTACTCACTTTCATAGCTAGATCACTAGTAGTTGAAGAGCTGAAGAGCCACAACAGCTAAATAGCCAGATTGCTGGATAGTTGAAGATTGGCAAGTGTAGTGGTATGCTTAGGTAGTTGCACCGCTAAATACTCGGGGGGCTAGATATATAGCTTGATGACTGAATACCTAGATACCACCGACTTAGGTATACGGGTGCCGATATAGCTAGATAGTTTGCAGATAACTGAATGCTAACTATGCTACTCAATAATTGGATCACCACTTGAAGTACCTAGATGAATCTAATCTCAGTCCCTGTGGCCTTACCATAACACGAAACTTAGACCAATCTATGGATAGTAAGGTCGGTATTCAATTTGACTCGTCCAGCACAAGCTCCACATATTAGTAGTAGTCTATGTTATCCACGGAACAATTCTATACACTGAAATCTTATGAACCTAGTCTCGGTCCCAGACGCTGTTGACCACTTATGAACCCAGTAAAACCGTGTTGGTGACAAAAAATTCCAACCTTCACTGACATCCCACTTTCGCTTCCACCCTCAAAAACAACATTGAGAGAACACACCACCACAGCCACACCCACCATGAAACCGCCAATTCTCCGCCGCAAAGCCCTGTACCGGCTACACCATGTTCCAAACCTCACACGCTCCTTCTGGGGCCGTAAGGGAGACGAGCCAGTGGAATCCCTGATCCCGCAAATCTCCGAAGAATGGCATCGCGGGGTCGAGCAGCACCCCGACCTGCACCGGGACCCTCCCAAGTCAGTTGCGATTCTGGGTTCTTCTTCCCTCCAAAAAAAACCCATAACAAAAAGACAGACCTCCATTGCCTAATCAGAAAACTAACTAACCACCATCAATTGATAATTTATATAGGCGCTGGAGTAACTGGTCTTACAGCGGCCTACCAGCTCGCACATTTCTCACCTGAGACGTCAATAACTATCCTCGAGGCCTCGCCGCGAACAGGCGGGTGGATCCAGTCTCTCAAAATCCCGACCTCAAAGGGCTCCATCATCTTCGAGACAGGCCCGCGTACCCTCCGCCCGTGGACTGTCAACGGCATCATAACGCTAAACCTAATCTCTCATCTCAACCTACAATCTCAGATCCTCAGCATCCCCAAGACATCACCAGCTGCTAAAAACCGCTATATCTACTTCGACAAGCGACTAAATGAACTCCCATCTTCCGTGCAAGGCGCCTTTCAGGCACTGAGGCTGCCGGTATTAAAGGGCGCTATACCTTCGATTCTCACCGAGATATTCCGTCGTCGTCGGCCTAAGGATGTAGAAGATGAATCTGTTGAATCGTTCCTAACCCGACGGCTTGGTGCGAACTTGACGAATAATCTTGCCTCTGCAGTGTTCCACGGTATATACGCCGGTGACATCGCAAACCTCAGCGCAGATGCTCTCTTACACGCTGTCTATCGTAATGAACGGGTGTATGGGAGTATTACGAGAGGGATGCTAGGTGTGCAGGAGATGGTGCTGGAAGACAAGCTTTTGGAAGGAGTATACGGGTCTAGAACTGCAGGTCTACTGAATGATCTGAAGAAGACCAGTATATACTCTTTCAAGGGAGGGATGGAAGTTTTGACGAAGAGAATGGAGGAGGCTGTAACAGAGGAATGCGATGTTACGCTCAAAACCGGGGTCAAAGTCAACGGCCTGAGATACAACCAAGACAAGGACGAAGTCGAGGTAAGTCCATTCTGTTTCATGACCCTAATAAAAGGGGAGCTCCAGTTTCTAAATGATAAATGCGATACAGGTCCTTGGCCACGATTCTCCTCGCAATTCGTTCGACTTTGTAATTTCGACCCTGCCGGCGTGGTCAACCGCCAGCCTCCTACCACCGGACACATCAGACACTCTCTTTGAAACCACGGGTGTAAATGTTATGGTTGTGAATTTGTTCTATGACAAACCAAACATGACAGGCTATTCAGGCTTTGGGTACCTGATCCCCAAATCCGTCCCGCTAGAACAGAACCCGCACCGCGCGCTTGGTGTGATCTTTGACTCGGACGCAATGCCATCGCAGGACGAGCGCCAGGGAACGAAAGTGACCGTCATGCTCGGTGGCCACTGGTGGAGCAATAACGCCACACCGCTACCATCTCAGGAAGACGGCGTCAGAATGGCAAGGGAGGTGCTCAGCCAGCACCTCGGCATAACAGCAGAACCAGCCGAGACGATGGCATCTCTACAGATGGACTGCATCCCACAGTACGGCGTCGGCCATGCAGGAAGATTGAGACAGGTCCACGAAGACCTGATGGACAAGATGGGCGGGAAGTTGGTCCTCGCAGGGAGCAGCTATGGAGGGGTGGGACTCAACGACTGCGTGAGGAGCGCTAGAGATGCAGCGTTCGGGGTAGCAGCGGGGAGACCGATGACCAATCTTGAGAGGTGGGCTTTCGAGGAGGTCTGGATTCCCAAGGATATGCCTTGAGCTTGGTGCATACCTCAGCTCCACCCACAGGCATGTCCCAGCTCAATACTGTATATAAACTATTCAAGTACCTAGGTACCTGTTTAAAAATCAAGTAAAGAGAGAATATTGTACATACACACAGACTAACACAAGCAACCACCCCCATGCCATCAGTATTATCATCACTCTCTACAAGCGCATAGTGCAATATACTACACAGCTACAGGGAGCTTCTCCACAGCACTTCAAGTCACTTAGATATCACTCGCCAATGTAGCAATAGCCAACGAAATCAATGTTCATTCATAATGACCATGTCCGCCCAATCGCATGTACAACAGTGCGGTGATGGTGCGAAATAAGTGCCAATTACGCTGTTGACTTGGACCCTCTTAAATTCGAAAGCCATCCACTGTCAGCTTTCTCTTCTCCTTCCTCTCCAACATCAATCTCTTTATCATCAACATCATCCCGTAAAAAATCATCATCATCACTATCATCATCACCAGAGAATAAAACCCGGCCTCCACGACGCTGCATGCGCATGCTGCCGCTTGTGGGGCTTGGGGGCCTGGCTGGTTTACTTAATCAGATAAGATAAGATCTCATCCAATCGAATTACAACACTCTCAACACAACACTCCTCGGAAACAAAGAAAATGAAGGTTTCAGCATTCAACTTCCGTTCCCTGTTCTCCCGCTTTGCGGTTACAGCTTCCAAACCCACACCACCTCCACCCCAAACTACCACTGCTACTGCTGCTGCCTCTGCTACCACAACCAACCCTCCCATCCAAACCAACACCAATCCTACAGGTACCACTACAACAAAGACGACAACAAAACCAAAAACCAAATCTCTCCTTTCCATCATCAAACTTTTCTCATCACACCGTCCAAAGAGGGTTCACTACCGTCGCTACATTACCCTAAACATGAACACCAATCTCCCCAGGATCTTTATCACGGCCGATACCAACGAGTTCGACCCTTCCGAACTCGCACAGTGGCAGGCGGAAGGATACGAAGTCGTGTACATCCCCAGAGCCGATAACCAGGTGTTTGAGCTTCTCGGCGATGCTCTCGAGGGTAGTGAGAAGTATTGTATAATTGGTAATATAATACCCTTTTTTTTCAAACATCATTCGCGCGATACTTGAACTTCTGTCTCAACTCAGAATCAAAAACTACGTCATTGTGCATAATATTATTTTTTGGAAGGATAGAACTACTGCTAATGCTTTTTTTTGGGGGGTCTCTGTTTAAAATAATAATATAGCATATGGAACTGCAGCCACTCTTGCTTTACAATATGCATTATACCCGGTCGGCAACCTCGTCGCTCTGATAGCTTACTACCCAACCGGTCTTCCTTCCACATTCCCTTCCGAACCATACCCAGAACGACTCCGCCGTATCTTAATACAGATCCCAGATGGTCAAACCTTCAACCCAGATGTCACAAAACACACCCAATGCCTTAAGTTCCAGCTGTATCAAAATGCCAAACCGGGTTTCGCGGAGAAACTTACAGCAAACTACAACCCGATCGCTGCGGGATTGGCTCACTCGAGAACTTTGGCGGTCGTTAGGGATACTTTGGGACCGGAGCTGGATTTGGAGGAGATTTGGGGTGAGCATTTGCTTGCTGCCTTTGTTTCGAGGAACGCGAATAAGACTTTGGATAGTATGGTCAAAGAACCTTATGTCAACCACGTCAGTCCCCCCTCCTCTTCCCCCCACCATCACTATTATTTCCATATTTTAAAATACAGACACACACAAATATATATATAATAAGAAAAAGGATGGAAATAGGGAAAATAAGTTGCTAAAGAAAGGATGTAAATATATACAGGTCCCCACCCTAGTCGGCGGCAGCGGCTACGACGAACTCCACGACTTCTACCACAACTACTTCATCCCCACAAACCCACCATCCCTCAGCCTCCAACAAATCTCCCGCACGGTAGGCTCAGACCGCATCGTCGACGAAATGATCTGTAGGTTCAAACACACAACGGAAATGATCTGGATGCTACCGGGTGTCAAACCCACCGGCCGTAGGGTCGAGATTCCAATCGTGATCATTGCGTGTATCAAGGCGAAAAAGGTCTACGCTGAAAATGTATACTGGGACCAAGCTTCTGTGCTGAAACAGATCGGTGTCGTTGATTTCACGGGGCTGCCTGTTTCGGGACCGGAGAGTGCCTGGAAGGTTGAGGATAAGGATTCGGTCCCTGCCAATATCTTACTGGGTGGTGGTGAATTGCAGGAGCCTCTTACTAATGATGAGAGTGCTACCGTTACCGAGGGAACTGAAAACAATACGAAATAGGGTCAGCAATGGGTTTTCTTATAGGGTGTCACTCGTTTCCTTTTACATCCTTTTTGCTAGGGAGGCTTTTTTTATTATTATTCAGGGGGTTCTAAGGCGATTTTTTTTTGCATTTACTTTCTTTGTCATTTCCTTTGCGTACAGATAGACAAGTAGATCTGTACTATTATCTTCACTCTTCATGGCCGGAGTTATAGGAGAGGTTTGGGTTAGCAAAAGCAATACAGGCATATTTTCTCCCTTTTCCTCTATTGATTCCTGGCGAAGGATGGCCACTGGACTACTCTTTGACAAAGCCATTGGCATGTCATGTTCGCTTTACGTCCTTCCCTTCCTTCCTTAAGCCAAAGGGCAATTCGAAGACATCACGATTAAAAAAAAGATGTAAGGATATTAAGAAGTAGTAATCATTCAATTGCCATCGATCATAAACATCTCTTTCTCCCGCCCCTTGTACCTACATCTCCCAAACGCAGCCAACGTAAAAAAAAAAAAAAGGAAAAGCATCCCCCCAGACCTCCAATACATTGTGAGACCTAGAAACAGACAATTGATGCTCCCCCTTTTTTACCGAGCCAAGTAAGGGAATATATAGAGACGGGGTTAAGGTTAAATACATGGTTGTGTTACTTATTTGTTAGTAAATGTATTTTTTTCTCTTTCTTTTTGGTGTAGTTTACTTGTAATCATGTTTCCCATGGCTCTTTAGCAATTGCGTCGATCGGACAAAGGAAATCATCTACTCTCCCTCTCTTACAAAGGCCACCCACCTACATATGTTGATACAGAACAACTAAGGAAATAACGGAAATGAAGAACAAGTAGTCGAGCTCTGCTTAAGTAGTCAGAGACGAGACTGGGTATGAAGAAAAAAGGAAGAAAATGCACATCAAGAACTCCGGGCAAAAAAACAAAATCAAAAGACTCAAAATGCTTCAACCTAACCTTAACAATTCCAAGAAGCTAGTTTTCCTGTTTACCTCGAAGGTCCGGCAAAAGAATAAGAGCAAGAAGATGATTATCACCCAAAACCCAATGTACAAAAAA
This sequence comes from Orbilia blumenaviensis, assembly GCA_036872755.1. Taxonomy (NCBI): domain Eukaryota; kingdom Fungi; phylum Ascomycota; class Orbiliomycetes; order Orbiliales; family Orbiliaceae; genus Orbilia; species Orbilia blumenaviensis. Next base: position 2,946,737 of record JAVHNS010000004.1, on the reverse strand, counting down.
GTAGAAAAGGGTACCAAAACACCAACACAAACAATAATTGCACAATGAACTCCAAATGCAAGAACAATAGGGACAAGTGAGAAAAGGAGATACCTAAAAGGTTTTTATGTAGTTTTATTGGTGCATAGAAGGAGGTAAGCTTGTCAGATAACAGGACATAGAGGTTCTGCCATAGGCTCTTCTAATGCTAGTAGCTTCAAAGGGGGAAGTTGTGCTGGTTCTGGATGAACTGTTTAGAACGGTTCAAGATACAGCGGGGTGTAGTAAAGTCTCTGGTGATCGTGAGTTCATTCGACTAATGTTAGAAGTCAAAGTCCCTCCGGTGGTATGGTTAGCGTGTCGTTTGTCAAAGGTGATGATTTGTCGGCAAGTGGTTCGAAGGAAGGTTTTTGTAGAGAAAAGTGCAGTTGGTTTGAAAGATAGTGTGGTTGGGGTCATTAATAAAGTCGTAGCTAAGTACTCGTTCGACGCAGGCATAGTTAGACCTGATGTCGCGAGCAAGTACTTTCGCGTGATCGTAAACTCTAAAGGGTCGCTGAATGAACGTCGAGAAGAGAAAAAAGGAAAAGGGGAAGAACATGCTAGAAAAACGCTGATGGGGAAAGATCTTGGGCTATAAAGGGGCTTCAGAATAAAGATAAAAGACGGTCTCCCAGAATTAGGATATTCGCGTGAAAGACCAATGGACCAAAAACCGAAATAATGCTATGCAATAGTGCTATGCCGTTGTGATTCCAAAAGACAAATAGTCGTTATTGTAAGGTCGTAAATGATAAGGGTTGAAAAAGGCGATATTGTTGAATCCGATGGTGCCGAAGAAAAGAATCCACGCCGCCCTGCACTTCAATTTGGGTACAGCACTGCCAATTTACTAATATGAACAGTGGCGCTTGCCATCGCCACGGGGGCGTGGGATAACACCGTTGACACCAAAAGAGGCTTGGCCAAGCGGGGCACGTCGGGCAGATGGTGAATCATTGTTGGCATTCGCCGGATTCGCTCCGTAGGTGTAGCTCATAGTTCTGCCAAATTTGGTGGCTTTGCGGAACTTTCCCATTTCACGCTCGCATAGTGCCTTGTGACGAGAATCATCCATACCGATGTAGTTCTGTGGTTCGCAACGATCCTTGTGTTCAGCAAAGAAGCCGCTGTAGCCACCGTCGAGGATATAGACCTCAGGATAGAACAAGGTTGGATAACGATGCATATTGACTTGACGATCACGAGATCGAAGCTGGTGAGCGCTGCAAGTGTCTGTTAGTATCAAAACTATTATTGCCTATTACGTATAAGGGGATCGGAACTCACATTCTTGGAGCACGATGGGCAGAGTATTCGCAGTGGAAAATCAACAAAGTCTTCTTGGCCTCGGCTTCGGTTTCGGACCTGAGGGACAAGAGAACCTTGTCGACATCGTCGGTATTGTTGATGTTGATGGCACCAGCAATGTGACCACCCTCGTACTCATACTCAAATCTGCAGTCCACGATCTTCAACTCATCATATTGATGGGTGTACTTGCCATCAAGAACATCAATCATAGTTTCACGAGTGATTCTCTTCAAGACATCCTTCTCAGTTCCGAAGCATGGGAGGACCTGGCTTTCACGTGCAGCGACCTGCGAAGGTGACTTGATACAGAACTTAGGCTCGAACTTCTGCTTGGGCGAGATGACGTCCTCAGCTTTATTATACATACTGAGGGATCGTCGGCACGGCATTTTACGTGGTGGGCCGTCTCGAGCAGCAGTACGACGGTTCGCTCCAGCCAATGGCGAACCATCGGCGGAATCCTTCAAATCCCTAAAGATTGGCATGCGTGGCTTTCCCTGTCCCTCATTAAGGTTGAGCCCCAGGCCGATACGCGAAACTTCCGGGGACGCAGTAAACATATCGTCAAGGGCCAAGATTGGTGACATCTTCTTGTCGCCCAATTGGAATGGCTTTTTGTCATCCTCACCGGTAAATCCGAGCTTAGAGGCACCGGCAGACTTCAAGACGATGCTCTGCGCGAAAGCCTTGGCCTTGTTACGTTGAAGAGATGGGCGACGTGGGAGAAGTAGCTTCTTGCGCCTACATGCCTATGTGTTAGAAGTCGTAATGGTATGACACATCCATCCGTCAATTTGGGACCTACTCATTGCTTGTTTTACGCTGCATCTGGCAGGGACTATCCAGGTCTGGAGAAACTACACTAAGTTTCGACGACTTCTTGGTAAAGATTGGCTTATGTGGCAAGGGGCTCAGCTCCATTATATCGGAGCATGCTGGCGATGAGGGAAGTGGTGGAGTTGTAACAAATGGACCTGTATGCAAACAGAAACTATAAACGCTGATTGTCGTCATCAGGGTTTAGAAGAGTCAAAAAAAGACTTACGAGTAGTGCCATCAAATGCGGAGAACAAGGAACGGCGCGGAGTAGGGAATGCAGGACTATGCACAAAACCAGTTAATGAAATGCAAATATGTTAAATCTGATAAATCCCATATTAACTTACGTCTTGTCAATATGAAAGTTTTGGGAGAGATCTGCGGCCAGACAGTCCGTAGGGGAACCATTCAAGCTCATATCAAGATCAAAGAAAGAGGAATCCTGGCTGACATCAAGTCGAGGCGTGTAAGGACTTTGAGGGTCGAATGTGAGACTTGAACGAAGTGGAGTTGGTTGGAGCCAGCTGCCTTCCGGAGGGCTGATAGCAGCCAGAGGGGAAGAGAAATCCATTGTTGCCATTAGAGAACAGAAAGGAATAGTCGTGGTACTTGGGATTCGAATCTGATAGACGAGAAATCTGCAGGCAGCATGAATGTAACCGGATTGGTTACTGTCGATGATACCTTCTTAAGAAGAAAGCAAGGAAGGAAGGAAGGAAGGAAGGAAGGAAAGGAGATCGAAGGAAGGTTATTGATTTTGAGATTCGAAGACACAACTATCTATCCGTCTTTCCCTGTTAGAGATGATTTGATATCAATGATGTTGGTGTTGTTGACGATGATGATTGTCGTGTCGTGATGATGCGTGTTGATTGATATCAAATGTCCAGTCGAAAGGGAAGGTCAAGTCGGAGAGGAATGACCAAGGGAATGTAGCTTAGGCTGCTTGCTGTAATGGCGGTGGTGGTTAGTACAATCAAGAGGACCCTCGATGGGGAAGAAGAAGAAGACAAGATGGTTATGCAATGAGAGGGAACGAAGAGAGGAAGTTGAGGTTGAGGTTGAGGATGAGGGCTGGTTTTGAGGTCGACCAGAGGAAGGCGGTCGAGATGTCAAGCCAATCAGGGCAGAAGTTGTCGCTACAGGGCTAGGAGCCGGTTGCTAAGGTTTCGGCCTGGTCGTATTTCCTAATTGGAAAAACAGCAGCGAAGCCGTGATGTTTGAGCGCCGGCCTATCCTTTCTCGGCGCACTCTTATTAACTGTCTCTCAGCACTGTGTAATTTCCAGGGCTAAGTAGGGCACTAAGAGCACTGTGGAATAAGGGAGGCGAGATGAGGTTAAAGCTCTCTACCCGGTTACTACCTGACCGTAGTGGTGGTGGTAGTGGTGATGCTGGTGATAATGATGATGATGATGATGCTGCTGCCTCTGGCCTTAACTTCTGTCTGTTGCTATGGGCGACGGCGTAACAGACTTCTCTCTCGGTCGGGGAGTCGAAAGCGGGTCAACTGGGTCTCTACTGCAGCACACCGACACCTTTTAAACCAATCCCTCTGCCGGGAGCATTTTACCAAGAGCCCACGAAACTAACCAAAGTTAACGACCAATTGATTGTATGACCCAAACCGCAAAAGAAAAGCCGGGTCTTGTCCGGGCTGGTTGTTATGTGCAGTGATGCAAAGCGTTAGCGGCCGGCAGGGGCATATCAGAGGGAAAGTCAAGTTCGATAACACAAACTCGCTCCCGCCGCAACAAAAGCAACTTCTTCACTGTAAAACCATGCATGGAAAGACCGGCACTATCTCGACTAGGATATCGGTGTCAGATTCTTGACTTCGGTAGCCGTGGCACTCCCACCAGGTATTCGTCTGGTCTTTTTTTTTCTTGCCTGTAATTTAAATTCACGTTTTGGCTGCCGGTCTGACAAGCGACGCCGTAGATATGCTGTTCGCACACATGAAAATGGATGGTAGAAAGGCTCAACATTGAATCCAACCAGCTGGAGAGCACCAAACAACTGCCAGTCTGTAGTTTCAATGCAGTGAGAAAAAAAAGTCCCAAGACAGCGGGAAGAACTCCCACGAGACCGCTCTGTGGACTGCCCTTGCCTAAACTGCTTCCGGAATCTGGTCGCGATAACCATAGAAACCAGATCCAACCGCTGCCAGCAGCAAACCCAAACAGATATCCTTTCTCAGTCTGGATTTTTCCCTCCCAGACCAGATTGGAGACCTCTGAGGCACAGACTGCACCGGGGCGTCATTGTCTCTATGGCGTATGACAGTTCATACATACTCCTAATTAGTCGGCTCCACTCTGTAATTACATGTGCATGTCCATGTACATGTAACTGACAGCGACAGTGAATTAGACGACCGTCGTCCCGTCGATGCTGCATCTTGAAATTTGCATACCAATGTCTTGCATAGAACTTTCTTTAACATTTCGACTGCAAACCTACTGTGTGCCCGTACCAGCACATTCGAACTGCAATTTGCATTCATAAAACGAACGACTGCTTACAAGAAAGAAAGCGGTCCCTCGCGAAATTAGGTTGGGCCTTGCTAGCATCAGGCAAACGAAGGAATCTCTTCCTCCAAAAAAGGACGCCAGCAGGGGGGTTCATGCTCACCATCCCGCGTAAAATCGCTTCTTCTCTTCAACCCTATAATCACAGGAACTTTGTTCCAACTTGACCCACAACCAGAAGGCTGATTGGACTCGTGTGGTCCCAGCATCTCCCTTGCTTTGCTCCTTGAAGGCCAAGTCTCAGAACCCGAAGAACTCAGCTCAACCAGGCCGTTACTACGAGAAAAAATCTGGCCATGGTTTGTGGACGTGGTGTGCGGCTTTCCTATCTCCGGCGACTAGTTGACATCCAAAGACCATGCCGAAAAAATTTTGTGGGCCTTGTAAAAAAAAAAAGTTGGTCCCCAATTTTAGCATCACGGAAGAGAGATCTCAAGAAGCTTCATTCCAGAAGGTTAACCGATGTGCAAAAGTCACAACTGAAATTACGACCTGCATGAAAGGCGCTTGTCTAGTCGCCTATCCTACCGTCCAAAGAAGCCGAGAAGTTGCGAATCTCGCGATACTTCCACTCTCCCATCTCACGAATGCGACTGCGACTGCGACTGGCGTCATCTCCCCAACTCCACATCGTATGCTCATACCCATGCATCCAATCCAACCTAACAGGCGTGGGGTTCAGCCGTCGGAAGACGTGTTGTTTTGGTCGTTGCCATGAGCCGGGGTGGCATTGTTTATAGCGTCCCAGGCGAGCCCCTCCATGCAGGCGCACGACCCAAATGTGGGGTTATCCGAGCCGGTTTCCAAAACACCACAACCAAAACATCCGCCTCACAACCATACAGGAACACACAAGCCCTGTACAGTGGGGTCCCAGAAAGAGGATATTGGGCATGTGGAATGGGCATGCTGCTTTTGTACTTCAGCCTAAACCATATTCTGGAACAAGTAAGAAATCAACGTGTCTACTATTTCCTTTCAAGGAGGTCGTCGCAGCCCGACGATATCGGCATCAGCAGTGTATCATGAAACCCCTCAATGGGTGAAAAAAAAAAAAAATCCAGTGCAGTGATCACATACACTAAAGTTAGTCGGTTGCATCCCGTCCCTCTTCTCGCTCTATCGAAAACACCAGAAAAAGTCACCGCCAGGAATGCCCAGAACAACAAAATCCTCCTGACCGCAGTTTCCCCTTCAATCCTAGACCAGGGACCCTCGTCTCGAAGATCTTTTTTGGCATCACGTTTTATTATGAGTAGAGTGTGGAATCCAAAGAATGGATCCAATTAATCTCTACTCTGAGCTGATATTACTTGGTGACGTCGAAAAGAGGTAATTGTTCAATATCACTAGAATCAGGAACTTATCTGCCCATCGAACGTACACAGACGCAAATTGCTTAGCTCGTAAGGTAATGAACTTGACGACGTTCCAAACTAACCATAACACCACGATATCAACCTCTCTAGGGTTCTTGGTTCTCCGGCATTTCCAACCACTGCAACAGCCAACGCATTCAAATGTCATCACATTCACGAGTCAGCCATTAAATTCTGCCAGCCACAAAGGGCAACCCACAACAATCACAACGTTTGCAATAGTATACAACTAACACGAATACAAATTGTTAATTTTATTATTGAAATTCTAAAATATCTAACAATAGAACTAAAACAATTAAAACAAAGCCGATCGAGATTATTTACGGGGTACTTTGCCTTCGTAAAGAGTCTTCAGATCTATCACAACTGTTATTTCCCAGAACCCGATTGTGAATTGGTATTACCCATTCCAAGTGCTTACGGAAATTGCAATCTTAATATATTCCAGCCATCACAACAATTAGTAACAATTTATTGGCTAATACACGATCCACACGATGGCACAACCGCCTCATAAAGATAATACTCATGCTCTCTATTTCTTTTTAAGCCTTGATGGAATATCCATCATGGCTCGGGTTCGAGGCTTCAGCAAAGAAAAGGCTACCTCAATTATCGGATAAAATATCCGACGCGGGTATCGGGATCGATCAACCGTATTTGCATGCATTGACCAACGGCGCGAGGGTTCGCGGACGAATCCACGGCGGTAGAAATACAATTAGTGACTACTAAGTTAGTATACCGCTAGATTATGAGAGCCTCAGGCTCTACTAGGCTTACGTTATTACATATTGTGAATATATGTGATATCGTGCATGTGGCGAATTATGCAAAACTATTGGGATGAAAAGCCTTCGCCATTTGGGTTTAGTCTCGCTCTTAGAACGAAATATTGGTGGAATCAACCCGAAGAATTTCCAGGTAGGGAAGTCTGTATTCACAATTGTATACAAATTATCGATCATTGGGGTAGTTTGTATTGTATTGATATATGTTTTTGTGTTTGTATACATTAATTCTTGTGTATTTTTGTTGGAATTAGGCTTCAGTATCTCATTTCATTGACCATGCTGCTTTGGTCTTTGGAAATTATGCGAATCGACGCTGTGGTCAAAATCTAACCACAAGCGTGGAAGAACCGAGGTTTACCATATGTCAAACTCAGCTTCAACCGTCTTTCGATGTGGGATGTAGGCCCACGTGGAAACAAATGAGAGTCATGATTAAGCTGTCTACTCCTGCCAATTAGAACAGACTCACTAATATACATAACCAGCTTCGCTAATCGTCGGCAGGAGGAGGCGATGTCGTAGAATTCCAAAGTCAAAGATTCCTCGGGACAAACCATATAGACCACTATAGCGCTACATTAGATTGCATCTACCAAGGGACAAACAAGAACAGTAATATTTCGAAGAAAACGGTAAAGTGTCCCCTTGTATCTCAGACAAACTTCCCCCTTCCTAGGCTATCCAGATTCTTCAAATTGGGACCAATTGAGTCCGAACGAAGCCAAATATCACTCAAAGATGACGCACGATTCGCATAATCGAGGCCCAAGCTCTGATATCTAAACCAAATCGTCGATCTCGCTACAACCACAAATAGACGCATGCAAGGATCATGTTAAAATCTTCGCTGCCAAAAATGTGCAATCTGCAAAGTGACAAGCAATCGCAATCGAATGATCCAGATTTGTTTTCCTTTCGTATAAAGAAGCTCCAATCGATTAGGTAGGCGGACAGACATTTGGGACCGTCAGCCCTGCAGACTTTTGCTTTGCAGGCCCTGCAAAATTCCTTGGGATATCACCGAGCGAGCGAATCGAAAGACGTCTCAGTATCTGCATAAACTACTTCCTTGCAGATATTACGTTCTTTCAGCTCGGTACTGGGGTACGTGCATCGACGCGGGGAGCATGGAGTGGGGCCGGCTGTGATAAACATGTCTTTTATTGCCTCACGATTCGGTTCAGGCTATGTGATAGGGTAAACATAATATTGGGCATTCACAGCGTCACCGACTATGCATTGCATACATTTCACGTTATGTACACATCACGGTGTCGCGAGGAATTACAATGTTGATATCTACAGGCCATTTCGCGTTCGCGAATCCGATGTTTTGCTTTATGCAACACAGAAAATTGCAACAGATCCAACACAATCTGATAGATGAGGTGCGAATCCCCCAAGACTAAGAGGCTGATGCATTGCAACCTCGATTCCGGCAGTATCGCGGCGTTGAAACTTCCTAGGTTTCTTAAGATCTGTAGATATAGACATATTATTTTATAACTTTTCTAGCAAGCACGTCAACCACTTGTCGTGCGAGCGCCAATAACTAAGTAGATGTCTCCAATATAAACGTTAAAAACCTGTTTTTCTCAGTCATTTTATTATGCAAACCTGTCGAAAGTTGTGTATTTGAAACAGTTACTGGAAACTTTAAACCTCTTTACGCTAATTATGCATATAATTTAGCATAGGATTTGAAAGTATAATCTACTTCCGGTCGTGAAATTATATTAAATATAATTGCAAGCGTTTAAACGAGAAACCTTACTGACACAAGCGAACGGTGAAATGCACATGAGGGTCTGATGCGTCTATACGCCTATAACAGCCTGCAAGTGATATATAAATTCCCAACTCTCAAAAATGCATCTATTCAGTAATCCCGATGCTAATCTCTAACTAGCGTCTTGTCGATCATAGGTCCTATTCTGACACCCTCTCGGGTCAACTGTTCTCCCCTTCGCATCTATAACCCTATCAATTAATATGGATACTCCTACTTTCGCTACGTCGTCAGCGCCGACGCCCCTTGTCGTAGCTCTCCGTGGCATTACCGCCATAATCGGGGGCTTCGAAATTGGCAACGACCCAAAAGAATACCAAAGGCTTCCCCAACATCACGAGCACCCTTACCCGCCCCTCGACCTAGGGGAATTCGATTTTATAAACTTCTCCCTACAAGAGATATCCACAATTCATTTGGCACACAGCCTTCTAACCTACGCCTACGATCCTGATTCTATCGCGAATCACCTCTGGGATCTCCTAAGACGGAATGAAAAAACGATTCAGATACTGGATGACCTGGTATCATCCACCAGCAGCCCACTCTACAACCCCAACGGGCCCTTAGGCATAGATATAATTCTAGCTCCTACGCAAAACCACACATGGGAACACATATCATACACGCTCTCTCACTGCAACTCCTTCAGATACTCTATCCACTCCTTCTCGAAATCTTACCTTGACAACCTCATAATCCCCTTCATGACCCCACAGCCCCCGCCTCCATTCTCCCCAGAGACATCCAGCAATATACAATCCGCATTCAAATCCCTTCTTCTCGCACGGGATGGCCACCGCACCATTATCGGCGGGGTATGGAATTACAACCGACCAGATATCCTTACCAACGATATCGAACGCCAAGAACTAGACATTCATGAAGACTACGTCGTGCCTACGCATCTGATTCCATATTTCTTCGCCTCAACTAGCCGTTCAAGCTTGGGCGGGGTATCCACAATTCCAGGAATTATATCGGTGGGAACAACAGGGTGGATTTGGGGCAACCAATACTCTGCAAACGCTAAGCTAAAATACTATATGCAAAAGTTTTGCGGTATTGATGCTGCCGAAGATGTCATGATGGAGGATGTAGATGTGGTTAATAACCCTTCGAATGGGATAATCCTCACCCCTCAGCTATACCTCTCATTCAGAAATTTAAAATGGTGCATCGAAGCTGAGCCATGGGATTCAACTCCGGGTCCGGGCTTCCCTCGTAATGAAGTTAATATAAACATCGACGGTTGTCAAGAAGAAGATAGATGCAGATACGTCTATCGCATTCGATTACTTACAAACACCCAGTTTCCAGGTTCAATTCAGCACGAAGATGGAGATGTATTACACTTTGGAAGTTGCGATGTATTTGCACAGATCCCGGTGCCTAAACCGAGACTATGTAATGTACATGCCAGTATTGCAAAGGTATTGCGTGCTTCGGGAGCGGGAGGTGCTATGGAAGCTATATTAAGGAATGAACAAACGTTGAAGGAGGATGCAAGTACTGGGGCCAATTGGGGTGATCTAGGGAGAGATTATTTGATGAGGAGGCTAAGTGCTATTAGTGATGAAGGCTGGACTGATTGATCTGGGGAAGGGGTGGTGAATATTCTGAGAGATACGTAATATACCTCTAAGGGTTACATGTATGGCGTGCGAGTTAGCTCTCTGTTCAATTGTTTCTTTGTCCATTTTAGCAAAGGGATCGAACAGTATTTAATTTTAATAATTATATTAATGTGATAATAACTTCATGGGCCTTATATGTACCACCCGGGATTGATATTTAGATACCAATATGGTGTTCAAGTTATACACGTACCCAAACTTACGTTCCAATACAATTCTTTGCGGGTTTTATTGAACAAGAACCCGTCTAATTTTGTATATCAGCTGTATCCCTTGATTAAAGTAATCGAAATATACGTTGATCGTTGACAATTTTGTGTGGTTGTTGGCATCACGGTATCAAGCAGCTAAATTAACAAGACTATGCATATTTGATTGATCAAGATGACCAGGGGGGCCGATGAGAGTGGATACACGAGCACCTGGAAGGGAGGATACATAACCCTGGTAATTTAACTTTATTTATTTTTATACATATTTTTATCTTTTCAATGTTATCTATTTCACAAGATGGGTTTGTTGAATGCACAGCGCATTTCCATCTATGTGTATGCCAGAAATAGGAAGATTTGAAGCTGGAGGATTCTTGTTCAATTAGTGTGCGATTAGAAGTTGTTTCTGGTTTGTGATTAATAGCTCGTATGAGGCTCTGGAATGGATTTGATCATACATATTCGAACATGCCAGGGTTTCAAATGTTAATATGCTGCTGTATCTGTCCCTAACTTATAAATACAGATGCACAAGAGTAGTCTAAAGATACTAATAATACATAGGCCGGAAAGGCGGGCATCATTAATCATAGGAAATATGCTCTAGGTAATTTAAGATTATAATCCCTGAGAGTCACGAGTACGAGGCTCTTCGATAGCGCCCTCGTCTTCCATTTCATCATCATCACCATCCGGGGGTCGGTCATCGGTTTCCATTTCTTCGAATGAAGCGTCATGCGCCGCTGGGGTCGGCGCGATTGATCCTTCTCTGGTTACTTCCTCGCTCTCCTCTGGCTCCTCGCCTTCTTCGATCTCATCATCGTCTTCGATCCGGGGTGATGTTGCATGTGATTGATCTCTTGTGCTAACGTGCTCTCCTTCTTCCATCGGCGTGTCCTCCATAGCAATATCGCTTTCTTCCTTTGCTCCCTTTTCCGAGGTCTTTCCTTCTGCCGTAGATGCACCGGTCTGCGCCGCGGTATCTTCAGGCTTCCCTTCCTTCCCTTCACCATCTGCCGGTTTATCTCCATCATCCTCATCCTCATCCAATCCCTCCCTTCTCTCCTGTTCCTCCTTATCCTCTTGGATCTGCGCCTGCATCCCCATCAACGCATCCACAATAGCACCAAACTGCCCCCTCCGAGCAGCCCAGACCTTCCCGTAATCCGCCTTCTCCCGTTCTAACGCGTCGATTTCGGCGTTTAGCCTGTTGATACTATCATACTGTGCCTGCCGTGTCTTCTGGCTATTTGGGGAGCTTGTTATTTCTGTAGCGATAACGTCGTATTCCAGTTTATGTTGTTTCAGCTGTTGGGCTTCGCTGAGTGAGGCATTGAGTTCGATCATTTCGCTTCGAGCTTTTTGGGATGCTTGTTCTGTAAATTGCGCAATTATTCAAGATTAGATCTCTGACCCTGTATGCTAAGAGTATGCTTGCTACCGCACCTATTTGCATCTTCTTCTGCTCATATCTTGCCACCTCTTTCCGATTTGCAGCCGTGAGTAGCTGCAACCGCATCAAAGCCTCTTCCAACGGCGCAAAGTCTAGTAGAATATCTTCCACCAGCTTATCTGCTGCAGCCTCAACTTTCTCCTGCTGTGTCGGCTCTGGTTTTGGCTCTGTAGCTTCTGGAGGCACGGTAGCACTGTCATCGGTGGGCGCATCCGTCATTTCCACGTTTGTGTCATCTTTGGCAGCCTTGAGTATGTCGACAAGTACATTTTCGGTATTTACGACAGTGTTGCAACGTCTTTGGACGCGGGTTAGGGTTTTGACTTCGAGAGTTATTAGACGGGATTTGATGAGAGCCTCTGTTGTTGGAGTCTGTTAGTATTGGGCATGACCAGTGATTAAAAGGTGGAAGGTGGGCGGGAGACTAGCCTTCGTCGAACTCCCTTTTGTCGTCGAAGATGGGTGGCTGGGGCACTAAAGCCATTGCGAATACGCTATGATGAAGGTTAGTGGTTATCGGTTTGTGATGATATTGTATATGGCCTTGCAGTCGCCAGACCACAAGGCGGCTGGTGTTTCGCGAAATGCGGCTGCTTATGTAATACTCGCTTATCATAAATGTTGTATTCTGTGAAAACAACACACCTTTGCAACACGTTAAGTCTTAGCACATTACAACTGGGACGGCTCCGCTGCGCTTCGCCGTACTTAAACCCTAGTTTCGTAGTACTTAAACTTGATTTAGTACAGGCTTAAACTGAACTGTATTGACAAATTAAACAATTTACTATATTACTGCTAAATAGTTTGCAAAAATCAAAAGTCTAACGCAATGATTTATTAAGGCTTCGCCAAAAACAACACAATTTTTGGTGTAGGGCGGTACGGGTTATTAAGATCCCAACCTATCAGTCAGGCATTTATACAGATGTTTCTTAGCACATTGCAATTTATCTAGATTTTTGAGAAGTTTGTTGGTTGATGATTTTTTTTATTTCAAGACCTCAATGTTTCCTATCTGATATAAAACAGGATTGTTGGAAAATATAGAGAATGAAGAAAGGAAAGCTATCTCCAAAGTAGGATCTTTTGTCAAAACCTCCCTATTCAACAACTTTCTCCCACTCCCTATCCTCGGGACATTTAGCTAGCTAAGCAGGCAGGGTAATGCTAGTTAAATTTAACCAAGGACAATGTTGAGCTCAAGGTTGTGGCCTTCATGGACCTTGTAGTGAGCAGCAATAGTGCGGTGATCAATGTTGAGGATAGACTGGCTGGTGCGCTGAGCCTCACGGGACTTGACACGTTCTGGGTTGGTATTGTTGTAGTATTCTGGGAGGGCGCCGACACCGGTGACATTGTCACCGAGGCCAGTGATGATGTCGAGCCATGGCTTGTAGTTATGGACGCCCATGGCAATGAAGAAGGCTTCCTTTCCTTGCTCAGTCTGGAAGCGGAGGATACCAGAGGTACCGCTGCCTCCCATGGTGAGAAGGAGAGTGTCGTCTTGTTCAGTCCAGGTGCCGCCGTTGGCGTAGTTCCAGACACCCTTCTCGATGACGCGGAAGAAGGCGTTCTCGTTGGTTTGGTAGACACGGACTTTGATGGAGTAGGACATTCTATTTGGGATTGTTAGCAAAATTGCAATCTGTTTCTGTAAAAGCTAAAGCTTTTCGGAAGAGAGGGCTGACTTGATGGTTTATTTGGAAGTAAAGGACTTTTGATATATATATTTGTAGGTTCTTGAAGGCTATTGAGAGGCTGCTGGCTTGTTGCTGATGAGGATGGGGAGGAAATTGAGATAGGAGGGACATTATCGACCCCTTTTATACTTTTTCTCGACGCCTATCCAACTATCCAGCTTGCAAATATCTGAATGTCGGGACCCCAGTGCTGGCCAAGGTAATACGAACTTCGACGAGCCAAGTAGCACGGCATGCACAATTGCAACTGAAGTCTGGACGGGAACTCCTTCCTTCCTTACACGATGCCTCTACAACTACCTAGGCAACTTTCGGAATCCACTGGCTAGTACTCATAACGGCATGACAATGTTCTCCGGTCTCGCAAGGTAAATGCCGTCTACAGATCAATCTATACACGTACATACACATTTCAAAAGCCGAGAGCAAGTCAAATTGGAACCTGTTGTCGTTACACACACACATACACACACACACACACACACACACACACACACACACACACACACACACACACGTGTACGGATCAACTGAATGGGATTTGATAAACCTTAACCAACCAACCGCATGCAAGCTCCATCCTCGTCGACGCTGCAGGAATAGGCGTTGCCCCGTGCTAAATCGCTCAAAGGCCAAAGCATTCGTCATGATCAACTATATTACTTTTACGATTACCCACGAAAGAGCTTAACAGGCAATATCATCGATTGCAAACCTCCGCCTCAAATATCCTTTTGAAAAAAGAACTTGACAAAATAGGAATAGAAGGGTTTAATTCCATCTGCATGTTGATATTTTACCCCGCATGTAAGTAGACATAAGAAGGGCAGGCTGGGCTCCTAATGAAGACACCGGCCCAGTTGAAAGGCGCTCCGGCCCGTTGACATGCAGGCCGGCCTGGTTGGTCGGACCCCTAAAAGGAATTGCCGTTCAATTGATCAAGGAGACTAGCCCCTCAATAGTTTAGTGCCAACTACTTAGTCAGCTGCGGGGGACGCATTGGCCAGGAGGAAAGTCGCACTCAGACATGCAGAGTCTATACAAGGGATAATCGGCATCCTCAGGCTATACCGCGTCGGGACCCGCGTAGAAATATAACACGGATTTTACAGCAGATCGATCAATCGCACTCGGTACGCAACCGTAACTAGCTCCTGGTTTCATGCACAATCGGGAGCCTGTGCACATGTGGTACACAAAGTTGCGGGGTAGACCGCTTAATAAACATACATATGTCAATTAGGCCTATATACTAGTAGGACCTAGCTAGGCGAGATATATTTGAAACAGGAAGGGTGGCGATTCGACGGTCTAGTTCCCCCGGCTTAAACTATTTGGCCACTGGATGCAAATCATATGAATTCATATGAAAGCGGAATTAAAGATTCCACTGTGCCTTAAGAAGGGTAGCAGAATGTAGGGAAATTTTGAGAGTATAGTCTATAGAGCCAATTGTGAGATAAAAGAGGTTAAAGCCCAGAAAGCATGCTCCGATCTTGTTTGTGATTGGATACATATGTATTTCTTATGAATTGTCCCATTAAAACCTTGATACGACGAGGGTCGGCCAAGCCAACAGCGCATTCTGATCGGGAGGACACAACATATAGGCATGCAGGCTGCTGCATGAAGACTAGTTTTGTACATCAGTCACTAAACAGCGGGGCAGTTGAATATGCAAGCCGTAATATGTGGTAGCGATACTGGGATCAGCTTGGCCTCCGATCATGGCCCCCCATGATGTCAATGCGCTACATTTTCAATCAGAGTTACAAGGTCTTGAAAATATCCGTGGTTGTAACATGCGTATGCTGTACCAAAGCATAGAAGTAGCTGAAATATGAATATCGATATATCGCAGGGCACGTATATGATTAAGAAGCGAATGTTGCTACCAACTATATTTAACTAACCGTACAGTATCCTAAATCATGAATTCTCGCGCGATTACTAGTGATATTAGTGTACTGCGGCGGCTCAAGATCTGGCGGATCCTGAATCCGTCCTCGCCCCAAGAAGGTATTTCTCATTCCACTAGGGCCGCTAACGAGATCAATCACGCAAGCAAGAGTGCATCTGGCGCAGAAAATTCGAAACCGAAAAAGCGGGGAACCCTTCACGGAAGGGTAGAAAGAAATAAAAAAAAAAAAAAAGAAAGAAAGAAACTTTATTCAGACAATCCCGGAATTGATATGTAACACCCCAGGGAAAGATTCAGCCGCTCGTAGTACGTATTCCATTCTCGCTGTCGCTGTTGATTTTTCGCTCTGACTTTGGTACATGTACTTATGTGCCAAGCAGATACTCCGCCATAGTCAAGGTACCCTCCTTACCAACGGGCCGTATAACACATTCCGCAGGTGCATCATGCATGCACCCGTATCAAGCGAGCTGCATGGCTACCTCTGCATCTGGTCAGAAACATTGGGGAATAGGGCCTCGGCGGCAAGCCGATGGACGGGTTTGAGGGGGAAGGGATTGAAGGGGCTTACAGGAGACACTAAGAAAACGAGCTGAAATAAATCTTGTATGTCTTAATATCATATGAATATAATTGTATAATATAAAAAAGTGGTTTTGTATTGAAAAGTGGCCAACAAGTACAGGGCGAGAGCAACATGTTGGCAAGTTTGATGCAGTAAATTCCGGGGCGTATGAGACAATAAATCTGCCGGATTGCTTGTATCAGCATTGCGATCGTCGACGCTAGCTAACCATCGAAGGCCAGGAACGGTGCCTTACCACCTCGAGCAGGTCTGTAGACGTCTATTGGCTGAAAAGCGTAGGCCGAAAAGTTGTCAGCCCGCACCTATTCCAAAGAGGCCTAGGACGTGAAATCCTTGTCACCATCCCGCATCAAACCAACAAATGAGGGTGTCATGGCCGTGAGCCTGTCAACATCTACCCGCAAGTATATGGCAAGTAACCTGCGCAAGAACGGGGTAGCCTAATGTTATTCTTCCAGATCCCTATCCGTCAGGACATGGGAAACCCATTGGCTTAGGTAATAACGATACTTTGATGTTGGACCGCATACTTCAAGTGAGAAATAATACTTAATCTTTACTTGTAGACCAAATCCCTCGTTTTCATGAAGTTGGGTTTGACAGCATCAATCCTGGCAGCATGTTGGTAGGTGCGCCTTGGGCGGTCCTTGAGCTGTCATTTCGAAGATTTTATCTAAAAATATATGCTAAAAGGAATAAAGGCGCCTATTAATACGGGATATAAATGGAAGTTTTGTAGGGTGCGTCCACGCAACCCTAGATGCGAATTGAGTTCGATCGAGGGAGCTTTCGGGATAAGACCGCCAACCTAAGCCGGGCCACTTCTTGGAGGCTGGTTTACGAGACTAACCTAAACCCTTCTCATACAATAGCATCCACCGAATTTCCGATCCAAACCGCCGTTCGAAGTAGTCTAAAGGCCGCAGTCTTTGAAGTTCGACCCAAATCGCTTGCATATTCGTCATAATATCTTACAGTCATCTATCGTACACAACCACATGCTCAATTTCCTATGCATTCTTCTTACCCCTCTTCTTCTTCTTTGTGACTCCGAGATCGTCGTCGTCGTCATCCCCAAACGTTCGACTTCCGCCGAATCCCATGTCCACATCTTCGTCGTCTCTACTAGAAGATTGCAACATGGCTTTATGCTTTGCCGCCTTCTTTGCTTCCTCGTCGTCAAGATCTGCCTTCGATAACTCCCTCATTTGAGCGGCCTTCTTGATCGCTGCAGATAATTCCATTGTGTTTGCGAGATCTTGGCCGCTGAGCGGTTTGGATGATATTGATTCAGTTGACACGTTGACATCTTTCGATGATGTGGCAAAATAATTTCGAGGTCGGGTAGGCGGCGGAGGCGGAGGCATGCCTTCTTGCGTTTCTTCTTTCTTCGATGCCTTGTCTTCCACCTCCCCGTCCTCGGACTCGGAGTCATCACTATCCGCCAGACCTGCTAGGGGATCATAGTCGTCAGGAGCATCATCAAATATGTTCATGTCCTGGTCCTCATCCTTCCCCGCAGAAGCAGCCTTGGTGGACGGTAGCTCAGGCGGCAGCATGCCCAAAACTATGCCATTCCCTAGGGGTTTGTCTTTCGACGCCTCGTCATGTTCCCGTTTCCTTTTCTTCCCAGGTGCAGCGTCTTTTGAAGATTTCTCCTCCTTCGCAACCTTCACCTTCACCTTCTTCTCCTTTTCCCCGAATTTTTTGAACTTCGATCCTAGTGAACTCTCGGCCACTTTCTTTGCCGCTGCCTCTTCCCTACTCTTCTTCCACTCAGCCAAAATCTCCGCTCTTGTCTTCTTTTTTGGCTCGTCGTCGTCTTCATCAACCTCCTCCTTCTTTTGCCTCTTTACGCTCTCTACCTTCTTCTCTAACGCCTGATCCAACTCGTCTTCTATATCCTCTTCATCCAGAGCTTCCTCATCATCCTGCTTCTTCCCGGACAGCACATCCTCCCCCTTCCTCGCCCTCTCAAGCAATTTGAAATCCAAACCCTTGACTAAATGCGTACTCCCCGCATCCCCCCCAAACGCCTTGCTTTGCTCTATTGCTTCCTCTCTCGTCAAGCTCCCCTCTTCAACCAATTTCATCAGCGCCGCCATCCGCCGTTCCGCATCTGTAGAACCTGTATCATCCTCGTCATCGCGTAGTTTCGTACGATCGACGTAGCCCTGGGGGAGTTTTGACCCCAATGGGGCTGATGATCGAAATTTCTTTTCCTTTGGTGGGTTCTGCTGGAGACGGTAGGCTGCCGCTTGTTGTGCGAAGGATGTTGTACCACCGGTGACGGAGCGACTATCGTGAAGCCAAGACAGTTAGTATGTTGCTTCGCATCATGCATGACATAGTGAAGTAGAAATCATCGGACAGAAGGATGTCTACGAGGTGAAATGAAAGCAAAGCACAGTGAAAGTAAACTAGGAGCGGAGTAGAAGAGAGGGAGGGAGGGGAGGTTCACCTACGGTGTCATCGGGATCGAGGAACGTTGGCGAGAGCCGAGAAGCGGCGCGGCAGTAGAAGTTGAGGTTGCATCTGTGGACCCGGAGGAGCGGTCTACGCGCGGGGTATTGTTGACAAGGTTGCGGAAGAAGGAGTTATCCATGATGATGGTGGGTGACGTTGGTAGGTAGCAGATGGAAGAGTGGATCGCGGTGTGACATCGAAAAGGCAAGATGCCTGCATGCCGAGGACTGGGATCCGTGTGTGTTGTTTGATGTGTGCTGTTTGTCGCCTTTCCACAATACCAATCCTGGTGCTGGGCAAAAGGGATTAAAACGGGCCGATGCCGAGATAATCCATCGGGCCGATGAGTAAATTTCCAACTCCCCCAACACACGGAGGCCACCAATAATCCAAGTAATCCAATAATACCAAAAATTATATATTTGCTAGGAGTTAAGACTGTCCGTGGAGCTTGAAGGCTCTGCAGGTGTAATTTGGATGTGTACTTAGTGTATCACCATGCAAATGTACATATCTCGTGACCTTGAGCTTTCCTTCCTGTCGGTTTGTCCGATCTGATCAACCTGCCCCATAGGTATATAGCTAACAATATAGTGATCTTCCTTAAGATCTCATCCACCAGACGCTTGAAATAACCAGTTATGACTAACGCGTCTGTATGCGTAGGCTTTGTTGGACATATGTCAATATCGTATAAAACGCCCCCTAGCCGCCCTTTTGGTTTTGAAGAACATGCTTATCCAAAGCTCTGCTCCCCTCTCTTCTCTAAATCTCCGTTAATTTCACTCCTGACTCTGAGCTCGACCGTCAATATTTTCAGTATTTTAGCGCTCAGCTTTTTTATACAGTAGTATATGGATGTGCAAACTGAAAAGTGAGCTTTGTTATCGTCATGCCGCTCGTGGAGAAAACTGCGTTCCCTCCACCTGCCTCCCGGGTCCCCTCTTACCTTGAGCTCACGTATGATGAGGATATAATGATCCTAATATTCTTTCGTCGGTTTCATACATAAAGTGGGCAACATCGGCCCGAGGCCTTGGACCGGGTAGATAACCCTGAATTCGGGGTATAAGGCGGTGATTTTAGAAAAGGGGCTACCTTATAGAATTTGGTGTAGCGCATACCATTTCAAACGAGAGGAGAGAAGAAGAGCACAGGGGAAAGGAAATAAAGAAGGAAAGGGTAGGAGAGGAATGAGGGGAAGCGACCATTTGGATTTTGATCATAACTCGGGTGGGCCGTAACCAGCAGGGCTAAAGCCTGGGTCATAACCTGGGCGCCCGGAGCTGAGAATTGGTGTATTTTCTCGACTGGATCTATAGATCCTTGTAATAGACGCTACCTTTAACAATCCCCCATCCTTTGCAATACGGTTGCCTCAGGCTCGTAGTTGCATGTGTGGAGCATCGATATATGCTATGACATGCGCATGCCATAATGTATAAATGATGGATATCGAGGAAAGATCCCCTTCTTTGCGTGGAGGTGGATTGTCTCGATTGTTCATTAGATATCAATATCCCGAAACTAACCACTCTCCAGGGCGTCTCGTCGGCGAGACCGAGGGTTAGTTCATTCGGGGACATCTTGAATTTGGCAGGATATGGGATATACATGTAACTAACTGTGGGGCCACAATTGACCATGAAGCACCTTTAGGTGGCTAAGCTAGAATACATTTTAGCGGCTGGATTAGTTAGAAACTTGATGGCTCAAGATCTTAAGACCTTGATAATATAAGTAGCATTAATGGCAACTACGGTAGACTTAATAGATATTCTGGTCATGGTCAACTAATGTAGTCCTCTTGAAACCCCCCAAAAAATTTCTTCTAAAAAACATTCAAGTATACGTATTAAAATAACTAATCGGTCCCTTGGAAAATTGAAAATGTTCTTTCTCTATCGTGAGATATTAAAGCCTGGTCGCAGGACTGACTGGTGCATTTCTAGATTCTGTTATATATAATTATACATATTACGGTAAATGTATCGGCAACTGATTCGCTTTTTATTAAGTTTGGAAGGCGAAGTCTTTATCAACTTATTATACCATGGGATTTATCCCAGAGCCGCAAGCTAGCTGCCTCATTCCACAATTACACAGGTTGGCATATCATTGCTAGATCTTAAGGAGTCTAGAATTTATGAATGTTAAACTATTTGACTACGAGAAACCAGCATATTATTTATTGTGGCGTAAGGGTACACTACGTATGGGGTCTCGATAAACGTAAACCCTCAGATGACGAGGTCGACTCGCTGGCTTGAACGCTGACTAACGCTGGCTATAGCTAACCAAACTTTCAAGCTTCAAAGTTCTAGTTCTCGTGCGCGAGGCTCGCTGTGGTCCTGGTTCCCGGAATATATATATATGAAGTCATTAGTTAATCCCTCATTGGTATAGTAAGGTTATTATAATTGGCAGAGCATTATCAGTGGCTGCAGTTTGGTAACTAACACAGAACCAATATTCTCAGTACGTAGCATTGCATTGCCAATGTGGTTGGGGAACTTCTGCAACACATCGTTTGCACGTTTGTGACGAGCATTGATTGCATCGCCGTCGTTTTCGATGTGTTCATATGGATTCCTTCGAATTCGAAAATCATTCGCTCCGAAAAACTAGGAGACTGGGAGGGGGTACCAAAAGTTTGGGAGAGTTCTCTCAGACTTGCAATGCAATATCGGCTTCGACTTCAGAACTAATTGCAACACTCGAATAGTCTAGCGCCAGCTCTGCCCCACATCCGTAGGTGCATTGCACTGCACTACCTGTCGACGAGGATAACTCGACGTCAAGCATATTGGTGTGGGTCCTCCGTGTAACGTCGCATAGATGGACATGAGCAGCCCCTGGTTCAAAAAGGACGGCTGCCGGGGCCGTCGACATAGGCTGTTATCACACACCCATGCATATATTGCTCCTTATGCATGCCAGGGCTAACGTTACCTGGGTGGTTTATTTACTGGTGGAGTGGTTTGTCGATTGAGTTGTGGGATGAGTTTACCCAACCCCAAAAAGGCAAATCGATAGAATAAAAAAACTGCAAAAAAAGATAAACCAATCCCTCGAACCAGATTCGAACTGGTGACCTGCAGGTTACGATTACTCAGAAGTTTGGGCTTCTGAAGACTATTACAGCCTGTTGTGATACCAACTACACCATCGAGGGTTGTTTTATGACAACAAACCCATGGAAGTAAAATATAGATCAATCAGCTCTGGAGCTAAATATACGCAATGAATGGTTAACGCTTTTGAGGCAGCTACGTCATAGTGCTAGTGGTTTTGTACAGCTAATATCAGCCTCGCTCCTTAAAATATACCTAAAGTTATCGCTCTCCCTTCTCAGATCCCATATATTAGGTAATTACAACATTAGATCAGATGGGTGCTAGGATTTAGTCGGCTCTAGAGAGTTGAAAAGGTGTAGACATATATACATCTATATATAATCGTATGAGCAATTTTAATTTCAGTTCGAGTTACACATTCGACAGACCCCAAGGTAATCAATGTCGTGTAAAATAAGCTGCAGGTTATCTTTAATTCTTAATTAGTTCTTTCCTTCCTCGATTTCTTTTTCTTTTGTGCTGCGTAGATCTAGAGGCTGACACCCATTCTTTCGTTATAATTATATTTCAACGCCAAATATCTAAGTGCTTAAGTAGGTACCTACCTACCTACCTAGGTAGTTAGCTACCCGTAAACTGATACCAACGTGTAATACAAGGTATTTATATTGAATTTGCAATAACTGAAGGTGCCGGCGCCTATAGTTGGCTGGATCGGATCGAATGGTGGTGGAGAACCCTCGTCGCGTCGTGGAAACAGAGTTGCAATGTACCTGGTCTGGTGAACCCTGGTTGTGTCGGGTACTACTCCAACACCAGGGTTCGTTTTCTTGTTGTAGATACCTACATAGCCATATATATCATTTTGTTGAAGTTGGTTTACGTCAGTATTCATAAGACTGGGTATAAATTATCAATCTATTTACGTCGGAGTCTGGATAGTCCGAAGTTTTTATGATCATATTAAATCCCTCTAATGTGAATTCGAAGCACGCTCCTAGAAGTCTAGGTAGATAATACCCTGGAGCCCACCTGCTAGCTTTGAAGACAGTAATAATAATAATCATCATTATTAAAAGGTTCGGGGAAATACCAATTCAGCGTGCAAGGGCTTGGGCCTATCGAATTCGAACCGTGTTTGATATCTAGCATACCTATGCGTAAAGGTATGGTGGGTTGGGTTGGGATTTAGGGATCTGGATCAACAAAAGCGCTTCGAACCCGGTTGGATCTCGTAGATACATACTTGAACCAAATCTGGTTTCTTTTGAGACTGGGGTGCGGTCGCAAGCGATATAGATTGGTCGGAAAGAACCACGGCTAGAAGATTTGATGTAGGTGCAGAGAGTTATAGAGACGTTTGAAGCTAGCAACCGTTGCACAGGCAGGCTTGCAGGGTTCCGAGTCGACTATCGAGACCTGGTGGTAACTCTGCCCTACCAACTACCAAGCGGCTAGTTACCTCTCACCACCGGCCAGCCTGCTTCCACCCCAGATAGTCGAATCATGCGAAATGAAGGTTCTACAAAACTTTTACATAACCCCGGATTTTTCTTTGGAGCATCGATAGGTTTACTGCGTAAGAGAGAACTGGGGTTTGTCATTTTTTTGTTCATTCCTTTGGGGCAGCAAGGTGGATGAAACGGTTTCCTCCTTCGTTCTTCATACCAGTTTGCACATACACAAGCAATGGTACCCTTTCAGAGAAACCCTGTGGGGTGTATGAACTAGCCTCAAGGCAGGCGGAGGGGCGTGAGGGGAAGAGGCGAGCAGTTCTCCCGAACGACATGCGAATCGCATGCATTGCCTTGTAAATGCAGGGGTTGCTTTATTGCGAGAAGGCGGATCACAAGCACCACAGCTTCCAGTGGACAACGGAACCCCATTATCAGTCCAATCAATGCAAGGACACGGTCACATATCGTTAACGGTAGGAAGTTGGTAGCCTGTGCAACTAAACCACTCGCGCCTGTACAATTGTCCGTCAGGCTCCACAGAAGAGAAAATGTTTTTTCTTTTTGGCTGTTTCTTTCACGGCCGTCATGTCGAATTGGGTTCCTGAAACCCTGGCCAGGAGTCTCTTTTTTTGTTTCTTTCTTTCTTGTGATGTCTATGTTTCTCATGATTTTGTACCAACGAGTATACTTGTCTCAAATAGGTCAATTGCGCGAACTGCGGGGGATTCTTGGGTAACGTAGGCGCAAGGTACTGCGTGCGCCGACCGGCAGGGGAAAAAAAAAAAAAAAAAAAAAAAAAAAAAAAAGGAACTTATCGTCTACTGCGAACTGATGTTCTGTTGAACGGTGATCCTTTCGCATTGGACGAAGCAAGCAAGGTACAGAGGAGAGGAAAGGTTGCAGTTCCTGAGCGCCGAGTTCCAGCGAGATCGACAATTTAATCTGAGAAATGGAATTTTCAAGGGGAGCTGTTATATAAAGCCGTGGATTCTCGCCTTTCCAAGCTCCCGGAAAGATATCCTTACCAGATCCGCCACTATCACAGTTCGCGGTTAATCGGTGCTAGATCACTCGATTACTGAGCTGGCCGTATATATATATACCCTTGCTTCACCAAGTAACTTCTAGGCTTTTTTTCTCTTTCTTTCCTCTTAAGCTCTTGTCGGACCATTGTCCTATCAGAATCGAATCGAGCCGGCTGCTGCGCAGTGTGCTTCATCTGGGTTCCCAAAACGGAATGCCACGCAGTCAACTCACTTTTTTCCACGACGATCAAAAGTAATTGATTCCCAACGTGGCCGCCGTTATAAAGTTTCCAAACTTCAAGCTCGGCACCTTCTTCTTGAACATCTTTTGATTTTTTTCAAGCAGCTCTCTCCCCCAAAGTTAGTATCGACAGTCTATTTTCTCTCTCTCTCAAGACTACTCCCAGCGATCCTTTATTTTCCAGATCGTCGGCGGAACAGTATAAAACCCCAGAACCCGCCAGCCTTCCGGGCTTTCTCCTGCCTCTCCCCTTCACCATTCCATACCAACCACATTCCAGTTTCGATATTTCATACGAAAAAAGACATACTGCCAGCAGATAAAGACATTCATATATCCTCACCGGAGCATATCTAGTTTTTAAATAAAACTAATCCTTCCTCGTTTTCTCCATCATTGACCGTATCCTTTCAGCTGATCAGGATCAAGCTTTCAATCGGCATCAATTGTAATATACGACCAAGTCAAAATGGTCCGATTGAATATTTTAATTCTAGCTACTGCAGCTCTTACACCTGCTGTCACTGCCAGTGTCTGGCCTCTACCTAAGGAACAAAGCTTAGGTACTGAAGTTGCCTGGCTCGACGGCAGGGTTAAGTTCAATGTCCAATATGGACCAGCTGGTAATGTAAGTATTACGTATTCCCAATGAAGGTGAAAATGGAAATAGAAAATGATCGGTAGAAAAAGAATGGTGATCTTTCAGATCCTCCAGATATCTATCGAGGCGACCACTAGCTTCCATGCATAGCGCTAGCGCTATATATAGCCATAATTGGCAAAAAATCAAAGTACAAAGAAGAAAAGCCTAACCACCTAAGTATTAATAGTCTCCGACCTACAAGTATACCCGTGATACCTTAAGCTCGAAGATCACTCGCCGCAGAACTTCGAAAAAGGGACTTGCTGAAACCCGCATTGATGCCGCGATCGACCGCACTAAAGCTTATCTCTACAATGATAAGCTCGTCCCATGGATGTTCAACAAGAAGGGTTCGGATTGGGAGCCACGTTACAATAGGAAGACTGCTATTAAAATCAAGACGATCTCAGTCACTCAAACCGACACTGAGCCGGACAATTCCAAGGATGAGCCGATTGATGAATCATACACCCTCACGATCATCAAGACCAGTGACCGTGAAGCGAAAGTCGAGATTATCGGCAAAACCTCCACTGGTGTCCTGCACGGCCTTACTTCTCTCAGCCAGTTGTTTTACACCGACGACTCAAAGAAGAATGTCTACACTCCATACCTCCCGGTATCGATCAAGGACTCTCCACGCTTCCCTCACCGTGGTCTAAATCTCGATGTCGCTCGTTCATTCTATCCGGTCAAGAACATTAAATCCCTAATTGAAGTTCTCGCCTGGAACAAAATGAATGTTCTACACATCCACATAACCGAGTCCCAGTCCTGGCCCTTGGAAATCAAGTCAATGCCGGATCTTGCCGCAAAGGGCGCTTACACAAAGGACCAGATCTACTCCGTCCGTGATATCGCTGATATCTATTCCTATGCCTCCCTCCACGGTATCAAGGTTATCATGGAAATCGACATGCCCGGCCACACTGCATCAATCGCATACAGTCGTCCAGAACTCGTTGCAAACTTCAATCGCCAGCCATGGGTTGGATACTGCGCTCAACCGCCATGCGGCCAGCTCAAGCTTGATTCTCGTGCCGTTGACAAATTTGTCGAAGACTTATACGCAGATCTTCTACCTCGCCTCAAATCCTCTGGAGCGGGCTACTTCCACGCCGGCGGTGACGAGTATAACACCAAATCCGCGGAATTCGACGAGACAGTCGGATCGAACTCTTCCGACGTCGTCATTCCAAAACTCAACCGGTTCGTCAACAAGATTCACAAGGAAATCTTCGATGCGGGTTTTACTCCAATCGCTTGGGAAGAAATGTTGTTGGAATTCCCACTTACTCTTGATCGCCGTGTTATCATCCAGGCATGGATCGATAACGAGTCCGTCAAGAAGGTCGTCGATAAGGGCCACCGCGTCATTTTTGGAAACTACAAGAACTGGTATTTGGACTGCGGGTTCGGATTCTGGCTCGATGTCACCCCGCAGAGCTTCGACCAACTCGCTCCTGCATTCACAGACTACTGCTCGCCCATGAAAAATTGGAAGGCAATCTACTACTATGACGCCCTTGCCGGAATCCCCAAGGACAAGTTGAACTTGGTTCTCGGTGGTGAAGTTCACATGTGGTCTGAGCAGGTTGATGGACAAATCTTGGACGCTAGGGTTTGGCCACGAGCCTCTGCTGCTGCAGAGGTCCTCTGGAGCTGGAACAGAGAAGAGAGTGGGGAATACCGAACTCAACTGAGCGTCACCCCCAGGTTGGCGTTAATGAGGGAGAGAATGGTTGCTCGAGGAGTCCAAGCCAGTCTTGTAACTCAGGGTTGGTGTCTCCAGAATCCTGGCGACTGTCAATACTAGAGAAGCATGACAAAAGTTTTAAGAAAATAGTTGTTTTTTTCTTGTTTCTTTTCTTTTTCGTTTTCTTTTAGATGTTGTTATTCGTGTTTGTTAGCTGTTTTAGGCCCCTTTCTATCTTCTCCCTGTCCACGTCTTGAGAGACCGCGAGAGGAACGCATATACCCTTCTGCGAGTGTTTGTTTCTTTTCTTCTTCTTCTTCTTCTTTTCTTTCTTTCTGAGATGTTTTGAATTTCTGTGACTATCTCCAGTCTTTTTCAAATAGTATAAAACAAGCGGGCCGTGTTATAGACCCTCTAGATACCTCTATAAAATCAAATAACCCAATTTTTTTTTACCTTCGAAAGAGAGCACACGAGTGTTTAACATATTACACTAATATATGTGGGAAAGGTCCGTAGAGTAGAAGACCGATAAGTATTCAACATTGCAATATGAAACATTACAGCATTATCAATACAATGGTAGGATAGAATATATAGGATGAAAGATGGAAGCAAAATAAAAATAACATAAACAAACAATTCTATGTATGGTCGTAGGGGATCTTTAATCAATAAATTAATAAAATGCTTGGAATCGCCAGCAATGATTAAACGACTGGGCGAGTGTTAGAAGCAAAAAAATAAAGTCGCTGGTCTAGAGTAACGCCGCCCAATGATATTAAACATTCGATTAAAGAATGTATTGTGTGAAGAAACGAGTAATCAGAACAGTTACTCCTGCTTCTTGCCGAAGTACTTAACCCAAACCTTACCCCAGCGAATGTCACGAACGACAGCGTAGGCGGTGAAGATCAAAGCAATATTTGTAAAGATAAAAATAACAAAATATCCGAAGTAGACCCATCGATCCTCAAATCTGTGAGACAACAAGTTAGAAATCGGGTTAAAAGGGTCGGGGGGATCATTAGAATGGTAAACTTACTTGATATTGACAGTAGTGAGGTACTCATCTCCAGTCTTGAACTGACAGTACTGACAATCCGAGGTGGCATTGTTGTCGACAAAGTAGCCCACGGTGCTAGCCAGCCAATCGCCAGCGTATTGAGCACAAGTTTGCCCACTGGGTGGCTGGAAGGTAACAAGCTCCTGGGGCGAACACTTCACATCGACACCATGAACAACATTTCCAATCAAACCCCGAGCGGCATATGCGATTGGGTTGGCGTAGTACAGGAAGTTTCGGAAGACTCCGGCAAGCTGGCCCCATGGGACGAGAATACCAGTGAAACTGAAAGTGAGGCCGAAGAATAACGGGTTGACAATTAGTGTCATGTCAAAGCTTGGACAAACCGCGGCAATGACGATACCGATATGTGCACTGAAAATCTCGTACATAACCAAAAAGAAGTATTGGTACCCGGCAATGTTAGAGTCTGTTGGGAATCCGACCATGTAATAGTACGGCAGGAAGAAGAACACCGTTGTGAAGAATGCATACGGGATTTCAGCAACTGTCATAGCAGTGAGCCAAGCGGGACTGGAGTAAATCTTGCTATTACGTTCCCGTGCTTCGTAGTATGCCCTAAGTTCCATGAACTTAGGTTGCACGGAAGTGACAAGAGTAGCACCGATGATGATGGCTATGAAAGTGGAGAAACCTCGAGCCTGCATTTCAATAATGCTGTTGCCGGCCTGGAAGAACAGAATACCTGCCATTAAACCAAGTGACAGGTTGGTGAAAACCTTGGAATATATGTACGAAGAATCACGCCAGTAATTGCGCCAAGTCCTCTTCATAAGTTCAACGGTTTGGCTAGAAAGGGGCATGGCATAGGTCGGTGGGACACCATCACGATCCGGAGCGGGTAAAGCGGCCAATTCAGCATTGGTTCCATCGATTTGTTTAACGAGGGCAGTTCTCTCCGGGGAGGCTTGCCAGACATCGGACCAATTGATAGAACCTCCAGGGCGAACAGTTTCAAGGATATATTCAGCTGGGTTGGCGTCCTGCGCCGCGGGTTTGGCACCATTGCGGGAGTAGTAGTCAAGAACTGTGGCACCATCCTGGCCGATATCGCCGAAGTAAACGGTGCGGCCACCGGCAGCCAATAACAGGACCTCGTCAAAGTTTGAGAAGAGAACAGAGGACGGTTGGTGAATAGTACAGACAATACAGAGACCAGACTCGCGAGCAAGCTTTCTTAAAAATCTGACTATCGAAAGGGCGCCATTTGAATCGAGGCCACTTGTTGGCTCGTCAAGGAACAAAAGAGTATCGGGTCGAGCAGCCAATTCAACAGCAATGGTCACGCGCTTCTTTTCTTCAATGTTCAATCCAGAGATCAGAACATCGCCGATTGGGTCCAATTCGAGGAGAGTGATGACCTTGTCCACGAAAGCGAGCTTTTCCTGTAGTGGAACAGATTTGGGTTGACGAAGAGTAGCGGAGAAGGTAATGGCCTCGCGAACGGTGGCAGTACCATCATGGACATCCATTTGTTCGACATATCCAGTGTTACGGCCAAAATCGGGCTGAAGGGCTCGCCCATCGATTCGCAAGTCGCCTTGAACAATACCAATACGCTTTCGCTGAGACAGGTTGTCAAGAAGAGTCGTCTTACCAGCACCAGATGCACCCATAAGAGCAAGCAAGACACCTGGTTTGACAATCCCCTCGACATTGTGGAGCAGTTGCTTATCGGTGACAGTATAATTGACATTCTTGAATGTAAAAACGGATGGGTTGGACTTTGTAGATACCTTTGTTAAGGGACCGGATTCAATATTGGATGTATTAGTTGTTGGTAGGCTATCCTCCTTGTCACTCTTCCAGAACATCCACTTGGATTTGCGAATGTACTGCTTAGTCTGGCCACCACCGGTTTCAGCTCTAGCGAGAACCTCTACACCAGCAATTGCCACAAACAAGAAGAAGACATAAAATCCGATTAAAATGCCGAAATTTCGCCAAATGTGAGAGCTGGTGAAGCCAAATTGAACTCGAGCGTAGGTAGATGGATCGAAAGTCAAATCGCCAGGAATAGATCCAGGAACGGCACAAACTTGGTTAGCAGGGGAAGCACCAGGCACTTGAGGAATAATCTGTCCAGGAGCGCAGATCAAAGACCCCCCGGAATATTGGTTTGTGAGAACCGCTTCTTGGGCATAGGCGACAGGTGAAATATAAGAGATCCACCTGTACCAACCCTTCATCTTGAATCTGCTCTGCATGTATCCACCAAAAAAGGCGAAGACATTGAGGCCAGCCATACCATATTGAACATACGTATTGATATCTCCGCTCCAAGCTGCAACCGCTCGGTAGAATGTGGTTATGACGAACGATGTCATCCAGGAGAACAATAGATGAGTGAAGAAGGCCCCGGCGGTCGATTTGAAGCTGACCATGAAGTATACAACGATGTTATAGATAATGACAGCGCCAGTCATGGCTGGAATATCTGCCAACATCTGAGCAATGAGGAGAGCAGCTGGGCGGTAGAAGGCGAAGTTAACTTGCTTCGAGGCGACGTTCCTCATGGCCAGGACCTGGAATCCCTCACCGAACTGCAGCCAAGCAACGAGAACAACTGAGAAAAAAGATGCGCCACCAGTGAGGAAAGCCCCCGCAGAGTCTTTAGGAATGTCAAAGAACAGAGCACCAAGGACCAGAGCTAAGAATATTGCGTTGACCATGTAGTTGCGGAGGGTAGTCAAATCCTGGAACTTGAGTTGAAACTCCCTTTGAGTAAGACTGGCAACCTGGGTTGGGAAAGAAACGACGAAGGGACTCTTTTTCCCGGAGCCTCGGTTCTTCTCATTCTTCACGGCTTGTTCGAAGACCTTTGCCGGTTCGGCTTCTTGGAGCTCGCGGTCGTACTCGTCTAATTCGGCCTGTACTTGTTTGAAGTACCTCGATTCTCGGAATGCAGCCTCCAACTCCTCAGGTGTGATAGGAACCTTGCCCTCTGCGTCCTTTCTAATCCTCCTCTCGGTAACATTTGTAATAGAAGTGAGAAAATCAGCAGTAGTGCTGCGGGGTTGGGACTCGTAGCCAAGGGACTCGAAGTATGCGCGAGCCTCCTGTGCAGGGCCAAAATAAATTTGCCTACCAGAGTCTATAAGGCAGACTTTATCGAATTCCTGGTAGATAGATTCACCAGCCTGGTAAAGAGTGACAATGGTGGTGGATTCGGTGAGCGTTGTCATAATGCGAAGAGACTTAATATAGTCGATAGCGGTAGAAGAGTCAAGACCTCTTGTCGAGTTATCATAAGCGTTAATAGTCGCTCTGCTGGCCAGTGCTTCCATGATACTAACTCGCTTGCCTATAATTTTGTCAGGGCAACACTAAAACAAAATTCTGGGAGGTTACATACGTTCACCACCAGAAACACCTCTAACCCATGGACCTCCAACGATAGTTTTTAGAGTATGCTTCATGCCAAAGATAGATGCATACAGGTTCAACATAGACTCAACAAACGATGTTTTCGATGTTCCCGGGATTCTGGTCTTCGGGGTCTTCATTTTGAGGGCAAAGCGAAGGGTCTGTTCGACTGTCAATGTCGGTAGATGGATGTCATCTGGGAAAAAGACAATTAGATTTGTGCATACATAAGTTTACTCGTTTGTGGCGACGACATACCTTCATCATTGAAGAGGATTTCACCGCGATACCTGCCCTTTGCCAGCTCGAATGGGAGACCTGAGTAGTGGATATCTCCTCCAATAGATGTGAATGGTCTTCGCTGGTTAGTCAAGGCACGAAGAAAGGTCGAACTGCCAGAACCAGGCTTCCCAAGAACGAGAAGCATCTCTTTGGGCTTGACGACACCATTGAAGCCTTGAATGATAGCTTTGGATTCTGGCTTCTTAAGCGGCAAGACACCCACGATCATGTTGAAAAGGGTCCCCCCAAAAAGTTCGATCATTTCATCCTTCAATGTCCTCGCATACATCTTCGACCCAGCAGTACCAGAGACAGAAAGATCACGGAACGAAACACCAACTTTCTTCCTCAGGATGCCCGATTCCTCTTCCTGCTCATTGGCCCGCCTGAGGTAATCCTCGAGGTCGATTGTCTCATGATCATGATCATGTTCTTGCTCGCCTTCTGTTTCTGAAGGATCGATTTCTTTCTGTGCCTTCTCTTCATCAGGAACACGCCTCTTGGAACGAGTCAAACTTAGGCCAAGATGAGGCGTGGAGGGGTGGGCTGAGATATTACTCAGTTCTCGTCGGATCCTATATTAAATTTCGGCCCGGGTCAGTTTCAACTTCCTTAGCCTATCGGATGCACTAAAGAGACGGAAGGCAAAAAGATATCGACAACATAAAATAATTTATGAAAGGACGGAATATGAAACTATCTACATACTCTTGGAATTCGGCCTCAGCACGTTGGATGTTGACAGATGATTCGTCTGATTCTTCGCCCCAGCGGCCTTCCCGATAGGCCTCAGGGTCCTTCACCTCCATATTGCCCAGCTTTTCAGGGTCTTGGTAGTCCATCAAACGTGGGTCGAATTGTGTTGACGTTGCAGTAAATCGAATCGAAGATGAAATACTGTCCCAGTGTATGCGATAAGATACTATATATTTTATCGAATGGTAAAATAATTGGATTCAATTGACGACAGGGAGAAGAGGGAAGCCGTCTGTGTTTATATACAGGTTGATAGGACAGCGCGGCGATAATAGTAAAAGGGTAGTAGAAACAAAAGGGAGACCTGGTTGCTGTGTGGGTTCTTCGCACTTATAAATTCTGTAGTGGTTTCGGGCGCCGCCAAAACACCAGGTCCCGCGAAATCCACAGCACACATCGACCCAATCCCCAATCAGGCCAGGAACGAGAAACCTTGCTAGCCTCCCCTTCTTCTATATGAGCTTAGTCATTGGGCACAACCTCACATGTGGCTACATTGCAGCGGCACCTATTAATCAGCTACTATTGATCGCAAAATTGAAACAGCCAGATATCATATTCCGACGCTTCCACGGCCGTTGATGACCGCTGATTTCGTCATTGCCCGGTGGTATATTCGGGCATCTCACCGGATTCCTTACCAGCTGATTCTGGAATACGGTTGTCACACCGCGCCAGTATCTTCTTTTCCAACTCACTATGATCCATCAGCAGAACGTCCAGCTCGCTGTCCTTTTTTTTTTTTTTCCTTGACAAAAAAGATTCCGACTGACCCGTGCTTGTATCCTTCCAACTAGCTCTCCATGCAACTTGTCAAGGCACCATTCTATATCAGGCATGGCGAAGAATCGGGATCAAAATGATTCATCGAATTCTTTTTTTTTTTTCCTCTTCCCTCTTAAGTTTGCGAAATTTAAGGTTACTCCATTGACGAAAGTTCGGGCTCTGCCATCTGAATCCCTGCCCTCCAACCCTAAAATTGTTTCGACTAGTTACCGGCAGCCCTTGCCCGGAGCGATTCTCAACTTTGGCCAATTAGGACGCGCGAACCATGTGGGTCGCCACATGTAATTCGCACATCCCAACATACCGATTTGTCAGCCGGGCATTACAAAACTTATGTCCTGACTCGAGGATTGGTCCAA
The DNA here is from genome assembly GCA_036872755.1 of Orbilia blumenaviensis. Taxonomy (NCBI): domain Eukaryota; kingdom Fungi; phylum Ascomycota; class Orbiliomycetes; order Orbiliales; family Orbiliaceae; genus Orbilia; species Orbilia blumenaviensis. Next base: position 2,913,338 of record JAVHNS010000004.1, on the reverse strand, counting down.
AAGAGACTCAAAACGTGGGTTACATGCACATACATGTGCTGGGCATGGAGATATTCGGCTTTCTCATTCGGAATCACTCTTGTCCCCGACTTTCCGTGTATAGTTCCAGAGAATTAGGGTTCTATCACTTGAAATCCAGAGCTCAACATCTACCTACGTTTAAAAACGAGGTTCCGACTCATTTTGGAGGTGTCGATATTTCCGAAATTTTGACGACGTCATCTACCCTAACACACTTCGCACTTCGGACCCCCATTCTTATAAATCTTTAAGTTTTGAAATCAATAATCTTCTCCAGAACGTTTCTGCCAATTTTTAGCTCACCTATAATTAAATAATAATATATCCGCAGAAGCCTAGATTCAGCCTTACCTATACTATCTTATGTAACATTACACGAGTTGCTCCGGCCTCACGGTTACCGACGAGTCTGTTGTTGGGCGACTAGAAAAAACCTGAAGTCTGACAGCCGATCAAAATACCACACGGTCAGAATTTGCGTCAAACAGCGTGCCCCCGCGTTATCAGCTTAATTCCGATACTCCGCGTCTATCATCGTAGCTTATCTATCTCGATGGGCTTAAGCTACTAACTCCTTGGCGAACAGTCAATATTTTACCAAGCTAGGCTTTCGCAAATTTTGGTATCTGTGCACTCACGAGCTCGGTCCAGTTATCGTAGTTAATCCGTTGATTGTGTTGGGACAGAGTCCAGATAAACAACAGGTGATTATTACTTAGTTGCTATATGTGCATGCTACTCTCTAAATGTTACAACCTGCATCAGCAATCAAGTTACTATACTCGACGCTGGATCCTGATTCTAAAACCAAAGAAACCATTGGTCTGCCCAACCCTTTCTGGAAACAGCTAGCTGGCCTTAAAACATCTGCCGCCCTGAGTATGCACCTCGGGGGAATCGAGGCCCCGTCCCTACCCATAAGTGTCCCGTAGTGGAGTCCTGCACAGCCTTGGGCGGCCCTTAAACCTTTCACTTACTAAGGCTTCTAGAGCCACGAAGTAAGGGATGTACGCAATCTTAAGCCTCGTAAATTAACAATCGATGGAGCCTCTTATCTGTTTCGAATCCTGCATTTTGCAGGGTTCAAGCGAGTTCCATTGGGCACAGCTTGGCAGCCAGCTGCATTACGTGTTTAAACATGCGCATGTTTGTATCCGGAAGAGTTATCAGAGCACGCCATTTAAATACGATACTTCCCAAAGCTTTAGGATTACTAGATCCGTAAACTATGTCAGTTTAGTAGAGCAAATAATGATGATACTATAATTAAAATTAAAATAAAGCAGTACAAATACATGCTTGTCAAGTGCACTTAGTCTTGGAACATGGAACTATAGCTCCATATACGTCGAACCGACAGAGAGTCATTGCATTGGTTCCACATAGTAAATGCAACTAGCCGCAGGGTCATCCGGAACTCCCGCATAGCCTGGTTCCCATACCCCAGGCAAGGTCACATTCGTACGAATCATAAATCTAAACTACAAAATAGGTCGACCCTATACATCTGGCTAGCAGCTGTGTTGACTTTGTTGTAATTAGAATCATCGAGGGATATTGCATTGGGCACAAATCCTGTCACGCAAGAAAATAACTGAGACATGCAAACGTACACATCTTTATAATCTCGGGGGCCGGAAAGGAAAACGTATTCAATCTCCCCGAGTCTAACTAAGAGTGGATAGAACCTAGAAAGTCTGGGCTTAGATGTTTGGGGATATAGCTCGGAGACTTCTCAGTGCTAGCAAACCAAGTCTCGATCCTCCACCACGTTCAAAGGCATTGGGGACCTCAATTGTTAAGCTTAGATTAATAATTGAGGAGTCCTATGGAATATTAAAAATCTAGAAGTATGGCCTGGAAAAAAGACTACGAAAAAGGACACTGACGCTAGGCTGATATTAGGTATACACTAGTAGATTGGTATAAAGTATGAAGCACATTGAATACTTTGAATACTTGGTCACCGGGACATTTTCAACCCCAATAGCCTCAAAAGAGTGGAGTCGAAAGTTCCAGCCCCTAGACCCTAATGGATCTGGCCGACCTAAAGTCAAGAAGGCATTTACGGCATAGGCTTGCTACTCGACTGACATTATTACATTGCCCTGACTTTGAAAGCCTGACAGTCATTGTTCGATATGAATTCGAGCTATACCAACTGTTACCGGAGATATATTCATCTGATGTGAACGCCAAAAATGGGGGGGAAGGTTGGTCAACTAACTCCTTTAGGCTCCCATCCGCAAGATGCCACAGGGACGCCGGATCACCAAATATCAATCAGGTATAGGATTTCAATGCAATGGAAAGGATGACGATTCGAAATCAGTCAGCTGACATCGCAACTGAACAAGAGAAAAAAAGAAAGAAAAAAAGAAGAAAGGCGCGTTCATCTCGAAGGGATAATGTCAATCCCGCGTAAACGCCAAACACCAAAGCCATGAAATCATATGCACGGGGAGCCAAAAATGGCCCTGGCTAGATCAAGATTAATGGAGAGATGTATAAGAGAAAGAAAGAAAAAAAAATTAATACGCAATTAAATATTCGGATAGATTCATCCTCCGAAGGTAAGTATCAACTACCCCCAATAACGTTATACAGAAACACTCATACACTCGCAAGTCGCAGATAGGTATAACACTTTTCAAAGTACTGCCGTACAAACGCATCGAAGCCAAAAGGGGATAATAGGGAATCCAAAGGTCAGGGAAAGTCAGAAAGGAAAGCCGCCTGCTAATTTCACAGTTTCCAAAAACCCCTAGCACAAAAGAGCGAAGTAATTAAAAGAAAGAAGAGGGATCAACATACACAGAGTAAGTACGCCAGGCTAAAGCGGTATACCCCAAAGAGAGCGAACAAAACAAAAACAAAAGGTTATTAAAACAGTAGCAAAGGCCCCCCCAAAGCCTTAGGTAGCCCCCCTTTAAACAGAATTCTTAATTAACTCCGCTTATCAAGAAAATAGCAGAAGCATCAAATCAAACCCTTGCGAAAGGAGCCTCGTTAATCTCGCAATCGTCATAGTCTTCGCTCGGGAAATCATCCGTGACTATACTATCGGCCGCAGAGGCATTACTGTTGCTTCGCGATGAGCTTCCCGATCTCGCAATTTGTAATCGTGGGTCGGACTCCAGCAGAACCCTCAGCGACGATAGGATAGAAGTAATAGAGGATCCAAATCCCAGGCCAGACTCTTGCGGGCTATTATCTTCGACGTTGGGAACGTTCTTCATGATCGATCGGAGATAAAGGGTTGTAATCGAGGACTGGTTCCGTATGTTAGTATTTCGATGTAGTAAAATGCTAGGAAAATCCACAAACTTACCTCGATCCGAGTAATAATATACTCGATGAATTCCAATATTTTCGGATCTGTGCCCCCTTCTTGGATCTTCTTCTGGAGCATATCCTTACTGTACTGCCCGTCAAGGATAAACTGCGATGTGAGTCCAACTGAATTTAATTGCGAGCACAGCTTTTCTAGCCTAAGGGTGCAATCGTAAAGAGGCAGGACCATCTCTGGTGTTAGCCCGGTCTCCGATGGCGGAGTCTTCTCAATGAACTTATCAGACTCTCGGCCAGCTAGCGAAGGTGGGATCATTAAGGAGATGATTTCAGGATTTTCTAAACCCTTCAATTTCTTCTCGCCGAGAGGTTTGATAATCCAGCCGTTGGAGTTCCTCAGTGTCCTCAAATCGCTCCGGATGGAGTCCTCATACGTGACATCCCCAAACGAATCATTGGGCTTGCTCGCCGTTGCGGTTTCCTCAGGCGGATATAACGCATCAACTTTCTTCAGCTCTGTGAGGTAATCCATACTGACTGCGATCTGTCCGCCGTCGGCAACACCCTCGATACGAGCGGCACGATTGACCATGGGTCCAAAATAGTCCATACGTTTGGTAATTGGATCTCTTTCGCACACAGGCTGCCCAAAATGAATACCCATACGCACCGAGAGACCTCTGTACACCAGACTCTTAGCCCCGTCCCCATCGCTCGCCCAAACTTCAGCGCACTGCTGAGACCGCAAAATCTCGGGTGGCCAAGCTTCGTAGGAAAGGAGTGTTAGCTGGACATTAAAAGTCCATAGCAATGCTGATGTTACTGTTGGGAAGGCAACCATAAAGGCGTCACCTTCAGTCTTGACTTCATATCCTCCAACCAGTCGTAGTTGTTCTCTCATGATGTCGTTGTGGGATTTTATCGCTGATCTCATGGCAATCGGATACGTTTCCCAAAGAAGAGTAGAGCCCTTGATATCAGTGAATACCAAGCATACGTCGACTTCAGGTGGTGGAATTTCTCGGCCGAATTTACGCCATCTTGAGTCGTCTTCGAGGTCGCCTTTGCGGGGCCGGGCACCACGGGGCTGTCGTGGGTCGTCGTCCATGCCGGGAGCAATGGATGTACTTCTCCCAACACGCCTACGCTGTTTAACAAGGCCACCAACTTCAACAATCATGACCATGATCTTGTTGGTAGCACCGTAGCCGATCGCAAAATCTCTTAGCTTCTGGGCCGCAAGCATCAAGTCGCCTTTCTCTTGGTTGGCGATATACACAGCCGTTTGGTAGCTCATATGATCCCACAGCTCCTTGCTCGCTAAGATCAAAAACTCATCGGCCTCAGTGATCTTCCAATCCTGAACGGATGGACACGCCTGGACGCTCGGGATAAGTTGCAAGTACCCAAAGGCGCGTGAGATTTCAAGGTGATCGTTGACTCTGCCGCTTCGAGAAACATACCCACCTGCGTCTCGAATGCGTTCCAGCTCGTTAGGCGACAATGGGTCGTGTTTTTTCGTCAAAACCTTGTACTCGCCGCTCGTCTGAACAAGCAATCCCATGGCATCACCGACGTTGGCGACATACATATCATGCTCTTTAATATAAACAAGCACAGCCGTAGCACCAAGCTGAATATCGTCTTTGGTCAGATTTGTCTGGACTCCAGCGTTCGTGCCACGATGTCTATCACGTGGGGAATGCGTCTTTTCTTCGTGGGTCGCGAGTCCAGTCAGCATCAATTCGCGGTTCATGGCTAGGAAAGCTCGACGTAAAGCGGCAGCTGGTGTTTCTTCAGCACGCAGCTTTCGCATTTCTTCCTGCAAATAGAAAATTGTCTGCTCCTGCAGGAACTTAGCGAGTTTGCTACCACTGTGAGGCAACATCTGTCCATCGTAAAACCCGAAGAGAACTTCGTCCTCATTTCCTCTGAATCGGGGTACAACCATGTCGACCATCGACAAATGCTCGCTTCTCCCGAGTGAGTCCGCCATGCCATACATCATATTCTTAATCTGTGTTCCTGATGTTCGCACACGGCAGTCCTCGGATTGGTCGGGGAAAGAGGGGTTTGTAGTCGTGACGTCCATGAGACCGAGCACCCTCAAAGACTTGAGAGCATTGAAGTCCGTGAAGCTTTGCTGTTGTTCTCGGAGGCCATTTGTTGCAAAATTTGCCTTGATCTCGAGCCTTCTGTTGCCGGAAAGATTTAGATATCGAAGCTCCAGATTCCAGTTCCTGATATATTATTAGTACCATTTGATACATTGCGACAAAACATTATAATGCTCACCAGTTCCAATCGTAGGGCCAGTTAGAGATGTTGTATTTGAGAGCATTTGATCCAACATCAAGGACATGGAGCCGTCTTATCTTTCCGAGTTCAGCGGGCAGGGTCTGAAACTTATTAGAATTGAGGTGCAAGACTTTCAAGCTTGCAATATGTTCCAGGTCATCGGTTGGCAGGCTCGTCAATTCGTTCCCAGATAGATAAAGCTCGCTGAGCCATACCAACTTAGTGAGTGCCCGCGAAGGAATATCATAAATCCGGTTATATGACATGTTCAGAACCCTGAGTTCACTCAGTAGCGAAATCTCGTCGAAGACTTCATCACCAAGTCGGTTGTCGGCTAGGTACAAGAATCGAAGGCTCGAAGCGAATGTATTAGCGATCCTACTCGAAGCTGTCGAATCCTTGCGGGATTGGGGCGTGAAAGTTCCAGTGCCGACAACTGTACTGACGTCAGAACCCTTCGATGCTATCGACGCCTTTCTAAGGGCGTTGTTGACTGAGGCGAATGAGCTTTTCCGGCTTGCTGCGTTTGGACTCCCAGTGCTAAGAAGCCCATTAGATGTGAACTCCGACGTTTCGTGGATGACTTGAAGTGGGTTATACTCATTATTTTCAGCGGTATCGTTTGCAGGTGGGGGTTGAACCGCAGGCACTGATGTCGTCTGGGGCTTTGGGAATGCGGTAAGGACGTTAGAAGATAGGTTGAGACTTGTGAGACTGATCATGGACCAGATTTCCGATGGCAACTTAGCGATATCATTGTCGTGGAGGTCGAGTACTCGTAGATCGATAAGCTGGCCAATTTCGGCAGGCAGGGTGGTAAGGTGGTTGCTGGCACAGCTTAATTGAATAAGTTTCTTTAGTTTACCTATTTGTGGAGGGAGTAAATTTATTTTGTTCTTATCCAGCACCAACTTCTCAAGATTCGGTAGCATATCACAGAAGTTATCCGCTAAAGCTGTCATCTTGTTGTCCGATAAATTGAGATAAGTGAGTGTCGGAGTGATGGATCTGATAGCGAATGCAGTGACTTTGCTACTATTGAGGTGTAGGGTCCTAATCTTTTCGAAGCCACAGGTAAAGGAAGAAATTTCATTGTGGCCGGAGTAGAGGGTTTCGAGACGGTCTAAATCTCCAAGAGCATCCACGGATGTTAAGTTATTGTGTCTAATGTCAAGCTCCTTCAAAGATCGAAGTCCTGCCAAACCAAAAGGGATATCCCCACAGATTTGGTTATGGGAAAGAATCAACCTTTCCAAAGACTTAAGTGAACCGATCTCTTCCGGAATTTCTTTGATTTTGTTGAAGGAGAGATCCAATTCAACAAGAGTGACAAGCTTTGAAATCAATCGTGGGATTTCCCTGAGATAATTGGACGCAACATTCAAGCCTCTGAGGTTATGCAATTTCGAGAACTCCTCCGGAAGCTCCTCAATACGGTTATTAGCCATTTTTAGGGCTACTAGACTGTCGTGCTTCTCAAGGGTCGCATTGGAGAGATTCTTGAGCCGGTTGTTGGAAATGTCCATATAGGTGAGCCGGTTAATATGGATAAAACTTGACGGCAAATCCCAGGCCTCATTGTTACGGAATTTGATTTCCCTTAAATTTGTACAAGCTTGAATGAAATCCTGGGGAACCTGTAGTGAGAGATTGCGCGATAAGTTCAATGAAATGATTTCATTGGCTTTGTGGTAGAAAGTAATCGGTATAGTAAGTAGATTTCGGCTACTCAGGTCGACATGAGTATACTTGTAATTGTTGAATCCAGTGTCAGGGTCCTAAGACGTGAAATGATTAGTTATCAAAGCTCTTACCACGTGGGATCGGTGATCATACCAGCGAGTGGCCGCTAACACGCGAGGGAAGGAATGTGAAACGGCAAAGATAGCTATTATCCTCGCGACCGATTTCATCGACTCTATCTTCATCATTATACCCAACCTGCTCCAGGAGCTTTTTCTGCATTATCAAAGGCCGCTCCTTGTGGCCTAAGATTCTCGCAAGTTCCCCTTTACGCAATATTATAACATAGTTTGAGAGGTCATCTTGTAGGAACGACTTCTTCCCAAGCTGGTGAAGCAGATCAGTGACGGTTGAGTTGATGTTAGAAGAAAGGGTTGTGAAGGAGCCATCGACACGGAAGACTCGGATACAGAACTGGATTTTCGATTAGCAAATTAATATTAAAAAAATTTAAAAAAAATATTCCCGAGACTTCAGGCCATACCTGTGATAGAGACTGTTTTCTCAAGATCTCCTCCGGAATTTCTTCAACTTCTTCCTGGGGATGAGCTTCTGGGAGCTTCTGTTGGCGGCCTCCGACTGCCCAGCTATCAGGAGCATTCCAAGAACCATGGGTCTCCTGCTTTTGCTTCGATTTCGTCTCCTCATTCGAAGAAGGTACCGGCGCTGGTGATTGAGCAACAATACCCTCCATATTTGTCAAATCGAATATGTCAAGCAAATTTCCTGTTGGTTCAGGTGGCACAACGTTGTTGTATCTGCCAGCATCTTTACCGAGAGGCTTTTCGAAAGAGTCGCCGCGTCTCTTCGTCCTACCACCCGACGGGGTTGTATGCCCAAGGGCTTTTCTATTGTTACCATTTCCGGGTCCATGATAATAATCCGGCAAGGCGAATATTGCTGGGTTGATGTTAAACTCACTGGTATGTGGCGCTGTTGTGCCACGCTTTGGAACTTCTGGGCGGATGCTACGGGCGGGACTCGGTACCGGTTCCCCAATTTTGATGCTGGGATGTCGGTCTTTACGAGGTGCTACAGGTGACATGCTGGTATCGGGTTCTTCGTCCTTTGCCCTCTTGTCCCTACCCTTGAGCATCCCTTTCAAAAATGAACGTTTTGTTGCCTTTTCGCCACCTGACGTAGAGGCCGCAGTGTGACCTGCTGCGCTCGAGATCGACCCCATGCCTGAATTCAAACTACGAAGTGAAGGGGATGGTGAGCTCGCCCTTGGCAGGTTCGTTGTCGAACCACCATACGATGATGAAAACATGTCTCTGCGGTGCTGTGGAAGCTCTCTATCACTGACTCCACCGTCATATTCTCTGCCAGAAGGTTTTCCGTGTGTCTTCCCCTTTTTATTGAATAACGCATGGGCGGATGACTTTGGGTCGACGTTTTGTTCGTCTCTATGGTATCGATGTCGATCGTGAACAAGCTCTGGCTGGATTCGTGCCTCGCCGAAAGTTTGAATATCCTGATTATGGTTTTATTTGAATTAGCACAAAAAGAATCCTGCGAATAATCGCCCACGCAAAGTAAATTCCATGACTTCAAGGACTATTATAAAGGGACGCTCAACAGTATGCGAGGTCCTACTCACGTTGGCGTCCTGAAATAGGAACGGTACAACGTCTGAAGATGGGGGCTGGGGGGTTCTGGGTCTTGAAGGATTATTCACCGGCGCAGTAGGAGTGTGCAAAAGCTTATTTCCAGGTAAGTTCGTGTCAGACTGGCTAACAGGGGGAGGGGTTATCGGGATTGTGTTGGCATGCTGCTGGTGAGAGTGTATAATATTATGACCACCCTCAGCATCGCCAAAGATGCCATGCAGCTTCCCGTTGATCCTCTTGCCTAACGAGGTCTTGGAACCGGTTGAAGAAGCCGTGGTGTTTACCGAAGCCACCGACGGTCGCCGGTCATCCCCAGGGGTGTAGTAGCCGTCCATCGAGTTTCCTGAATAGCCAAAGTCCATACTGCCGGGATGTCCACTCCCATTGCGGCCCGCCTGCGGAGAGTCGTCCATGTTCAGAGGGCTGAATATATCGCTGTGCTTGAAATCCGGGGAGCCGGAGAGTTTGGCCATGTCGTCCAAAACCGAAGAGACGCCGCCAAATGTCGGATCGTGGGGGCTACTGCCAAAACTGGACGAGTGGTGGACGGATTTCCAGGTCTGACCAGTAGGAGAAGCTGTTGGAGGGGTTTGCGTCAGGGTGGGATTGCTGCTGCTGTATCCATTGGCGCCACCGCCAGTTCCCTGCAGGACCTTAAGGTCCCTTCTATGATCTCCGAGAGGCGCCATATTCATGCCATAAGGAAAAGAAGCCGAGTCCTGACTATCTTCTCGACTGTGAAAGAGCGGCTGATAAGGGAAGTAGTTGGATGCATCCGACGACGAAGAGCCGGGTTTTTCGCTGATTGAATTATGTCTGGAAGCAGCAGCGGAAGAGCTAGCGGTGGTGTTGGGATTGGTGGACGGTTGCTGAGCTTGGCTGCCTGCGGGCGGATACGCGGACCCGGGCGAGATATTATGCGATTCCTGACGCTCGACTCTGCCCGAATATTAGTATTGACAAACCGACTACGTCTTTGGAATCTGTGCTTAATATTTGAAAGGTCAAAACGAAGGAAGATGTTTTTGGGCAAAAAAGGGAGATGGGGGTTAAAGGAAAACAGGGCTGAAGATAGTTAGCTAAGATAGAGAGTGGGAGAGAGGCCTGCAGACTGAGAGGGTGCACTGCACTGCAATAAAATGTCTTATGGCAGGACAAATGCGGAATATCGAAAGCCAGCTAGCGATATCGAGAACGGATGAGTGCATCTCGACCCCAGCATACATAAGCATGGTAAGCACAAGTACTGCACTGCACTGCGATGTAGTATAGTGTACTGTGCAAACAATATGCAATAGAAGTTACGACAGCGGCGCCCTTGACAGCTATCTGGACTCGAAGGTGCAAAAAATAACAGGAAATGACAATATCTTGAGGGTGAATCCGAATGCATCAGAGTAATTGCGCATCAAAGCGCCTTCCTCAGAACCTTCCACCACATGGATGAGGGGATAAAGCCACATGGGAACGACATGACAATGCAATGCAGCTACCAACTAGCTCTTCGGATGATATCAGGAATCTTCAACGTGCAACGGCTGTCGGTGGGGGATAATAACAGCCTCGATAAGCTGTGCCGTTGGGCTGGGGCACACGCCCAGACCCGTTTCAGATGTTCGATGGACCCGATGTCGAGACTGGGATTCAGCAAACACCCCTGCTCATGTACCGACTTAAAACCCTTCTTCGTCCAACGCACCTGACGGGGAAGGGAGCTTGCTATCCGGCATGAGGGGACGGACAAAGCAGCGGTAGCACATTCAAGATGATTGTGATATGATCTGGATAATAAAATATATTTCCCGAGATCTTGCGAGGCGACTGCAACTGCAACTGCAATTTCATCATGGACCAGTTGACCTGTTCCCGTTTCCCCCTTCTTTCAGGCTGTCCTTTTCTAGACGTCCCGAATAGAGGTACGCTCTTATTTTCCCCGCCTTTCGACCATGATCCTGGGACCTGTTTGAGATATGTGTTCGGAGTATGCAGGTGGGATGGATGAGGAGAGAAGCACGTTCCCGTTTGGACTTCATTTTTTCGATATTCATCCGGGTCTGCATTGCATTTATTTACCCGGGCCCTATCTCTGGCGGAAGGCAGATTTTTGAATAATGCCTGAGCGATAAATGCATTGCGTTTGAATCAACCCCCCAGTGTATGCCGTTCGTGCATACTAATGTATTTGCATTTATATGTGTGGAATTTCTGAGGAATTCGGAAAGATGGCCCTTCTGTGGAGTCCCTGTCCGCCTCCATGCTACAAACATCTGCCAGCTGGCCATGTATGTCGTAGGTGGGTAGCGAACCCTTGGAGGGGAGGAAGACAAAAACAATAAAAAAATAAAAAAGATAAAAATAAAAATAAACAATGATTAATAAATAAAATAAAAGATAAAATGAAATGAAAATGAGGAACAGGAAATGAAAACGAACCAAAACGGCGATTGCATCAGGGACATTGGAAAGAAGACCAAAAAAAGCGAATATTTGTAAAAAAAAAAAAAAAAAAAAAAAACGTACCTGGGCCTCGGGGCCGCTATTCTGAGATCTTTCTCGCTCGAGCTCCCCTGCTTTCCCTTCGAAAACAACGACGACATATTGAAAGCCGCGAAGCTGCCGTGTCTACCACTTGCCGTTGGAGTAACGGAACCAGCAGTGCTAATCGAAGGCCGAGGTCCGAAGCTCTGGTCGGATCCAAACAATGATGTCGGTGAGTCCAGATAACTTGGATTCCCTTGCGATAATGTCGAGGAATTAGAAGAAATGCTCAGGCTGTGGTGGTGCCCTTGGTGAGACTGCGATGCTGGGTGTGTATGTTGATTCTGAGCATGCTTCTGTACCAGAGGGTTCGTAGTCGTCTCAAGGACGGGAGCGGATATCAACTTTCGTTTGCCCGACATATTTTCTGCCCCGACTGGCTCACTCTCTCGAGGAGTGTTCGTATAAGGTTTTTTGAACTGAGGGGGTAAAAGGCCTAAGGTTTTGGGGGGAGCTGTCCTATGAAAAGTCTGGATTCGCCTGTATTTCCTCTCGCACTCTAGCCCGTGCTGTACAGCTCTGATATTCTGTTCTGTTGGCCGCAGACGAAATAACTGAGGGAATGTACGTCTTCGATAGTCCAATGGTTTCGATATTGGCCCGTCTGGTCAGGACTTCCATGAACGAGATGGTGGTTTGGCGTGTTGGTGCCCCAGCTGATATAAATGAACCCAAGTCCTAAGAAACGGCCAGCTATGCAGGTGCATATAAGCCCAGTCCAGTCCCGGTCCAGTAGTCAGTTCAAGCTGTTCTGTTAGTTCTCCAATCCAGCAGAATCCAGGAATCTGCACGTCGTGAAGTCAGCAGCCCTCAATTGGAGGCAAATCGATCCCACGGATTCGTCCTAGTATGCTGTCCGCCCTCGGTAGTCCCAAAGATGCACTCGTCCAAAACTGGCTCCCGTTCTGTCCAACGGCACCAAAAAGCCTAAATATGTTCTATCCGCCTCAGCCAAACAGAGGAAAGAGATTCGCAAACGTTAATTAATCTTCCTCGTCGAGGAAAGTTATACGGATGATGTAATAATATCCATAATTCTAGGAATCAGTGCAGTGCGAGATATCGATCGAGGGACGTACATACATGTACGCTGCAAAGCTAAGTTGCAAGTTGGTAGTAACGCTGTGGCAGAGAATCGAGGGAGCCTGCGAGAAACTTGAGGAAGAAATCCTGGGGACTATTAAACCAGAGACATTAATGCCAACCAGCATGCGCATGCCGATAACTGCAGGCTCGCGCTATTAAATCACAGCAGGATCAATTGCCATTCGGACTTTCTATCTATAAAAATCATGTTCGGTTTCATAAACCCTTTCGGGCTGGTGCAGCGAGGTTTCTAGCTACTGGAGGGGTAAAAGCAGACACAGACAGCTTCAGTACCAACTAGTACAGGAGAAAACCTGACCTCGAAGTTGGCCCTGCAGCAGCCAGGGCGCAAAGCGATGGAGAAATGCTGCGCTTTTAAAAGGAAATGAAGTCCCGGCAGCATCCTCCCTTGCAGATGCGTTCTTCAGCTGATCCTTAGTACTTCAGCACCTACTCACTAACATATCTTCAGTTTAGTACTAAAGCCATGCACTTTTTCAGGTTCTGACTGGTGCAGACATCCATGAACAGGTGTGTACTGGTACTCTACATATCTAGTTGATTAAGTAAGTATCCATACACATCGGTGATCGAGGAACTGGGAGGGCTGGGAGGGGAAAAAAAAAAAAAAAAGGATCCCGAGTCCCTCGCCTCGTCTAACCGGCCGTTGCATATCTTGAGCTGTCTCATACTCGCACGTGGAAATCTATAACTCGAGCCATGTAATAATGTACGGCATGCAGGAGCGTCGTCTCGAGTAATATATGGGGAAGCCAAAAACTAGGCTGCGAGCACCCTATCCCACCGAACAAGCAGGTCCTGACCACCGATATCAAAGTGGACCCCCAAAAATCATCCACTATCACGACGATATCGAAACGGATGGGTTTAAGACACTTCCAGGGTAGCTCGATGCCTTTACCGGGGCCTTTTGCCCAGCCCAGCCCAGCCCAGCCCAACTTCATTTAGCACTTCGCCAGAGGGTCAGCCATCGCGAGCTCATTAACGTTCACTCGTTCGCTCGCTTGTTTCCAATAAATCCCGGAGATCTGGCCACCTCGATCGAAGGGTGCCTTTTCTCGGCAAGTGCGAGACGAGGGTCTCCGTAGATAATGTGAAAATGTAAGATGTGAGTTTTGGGCAAATAACCCGCTTGCCCGAAAGTTGAACACTGGAGGCGAGACACTGCAGCTGATCTAAACAGCCTGCTGGTATCGAATCACCGTCCCAGCTAGCCGAAACTCTTGGCGGTCTTTCCGAAATGTTGGGAGGTTCCCGTCGACTATTTCTGTATGTGCAATTGTTGCAAGGTCGACATGGGAGGCTGCACAAGGTTTTGTTGTTATCGAATGAAAAGGAAGGGAAGTTTAGGCCGAATTCCGAGCCAATTAATCTCTGAACATGTGGTTCTCTTCATGGTAGGTCGTTGGAGGGCCCCGAAGGGGGTTTAAACCCGTTTACATGAGGAGCAAACATGCTAAGCAAGGCGTTAATTACATAGGTATGATAATGATATAGAACCGATGGAAATTTCTTTTATAACTAAAGCAAACAGTTGCAGTTAATATTGCAATCTTGAGATTCAATGCTTCGTTTAACGCTAACCCCCGTTGAAAAGCGGCGGGTGCTCTCAGCTCGTTATCACACCCGATTGGGACTCCAACCTCGAAAGTCTTCTACCCGACGGACAGTCGAAATCTCCGAAAACTTGGCTCTCTGGTTCAATGGTCTAATATCGGCTAATTTTAGCTGATTGGGTTGCTGTGTCGCGGGTCGGCCACGGCGGCCGCACCATCCACTATATCGTGGATCCGTGGACCCAGCCGTCCATGTTCAGTTAACGTTTTTCATTTTGAACCCATGATTACTATGCCGTAAAACCCAGTTACATAGGTATATAAGAAGCCCATTCCATCCTACTCTAACACAGTTTGCAGCTGAACTAGAATTTCTCGAACCCGTGTATTGTGGTCTACTATCCCAGTCCGATCTCGATTTGCAAATTCGATGTCGACAGCTCAAGCTGATCAAGTATCCGGTTTACGGGACAGGACGTCTACACTTCCCCAATGCAACCCATATGCATAAATATCCGAATGCCCTATGCCGTCCCACTTCCCTGCACCGCGCACGTATGAGCTCTGAGGGAAAGGGGACCATTTATCTATCAAAATAAGCGTACCGGGATCTGGAACCTGCATATTTCATACTACTTTCAATTCTAGAATCCGTCAGTTTCTTTCGGTAGAAAATGTTTTATCACCGCTGAAACGGGTATGTTTTCTTTTTTAGGAAGTATCGTGCCACCTCATAGCGGATTTGGAATGATTTGAGCTAGTTAAGTATTTGAAAGACATAGTATTGTACCTAGCGCGGGAGGAGATACCAGAAGAAAGTTAGGAGATTGGGTCATGGGAGCTGCGTGACAATCCGATATCAGTGCCCAGAATTATATAGAGTACATTTACCCCGGTTCCAGAAGCAAAACGCCGTATTCCACTGGTTTCTCCAGTGCAATGGCGGATAATACATCTTGAAGACTTCAATGAAGACTCGCCCCCGACCTCGACCAGTTAGTGCCTGCCTAAATATATTAACTCCGAGGGGTTGCAACTTGCAACTTAGTTGATTGACATAATATCAGAGAGACTGCACCAGAGTACTAGTGGGCCATACTCGGAATTCGGCCTCCAAACATCTGGTACCAGCAGCGTTAAATACGCCCTCGAGAGTAATCAATGTATTTCTTTCTGGTTGGAAAACTCGAAAGCCCTATTTCATAGTCCCTAGGTAATATATACCTAGGTAGTTGTATATATAGAAATTATACGTATATAGGCGGGCCAGTGCACTTCGCGGGGGTTGGTTTACGGAACCATATATAGCAAGTACTTAGTCTATACTAGTCTCGTAAAGCAGCCTGTCTACATGTAGTTATAATTGCATCTATACACCCAAGTTAAGGCGCTAAGGCGCACCCATTGTAACAAGATGCACTCTTAAGTACAATAAAATAGTCACAGCAATCACTATACTTGACCAGTGGCCACAATAAAGTTACAAATGGCACAGGCTTATAGCTTACTTATAAGGTCGAGGGATGTCTTTCTGGTGTCAACTTCTCAGGGCTTGGGAGGTTATTGTTGTTATTATTCTAAAAAAAAAAGAAGAAACAACTAACATAATACTTAATATCTCTTACCGTAATCTAAAAGCTAGGCACCACTCCAAACTAGGTATACTTTGGCTATCCGTCGGTCTCAACTCTATATTGATCTGTCACAAAAAATTGCAACATAAACGAAGCAAATTTGTATTGCGGCCTCATACAACTTGCTTCTGTAATTTTGTCACTCTGGTACTATAGTACTATCTTCTGGACGCAGATTCCATAGATTTCAAGGCGAAGCGGCAGCACTGGTGGTCTCGTTACTGTAACACCATGCAATGCATGCATGCGGTAATTGGCACAGATACACAGGCAAATTTTAGTAGCATGATTCTCGTTCAGCCCTTTTGCGGAATACCGTGTATATACGTCTAAGTACTCAAATTCGAGCTCGAGAGCAAGAGCTGGGGTATAGCTATATCGATATCGAACTATAAACGTTATAAACTCCAGATATATCGACACTCGGTACCCCTTGCAATCACTCGCTTATGCAACCAACCACGCAATCGACCAGGATGCCAGGCCTTGCCACAGGCCCTCCAAAAATCCATCTGTCAAGCAAGCCCACTACCCTGACCTCAAGACCCACATCCCGCCGTCGCCTCCACCACCACGACATTAATATTCTATCGCTCCTGCCCACAGTATCAACTAGTAATTAGTCGCTATCATATGTATATACCTACTTACCTTAGCTTTTAATACTAAACCATATTCTTCATTTATCCTTGTATATTGATAGCGAATTCCCCTGCCGCAGCGACGACGATACAAAACTCGAAACAACTGAAGATATAACCGGGTTGGGCTGCGATACGCAGACATTGGATCCTGACCGACTTCCCATATAAAAACCCTCAAGATTCCACTCCCAAGCCAACTCGGGCCCCACTTGACCTTCCTGCGCAGCGATCTAAATACACCTAAACCTTGGGCACAACACCGATCATCTTGAAAGGCACGTAGATCGCATGTTGAAAAATATATTCCCCAAGATCACGTTACACGGTGTCCATCATTCTATTTTCTACGCGGCAACGTGTTCTCCGACTACTTTATTTCCACCTCTACATTCACTATCCTTTCTGTCGCCCACCTAACCTTTTATCGATCGCTAAGTAACCACTTTCAATCACTTTAACCGGACTATTATCACCACTTTCCCGCGGACAGCTATCACTAGCTGTCTGTAGCCACCGTTGAAGGAAATAATGCACTTCGACGGAGAAGGGGCTCGGATCCCCACGCTCTTCGAACTCGCAAAACGGGTGTGCATCCGGCATACCAACCGTATGCCCCTTCTTACATTGTTTCCTCTCTGTGTCACTATGACATTAAAACTAACAGATGTATGTTTAGATATCAACGACGTCGGGGAACTCCCTTATAGCGTCATAAGGCCGGTTCTCATTCGAGTTGAGGATCCAGATAGACTTGTGCGTTTCCCTTCTCCCATTGCATCTTTTGTTATCCTTCTTGAGTTCAAGTCCTAATTTTGGGTGATAATCATAGAAAGAAATTGAAAAAAACTCCCCGCAACTAGTTCCAGAAACCGATGAACTTTGGCAATCCTTTATTCGCCGCCATCTTGGCGAAGATGTCCTCGACAGGCTCCTCAATCCCGTAGATTACGAGGAAGCATCTGGCGGCGATCCCTCAATCACTAGGGCGATCGATTGGTCGACCGTCTACTTCAATCTCCGAAAGGTCAAAGTCGAGAAGGAAAATGCACAAGTCGAAGAGCTGAAAGCTGCGATGAAAAAATGCTACGACAAGAAGGAAAAGCGACAGATTGGACGCACCAACATCAAAAGGGAGGATGTTGGGAAGCTCAGGTCGCTGGATAGGGGACGTAGTTTCTCTGGCGTCATGAGCGGAAGGATTAGCAAGGACACGCTAAAAGTTTTTAAAAACGAAGCATTGAATAGGGTTCTCATTAGACCGAGAAGGTAGAATATCTTCGGGACCGTGAGGTAGACTCTGAATCAGCTGCTCCTTTGACTACATACCGCCATATTAGAAGTACCCCACCACTGGTGCAGGGGTGGGGATATCGTTATATGACCGAGACTATCGTTATATTTAGCGTTTTGGATGATTTAAGGCTCTGTTTTATGGGTGCCCTGGAGGTACTATGGGTAAATTGGGATAGACGGATTTGCTTATCGGGTATGGCGTTGGACTAGGCGTTTAGACGGTGTTATTATGAGCAGGCCTGTTTAATACAATACAGCATCTAATACTCTAATAAGATGATGCATCTCTCATATTATTACTAGTGCATTCCCTTGTTATCATAGTAACAATGATGTAATGATGCGCCAATTGACAGGTATTTATAGGGTAGCCCGAAGTATAGCCTATGAAATATAATGTATCTAGTGTATGGTGATCTATATGGAACAATTTACTTGGACTCATCAATTTTGAGGTTCTCAACCCCCTCTGTAGGTGCGGCAGACCCGCTAGCCTCGCCCTTCTTCTTGGCGACATATCCTGTTCCGATCTTCTTCTCCTTCTTCTTCTTCTCTGGGGCTGGTGGAGGTGGGTAGGCCAGCTTTTCAATTTCCTTAAATTCCTCGCTGCTGGCATATTCCGCTCTGATTGGGTCCAGCAGCTTGTTCAGGGCCAAGGTCGTGGCAACCTTCAGTTCTTTCGGTCCGATCTGTGAAATCTTTAGCTACTGTTTCATAAAGATACTGGTGGAAGGGAGACGTACAACATCGGCAATGTAGTCTTCTTTCAGTTTCTCAATAGTCTCGTACACAATCTCGGCTCCATCTTTCTCGATCACGAACCGTGCCTTCCCATCTTCGGACCCCAGTTCCGAGATGGGTATTAAAACATACTCTACGAAAGCAATGACACCATTTCCTTCGACTTCCTTTGGCGCACAGACAGCCTTTTTAAGTTTCTTTTCCACGTCAGCTGCGGAGTCCAATAGGTCGATTTTCGAGTTTGGATCCGAAGCTGACATCTTTCCGCCAGCGAGACCGGGGACCATGGGGTTCATGAGATGGGCACGGGTCTTGTAACCTAAGCTTGGAAGATTTTCGACGGCCAAAGTGAAGATTTTTCGTTGGTCGACACCGCCAAACCTGTTCCATCAGCACACGGACATCCAAATGCTTGTAGTGTTTCTTTTTGGTTTTCGGCTTACTGAGCGTCTACTCCAAGGTGCTCTTCGTCCAATGCCTGCATCAGCGGGTAGATCAACCCGGACAACAACGGACTTGCAACCTGCTTTACGACCTCGGCGCCTGCTTTCTTCGCATCGTGCTCGGTGACAATACTTGACAACCGGAAGATGTCCATGATATAGGCTTCGCTCTTCTGGTAGCTTGACCCAAAGACAAACCTCAACTTGTCGATGCTGACACCAATTGATTTCAGTACCGACTTCACCAGGAATTCGTAGTACTTTGCTCGATGCTGAACCAACTCAATTGGCGCTTTCATGTTATCGAGGAAGGCGTGGAGGTCGGCGAGCAGGATAGTGACTTCGCAGCCAGCGCGGAGGAAGTGAGCGAGCTTCGTCATGGGGACGAAGTAGCCACAGTGAGGGCGACCAGTTGTCGCAGTTCCTGCCGACGGACCCAATTTGTCAGTATCGCAGTGTTTCTCATGAGAAATTGATATGGTAATAAAATATATCGGGGGCACAACAAACCCCAATAGATCTTGAGAGGTCGATTCTGTTTCTCGATCACATCGGCGATAATATCCTCTCCCAGCACCTCTTGCAAATTCCGAGTGATCAAAGCGATCTTTTCTTTTGGTGTTAAGCTGCTCATCGTGTATTATAGTTGTCTGTCTCAGGATTAGGCTGAGTCTATCTATAGAGAAGTTGGTATGACTCTAGGCTGGGGCGCAATGCGATGCAATGTGATATGTGTGGGGGTGTAATGAGGTATCGAATGAAATTGATTTGGTGAGCAGATTTTGGACTTTGGACCTGCCAATGAACAGGGTGACGACCGAGAAGGCAAATGTTGGGGGGGTCTGTCCGAGACGATATTGCGGGGTGTGACTCAGTAGGTTTTAAATTTGGAGTAATTAATTTTGGAGCTGCTTGCTTGTCGTTGCTCGTCTGCTGCACTGTTGCATTTAGCCACAAACAATCTTATCTGATCAGAATATATATCTTATCTGATCATCTGGTGTGGCTGATATAATGGATGCCAAAGCATGCTGGCTACTGAAACTGTGGCGGTGGCACGGCGTTTCAGCAGCGCGAACAGGCAATTTTCCTCTGTCTCTCTTGTTGCTCGCTTCCATTCCTTTCCACCATCTCAACTTCTCAACAGTAACTTCATCGTCCGAACATATCGACAACTGCTCTCCGCGCCCTTGCTTACCAAGACATAATCTTTTCCTCCATCTCTTCATATCATCGCTGTCTGTCAACGTCTCTTCTCGTCCGGTGCAACCCCAGCCGCTGCCGAAACTCACCCTCTTCCGAACTTCATCGCATACTTTGTTTGTTCTGGGTCACGTTTCACGGTCGTTCGCCTGACCGCCAGACAAAAAAAAAAAAAAAAAACCACACCCCCTTCCTAGCAATCTCCTCCTCCCTAGATCCCCGCTTCTTAATCATCTCTTAAACTCTCCGTGCCATCACTACTCTCTTTGCTCTCTTTATCACGCTTCTGACATCACCTTCTCGAAGAACCGACGGAAAATTATTCCGACGAAGTTCAGTTCACCATGACGGTGCAACTACAATCCGGTACTCCTCTGGCGGAGCAACTGTCTGCCTCCGTCCAGCAGAAGATAGTGGAAATCGGCTGGAGTTCGGACGGCGAGGATGCTTCTCCGCTGAGCGAGTATATTGTGCTCATGCTCGTTAACGGGAAGACGGAATCGCAAATTACGGCTGAACTATCGGGGGATCTGTTAGGTCTTGGGCCCGAGGATGAAAGCGTGAAGGTTTTTACGAGTTGGATGTTTAGCGAATTGGCTAGGTTATCGAGAGAGCTCGGGGTTGATAATGGGACGGCGCCGATTGGAGTGGTTGATGGCCAGCAAGGTAGTAGGCTGGACGAAGACATGGCGGATGAATCGCACGAGGCTTTAGAGGGAGTGTATGTTTTCCCCTCATATCGCGTGTACCCGAGAACGGACACTAATCTTTTGAACAGTCCTACAGGCCCTAAAGCCATGCGGAACCAGGGCCAGAGCCAGAATCAGAACCAGAATCAGAACCAAAAGCAACGAAGACCGGGTGGTCTCTACAACCAAATTCAAAAGAACATGGACCGCACAAACGATCCCCTCAGACGGGTACCCAATAACCGAGGTAGCGATCAGTTCAGAGTGCAAAAACACGACATGCGCGGAGGTCAGCGTCAGAACTTCAACGGGCCCCAAGGAAGTCCGATGAACCAGCGACACATGAACCGTGGCCAGCAGCAGGGGCATATGCAGAGCGCTTATATGAACGCGATGAGCAACCCGAATATGGCACCACCGGGGCAGTTCGGCCCGATGATGATGTCAGCGGAACAACAGTTTCAGTTTTTGCAGATGATGGAGCAGCAGGCGCGAATGATGGGTATGATGGGGCCCAACGGGTTCATGGGTGGGCCCGGCGGGATGCCTGGACAGGAGCAGGTGCAACCTGGGAGGTCCCTGTTCGATCGTGTAGATAACACGCCCAAAAATAATCACCACAACAAACCGAGGCAACAGCAGCAACAGCAGCAGCAACAACCACAGCAGCAGACAACTGGTGGCGATACAGAGATGGGGGATGGAGCAGATGGCACGGGAGAAGATGCTGCGGGTCAGGAGGACGTTGCCTGCAAGTTCGGCTTAAGGTGTACCAAGGTCGACTGCCCCTTCGCCCACCAGTCGCCAGTGTCGGACCCCAACAGACCCGTTGCGTTCTCCGGTGAGAAGTGTGCTTTTGGTATAAGCTGCAAGAACAAGAAGTGCACGTCGTCTCATCCTAGCCCTGCCAGCGGAGGCAGCAAGCCACAACAAGCCTTTGAGCAACAGGATTGCAAGTTCTGGCCCAACTGCAAGAATCCGCATTGTCCATTTAAACAGTATGTATCCTACCATAATATTATCTATATGACAGACTTTGCTAACCAAACATGTAGTCCTGCGAACGCCACGATGCCTCCGTGCCGCTTCGGCACCGCCTGCACAAAACCCAATTGTCCATTCACGCACAATCCGCAAACCCTAGACGTGCCGTGCAAATTCAAGCCATGCCTGAACCCACACTGCGCGTTTAAACATGAGGAGGGGCAGCAAGCAGGGATATTCGAGAACAAGATCTGGACTCCCAAGGGTCATGTCTCTGATCGAAAGTTTGTGACGGATGAGGAAGGGGACGAAGAACTGATCATTCCGGGGCAGACCAGCAGTAGCGGGAGCAGTAATATTGCTGCTGCTACTACGGCGTCTTCCTCGCAGGTCATCGCTGCTGGGGGTGATATTCCGTCTGATTTGTGAAACACATCTCTATGCCCCGGCAGAAATAAGATGGAAATAAGAAAATGAAAGGAGGAGGATAGAATGGAAAAAGAAATTTTCATAACAATGAAATTGATGGGTCGGCTTTTATCATAGAAAGGGAATTGCAATGATGGCTTTTTATTTGTATAATACTACTATTACTACGAAGATGACGCTTTAGTGCGGCAGAACTGGTACCCTTATGCATCTGGGATGGGGTTTTCTGTCGGTCTTCTTTCTTTTTTTTCTACTCTACCTTGTTTTGATCTCTGAGGATGGCGTTTTATTTTATGCTCGTTTGGCATATTACTCATGTACAATAGTGGTTTTATAACGCCATTTGTTCAGCTTTTCGTTATGAAGCTCCCTAGTTACACATTTGAAGTTTTTCTTGGTGTAGTTATAGAGAAATGCGAGATGAACCTTAAGCTTGGGAGCTTGGAGACTTCCACCTTTCTCATATATTAGTGTTTTATGCCACTGACTCGACAGTGCGCTCATAATTGCGAGCCCTTAAGCCTCAAGTGCTTATATGGGAATGTAGGACCTGAACCAGATTGATTTGTCATGCAAATTAATATTTGCAAAGCTTATGCATGAAAAGTAGTGCAGCTGCTTTGTACTACGTACTCTGTAAGTGGAAATGTCTGACCAGTTGTAAGCCGAGGCGTATCTATGAACAAGTATGTTGTGAAGAATCTCTACAATTATGTTCCATAATACTATGAGTACTTAAGTACTTGGGTACTGGTATACCTACGAGTATCCTAATAACTTACAAGACCATGGCTTCACCACGGGTTAGTGCTGAGACGGACCACAGATCTCGTACCAAGTTAGTTTAGTGGAATGAACGTTTTCACAGTCGGGTTGAAGTGCAACGATGGCTGAAATCTATTTTAACATGATACGTATTCGAATCTGGCCAGGCACTCTGCGGCCTGGCCACCAACATGACCTCGATATCAACGCAAATAATGCAACAAGCGAGCGAGAACATTCTTGAATTGCCTCCATTCGCAATGTACCATGATGAGCAGGTTACCATTCCACTTTGGAATTAATTACCGTGGAGGCCATTTGTCCTCCAAACCAACTGATAGGTCGGGGGAAGCTATTGGGTTTTGTTCTAGCGTTTTATCCTGGCGTGGTAGAAAACGTTCTACGTTCAGGTTCGATACTCGTGTTTTCCCTGACCTTGGTTTTGAAACATCGATTTTATGACATTTCATAAGGTATTCTTTTTATATTTGTTCACTTGAAGAGAGGCTTTTTCAGTTATAAAGACGATGCATATACACCGTCGAGCTCCCCAGCTGGTAAGCCCGGTGTGGGTTAACCCGTCTGACCCGCCAGCGGCTGCCTCAGATGACGATAATCATATACCACCTGAATATCAACAAGAAAAAGTGGAAAAAGAAGAAACTCTCGCAAACCGCGGCGCAGAATCGAGTGCCGTCTCGAACTCTTCTGCGGATGCAGATCCCGAAGCAGGTGAAGTGGTATCCCATCGCCTCGACCAGACATACCCTGATATCCCACGGCCTACACCTATCAAGGTCCAGAGCAACGGGGATTCTAACCCTCCTCCTCCTGCTACTGATATGGCGGATAGTGGTGGGACAATTGATAATAATGGTGACGAGAAGCTCATAGAGTCAGATTCAGACTCTGACGCTGAAGATGTTGATGGGAACGACGAAAAACTTAAAGAAATCGAAGATATCGCAAAGACAATATCTTTACCCGGGTTACCACTTGGAATGCTAGGACCTGTCATCGGTGCCCCTAATTCTATCGCTTCAGGTCCGGATGGGGATGAAGGAGTGGTAGAGATCGAAGTTATGCCTAATACCAACGGGATGTTGGATTTTCCTTTGGGAGGTAGCGCACTGAACAATAACAATAATATGGTTGAGGAGATCTGGATTACAACCGATGATTCTTCGGCAGGCGGCCCACCAGGAGGGGAAGGGTTTAATCCTCTTGATATGCTAGCGAATCAGTTGGAAAATATTATGGGGGGGATATTTGGGTCAGCGCCACCTAAACAAAAGCCAGAGTTTGGGCAGCCTATCGACGAGGTTATGTTGCCTAGTGGATTGGCCCAGAAGGAGCCGGAGGTACCAATGGCTATTGGGGCTGGCCCTGGTCCTAGCTCTCCTGGAACTGCTACTCCAGCTGCCACTGCTGATGGCGAAGGGACAGTTAGAGCGGAATGGGGGGGAATGGGGAAGGTTGTGGGGATCGGTGAGTTTATCTATCTATTCCTTCCCTCTTACTAAACAGGCCAGGCTGATATTTGAGGGTATACGCAGTGATGGTGTCTGTTATCGGGCCTATTATAGCCATTACGGCGTTAGGATGCGGAATTGCATTTCTAGTAAAGCGGGCTAGAGCAAAAAGAAGAGGCTATAGGGAAGTTCAGACAGGGTTGTGCGGAGATGAGGAGTGGAACTAAGTAGTTCCTGAGACGATATTGATAGTTAAATTGACTTTTTTTTTTTTTTTTTTTTTTTTTGGGGGGGGGGGCCTCAAGTATATGATACATGGATATAATTTTCGTTAGGTTAATGGTAAATATGATACAAGGCTGGCTTCAATTACTCCGAAAAGTTACTTATTCTTTCGCTTGCGCTTCTTATCGGCTTTACTTGGTGATTTACCAGTAACTTCCAGCTTCTCATTATTTGTAGTGTGTGGAGCAACTGTTAGGGTCTTCCTTATTGTGCCCGCCCAAGTTACAAAATCTGTGAACAAAGCGGGTTGCGTCCCACATTTGGCGTCGGTCATCCACGTCACCATTGTCTTCGTAAAGTAAAGCTCTGTAATCCGTTCGATCCACGATTTATCGCTCGCCACCAATATCCTGCATATATATAAACTGCAGTGACTGGATGATGCCGCATGCTCACGAAATTGCTGAGAATGCGGTTGAGATGATTCTTGGTGGATTTTCTCGAGCGTCTCAAAGGCTGCTAAAGGATCTGTGAATATTGTTTCCGAGGGGGTAGATTCTTCGTCTTTCTCCTTTTGAGATTTCTTCTTGTTTGACTGGGCCAATCCCTTCAAAACATTCTGGGCATTGCTGCGGACACTGGTGTTTCCAGTTTTTCGGATGGCCTCAAGACAGGGAACAATCACTCTAATCTTCTGGTCACATTTCCCATCAGCTTTAACGTATATCTCCAAAAGTTCTAGGACTCGGTTTTTGAAGTTCACAACTGATTCCTTGGCAGACGCCTTTTGTTGGCGTTTGTTGGGAGTTTTGCGGTGCTTGAAGATCTTAGAGAGTTGCTCGTCTACTAGAAGCATCTGGTCATCATCCATAGATTCGTCGGAGTCCGAGGCGTCATCAGAGTCCGGATTTTTGGAGGTGCCAAGAGCTTCAGCGAGGGCAGCATGGAGTTTGCGGGTTTCTTCATCAAGGGGTTCGTCGTCGTCGTCATCATCATCATCACCATCGTCTGACGATTCTGAATCTTCGTCGTCTTCGTCATCTTCGTCATCTTCATCGTCCTCTTCTGCTGAGTTTTCCTCCACATCAATAACCTCAACGTCTGAATCTTCTTCATCGTCATCAGAATCGGCGTCATCCATAACCTCATCCTCATCTTCAATATCAAACAACTCCCTCTGTCCTTCCTGTGTTTCATCGATTACTAATGGTCTCAGCAGAGACTCCAAGGCTGGCGCACTCAAAGAATCCGCAAAGGACCTGAACACCGTTTGCGACATCTTCTTTGCCAACACTGAGGACTTGGCGAGGAACCCAAGTAACAGCTCGACCAAGATCTCAAGGGAGTCCTGCTCTTCTTCATCGTCGTGATCGTGGCTGTGATCTCCATTTTCTTCGGGCCCATTCTTTTGACGTTTATGACGGTGCTTATCTTTCTTCTTTTCATTTTCCTTTCTTTCCTTACCGATCTTGTCGAATACTAGGTGGAGGTCTTGGAGCATGTCCATTGCATCAGGTTCACCATTGAAGAGCTGTAGCAGAAGCAATGAATACATCAGCGCAAAGGCATATCTTCTAGAGCCTAGTACTGGAGACTTTTTCTCCAGCTTTGAAATTATCTTAAAGACTTTTTCAATTTCTTCCTCAATATTTTCATCGACAGTTGTTGCCAGGGTTTTGTCGGATTCTTCTTGCTTTTGTTTAATTAGTAAAACTGCTTTGGCGGGCCAGACAGTAGATTTGAAGTCCGGGTTTTGGAGAAGCTCTGATAGACAGCTGGAAAGTCTAGTTCGGAAGGTGGCTTGGGTTGTGGTGGTAAATGCCAATTCTGTGGATAGACCCGTAAGGTTGAAGTGCCCATATTCAACGAAAATATCGATGATCTCGGAAATGGAAGAGTCCTTGAGACTTGACCTTCCACTTCGGATCATGGAAAGAAGTTGGTCGGCAGCCCATTGTCGTGATTTTTCAATTGGCTTCGAATCCTCCGCTGTAGATTGCAGGATGTGTGACCTGAAAAAGCCTACAATTTCTAGCTGTCCTTGCTCGTCTGCGCATGAGGTCAGGTGCTCAATGACTTTAGTTTTTGTGGCGGATTCGAAATTTGGGCTCCCGTTTTTGCTGAGGAGACAAGCGAGTAATGCTGATGCTAGAGCAGGATTATTCTCGGCCTTAGATTTGACGACTCGTAAAGATTTCTGCGCTGCCTTGTGGAGGTAGCGCTCTGGTGCGCTGAGCTGGTTGATAAAACATTTCATGAGGTTCGGCGAGAATATCATATAGATGGTTTCTTTGTCATCGAAGATCGAGAGGGCTTTGTTGAATACTAGGAAGCCCCAGAATTTGCGTTCATCCGACGAGCCGTTGGAGAAGAGACCATCGTTCACGACTGCTTGCCAGAATTCGGCAAAGGTAGCCGTGTTCTTTTGAAGGGCTTCTGAGGTGTAGAACTGGAAGATTGCGTCCCAGACCCACGATAGTCTTGCGTTCCAACTGCCTTTCTGTGCCAGTTTTTCTCCATCTTCGTCTTTCCCTTCCGATTCCTTAAGTAGCTTTGCCAAATTCTGAAGATAGGCCTTCTCTAACGGTGAGGACCGTTTTTGAAAGCGAATGTCGAGTTTTTCAAGCGTTGTCTTATGCTTTTGTATCAATGCGATCCAAATGCCAATGCCGTCGCTGGATTTTATGAGTCCAGACTTCTCCAGCTCATCGCAAGTGACTTTGATCAGTTCCTTCTGCGAGCTCTCCATGGTGAGGACCGCATTCCGGATGACAAGGCAACATGACTCTCGTAGCCATGGCTTCTTCTGTGCCAAAACCACCAACTGTGCTAGGACAGACTGCCAGCTGGATATATCCGCATCCTTGGTAAATAACAATTCAGTTTCGATCACTGCCTTCAAACCGAAGAGACGACCAAAGTAAAAACCCCGCTCTTCTGACTTGGAGAGCCCACCGGAAGGCTCAGTATGCTCGACAATAAGCTGTATGATGGATCGGAAAGGTAGGTCAGCCAATAACGGGTCCTTTGGGTCGAGGAGGCTGTAGAGTAACTATATCGGTCCTGTTAGTTAGCGGAGTATTTCATTCGATGAACCAAAGAGAAAGTTCATACCTCCACCAGAGCCAACGAGAACCCAATGCGACTCGAATCATTGGCGCTAGTTAGACCTTTGATCAATCGAGTCAAGCAGTATTTTACTGTTTCGTCGCGCTTTTCTGTGACATTTCGCAAGGCGACGTTTAGGCCTTTCGCAGCTTCTAATCGTTCATGCTCGTCTTCTTTTGAGAGGCCGGCGAACTGCTTGCGAATCTCAGGCGCTGGGAGAAAATGAGTGGTGTTCGGCGCCATTGTTTCTGAATACTGTCGCCGGTTGATTTGTTGGAGTGGTGGAACAAGACTGGATAAGAAATCTGCGACCGATCTTTTTTTTTTTTTAAGCTTCGGTCGTCGGCCATGTTTTGCTAACCGAGAAGAGCAGACCCGCAGTTTTAGCGACCCAAAAAAAATTTTGATGGTGGATTAATCTTCGCGACACAACCTTTTTTTTTTTACTAACCAATCCCACCTGTCGACGGTTTCCAAAAAACACCAGGGTCCGGAGGCAAAATGGCGGTCAAAACACCAAAAACTAAGGTCGCGAAGAGTACTAGAAAGGGAGGGACGGCTAGCAGCAAGAGACATACGGTAAGTTTCTGCTGTCTGCTGTGGATTCTACTAGCTGCTGATTTGCTGATGCTAATTGTTCGTCGCATTGTAGTTCCAAACGTTCACACAAAAAATCGCATCGATGTAGGCACGCCTCGGATATCAGTTGGCTTCAAGATGAGAGGAAATAGAAAGCTGATGTATCGAATTTGAAATATAGAAAAATCGACCCGATACGAAGAATCCGTCGCTTCGACGACAGCTTACCCTCCGAGAACTCGTCGCACTTCTTCGAAACTCTCACAGAGTACAATGATCTCTACCTATCCTCGATTTACATCGATTTCACCCGCTCCACGACTCAATACACCGAATCGCTACCCCATATCGTATACCATCAGGAACTGATCGTTACAAACCTCGAATCATCTATTCTAAAATGTGAAACAGACGGAGAAGATAGTAGTTTACAGCCGCTGCTGGGTCTCATCCCCCAGCTTGCAAGGGATCTAGGTGTAGAGTTCGAAAAACACTTTGAGCGATGTGTAAAGCTCATTACTGGTGTTATTGTTCGGACTAGAAATGTCCAGGTAGTAGAATGGGGGTTTGAGGCGCTAGCTTATGTGCTGAAGTACCTCAGCCGGTTGCTGGTGGAGGACCTACGGCCATTATATACCATTGTTGCCCCGCTTTTGGGCAAAGAGACTCAGAAGTACTATACGATGAAGTTTATGGCTGAGGCTATGTCGTTTTTGATACGGAAGACAAAGGGAGAGAGCCTGAATTCGATTATCCAGTTCATTGCCCGGGATCTGGCGGGGGCCTGCCGGGGCGATAAAAAGTTTAACGCAGAACAGTATATCTACGGGTTGCGAACCCTCTTTGTGGACACATGTATGGGTGTGGACCATACGCTGCATACAAGGTGTGAGCCTGTGATGAAGGCACTCCTGGCGGAGAGCCTGGATGAAGAGCTGGGCCATGAGGTGTCAAAATGGGAAGAGGTGGTTACCGGGACGGTGATTGGTTTAATCCATAAAACCAAGCAAGAAACTGCTGGACCTCTTCTTCAGATTGTCTACGAATTCGTGGAGACTGTGTCTAAATCCGGAACGCAGTTAAGATTTGCGGCGGACTTGATGTTTGCCATCGAGGGTACAAGGAAGGGTAATAGGATCAGCAACTGGGCAACGCCAACTGAGCTGTCTTTTGGTCTCCTTAAGGGTCCTATATCAGCGGAGGATGAAGGATGTTATTGGCGGGTACTACAGGGCATCGCACTTGTCTTCCAACAAGCGGATCTTGGTCTTGTCCTACCTAACCTTCGGGGTCTTGTTACTTCATTATCCAGCTTCAAAAACGGCGCCTTCTTTTTGTCCTTTTCCATTTTGTTGGCGGAATCCGGACTTTCTAGGTTCGGCGACATCTGGGTGCAGGAAGTGGTGAAATTCGTTTCGACAAATTGGGCTGAGTATGAAGATGAGATCTTGATGACTCTGGCGAAACTTCGGAAAATATACGATAACCAGGTGGAAACATGGGTATTGAAGGATCTCGCTGCTCCGGCATTGTGTGGGGCACAGAAGGCTATTGAGGAGGTGTCTGAACAGTGCAAAGCTAGTGAGGATGATATGGACACTGACGACGACAACTCGTCCCTCGTTAGGGTCTATGGCTACCTCGAGACGTTGAGATTCTCTAATCTACGAGAGGGACAGAAAGTAAGCTTGGCAAAGCCTCTGAAAACACTTTTCCATGATCTGCGGAGTGCATTATCTCGTAGAAAGCATTTGCGCCACAGGGTGCTTGCAGTCATGGGATTATTGCTCTATCTTTTAGTTGATCTCGAGAAAGCTGGCTCAAAGGTTTGGGGAGACGCTTGGGAATTATTTGCGGAGTTAGGTGGAGAGCATGGATTTCTCATTGGGCTTCACAGGGCTTTGGAGAAGAAGAGGTATATTCGGTGAACTCCATTTCTATTCCTGTTTGATGCTAATTAAAGGGCTTAGGATATCTCCTCCACCTCAGGATTCCGAACAGTTCGAATCAATATTTTCTGTGCTAGAAAAGAACCTAGAATCCCCGAGTCACGAACTACGAAGCATCTCTTTGGATGTTCTTTCCCTCATCTGCACGTCAAACTCTAGCGAAGAGACTGAAGCTATTGATTTGATGCAAACGATTGAGAATACTGCTATCTCAATCACAACTGCAAGAAACATTTCTATGCACGTCCGAAAACTTGGATTATCATACCAGGCCGGGACTTGTGGTAAATGGGGAGCAAAGTTATTGCCTCATCTTTGTTTTGGCCTGCTCACAGTCAAGTATGCACCGCTATGGGAGGACGTAATTGGAACCTTGGCGAAGATCGCAGAGAAGAAGGACGATATTGTTGCCTCATTGGCGTTTTCCTGGCTCACATTTCCAAAGTCTTCCGACGAGGATATCTTGGTTGCAGAAGAAGAGGAAGGGCATCGCCATGTTTCTGAGTTCGAATGTTCAAATCTGGACCAGTTGATGAGGTTGGCTATGAAAATCCGAATTGCATCAGAAGGCCCGTTGGAACTTATGACCAATACTATCGACAAACTTAAGGATGCAGTATTGACCCAAGCTGTCTCCCGGAGTCAAGCATTGAAGCTCTTCCACGAAATCCCCCAGGTCGCCGAGAAACGATCTCGTCAGCTAGTGCCACTCTTCCTAGAGTGGGCCCAACAACAGACGGACGATTCTGGAGATGACGAAGATGAGGAAATCGAAACCTTATCCAAATGGAGCAGGAACGACCAGATGGCGATGCTCAATGTATTTTCCAAATTTCATAACCCAAAGGTTCTCTTCAGATCGGATGAAGTTTATACTGCAATGCTGGACATTGTGGCTTCCGGGGACACAAAACGACAAACTGCTGCTTTGGAGTGTGTCTTTACTTGGAAATTACCTGCGATCCGCCCCTACGAGGAGAATCTTAGGAATCTTACCAACGAATCGAAGTTTCGTGATGAAATCACAAACTTTATACAGGTTGACAAGAATGAAAGTATCATCCAGGAAGACCACCGTGGACAGCTCATGCCGGTGCTTCTCCGAGTCCTATACGGCCGGAGTTTATCGAGAAAGAATGCTTCTGCTGGTAGTAGAGGTATGGAGAGCAGAAGGATATCGATTTTGGCAAGTCTTGCAAACTTCAACAACAATGATATCAAGATGTTCGTTGATATTGCAATGGACGAATTGAAGGACCTGGAGTTCGTGGATAAGTCAAATTTTGAGGAGTTTACTTTCAACACCGATACTCTCGATAGTCTCAAAGCCACTCCGAGGAAGCAACTCGGTTTCGTCAATATGGTCGAGGATATGCTAAAACAACTTGGGAAGTCAATTGCTCATGTTATTGAACCTATCTTCGATAATCTAATGATCTGCCTGGTCAATGCGTCCCGACATAGCATTAAGGACACCGAAAGCGAATTTGAAGGCGAGAACCTGAAGGCCTATCGCACTATCCGTCAGGTCGGGTTCAGGTGTATCAACGAGTGTTTCACAAGATTCCCAGAAGCGGCATGGGCTCGGTATATGCCCGCATTCTTCAAGACCCTTGTGGAGCCCAGGATACCAAACTTTGCCGCAGAGCACGCGCAGTCTAAGTCGGGACTGCTTAATGTATTCGTTACATGGTCTGCGCACGCGAATACAGTGTTGTTCCTCCAGCAATATAACGACAACATTCTTCAACAAGTCGCTAAGTGCCTTGGTATCCCATCGGTCAGCAATGATGTAGTATTGGAAGTTACTACGCTTGTCCTTAACCTCGTTCTTCGAGTGGAGGAAGGGGAGTCCAGAGTCTTACGTAAAAGGCTACTTGCGCCTTACGTTGACTCCTTCCTTCAGAAGTTTGGGATAATTCTTGAGAAGAGCTTACCAAAAGAAACCCTGGAGAAGTGTGTAGAAGCTGTATCCCAACTGGCCGCTTATGCGGATGGTACAGCGGAGACGAGGAAACTACTTGACATCTCTCTCTTTTTACTCTCGCAACCCACACGACGAGTGAACCCAAAGGCGAAGAGTGATATCCTTAGGATTGTGTACAATATCCTTCCGAACCTACTAGAAGAACTTGAGGATGAGCTAGTAGAGAAGGCCTTCAGGGCAGCCACATCTCAGTTCTCGTTCTTTAGGGACCGGGAGAGTAGAGAACTTCTTGCAAAGGTTCTCACTGTATTTGCGGAGAAAGACGAATCACTCGAGGAAGTCGCCAGGTTCTGCGAGGCGATGAATACCTACTCTATGCGAGCTCTCGATGAACCCGACTTCAACAAGCGATTGGCCGCTTTTGCAGAAATCAATGAGGATCGGTACCAAGTTCTTACGCTCAAGCAGTGGATTCCAATCGTCTATAACATGCTATTCTTCATCCGAGACCAGGAGGAGTTGACGACCCGCACAAATGCCTCATACTGCCTTCGAAGGTTTGTTGAGAGGGCGGGCAAGGCTGCCGGAGACGAAGAAGCTGCTTTTGCGGATACCATTTCGACTGTGGTACTACCGGCTATCAAAAACGGTCTTCGTGAAGCTTCTGAACTTATCCGAGTAGAGTACATTAATGTCCTCGGCCACATTGTCCAAGAATGTAAAACATCTGATGTCAATGATATGCATCCTCTCCTCTTTGGCGGTGACGAGGAAGCCAACTTCTTCTTTAATATCTTACATATCCAGCAGCACCGTCGAGCAAAGGCGATTCGAAAGCTCGGGGACAAAGCTGAGGGTACTAGAATTGGGAGCTCTAGTATCGCGCATTACCTTATTCCTTTGGTGGAGCATTTCATTTTCGACCAAGATGAAGGGTCTCACAACCTCGCCAATGATTCTATCAAGACTTTGTCCATCCTTGCGGCAAATGTGGAGTGGCCTCAGTATAGGGCGTTGTTTAAGCGGTATCTTTCCCAAATGAAGGAATCCCCTGGGGAGGAGAAAGTTGTTATTAGGGTTATTAGTGGCATGGCAGAGGCATTACTGAGAACGAAGGAGAAACTGCCAACGAAGTCTCAAGCAGCTGGCGAAGATGTCGTGATGGAGGAAGCAGAGCCACATATTCCAGCCCTTGAAGCTTCGTTACCTACGCCGGAGAAACTTGAAACCGACATCCTCAAGCAACTACTCCCCCAACTTCTTATATTCCTAAAGCAGAAGGATGAATCAACGGTTAGCCTCCGCGTACCGGTTGCGGTCGCGATCGTTAAACTAATGAAAGTTTTATCCGACGAGACAATGGGGAAACAACTCCCCCCTGTTCTCACGAGCTTATGTCACATCCTTCGCAGCCGTGACTCCGGCTCCCGAGATCTAACCAGGCAGACTTTATGTGAGATTGCCGGCCTCTTAGGTCCCAAATACTTCGGCTTCATCCTCAAAGAACTTAGGGGGGCACTCCTCCGGGGTTACCAACTGCACGTTCTGTCATTCACGGTCCACGCAATAATGGTAGTCGTTGTCCCGGACTGGGAGGTTGGTGCTCTGGACTACTGTGCCGCTGGCATCATGAACGTGGTTATGGATGATATCTTTGGTGTTACGGCTTCAGAGAAGGAGGCGGAGGGGTATACCAACAAGATGAAGGAAATCAAATCAAACAAGAGTTATGATACAGCCGAGTTACTCAGCAGCATCACCACTCTCCCGTACCTTGGGGATCTTGTCAAGCCCATTCGCGCAGTCTTACTGGAGAAGTTAAACTTTGCAATGCTGAGGAAAGTTGACGAATTGTTCCGCCGCCTTGGACTGGGCATCTTGAAAAACCAAGGAGCAAAGTCCCGAGATATATTGGTGTTTAGTTACGAGCTCGTCGAAGAGGCGTATAAAGCTTCTAAGGTGGAGGAAAAGGTTAAGGAGATGTCCATCAAGGATGAAATCCGAGAAAGATTTATCGTCAACTTGCGAAACTCAAAGTCGAAAACTACGAGCGAGAAGAAGAATATCTACTGGTTTAAACTACTGCGGTTCGCCCTGGATACTGTCAGGAATATTGTGCAGAAGCATAGCGAGCTCATGACGCCAGCAAATATGGATGCTTGGGTTACTGTTATTGGTGACAACATACGTGCCGATGAAGACGAGCTCAAGATTGCGGCTTTGCGGCTTTTGACAACAGTCATAAACGTCCCCTTACCTAAGATTGACAAGAGTGTTCTCGTTTTCGTCAAGGACTGCTACCAGATTCTTCAAGACTGCCCATCAACTGGCTCTGAGCTTGCACAGGCTAGTTTGAAGCTCCTTGGCGCAATTTTGAAAGAGAAGAAGTCTGTCGAAGTTAGGCCTGCAGTGTTGTCGTACATCCTGATGAGGATTCAACCAGATCTTGTGGAGTTGAACCGCCAAGGGTTAGCGTTTAACTTTATGAAATCCATTTTGGCGAGGAAAGTTACAGTGCCAGAGGTCTACGATGTCATTGACGAGATTTCGAAACTCATGGTGCGGAGTCATTCCAAACTTGTACGGGATAATTGCCGAGGACTCTACTTTCAATACTTGATGGAGTATCCACATAGCAAGAAGAAGTTGGATGCTCAATTAAGTTTCCTGATTGACAATCTCGGATATGAGCACCAGGAGGGCAGAGAATCGGTACTTGATGCGATCAATGTCCTCTTGATGAAGGTCGGAGACGACTTGGCACAAGAAGTAGTGGTTGATTTCTTCCCTCCACTCGTGGTGGTTATCGCAAATGATGAGGCAGAGAAATGCAGGGAATTTGCTTTATACCTGATGAAGAGAATATTCCAAAGAGCGGATGAGGAACGCATGGCCGGGTTTTTGAGTCAGATGAGGGGGTGGCTAGGAAGAGGTCAAAAGGAGGTTTTGCGAAGGGTATGCTTCAGGCTCTGGATGGTTTATGTTGAGGTTGCTGGGGAGGGGATGAGAAATGAGTTAGGGTTTATTACGGGGAAGATTGAAGAGGTGGCGAAAGAGGCAATGGCAAGTGAAGACGAAGAGCTGATGGAAGATGAGGAAGCAATGGATGTCACTTGGGACCAAGTACACTACGCACTCCAACTGTGGGTGAAGTTGTCGCGGATATTCAGAGAGGATGCGATGTCCAGCAAATATGCCGGCCTTTGGAAAGCTGTCAGGGCTTGCGAGGCGTCAACGGATGCGAAGGTCAAGCTTGTTTCAACACAACTTACTGGATTGTTTCTTTCGGTATTCCCCCAAGATTATTCAAAGCTACCGCTACGAAGTGGAAAGGGATTGGAACTTGATGGCCGCGGGCTGTACGAGATTGCCAGGAGCTGCTCTGGGCTACTACTCGCCGGAGATCTTACCGAACCCCTGTCACAACAGGCTGTTGCTAATCTAGTCTTTGTGGGTCGGTGCTTCCAGGCTACGAGGCTCTTGAAATCCCAAGTCAATACATCAAATGGAGTCTCGGAGGAGCAGGGGAGTGGGGATGACGATGAGTGGGGTGGGATTGAAGAGGAGCCTGTTGAGGAAGCTGCTTCATCTGAAAGCGAAGATGAGACCGGGGAGGTAGGATCGAAGGGTGACAACTCCACTGCACTTTCGTGGCTTGTTCATCGAATTAACAGTGTCATCCGCAATGATGACATGATAAATCGGAAGGTAAGTCGAATAAGTCAAATTACGATTTGGATTTCCGTAGGCTAATATCGGGATTAGAACATTCTCGGAAAGAAAGCCGCCTTTCTATGGGTAGCGACCATGACCCAAGAGATTATGACAATTGAAGACCTCGCTGGCTTGGCTGTTAAGATTATTTTACCCATCTACAACCTGGTAGAGTCTGAAAATGAACATCTAAACGGTATGCATCGTTATCTTGGATTTGTTTATCCTACTAGGCTTATCGTACTAACGATTGTTTAGATCTCAAGCCAGTCGCAAAAATGGTACTCCAGACACTTTCTACGAAGATGGGAACAACAGCCTACGCACAAGCCTACGCTACAGTGAGAACAATGGTGTCCGAAAGAAGGAGGGTAAGACGCCACAAACGATCCATTCAATTAGTGACCAACCCCGAAATGGCGGCAAGAAAGAAGATTCGGAAGCACGAGCGAGGAAAGGAGAGCAAGAGGGAGAAGAACAAGGTGTTCAGAGACAATAGACGGGCAAAGTTTGGATTTACGTGACAAGACAGTGCTCCTGCCTTCTAAATTTTCAGAAGAGCATTGCATTTAGCGTGGAACTATATACCCTGCTCAGCTTAGCCATTTTTGTGGACTGGTATTTGTACAAAAGCTGTGTAACATAACTAATCGCATTTATTTGGAGTTTTTGGGATTTGTTGATTTAGAAAAATAAAACTTAAATGCATTTCAACTAGTCTCAATTTCAACCACTACCTACTGAACAATGTCATAATACTAAGCTTAGTAGACTGCCGTTGACCCACCGCCATGGTGCCGCTGTCTTTCACATGTCACACGACTTCAAGCAAGCCTTCTGTCGGGTGCATGTGTGGAGGTTTGTATCAATTCTTAGGGTACCCCTCTGCCCGATTCAATTTTCCCCAGGAATTGCCTGTTTACAGCACCACCCATGCACAGCCAAGACCGAGCTATCAGACCCACATCTCCGCACCCCGCGGACGGCTCGTAGCTCCAGTTGACGACGCCAAACCCTATTTCGGCCGTGGTTTAAACGTGGACGACTAAAAAGACGCCGACGGTTTCCCAGGAAAGCCAGCGCAATTTCGAGACATGTGCTTACAGAACTACCGACATATTTAGGTCATAGTGCGCCCTCTGGAATATCGATCTATTGCGACATCCCAATTTATTTTGTACCTGCTTATAAAATTTTGCAATTCTTGGACGTGGGGAGGAAGGGATCCTTTTATCACGGTACTTGCTGGACGTTTACCGACCCAATATTAATTCAGGGAGGGTTTAGATCTTGCTTGATTGCGGTATTGATTGTACCGTCGGTAGTATGGCACCGAACCAATCTGTTATCCCTCGAGAAGGGTTTGTCCTAGACGCCATCATCAACATAGTCAAAAAGTTCGCCTTAAATCCGAAATACACATTACCCCTCTTCTTGTTCATGAGGTACACCCGAAGAGGCCAGGACTTCGCAGGCGACCATCATAAACTGTTCCGAATTGTCCGCAAGTTTTTGTTGTGGGGGTTGCTGTACAAGCTTAACGACTATTGGAACTGGGGGGCAAGGAATAATTGGATTGTTGATAAATCATGGGTTTGGGATAATGAAATCGCACTCGTTACTGGTGGAAGCGGGGGGATTGGAGGGCATGTGGCACAAGGTTTGGCGGAGAAAGGGCTTAAGGTTGTGGTACTGGATGTTATCGACCTGACTTATGATGCTCGTGGGTTTTCCGTTGTCCGCTAGCTACGTGATTGGATAGATTGGGCACTCTAACGAGCAGTTGTGGAATTGTGCAGCGAAAAACATCTACTTCTATAAATGCGACATTACTTCGACAGAAAAAATCGCAGAAGTAGCGGATGAGATCAGGACCGCAGTTGGAAACCCTACCATCATCGTTAACAATGCTGGTGTCGCAAGAGGGAAAACCATCTTGGAGGGCTCTGAGAAGGATGTCAGGTTCACTTTCGATGTCAATATCCTAGCACACTTCTGGATTTTGAAGCAGTTCTTGCCACATATTATAAAGAATAATCATGGTCACATCGTCACCGTGGCTTCAGTGGCTGCATACCAGACTGCGCCACAGCTTGTGGACTACGGAGCCACGAAAGCGGCCGCTATCAGTCTCCACGAGGGTGTGTATAACCATGATCATGATCATCATGACATCAGCTAACCAGTTACGACTTGTGTAAATGGAAAACCGCTGACTTTATAATTCTATTTCCTAGGCCTCACACTCGAGTTGAGGCATACATATAACGCTAAGAAGGTCCGGACTACTTTAGTCACACAAGGACTTACGCGCACGCCGTTATTCACTGGGTTTGGCGATCGATCTCCATTTATTTTCCCGCAGCAACATCCCGAATCTATCGCCGAAGGAATTATCGATCAGATCTTGAGCTGCGAGTCTGAGCATTTAATTTTACCGAAGTCGTATAACATCTTGACTGGAAATGTAAGTTTCAAAAAAATTTTCAAATTTTTTTTTTTTTTTTTAGAAAAAGAGGCACGAACTTGGCGAAGCAGTGTGACTAATACCAAGTCGGCGCGACAGAGAGGGCGACCTGCATGGTTTCAAACTATTCTGGCGAACAGGAGCAAGGATCTCATGAGTAACTGGAGCGGGAGGCAGGTTATTGACCCCAACAGTGCTGTAGACGAATCTACAGAAGGGGCCGAGGAGACTGTTGAAGATGTTTCAAAATCTGGGGTTCTCGTTTAAATTCTAGAAGCAGCCACCATTCCATTTCTTCCATTCCTTTTTGTAATTTCTCTTTCATTGTCAGTTGCGTGCCTCCGTTCATCCACTTGCAGGAATATAGGAACAGGGAAAGGACAGAAAAAAGAGTCATTCAGCAGGGAGTGCC
Source organism: Orbilia blumenaviensis (assembly GCA_036872755.1). Classification (NCBI taxonomy): domain Eukaryota; kingdom Fungi; phylum Ascomycota; class Orbiliomycetes; order Orbiliales; family Orbiliaceae; genus Orbilia; species Orbilia blumenaviensis. Next base: position 2,874,496 of record JAVHNS010000004.1, on the reverse strand, counting down.
ACCCAGGCTGGTCAGCTTCTCAACGAGGCTGTTGTATTTTGGAAATAGGCCGCGTTGCGGATTCTAGGCATGTTTTTGTGGTTGCGGCTTGCAGTGTGGGAGCTCAATGGCCTAGGCTGAGGGGCATAACCGGAGACGCATCTACCAAATGGCAACATAGCCCTGATAAGGATATCTTAAAATCAATTTTCGTGCCTGAAGGTACTGCACCTTCAAACCTTCGTACATACAGTGCCTGGAAGATGGTGATTTGTCAGCGAAGCCAGACCGATTAATATTTTTGTCGCACCCATATTTCTGATACCGAGCTCAGCACAGCTTGCGGTTACGTACTGTACTTTACGCGTTTTGCTAACGTTGCTGGCTGCCACTCTACGCGAGCCAAACAACGCGGCAAGCTTTATCTTCACCAGCGGGTCAGGCACAAGGCTAGCTTTTGACCTTCTACCCTCCACATTCATACCCACAGACTCATCATACGGCCACCAACTCAACCCACCCCTTATACGTACTCGCCTCGCAGATAGACAGTTCGATTACAAAGAAAGGATCAAATCTTGCACCCCGTCGTCGCAACAATGGCAACATTGCTGAGTGGAGGATCTCTGGCGGCTATCTTTGCTGCCGGGTGCGAGAACCCTAAAGAGGCTTGGAAAGACCCTATCATGCAGGTTCTGCTTGTCAAGAAGATTGAGGCACAAGGAAAGACGCCGGAAAGGTATCGGATTGTAGTTTCAGATGGAATACACTTCACGCAGGGGATGATTGCTTCCCGTGAGCTCTGACTGCCACCTTGTTTCGGTGTATGCGGGATGCAGGAAGGCTAATACAAGGCTGTAGAAAGCAATTACCTTATGGCGGACGGCAAAATTCAAAGGGGAAGCATCGTTAGGATGAAGGAATATGAGGCAGGGAAGGTGAAAGATAAGAGGTCCGCCTTTCCCGCATTCTCATTCGAAGTCTTAGCTACATAACGGTGGATGCTAACTCCCTTTGGTCCTTTAGCGTTCTAATCGTGCTTGCCCTTGAACTTGCTCAAGATAAAGCCGAAGAGAAGATTGGCGATCCGAAACAAGTCATGCCTGAATCAGCTGCCGAACTTGCGCAACAACGTGTCGCTCAAGAAGCGACATCAACGTCGAACTTTTACGGCAACCGACCTTCCCTTGCCAACCGTAGTGCGGGGGCTGCTGGCCCTTCGAGAAGTTCTGCACCATCGTAAGCTTTGCTCCCATTCACTAAATCGGGTACCCTTAGCTAAGACCTACTCCAAATAGTGCTCGAGGACAGTCTACTGGTATCTCGGCCATCGAATCTCTATCCCCGTACCAAAACCGTTGGGCAATCAAGGCCAGGTGCACCTTCCGAAGCGAGATTAAGAATTGGAAGAACGCAAAGGGTGACGGTAAACTATTCACTGTCAACCTCAAGGACTACAGTGGCGAGATCAGAGCCACAGGGTTTGGTGATCAAGTAGATGCCCTCTATCATGTTTTTGAAGAAGGCAGCGTCTATCGTGTGTCCAAATGCAAAGTTGGGATCGCAAAAAGGCAGTTTTCGAACGTCGACAACGACTACGAGCTGACCTTCGACAGAGACTCGGAAGTGCAAAGGGAAGACGATGACGATGACGTTCCTCATCAAACATACAACTTTGTTACCCTTCAGGCATTGCAAGACACTGTGAAAGATGCGCAGATTGATGTTATTGGTATTCTCAAAGATATTGGCGATGTCAGCACACTCACGTCAGCCAAAACCCAGAAAGAGTTCACCAAGCGTGAGGTAACGCTTGTTGATGATACCGGGTACTCCGTCAAACTCTCGGTTTGGGGTAAGTCCGCAGAGAAGTTCGAAGTCCTGCCCGAGAGTGTTCTCGCGTTGAAGGGCGTGAAAGTTTCAGACTTTGGAGGTCGCTCGCTCAGCATGCAAAACAGCAGTACGATGCAAGTTGATCCCGACCTTGAAGAAGCCCACCGATTGAAGGGTTGGTTTGCAGGCGAAGGCCGTGATTCGCATTTCAGTAGCCATCAAGGCATGGGCGGTAGCGGTGGTGCTGCTGATAGGCCCTCCGCTTTCAAGACAATCCAACAAGCTTTCGATGAAAATGTTGGGTTTGGAGAAACTGCCGACTTCTACACTCTCAAAGCTACCATCAGCTATATCAAGAGTGAGAACTACAGTTATCCTGCTTGCAAATCTGAAGGATGTAGCAAGAAGGTTCTTGAAATAAGCGATAATAATTGGAGATGCGAAAAGTGTAATATGAGCTGGACGGAGCCCGAGTGGCGATATATTCTTACGTGTTCGGCGTACGATCACACTGGCCAGACATGGTTGAACGTTTTCGACGATGCTGGGAAGATCATCATTGGAATGAGTGCCACTGATTTGCAAAACGTGAGGGTAAGCATACTTCGATGAACCCAGGAGATATTGTGACCGTTTAAGCTAACCGAGTACTCGATCAGCAATACGACGATGTGGATTACGAAACCACAATGAAGAGCGCCGCTTCTCAAACGTGGATATTCCGTATCCGTGCACACCAAGAGGTCTACCAGGATACCCCAAGGTAATAGATGCCCCGTATTTTTTGAGAGGTATCGATATGCTAATCTGGGAAAACAGGGTTCGAAACCGTGTTTTGTCAGTTCAGAAAGTCGACTATGCCGCTGAATGCAACAGAATGGTAAGAACCCCTTTCCTAACGCTATCATGTGGACTACGCTAACCGGTGTTCTCAGATCGACATCATCAACCTATACTCTTAGGTTAGAACATTCTAGACTCAGTCGATATGGCTGAAGTTGTCGCTGGGACCGACGATAACTTTTTATGGATTTGAGAGATACGTTGGGTCTATCGCACTTGATAAGTGTGCTGGTAGGGATGGAGGATCTTATACTACCTACTCTGAACTTCCCTTTTCTCCTTTGTATAATAGGCACATCACAAAGGAAAACCCAATATCTGGGTCGAAAGTAGTAACATGCACTTTATCGCAGCTGGGATACAATGGGACACTACTCGTATACGAGACTAGCTTATAATATAGCTTAATTAAGAATTTTTTATTGCACTACCATCCTATAACTAAGCTGTTAATAGCTTACCATCGTGATGATTTCGGGTTCCAGTCCACAGCTATTCAGTCTCAACCTCTTTGGTTGCGCCAACTAACTCGTCAACTTGCCGCAAGACGCATTCCACACACTCTTCTGGAGGCCTCGTTGTATCCACTACAATGATAAGTCCTCGATCACTTGGACGGCAAGGATTCTCAATCCACCGTTTAAAAAGCTCTCGGTTCTCCGCTTCAGTGTTTCCGATACCACAACCTTCAGGTGGACGGTTTACCCCAGTTCTTTGGCTTCTTAATGCAACCCCTGCCCTTTCCCGCAGCCTCCTATCTAGCGTGTCGATGTCCGTGACCCTGCATTCGACATACAAGTATTTATAACCGTATTTCAATGCCAAACCCATACCGCTTTCCAGAGTCTCGGAGTAATTGCAAGTACTGTCTATAATCACATTCAAACTGCCTTGCTTTAGGATATCTTCAATGAGCGTAAATTGTAGGGAGTAAGCGAGCTTTGAGGCGTCTGTGAAGGGACTGGAGTTTTTAAGGAAGAAAGATTTGAGGATATCATGGTTGACTGATATAGTTGATTTGAGGGCTTGGGAGAGGTTTCGGGCCAACGTAGACTTCCCGACACCGGGTGGGCCGGAAAGTTGGATCAGAAGCATCCTGGAGTAGAGGCTTTTGTAAACGTATACTGAGTACCTGGATGTTTGTCCTTGAATCGAAGCAAGTCGATTTGCTGTCCGGGTCCATCCCAATAGGACTTTTCACATTGGTAGCAAACCACTACTCACAAAACTATAATATACTATCCATGCTCTAGTTATCATGACTTCATTATTTCGCTCCTAGGATTTGGCATTGAATCGAATTAGATTCGCTTCCCGGTACATAGAGGCCTCTCTATTTTACTCTTGGATACATTTAACAGAATTGATAAAAGAAAAGAGGGGAAGAAAAGGAAGATAAACCCAAGTTTTTGATGACGCCTATAAATTTAATATTTACGTAGGTACCTAGGTAGGTAGGTAGGTATGTAAAGACCTCTCGGAAGGAACCTTAAATTGCGAGTGCACTCGCTGCACAGTACTAGCACTAAAGCATGCCTGCTTAAGTACTTAAGTATGCATATATCGCGAGTGAGCGGGTGTCCCAGTGGAACCTGGGAGCATATTCCATCACTGAGCCCTAGCTGGCCTAGCTGGTCGATGTGGTCTCGGATGTAGTAGCCGGTGGAGGCTGGGCGCTTGGGCCCCGCCGAATTCAAGCTGACTATAGCTACGCACCGTATATCGAATACGTTGGTTGTACGTTGTTTTCAGGTAGTACTCAATTGGAATATTTTTTCAAATTCGCATTTTCATCGACCTACCCTCTTTGGCTGAACTCGGGTTTAATTGTAAGGCTTGTCAGGCTTCTAAAGGACGAAACGGGTCGAGAAGCTGAATGGGGCAGCACTATGCACTGGCCTGTGTTGGAGCGGTGAACGACCAACTAGAGCTAGCGAGCGCTCTCGAAAGTCGAGTGCCTCATGATCAGGGAGCCCACTGGCCCCCAGTACCTTTGAAAACCACGTGCATTGACATCACAATGTGGATCTTTAATCAGACACTTTGAAATCTCGATAATGTATAGTAAATGCATTATTCTATCATAAAATATTGAAAGGGAATTATATTGCAACATCTCTTACCCAGACCTCGAAACAGCGAGTGAAAGGATATATGTATGGCTTATTGCCTGGCGTCCGTGGGAACAGAACCCGGGACGTTACTAACCAGATTATAAATTTTACATCCACCGTTCGCCGGCTGGCGTGTACCTAAATGACCCATTCCTAGAAGCTTTTTTCAAAATCCTGTCATCTTGTTGTTGAGCATTAATAGATCTCCGGAAGCCTCTAGTGGCAATAGATTTTATATGTAAGTACTATCGGGGGAATGACAGACTTGGAAGGATATTTCTGCGGTTTAAGTCTATTTTGTAGCCAGCGTAGAGAAGCTATAATTTCTCAAGCCCATGTTTGCCAAGAATGTTAACCTGTATGGTATGTATAAATGTGGTGATCGATGAATCGACACAATGGATTGCAGTATATCGATATTGATTCTCCTCTTCATCCAACTGGAAGTTATAACTTGTGTATATGTATCACCAAGTACATCGTCAAGTGTCGACATGTCCTTGTGACCGTTACCCCATATCGATCGGCCTGGTCTTGCCTCCTGCAGAATCGATCCCCCTTCGCTCGGGTTCCGAATTCGAACGATCCAGATATTAAACTATTTCAGAGTTCTTAGCGACGTTGCAATATTCAAACCGGGTTGGATACTGCTTCAATGCGACTATCCATTTATACACGACTTTATAGTAATTATGTTTTGTCGGACTCGCAATGCAATATGTCTGTTACTACTTCTGATTTGAGTCGGCGGAAGCGACACGCGGTTAGAAATAACACAACTCAGAAAAATCGATACGGGAGGGATACCTAGGATTGGGTTATACCTGTTGAAAGTGTCGACAACCAATATATTTCTCCCTGAAAACCCCATCCATTTAGTATTATTATTTTTTCTCTTCTGCGAATTGCTGGATTCGAAATATTGATAGATAACCGGTGCAATAAGTATATAAGGAGCAATGATCCGGCTGATTCCGACGTCGCGACACATCTGCCCAGTTATCTTGGTTGACTCGCAATTAATTTCAAACTCAATATTCTGGGAATCCGACTATCTCAAAACCATATCTCGATAAATTCGTGCCGCATTTCATAACATCAAAACCACGAGCATAATGCGCTTTTTCAAAACATTTCTTACGTTTACAGCGGTTACCGCCTCAGTGGTTTCTGCGTTGACTGCAACCCAAATCCAGGACCTCTATGCCAACTCAGGGAATAATGGTGGGCCCGCAGCAAAAAGCGGCAGCTTGTCATACCAGAGTAGATTCAAAAGTCTAGCGGAAACTGCCAATGGAGTTACTGATGTTGCTTCAGCCGAAGAAGCTACCCCAGTAAGTTATAACTACTTTATTCCACTTGATTTGATTTCTATATGTGCCTATCAGTCTCGGATATTTAACATAGACTGCTTGATCTAATGATGATCCTCTGCTATCAATTTGGCTGTCTATCCAAACATAAACCGTCGAGGCTAACATAAACTAGATAATCGTCAAGGGACTTCGTTCGTTCCTTGAAACGACGACATCTGACGCCCGGGAAATACGAAGCAGTAAAAGACTCCTTTTAACCGAAGAACCTACAGTGCTCCTAAGATGGAAATCTGTAAGTCTTGGGTCCACAAATGACGAATTCATTCTATGGATATCCTAGTTGACATTATAATAAAATTATAGTTTAAGGGAGCTGAAGCAGATTTTGCAGCTGCGCTGGTAAAAAACAAGGAGCATTTTGCTGGTGCTTCTGACGCTTCCAATCAGATTGTGGAACAGCTTGAGGCTCTGCGAGCTTTTAATAGCGTAAGTCCATAATATTCTAGTAGCTGTTGCTAACTCTCCGTCGGCATTCATATCGTTTGCGAAGAATGGCCTTTACCCTATACACAGTCAAACAACCCTTTTCCAGCCACTGGGCTGTATGTTATTGATTGACTAAGGGCTAACTGTATCCCGTCCCCCATAGAAAAACCGACAAGATATGATACGGGTATCGACATCGATCCGCCAGGGGATGGCCTACACTTCTAACTGGAGAGAAGTTGACCAGTCAATAAAGCAAGCAATCGCAGCATTAAAATCCTAGGTAACTCGGTTTGAGGAGGCGTAGGACAACTACTGAAGAGGTAGCTAGGGAGTTACGGCCTTAGAAATCTAAAGTCGATGTCATGACGCATCGATATATGTCAACTGTTGCATCGGGTCCCGGCGTTTTGGCTTTTATCTTCAAACTTCTTCCATGTATATACGTGTATATCTATCTGCAGTTGCAATCAACCATCTTTGGAGTCCAGAGCTTAGACCTACGTGCGATTAAATTTTCTACACAGCGCAGAGCTGTAGGTTCATAGAGCGACCAATTGACTTACGCCACAGGACCGATGCACGCTTATCGCATAAGATACCAAGAATTAAAGACTGTAAGAGCTATGTGTGTATAGCATTGTTTTGCCTGGAACTTGGGGTATACCCCAACGAGACCAGGTATACCCGGCAACGCATACAACTGTCTGCCCCGGAAATGGTCTCCGAAAGCAGGAATCAACATCTTCGTTCTGCACTTGTGGGATTTATTTGTGTTGATTCGGTTCCTTCTTCTGGAAGCAAGCCGAATTGGTCGGTAGTTCCGTTTTTGAATCATAGACCCGACGCTTGAACAGTCGAATTAGAATGTTTTTTGATGTAAAATACCTATACCTGTCGGAATGCTGGCCGGACTCGGGTACGCCGGCTGAGCAAGTACCGAACTCACAAAACACACATCAAACTTACAAAATACAAATCTGGCATAAATACGTTAATTTGACATACTTATTACCATTAGACAAACAAATTTTCTTTCTTAAGGGAATCGCCAGTGGGTCTCAACTAGCTTGCCAACTTACTAGCTTGCCTGCTAGCCTTGCTAACTTCAAGCTGGCAGCTGGTCTGGCAACCACCCTCGTTAATACGCAGCCCAATAGTCGTGCCAGTTGTCCGCCATACAAAAGCAGATAACTGCTGTTGTGAGTGGTTGGATTTAATATTATAATCCAGCCTTCGAAATTTATAAGCAGGTTTCGATTAATGTCATATACGTGGTATATATACTCAACATTTGGTACGTTTAAGGTCTGAGACGTTCAAAACTGGATTTTAGATTTAGTAGAACTGTGGCGGGACGGCAGCCATAATTCATCTCGTATAGATTTCCTTGAGATCTAGATTACCTAGGTAGTTGGTTAAGAAATTCGTTTCCTCAATTGATCGATTGAGCTGAACAACATTGTAGCCTTTTTCTTCTTCTAAGGAACATGTTATATAGCCCTTTTAGTTTTAGATCTAGATCTTTAGCCCTACTTGCAATTGGTATAAATCGACCTATTGGAAACAATAAAAAAATATATATCTCCCTCCCTCCCTCTCTTTTTCTTTTTCTGAATTTAGCGCGCCAGACATCAACCGCAAGCCACGCCCATATCTAAGTAGTGTTGGGTTATAAAGCTGGAATGGAGATAATTATCGCTATATGGAGCATTTTATCAGCATCTAATGTACGTGAATCACGTGAAAACCATGATGCATCCCTATGAGCATGTTTAGACATATGTTGATATTTCTTGCTCGCACTATACTAGGATGCTTTGTAGAGGATCTCTTAAGAGGCTAGCATACACCGATGAGCCTCCGTTCTCCATGTTAAACCCACTAGATGGATAGATGGCTGATTATCGGGAAGTCTACATATATAGGGTTATGTGAAAGCCTGCGCCACATCCAAAAATGTGGGCCTACCGCTATATACTCGGCCTTGCTTTCCCTCTCCTAAACACGGCCTTTGAAATCGCATTTACTCCATTCAATATATATAGTGCTCCAGACACTATCTTTGCCTATAAACCGCTCCCTGAATTCAACTGGAGTGTATACCCCCGGTATAGTTGCAACGGTGTCAACTGGGAAGGAGGGGGATACACGCGAAACAGTACCGGCTTTGTTTCTAATATTCTCTTCCGCGAAGCCCCAGGGACCCCTGCAAGAATACCTCAAGTAGTCGCTTTTTACGACGCTAGACTCGGCAGAACTTTCCAAGAGCGCTCTGAACCATGTCATTTCAACAATGCCCGAATGGTAGCATATATTGGTACCAAATTAGATAACCTAGACTTGGGCCGAATCGTCAGAATCTCAGCGCAGGGCGGCCGCCGTATGACACACTGGAAGGAGATTATCCCGGCCTGGCAAAACCCTGAATGGGTGTTGATTCAATACGCAGGCATGAAGCCATGGTCCACAGCCTATAGAATTCCTAATACGGGATCGGATATTAAGTGGGACATTAAGCCTACGGATGCAGAAAATAGGTTGATTACCGAAAGTGTAATATGCTGGAACCCATGGTATTTTGCTTCAGTGAAGGAAGACCCAGCCATGGCAAAGGGTGTTTATTATCCAGATCTCGATACGGATGAGCTCCTAGGCGACGACATCGACAGCCACCACGGCTATGGTAGTGACTATGATAGCGAAGATTATGGTTATGATTCTGATGAATCCAGTGTTGGTGGGAGGACAAACTACAACTCGGATCCAGACAGCTCTCCTGGTCCTCTTGCAGAGCGCCAGTTTCGTTTACCGAAAATTATTTCCGGGAGTAATCCCCGTTGGGTCCGTCAGCCTACTACCCGGTGTCGAGGAACCCACCCGACTTACGTGCAATGGAGGAATCAACGGATTCTGAATGCGGGGGATCACATTAGACACGATCCTAATGCTTACTTGTATAAGCAAAGCTACCAAAAGCTAATCGACAGAGGGAATATCATCGATATCGAGCTGGATCAGCAACAGCAAGCTGAGTTTCAGCGACAGCAGAAAGGTGTCAGGGCTGCTGAACTATTTTATGACACATTGAGAGACGAAACCGATCAAACGATGCCCTGGCTTGAACTAGAGCCGGTATTTAATGAGATTTGGCAATGGGATAGCCCAGAGAATTTTAAACTGGAATACTCTGACCCTTTGCAGACTCTTTTAGATGTTGATCTAAATAATTTGGACAAGGAAGACGCTCCAATGAGTTTATACGTCACACCTCCACAGATTAGGTATCGGTTTCCAGGTATTGCTCCGAAGTACCGTCCGGAGGATAGCATCGGGCTGTGGCCCCCGTCTCCAATTATAATAGATCCTGAGGATCCCGGTGATCTTGAAATGAGGTTTCCGGCAAAGAACAAGATCCACGATATCTTTTCCGGCCCACCGTCTCCTGATCATGGTAGTTAATGGTTTTACGGAAGCGTAATCAAGTATACCTATATACTTATTTTTTATTGGATATGATTATGTGACAACTGCTCTTCATGACTAGGGAGCGAAGCAGGGCGGAAATATCAATAATCGATAGGTGTATATGCCTATATCTATATTCTATATATCCTTATAGTGTGTCAATTTGGGATAGCTGTTTTATTAATATTGGTATCGAGCGATGCTCGGACTTCGTTCTGAGGGGATATATAAAGTTATCTCTATGTACGGCTCTAACCTAGAAGTGTAATTCCTATGTCCCAAATAAAGCATTTAGGCACCTAGACATCTAGGTACCCAGGTATTGATTACATTTATACCTTAGTAGTTATAGAGCCTACAGCCGCCCTGGGATGACGGCCTGGCTGAAAATGAGACCCTTCGAAACCTGTATACTCGAATTGCATTGAAAGCTACTGGCTCACATTATGGTGACTTTAGGCATCAAAGAGCTAATAGTAGCGTTATGTATAGCTCACAGAATATAGAAAAACAGATCGCTCACGTACATACCGAGGCCAACTGGCCACGTATATATTCATAGCTGGAGTTTAAAGCTCGAATTCGTGAGGCTTAAGTAATTCTCCACAATACAACACAGTTTTCGAAACACTTCGTTGCATTTTGTCAGTGCACAATTAATTATCCCCGATCGAGTCCTTAAACTGGTCTATCGCCGATTATAATGTCCGGGACGGGTTTAACACACGTCGTCGCAATATCGTCACATCTTCAGGACATCTGCTTCGCGACACCAACCCCAAAATCGAGTCCTTCCCGCCACGAGACAGCACCGAATATGACCTCCTACAGCGTAATAGTAGTCGGCAACCCTTCCGGTGCTTTCCAACCCATACTCTCTAAACTCTCCGCTCTCAGCAAAAAGAACACCTTCTCTTTCGCTATAGTCCTCGGTGACCTCTTCCCGTCGCCAGAGTCCATTTCTGACGAGTCGATCTCAAGCATATCCTCTCTCATTCGCGGCGAAATCGAAGTTGCTTTCCCCGTATACTTCACATTAGGGACATATCCCTTCCCGGACTCGATACAGGAGAAGATTGATAACAATGCTGGAGAAGTCTGCGAGAATTTATTCTTCCTGGGGAAGAGGTCGACGTTGACTACATCTGATGGGGTTAAGGTTGTAACGTTGGGTGGAAGGTTGGATCCAACACTATCTGGAGCTTCGAAAGAGCAGAAATTCCCATTCTATAGCGAACAGGATGCTAGCACGCTTCGAGGAGCGAATTTTGCCGACATTCTGATCACCGGCGATTGGCCGGAGGGTGTTTCGACCGGATCCAAAGTCGCGATCTCGCCTGAGACACAAGAGGTACAAAAGGGAGGGAATAAACCAGTCCAAAGGTTAGCGCAGTCGATACGGCCACGATACCACTTTGTATCAGGTGGTGGGGGATTCTACGAACGTGAGCCGTACAAGAATGAAGTCAGAGAAAAGGACGGGCATGGTGCTAGTGAACTCGTCACACGGTTTATCGCGCTGGCTGATTATGGAAATGAAACAAAAGCCAAGGTATTTATCTTCTCGTATCGCATATAGAAATTTGATTTTTTTTTTTTTTTTAAGTGCTAATACATGAGTCTAGTGGTTGTACGCCTTCAAGCTCGATATCTCCACACCCTCGACCACCATACCGCCGAACTGTACGGCATCCCCTTATGCTCCATATCAAAAACGCCCTCCTCCGCAACAACAATCGAATTTCTTCTGGGGTGATCAATCTAATGATCAACACCACCATAACCATCGTAATAAACGCCAACGTTATGATAAACCACCCCCACCAGGTCCAGATTCCTGTTTCTTCTGTCTTTCCAATCCGAATATCCAAAAACACTTGATCACATCAATTGGATCAGCGGCGTACCTTACGACCGCGAAGGGTCCACTTACGACCAATCTAGTGAACGCTGAGGTACCGTTTCCGGGGGCACGTGCTTATAATTCCCTTTGAGCATGCCCCGACGCTACAAGGGATCCAAGATCCAGAAACTTTGGAAGCTACAATCGGCGAGATGGAGAAATACAGAATGGCGCTGGGGAAGATGTACGAGAGCCTTGGTTGTGGTATGGTGACTTTTGAGGTTGTGAGAAGAATGGGAGTGCACCCGCACTGGCAGGCTGTGCCTGTTGGAAAAGCTTTTATTCGGAGGGTAAAGGAGACGTTCGAGGATATGGCTAAAGAAGAAGCGGCAATTGAGGCTGTTGAGGAACGTGAGGCGAATGAGAAAGAGGAAGGAGACTTTTTTAGAGCATGGATCAAAAGCGATGGGGCTGGTGAAGAAGAAGCTTTATTGATGAAACTGAAGGAGAGAACAAGATTCGATTTACAGTTTGGGAGGAAGGTGCTGGGGAAAGTATTTGGGTTGGAGGATAGGGTGAATTGGAAGGACTGTGCACAGGAAATGGAAGACGAGGTTCGAGATGCCGAAGCATTCAAGAAGGCGTTCAAGGAATTCGATTTTAGTCTGGAGGATTGATTTCGCCACCTAGATCGATATAATTCCGTCTATTTGACGAATTAATGACACAAGAGGCAGATACCCAGGAATGTAATATGTAAAATTACTATTGTACACTATACTAATACAAAATGCTATATACCTCGGTATATATATTGTGGGATCACGGCTATCGTATTTCCCATAGGCGAATTTTGCCTTGCTGATTCCCAAATGCAAACAACCCGGATGCTCCTCCAGCAAACCCGGCACAATTAATGTTTCCCACTGGTGTCGAGGTCGTCGGCCAGTTCTTATAGACTGTACACGAGGGCAGGTGCACTACCATAACGTTAATATCCCCGAATATAGATAGAAATGTTTGAGTATAACTTACCTAGCCTCAAAGCATCCCGCTTCTCTTTGCTCCCAATACATAACAGCTGCCCATCATCTGAGAACTCAAGAACATTAATTGCTGTTACTAGATTGCCCAGCGCTCGTTTCGGTGTGGGATGCCCTTCTACAACTACTTTCTCCTTTCGATCATAGATATTTACCACGCCGCTGGTGCTTCCCACGGCACACCATCTGTCGTTCCCGCCCAGTGATATTGTAGTTAGTCCATTCCCGCCCTCATCGTTCCATCTGCTTTCAATTTTCCTTTCTGCACTATCCCACTCCCACACCTCGCCCGCCTTATTCGCTACCAACAGCCTTTTACCACCAATACTCCATGTTATATCTGCCACGATGCCCTCGACAACCACAGAATCAACCCATTGGCCGGTCTTGGCATCTAGAACGTTGATATACCCGTGGGCGCCGCATAGCGCCATAAAACGGCCACAAGGCGAAAGTTTGAACTTTTCCATGGACTTCTGGTGCTCCTGGTTCCCGTATACTCTTGTAACCTTCTCGATCTTTCCACTCTCCAGGTCCCAGATATGGAAGTATCTTCTCCGACCAGACGCAAACACTCGTTTACCATCTGGGTGGAAAGCAGCGGTGTGGATCGGTGTCCCTTGCAAGTATAAGCTAGTTGCCGGCGGGTTTGTCTTTTTGTCGATATGGTAAAGTCGTAGGACGTGGTCGAAACCTGCGGAAAGTAGTAGTGGATGGGAGGAATGGAAGCTAAGAGATTGGATACCAGAGTGAGAGGGAGAAAGATAGTTTGCATCGCGGAGCCGGGAGATATCGAGGGTTTCGGGAGGCAGCTTTCCATTTTTCGAGCGTTTTGTGTAGGTGGCGGATGATTGAAGAAGGGCAGAAAGGGAGTTGTTAGAGGGGAGATCAACATCCATCACTTCGTCTTCAGAGTCAGAGGAGGCGTCTGGAGATGAGGTTCGCCGGGACTTCTTAGGTCTTTCTGAATCCTTAGATGGCAAAGACCAGGATGGGATTGGGTTTATCCGTTCATATTGAAGCCGTAGGCGCTTTGTGTATTCTGTTCCTGTTATAACATCGTCGAGTTCTGTGGTACGGAGTTTACGCAGGCGAGGGTTTTTCGAGAGCGAAATGGTGAGGCGCTCATCGTCGCTATCATCCCACACCGGTTTGTTCAAATCTGCTTCAGAGTCTGAGTTCTCGGCATGGGCCAAGTCGGTGGAGGGAGCTGTGACGAGATCCGTCGGCTGTGTGGTCCCAGAATCTACGAAGAAGAGCTGGAAGTGTCAGTATTTCGTGATTCACGAGGGTAGTATTATTACTGACGAATGCAGTACCTGGTCATCTTCTAGCTGGTCTACCTCGCCAGACGCCTTGAAGTTCAACCGAAGTTCGTTTTCATCGTCCGACGAGTACTCATCTCTATCGGCATACAGTCCAGCCTGAAATCCGGCAAGGTCGCCAAAGACTAGCTTTTCGAGCTCCTCTTCCGCAGCATCCTTCAGCCGAGTTGGGGCCGGTTTACGTAGTATCGGGTCGCTAGTAGGTTCGACTTCCATTCTTAATCGTATATCCCGCGGTAGGGTCCGGGTTATTAGGGGTATCTCGGTTGGTCGACGATATCGATGGCGCTTCAGAGACTGAAAACTGGTTGTCGCGAAGATCAACTTTTTTCGCTTTGAGAAATTTCGACAGGGATTGTCCTCCCAATTAAGTTAGCTCCTGTGTAACCACGCCAATCCAGTCATGGAAATACAACTAGTCAACACAAGAATGGACCAGACCTTGATTGCTGAGCATGAGCCTGTGATAAGCCAAGAAAATAAACTCCGGAAAGTTCCTAACTACGGCCAGCTCTAGCTATTCCTTATTTTCCCTTGCCTTCAACAGAATATCCAAGAATGGAGGGGTAACATCTAGCTCATAAATATCAAGTTATATTTAAGAACTGCCAGTTCTCTTCAACATCGGTAGTTTGATTCCACTACAAGGCCTTATTCAAATCATCACAGATTTACCTCCAAATCATAATGCTTTTTATATATCAGGCAATATGGGACTTATCTATTCTTTATATTTCCCATTAGCAGTAAAACATCCCAAATATCGTATTTCAGCGACGGAGTGGTCTTGAATAAGCCGCATACATAGCCCGTGGCAGGCCCTATATATTTACGACACATATAACTAACTACCTAGGTACTTAGGGAATAATATAATACACGCCCCTGGTCGATAAAGAGAGACGAGGGCCCCTAAATATATATTGGGGATATTCTGTAGGTCCTATATCACGGCTTAATTGTGGTCAACGCCGTCTAGCACAGCCGTTAACTCTATATATTGCTAGCAGCGCCCACCATCCATGAATTACATCGCCGCGGCGACTGATATAAACAAAGTCATTTATGGAATGAGCAGCACTGCGCGCCACCGCGCTCTCTAATGATTTCATAGGTCCCCAAATGGTTTCAATGCAGAGTAATCAATTCCCTCATATTTTGCTGTAAGAAGCACTTAATGTCCTCCCTGTTTAAACCCTCCTCCTTCCCTCCCCCCTTTCTTTTATTCATCTACCTTCCTTCAATCCAAGACCCTTTTAAATCTGCCCTAGCCTTTCTAACCGCCTACATGCTGTATGATTTTCTTTTCTTTTGAACCAAATATCCTTATTGCTCCCATAATATTATGAGATGCAGTCACTCCTGATTGAGATAATTCTTGGAGTCAAAACTTGAAGGTTAGAGGACTTAGAAAAGTTGCCAGGTTGAAAGGTTAGAATCCTCCGATACGATACAGCTATGGGACCGAGACTAAAACAGCGATATAGGGGCTTTCTAAATCAAATAACCTCGAGCTCCCCAAAGCTCTACCCGAGGGTACTTCCGTGCTAGTTGCACCGCTACAGGGCAGCTTATCTATGAACCCTTCCCCATACATTCATACTATCAGGTAAGTTCGTACGGTTGTTTACATTCTGCTATGTATAATTTACTTGGTTCGCATTTTATCTAAAACTTTGGATTAGTTTCCATCTGCAGGGGTTCATACAGCCTCCTAATATAATTCCTTTAACACGAAATTCGAGCAGAGAGGCTTTGACACTATATGCACGTGTCTCTTCTTCAATCGTCGCCCCCAACGAACCTATCATAGTTCGAACGTACGACACCTACGGGCCATGGCAGAGCCGCCAGATCCACGGATGGATCCCTTAATAGCGCCTCCTAGCACATTGCTATCAATGCCGTCACGGGGGAGGCCTCGAGGAAAGGAATATCTGATATTTTACGCTCCGAACGCCATTTCTTCAAACCACGAGACCAAAATGTGGCCCCGAACTTCATTTTTCATTGCAGCAAGTAAGCAAATAACCCCTAGCATAAGAAAAATCTGCAGTCACCAACCCTTCTTATCGGCCACTAGCATTCGTAGCTGACTGTTACCGAAGGACTGCGAGCTCTAGGCCTCTAATATATATATATACTGAGACGGGAGGTATGAAAACAGGTATAAAGAAAATCCAGGGGGCAAAAAAGCGCCAACGCCAGCAGAAACGAGCCCCAGAGCGCCAGAACACCCCACAGAAAAAAGGGGAAGGAAATGCGCAGTACGTATATATAAAGCGAACAGACCCTGTACCCGAACCCTCCGATATTAATAGGATCTTTCACTATACTAACATAACCCCAGACTATAGCTTACTACGGATACGTTCAGTGCGCTTGAGGAGCGTAACTGCCCCGTATACCATCTCGTCAATGATTTCCTTTGCTGGAAGGATCTCGTTGATGGCTCCAGCAGCCTGCCCCAGCATCACACAGCGCACCCCCGCTTCATGCTCCGGAGGAAAGTCTTTTCCCGCTTTTGCCAGCCTATCGATCTCGTGGATAACTGGGATATGCCCGGCTGAGGTCAGCTCCTGGATCTTCTCTGGATGCTTGTGCCACTCCTCGATCAACGCATGGTTCTTGACACGCATCGGACGGCCCTAACAAACTCGATCATCAGTTTGTGATCCCGTAGTTAGGAATTACTGATGAATAGGCCCTAACTTACGGTGTAAATTATGGTCTTAGTAGTACCAGATACATCGGTATCGAGGAGGTCCTTCTGGTGACCATCACTGGCTCCAGATTCCGTGGCAGCGACGAACTTGGTACCACACCACACCCCGTCCGCCCCCATGGCCAAAGAAGCCGCCACCCCCATGGAATTATAAATTCCGCCTGCTGCCAGAACGACAATTGGACGGCCAGTGAATTTTGAGACTTGGCCGCGGCACGCTTCAAGGACCATGGGTCTGGTTATATAATGTTAGCATGTCCCGAACAAAGACGACTCTTTCAAATGCAGAGAATATGTTCTTACATCAATATCATGGTAGCAACATCACTGCCATGGCCCCCACCCTCACCACCCTACAAATGATATGCATTAGTATGTCGTAGTGTTGCATAAGGGTTATTTCACCTACAGTGGCGACAATCAGGTCAACTCCAGCATTTAAGACCTTCGCTACATGTTTTGGATGCCCGATATTACATCCAACAATAACACCTGCTCTATGGAGCTTGTCCACAATATGTGGGGGAGGTGCCCCGAGGGCACTCACAAAGAGCTTGGCACCCTCTTCGATAACGACATCAACGATCTCCTCAGATCTTCCTGCGGTATAGTCGTAGTTGGTCTTCCTCGCACCGCGGCCGATCTGTGGAAGCAAAATATCGACACCAAATGGAGCATCGATAGGATTATTGAGAAAGGCCTTGAGTTCTCGGATTTGAGTTCTCACTTTCTCGGGAGCTTTTCGGAAATCGACAATGTCAGCATTTACGCATAAACAGCTCAGATAATACTGAAAATGCTTACTTTGGTGGGCCATAAACTCGTTATAAAAGTCGCCATACGACAAGGTGTCGTATTCTTGGGACTTAGCATAGCCGTTCCCGCCCAAACATGCGAAGCCACCAGCCTCGATAACAGCGGCACCGAGTCTAGGACCTGCTGCAATGTTCATACCTGCGAGACTACAATGGGACACCACGTTAATAAGGCTTGAAAATCAACAGGAACGAAAAAATAGGGCAAGGGGTACGGGGACAATGTTGCCTCGTTCTATCCACAGAACGTGGATACCAGATTCTTTGGATCAACAAATAATAGGATTTGTGAGAAAGGTCAGGTTCTCAAAGACGATACCCAAAGGAGTTATGCATAGGAGCTGCCTGACATATGATGAGGCATTATAAGAGTAAATTCAATTCTTACCAAATGGGGTGCTGGATGTTGAACATTTCGGTGAATGGGGTCTTCAAAGGACCCATAACAGTATCAGGACGAGCATCGATATGTACAACCATCTTATCGGTATTGGCAGGCGATGTGATGGTAGACCAAGAGGATTTTACGACGAAGATTTTGTCGATGACAAGAGCAAAGAAGCAGAAGCAAATATAACGCAGCTAGAGAGAAACGGCCAGATAGGAGCAGCAAGAGAGAAGCAGCAAGAGATAGCAGCAAGAGAGAAGCAGCAAGAGAGAAGCAGCCAGAGAAGCAGGAAGAGAGAAGCAGCAATAGAGAGCAGCCTGATAGAAGCAGCCAGAGAAGCAGGAAGCCAAAGAGGATTCGAGGATTAGAAACCAATACGAGAACGGTTCGTAAGACCTGGAAAGACACGCCTGAGATATGGAACTGATGGATTGAATACAGAATAGTAAAGGGAGCAGGTGAAGAATAGGGAGAGAGAACAAGGACAGAAACCAGGTGTTTAAATACTGCCGTTCCGTATTTTCGAGTGAAACTTTGGCTTTGGAGGGTTGAGTCGATTACGGACGGCAACCACGGAAGCATGAATTGATCGGTACAAAACCCCTAGGCTTTCGACAACGGCGACGACACCACAACCACTAGGAGAAGGACCGCATTTTATACATTTCTATCCAGACTAGCATAGACGAACTTTTCCAGGGTGTTACTCCCACGTTTGCGAAGAATGGACGATTAAGAGACTACAGGGAAGCTACTCCTGCATAACAAGCGCCCCCCCCAAACACATAGGGTCCAGATGCAGGTGCAAAACCATTAAACTCGAAAACCTGTGTCTTTTGCAAGAAACGGCCCCGAGATTTCTAAAGAGAGAGAATTAAACAGCCTAGTCCCGTCATGCGACATGTGGATTCAGACGAGAAAAACCTGCGGCACAAGTTGCTAATTTTGCCTCTCCTCCATTTCTCCGGCATTATATGCAATGCATATGCATGGGGGCAACAGCTTCAACTGGGAGGGTTTTTTTTTGCGGCCTCGAGTATAGCATCTTTTTAAGTCGGAAAAAGAAAGGAGAAGGATTTTCCGTCTTCTGGATGCATCTCTCGGTGGACTTAACATTCGTCGAAATTTCGCGTGGCGGAGCCCAGTGAATAGTTTGATGATAGGAAGACGGACGACACCGATTCACACAGGGCTCACAGGGATTCACATTCCACATACCATTCCGAACTGTGAATACGGCGAATCGAAAATTTATAGGCCAGGTCCGTAGAAAAGCCCCCAAAAGGGATGGTGCCTTCAAAGTCTACCGACCAATGGGATTTAAAATCTTAACTGCATTCCCGACGATGGCGCTCTTTTTGCGTCGAGCCGTCACATGCGATACCCACCATCTAGGGCGGCCAAAGCACTTGCAGCTAGAAAATTGAGATAAGTGGACCCTGAGGTACCCTGGTGATCCCCACATCATCCCGGTTAAGCCGATCTGTGGTCCATGGATGCGGGGCCGATGATTAGTCTACATTTGATTATTGCCATACCTGTATGGCACCAGTCATGTAAAATCAATATCTGTTAACAATATTTTGAAATACGGTCTAAACTGCCGCCCTAATGGCTGTTTGGGACAGGAAATCCCAGTATTCTTTGTGGGCGGGTGTTATGAACAGGTTTCCGAATATTTCCTGCCTTCTGAACTGGGGCTACCGGCTGGATTATCCGGCAGCTGCATTTATATCCTAGTAATCGCATCTCAGCCACGCTTTTTTAGCACCTTCCAGACTTACATACACCTATGCACGGCCGACGCCGAAACATCGATTGTTCATGCCGAGCAATAAGTGTTTTGGAATGCGCTCAAATGGTACATCTTGAGCAGCCTGGTAAGGATTCGTGTCCCTATTGTTGGGTCTTCCAGTCGATTCCGCAAACATGCACTGCGAAGAAACATACCTGCAGGAGTAGCAAACGTCGTAGACGCAAAGCAACAAAAGTTCTGAAATCTAGAACGTTTCTATGTGCCCGCTTGCCGAGTTTGTTCTCGCCTCGCGGACATGTCAGTACATTAGAATGCCAGTTACTGCTAAAACGTGGGTATAAATCTACCTTAGCTGGAACAACTTGCATAGCGTGTTGCATTTTGAATTGAGGGTGGGGTGCTCATATATGCAGGTGTGGGTGACACACAGGTACACGGACTTGGGTTGCTGGATTGGATGTTAAGTTTAGGTCATACAGCCCAGGGTCATACAAACGTCGCTTTTTTAGACACCGGCTGGTTATATTGATTTATCCAGCCTCAGCTCGATTTAATTTTAGTGTAGGTAATCAATTTTTAATTTTTATGCACATATGCATATCTATATGCGGATAAAAGGCAGTTTGTGGACTGATGTTCGTAGCAGGGCTTTTGGGTTCTTTTGAGGTAAGAACTAATGGGCTCATGTCACTATTTTCGTATAGACAGAGTTCCGAGGAGCTTTATCCGGGTTCCGTGCCATATGTCCATTTGCTCTGACGCGATATTTTGAATTGCGGCAAGTAATTGGCTAACTATCCCAACCATCTTGTAAACTCGAGCTCAAAGCTGCCGCTGCTATTGAGAAAGAAAAAAGTCACCTCAAAAGAATTCGAGATTCTGAATCATAAATTTCTTTTTTTTTGTCGGTTGGAAGGATGTTTGTTACCCGGGAACCGGGTAGAATTATACCTTTTGCATGTTTGCTGCGGCAGCCAGAAATGAAGGGGGAAGCTTCAAACTGCATTTCTGGAATGCAGAGCTGCAGATGCAAGCTGAGCTCTGAGCCGGTGCTGAAGCCACATACATTTACAGCGGCACAATTCCCACCAGTATCGGGCGCAGGTGAGCCAATCTTTTTTTTTTTTTTTTTTTTTCTCCGCTTGGTATTTATTCCAGATATTCTATGTCCGATTTCGAAATTAAGCCCTCTATTTGCTCATCATTTATTTGCGTGGTAACTAGGCTTCAGCGGGCGGGTTGGGTATTTCGGAGATATGAGATCGCGGTATCCATTCTAATCTCCACCCGGCACGGCTCGGGTATCTGTGAAGTGTTCTCCATCCATGCTATATGGAAATCATGATATACCCCAAATAATGGGGGTATATTAGCTCGGGTCTATTGGTTATGGTTAGGTTGATGCCTTAAAAGCCATGTCATGCCACGGGCTTTTTGGTGGTCGTCTAGCTTGGAGCTCAAAATTTTGGGCCTTTGATGTAGCATGGGACAAACTAATTTCCATTGGCAGGGTACATATCGATACCGCCACGCCGGTTCATATCTAAGTTGCGGTCAGACGATCTGATAGTCCGAACAGGCGCCAATGTTGAGGTGTTTTTGGGAGCTCAGTTGAGATCAGATGAACTTTTCTCCCTCCTCAAACCATTAGTGTGCCTTTTTTCTTGCTAGAGGTTGAATTCCGATATTGTAGGCGGTATCCAGATAGGTCTTCGATGTGGTTGGGCAAGTGATTCTTCATCCGAGCGGTTTGATTGGTTGTGGCTATATGCACCATCCCCATTTTGGAACTCCAACATTTTTGCGGCAATGCGCTGCAGCTGGTATGTCGGCGTTGTAGCCCACGGCAATCATAAATCGCTTTCCCCGCCTATAGTTGACACTCGGACCTATCTCCGGTTGTCATGTTACTTTATTCAAAAGAATATGTATCACACCCCTTTCTGCCGAGGTGGATTCTGTGAAGCAAACGGAATAAGAGTGCGTCGGCCCAGACATGAACATGTCGATCCGAACTAACCATGCCGAGCTCATGGGGGTCAAAACAGACCTCGCCGGCTCGAGCAGATAATCGTTTATCTTGATTAAATCCGGTAGTACGCGCGTCATTCTCTCGTCAGAACACTCCATTTTCATATGTTTATTTCAAGTTTAATAAAAGCTTCCTTGGAACCCTCCATATAGATTAACATATTCTCTCGGTTCGTCACTGGTCTACAGCCCTCGCTGTGTGCAAAATTTATAAATCTGTAATGAGAGCTTTTTCTATTGAAGTTCTCAAGTGTGCGCCGGTAATCAATTCTATGATAACGCTTCAGTTTTAGAAGTTTCAGAATCTACCACTTAAGCTTACGTCGTAGCTATATATGTTAATGTTTCTGGCCATAGGAATTATCTAGATATCCTAGTATAGTGGACTCGGGCCAGCTTCCTCAAAAATTCAAAGTAGGTGTGCCCCAACTTTCGCCCTGAGGGCTTTATTCCGATCCTACTATACAAGGACCACATGAGAGAATCTCTTCGACTAAAGTCCGACTTCGGTCTTAATCCTTGGCCTAGGGTCATACAACAGTAAAAAAGACTATGATTTAAGCATACGATTAATGTATACAAATGTATCAATACAGGAATCTCGAAAAACGGGGTCACAGTGTCGGTAAACCCAAGTGTAAAGCAGTGGGTGAATGGGATTAACGCTACAGCTGGGAAGCTTGGCTAGCTACCGAAACCGTTCTCCAAACCACAGCTAGATCCCTAATTTCGGCAGGAAGTAACCATCGGTATCCTAAGTGCAGAGCAAGAATCATTGACCACCTGTAATCAATTTGAATGGCGACTAGGGGGGAAATAACCGTTCATCCCAGCCTCTAGCTAACATAACATACCTAGCCCGGAAGAGCCTCTTCATGCAAATAGTGAAAGCATGAAGAGGTTGACATAGACTGCATGATGCTTCATCAGTATCCCACATTTGAGGGATATGTTTAACTAGTCGCCTATGGGAAAATTCATAGATTTGTAAAGGAGGCTTCGTCGAACCCGGTGTAGTTCTAACAACCTCCGCGTTTATAATTCAACCTTACTAATATAATGAATACTTAGGTACCCACCAAGTCGTATTAAGACGCCCGCAAAGGTGATAGAAAAAAAATTAAAAGATAAATTAAGAAAACGTAACAGAAGTGCCAATGCAATGAGGCATTCTTGCTGTGTCGTTGCAGCGTCGCTGAAGTATTATTACTTACAGGGTCGTTGTGGTGACATGTAAGCTTTCGCCAGGACGGATAGTCAACAACAATATTCTCTTCTCACAAGAGCCGGCTATTTGGAGCGCGCTCACGGGCTGTTGGATTTATGTAAAGTGACAATCAGAATTCCTACTTAGCAAATGCTAAGCTGAGTAGCCATTATAAAGCTTAAAAGCTGCTGGTTACATACGCTATCGATCCATGATTATGTTTTCTACTAAAGTTTTTAGCTACTTAGATTGTCGTTGGGTTACTCGTGACTACGTAACTACCTACTTAGGCTTTGAATCTAGGTAGTTAGTTCAGTAGAGATTATAAATGTAAACTGGCCAGTGCACATGCATGCAATGCACACATGCGGCGAGAAGCTGGCTGGATTCGAATAGCGGGCTGGTTAGGGCAGGGGTCATGGTTCATGATCATGTGACTCGGCCTTTCTTTTTTGGGAGCTCCAACTTCGATTCAACTTCCAACAACGCGTTGACGAGACTTGCAACTTCAGCTGTCTAAGGACGTCGTGAAAACCTCAACAACAGCTGTACGATTGATACCCAAGCTATTACGTTTTCCATCCTCGCCTACTCTACCTCCCCAGCTGTCGGCATTCCTACTTACTCCAATCGACCACCTACAACTTTTTCCCCACGCGAAGGTTGTAGCTCCACGACAGCTAACTACCTCCACCATGTCGACCCCTCGTCGATCCGCACGAGGGACTCCTCAAGCAACCCCACAAACCGCACGCAGCACACGCAGCGCAAGATCTGCAGCTGCTGGCTCTAACCTTGCAACGCCTTCTCGCCCCATTCGAGCTGCGGTTACAGATTCACCACTATTCCGAAGCGAGGCTTCTTCTTCGCCTGCTCCACATTCCGAACGCGATGATATGGACATGAGCGATCCGATGGAGTACCCGAGCAGTAGTCCTGCGCCGGAGATGCCAGAGGATCCTGCTACTCCGCGAGCGAGCGGGAGATCTGATGTTTGGGGAATGCGTATGTATTATTGCGCTTTGAAACAGATTTGGAGTTACATGAAGGCTAACTCGAAGATCTCATAGCTTCGTCGCCCCTTCGTTATGACCCTAGCACGCCCGGAGGGCCATCATCAGACGGCCCCAACCGTCTATACGGAAAGTAAGTCAGGTTTACGTATACCTGTTAAATAGCGTGTTGGATGCTAAGCTACGAATAGTCAGGACAGCGAAGCCACCCCTCGAGCTCGTCGAAATCGAAATGACATCCCTATGTCCGATTCATTCGGCCCCGATGGCCAGCCTCGTCTTTTTTTACCCCGTCCGGGCGGTCAATCTGATGCCAATACTTTCCAGACCTCGGAAGCCGACGAGTTTACCCACCGTTTCATCTGGGGAACTAACATCTCGATTATCGATTCTATGCGTACCTTCCGAAATTTCCTTAGAAACTTCAAGCGTAAATACCGAATGATATATAACGGCGAAACCGTTGCCCCGGGTACAGGCGAAGAACTTGTATACGATGAAATGCTGAAGGCTATGAAGGAGCTGCATGTTACGGGGTTGAACGTTGACTGCAAAAACTTGCTAGCCTTCCCGCAAACAAAGAAGTTTTATCACCAGTTGATTAATTACCCAGCAGAAATAATTCCGTTAATGGATCAGGTAGTCAAGGATGAGATGAAAGAGTTGTTTGTAAGGCTGGGTGCTAGAGAAGACGAGCTTAACGAGTTCGAGAAGGACATGTACCAAGTTCGACCGTTCAACCTGGAGAAACAGTCGAATATGAGAGAGTTGAACCCGAATGGTGAGAATGCCAATTTCACTCGTCGCCATTGCCTGAGGCTAACGAAAATAATGAATAGACATTGATAAAGTTGTCAGCATCAAGGGTCTCGTAATCCGGACAACACCGGTAATCCCGGACATGAAAATGGCCTTCTTCCGCTGCGAAGTTTGCAATCAGGATGTCAAAGTTGAAATCGAACGCGGGAAGATCATTGAACCTACACGGTGCCCCCGAGACGTCTGCAATGCGCCCAACTCAATGCAACTCATTCACAACCGCTCTGAGTTTGCAGACAAGCAAATCCTAAAACTTCAGGAAACTCCGGATAGTATACCTGACGGCCAGACTCCACATTCCGTATCCATTCTGATGTATGACGAAATGGTGGATGTCTGCAAAGCTGGTGACCGTGTTGAGGTGACGGGTATTTTCAGGGGCGTGCCCGTGCGCGTCAACCCGAGGCAAAGGTCGGTAAAGAGTTTGTTCAAAACGTACATTGATGCGGTACACATCCAAAAGGTAGACAAAAAGAGGCTGGGCCTCGATGTTACAACCATGGAGGGTAGTATGGCAGATAAAGTATCTGCGGACGTTGACGAGGTCCGAAAAATCACTGAAGCCGAAATCGAGAAAATTAAGGAAGTCGGCGCAAGATACGATGCCTACGAACTACTTTCCAGATCGTTGGCACCTAGTGTATTTGAAAATGACGATGTGAAGAAGGGTATTCTTCTACAGCTATTTGGCGGCACAAATAAGACATTCGAAAGAGGTGGTGCACCGCGGTACCGTGGCGATATCAACATTCTACTTTGTGGTGACCCATCTACTTCAAAATCTCAGATGTTGTCTTATGTCAACCGGATCGCGCCAAGAGGTATCTACACCAGCGGCAAAGGTTCATCAGCCGTCGGTTTGACTGCCTATGTCACTCGAGACCCGGAATCTAAACAGCTAGTTCTTGAATCCGGAGCGTTGGTTCTCTCAGATGGCGGTATCTGCTGTATTGACGAATTTGATAAAATGTCAGAAGCTACAAGATCGGTTCTTCATGAAGTGATGGAACAGCAGACAGTTTCGATCGCCAAAGCTGGTATCATTACTACACTTAACGCCCGTACCTCTATCCTCGCGTCTGCAAACCCGATTGGCAGTAAATATAATCCAAATCTTTCGGTACCACAGAATATCGACCTGCCTCCGACACTTATGAGTAGATTCGATTTGATCTACCTTATGTTGGACAAAGTTGATGAAAAATCAGATAAGATGCTGGCAAGGCATTTGGTCGGCATGTACCTAGAAGATAGACCGGAGAATGCAGCCCAGAAAGAGATTCTCGTATGTTCTCCCACTATCTTACTATCTAAAATTTACATTACGGTCACAACTAATTATTATTCTTACAGCCTATCGAATTCTTGACTTCTTACGTCTCATATGCTCGTCAAAACATCCACCCAAGAATCACTGAGGAGGCTTCCGAAGAGCTCGTTCGCTCCTATGTTGCTATGCGAAAACTTGGTGAGGACGTTCGTGCCGCTGAACGTCGTATAACTGCTACGACCCGTCAGCTAGAATCTATGATTCGTCTGTCGGAAGCTCACGCCAAGATGCGCCTATCGAATGAGGTTGAACTGCGCGACGTTTTAGAAGCAGTCCGTCTCATTCGCTCTGCTATCAAGGAGAGCGCTACAGATCCTTTGACAGGAAGAATCGATATGGATCTCATTTCCGGTGTCGGAGTCAGTGAACGTCGCAGGCGTGGGGATTTGAAGAATGCGATCGTCACAATGCTAGATGATATGACGAGGGGTGGTGGGTCCGTTATGCTACGCGAGGTATTCGCGAAGCTTCAAGGCGAGGGGGGCGCTGGTGCTGGGATGGGTCAAGGAGAGTTTATGGATGCGGTTGCTGCATTAGAGGGAGAGGGGCATGTTGTCAATGTTGGTGGGGATGGAATGGCTAGGAAGATTAGGAGGGTGACGGGGATTTAGAGTTCACCGATAAACAGTCGTCGTATCAGGCTTATGGAGCGGGATAGATAGATATATCTTTCCAAGTGGTTCTTACACGGTGTGGAGTATGCTCCTCCGTCGCATGCGGTTAAGGTAAGGTGCGTGACCACAAGATGCTGTTTCACAGTCGGCAGAAAGAGATACCATAGACGCACCACCCCCTGCTCGTACGATTGAATAGACAGGCATATAACTTAATATAGAAATTCCCAACAGTCTGTCCATAATATTAACCGGCAACCTGTTGAGTGCTTCAAGGGCCCACCAAAAAAATTATACGCTGGAAAAAGGCTGTCTCTGTAATATAGTGGCGAGACCCATTACCGATAAATTAACCTAGGTAACTCGACTCCCACGTGCTAGGTGGTGTTCACCGGATCAAACATGCAACAAATAGGGACAATTTCGGAAAATGGAAAAGGAAAAAACGTTGCATCATTGACCAATGGCACGGAGAATACCCCCACATCGATCCCGATTGCCGATATCGTTCGGCCATGCCGATTCTTTGTATGGTGTCTATCTCTTGATATCTTTAAAATTTTTTTGTTGAAGCCGTACCGTTTTTCACATGTCGAAATTTAAAATATATTTTCACCAGAGCTCTGGAGCTCAATTGGAATTGACCCGTATACCAGGTTTATAACTACCCTGCACAGCTACGTAGCTACCCTGGGGCGGCACCTAC
Source organism: Orbilia blumenaviensis (assembly GCA_036872755.1). NCBI lineage: Eukaryota > Fungi > Ascomycota > Orbiliomycetes > Orbiliales > Orbiliaceae > Orbilia > Orbilia blumenaviensis. The sequence continues at coordinate 2,846,842 of JAVHNS010000004.1, read as the reverse complement.
CGCCAGCACGGTCCCCCTTATATTATAATCGAACGCGCACACCTTCCAGATTCCGAAAAAAACATAACGAACAATTGATGCAACGGCTTTTTTTTTTCAAGTTCAAACCTTCCCAAAGCATTTATCTGATACAAATATCAGATATCGATCTATCATAATCCACCCCTTTATATATAAATACCGAATTAGTCATCAAATATGTCCAGCTCATATAACTATCTATCTATCCCGCGGCAGGGAGAATGGTCGAGCTGGTTCCCCACCGCCGCGATACACCTAGTATTCATGGGAATTGGTGCCTTTGCAATGAATGCTTTTCTGGACTATGTTGAGTTAGTAAAAAAAAAAATCACCCTTCCTTTTTTAAATTCTGAGCCTTAATTGTTTGTTTGATGTATTTCAATATATACCGTGGCCTGAGGTCAGAATTTGATGGTAAAAATATTCGAATTTAACTAACATCAGTGTCACTAAAAGAAACCATAAAGACCACAAAAAGTTCAAGATGCACCGCTTTCCACCAACTGGCGGCAGTCTCTACTTCGATATCCCACCTATGGAGGCGCCACAGCCACAAAAACGATTTGTTCTAGCATCGCAGGTTTTTGATATCCAGCTGGAACCTACACCGGGGCATGTCGCATGGTATACCAGCCCCGGTCTCAACCAGGTCAGAGTGCCGCTGAAAGAGGATAGGGCTGCTGTGAAAGCGCAGCCGGGTATGTGTTACGATGGGAGGGTGGAGATGTGGTGGGATGGAGCGGACGGGGTTGGGCTGGTTCGGTTGTGAATTTTTTTGGTCATCGGTTCATCTCTACATAATGGTAATAATTGCATGCATGGGCAATCAAGTACGTCTAGAGGGATATAATACCGGGGTGGAGTTCGAGGTTTCGTTCTTTTTTTAAGGAGTTTTATTCTGGGGGTATATATTTTAATTTAACAAGAGCTGGATTCTGTCATGGTAGACACGCAAAGCTGCGGAGCTGAGCAGGAGGTATAATATTTGGGGAAAAGGCTAGGAGCTAACGAGCTAGCCTGGTGGAGATATTGACTGTATGAGGGCATTAAAAAGACATGATTAAATGGTAACAGGGCCTGTAATCATCTAACTTTATAACTCATAACATGCAATAACAAATATCCATCGCTATGAAGTAATACTCAAATAAAGCAAAAATAAAATCGACAATAAGGAAAAACCACCCTTCTAATATAGTATTATAAGTGTATGTCTAGCCCCAGACGAAAAAAGAGCAACAGTCACTATAAAAATAGAGCACCTAACATCCCCCACCCTAGTGCAAAAACATAAGGCGGCACCAACAACAACTCCGAGAACCTCACAAAAAGATCAGTATTCCCGAGCCGGGGTCGGCCTCCTCCAAAGCCGTTAGTCTTACTTCCTGAATTCGCAGTCGGAGTAACAATATAAACAGGAGCCGTATCCCCGGGGTCATTGCCACCAGTACCACCGATATCGTCGTTCTTGTCCGGGGAATCGGTTACAATATAGGGGAGATTAGGGTCTACGGGAGAAGGAGAAGTATACTCACTCGCTGAAGAAACTCTAAACCCAGTTCCTGCCCAATATTCCTCCGCGCTGGTTGGGGGGATATAAGGCGTCCGTGTCCTTGTGACCGTCTCAGTCGATGGACTTCCAGGGATTCCGTTGTTGATTGGGATGTTTGTTAATGTGGGAGGTGCGTAGTCTGTATCAGTGCCGCTAGGGTTTCCACCGACACCGATGCCTATGCTTCCGCCATTTGAACGGATGGATTGGTAGGAACCAGAGGTGTCGGAGTAGTAGTAGGAATCGCCGGTGGAGTAGTCTTGAATGCTAAGGGACCGGACAAACATGTTGAAAGGCCCTTGAGAGTAGTCGGTGTATCCACCCGCCCATTCTGTGCCGAACGATATCATTAGCTTTCTTATCGCTCATTTATCCAAGAGTGAAAAAAAATATATGGAGAGCGATGTAGTAACGTACGAATAGTTCCTTGAGGGTTACTGGGGTCGCCACCACTCCATGCACCTAGTTTAATCTGCATTGGAGTTTGGGGGTAATACATCCCACCACCAGACGACGCCTCCATCGTCAAAACCCGTTTTACGGCACCATCAATACTCCACGTAATGGCACTACTGGTCCACTCGATGGTGTAAGTGTGCTCTGTCAGCTGGGGATTATCAACAGGAATAAAGGCCGCCCTGTCATAGGTATTGGTGTTTCCCTTTCCAAAATAATTGCTTTGCACGGTGACACTGTCCCCTCCCAGCCACTCCCAGTCGATTTCATCCAGATCGTCGGACTGTAGAACAACAGAAGAGACGATACCGACCCCTGTTGCACTGCGCATAGTGACGCTCACACGGCCGAACATGATATAGAAAGTTGAGGCGAGGGTTGGAGAGTCACCAGAGGCTGCGACTTGGAATTGAACGCCAGAATCTGTATAGGTTATCCTATCGTTAGAGAGGATAGAATAGAACATGCTGTTTGGACCCTTCGTGAAGTCGGCAGACATGGAGCCGCCTAAGGCGGGGTTTGCGGGGCATTCTAAATATTAAATCCCAAGTTAGGGTCGAAGCTCCTCTAGGTGGTATGGGTATACCCTGTATAGCTGGATGTACCTATGGGGAAACGGTTATAATACAAGGAAGTTGCGCTTACGTCCAAACAGAGGGTTGCAGTTGGTAAATGTCTGAGATGAAGTTACCCCCACCAGTGTGGCTAATATAGTGGCAAAGAATGCGGTAGTGGACCCCCTGGCAGCGGTAGACCGGGATATCATCTTTTCTTCTTACTTTCCGTTCGGTCGTTGGTGAGTAGACGTCGAGAGCTCGAGAGAGAAAACAGCCGAAACGGGAAATTATCGGTGGCAGGAGGTCGAAATGGGTTGTCGAACGTTACACAGAAGGAGATGGGATGGGCCGCTTTGGGAAATACAACCTGATCGATGATCCCCGACGAACTAGCTTAGAAGTACCTAAAAGGTATGCACCTGGGTATGTCTAGAGGTACTGTTTATAGCGGCTATTCCGTCTACGATACGTGTGCACGATATCGATGCTGCGAAACAACAATGCCGTTAGTGAGCAGAGGAGCGGAGTACTCAGCTAGCTAATATGCGGCCAGCAGGAATAATATAGTTGGGCCCAGTATTCCTGCGACGGGCTTCTGCACCTTGGAGTTTAAACAGCGTTTGCGCCAGAAACGTCAAACCCTGCCCGTTATGACGTCCAAATGTAACTTTAGCTGCAGCCCTGCCAGCCCCGTGGTTTTTGGGAGTCCCGTGGACGCTTTGGATCTCGACGGCAATACTATCGTTGGACGAGTAAGTAGTATACTCCGTACTGAGGTAGACTAGTCTCCCGGATTCCCTCTCGATTATACCGTCAAATACCGTGTTTGTCGTTACAAATAAAATAAAGTAAGAGCGCTACAATTGCAGGGCCAGGTCGTAAAAGCAGTTCGTTTGTTCGTTGCAACAAAGGAAAACCTTCAATTCCTCCCAACCTTATACCTAAGAAAACTCAAAAACGAAAACAACTGTCCTAGCAAACGTCTAGAAGGGAATTTAAGGTGAAGAGAGAAACCTTGATATTTAAGCATTTCAAAGGGGGGGCGAGAGCTTCTCACATTCCCAATAATATCCCGCTGACGTCGACCCCTGTCCAAATTTTCTCCTACGCTGGTTTGCTCCTTCTTGTCCCTTCAGCTGTTGTAAACAACTTGGCTCTGTGACATTTTTCTCCATAGCAACCGGCGCCAAACATCGCCAAATCCTCGCCAATGAAAGTCCGTCTGCTAGGCAGAGTATTGGCCAACATCATTCATGCGGATTGTAATTGAGCAAGCAAAATCTCTAAAATGGAGCTGAATGGGGTTCCAAATAAATGGTATATAATCCTATAATAATGATGTGACCCGACACCATGAATTGGGTAATCCGGGAACCTGCAGGCATACAATTGATCTGTGCCCCAGCTATCGGTCGGAACTTAATTAATATGCAGCTAACTTACGAAAGCCGTGCGACGACGCTGCATGTTGTAGGGATTCTGTTGTGCATTCACACAACTATCACCCGGCGCCCGCCGCGGATGGAGCCGTAGCACACTTGCACTACAGCGAATATAATGTAACAACGTACGGGACTTACGCAGTGTGCTGCGTATTTGGTCTGCCCTAGAGATGTCTGAATTTCCAATCAGCTCGCAGGCCAGAACGGTAGCCGACCGCGCACAGCTCAAATAGTAATTAGCTGAATACCTATAGTTTTAGGTGCCCAGGTAGTATAGTATCAAGACATGTATGCAATATTTGGAAAATTTGAGCCCGTAGGAGCGATTTCATATGTGCGCGCGTCTTGTTACAATCAGACAAACCCATCTCATCTCATCTCATGCTAATCGTACAATCTATGCATAAAACCCCCCCAATATAATTACAAGCTATCGTACTCCCCAAAATGCCAGATCCATGAATCATTGAAGAAAAGGAAGAAGCGCCAGAAACCCACAAAAACCCCCTAGGAATAACCACAAGATATTCATTCTCGTCTCTTCCCGACAGGTAGAGTAATGCACTCTCTAGCAGGTAATAGTTTATACAATTCCATATACCCTCTTTGCTAGAAAGTAGCAAAGAATTCCGAACATCAAGAGTCCGGCAGTAACTAGGTATATCAGTTACACTTCCGTTCATATTAGAATCAGGTAGAAAACTTACTGCACCAAAACCACGTCAAGTGATCTTCGTCGCCCTGCCCAGGAACCAGAACGTTCATCCCCCAAAGCCCGGTCACTATGTTCATTGGGAGCACGATTGTGCCTAATACTGTTAGCCGTCCTAACGTGTCCGCCGTTTCTTCTTGCCTCTCGTTCACTGTGTCCCCAATCAGTATCGATATTCTGTAGGTAGTCTATGGGGGAAGGGGAGCGTACTCTTGATACTGATCTGTGCCAGATAATTACTATGTCCACGACTCAGTATCTTTTCCACGTGCACCAAATTCGCTACCATTGTCACGATATGATCCTGTATATCCCCAAGATATAGTCCGATTTCACTTCGCGGTGCGACGTCCCAGTGTTCATTGCACCGTTTACTGAACCCCTTGATCACATCCGCTTTATTTCCCATCAACCGATATAAACCCATAACTTTCTTTCTACATGTTGCGATTCTTCTCAACATACTCGCATCATCGGGTTGTTCGGCGTTGGAGGATATGTCGGACTTTTCTGCAGTCGAAGGGCGCCGAAGGAGGGATGGAAGCTTTGATACACGCCTTTGATCGAAAGATGGGGTTGGAGATGGCGATTTTTGGTTTGTGCTTGAAGTTTCGACTTCAGCGAGTATTATATCGTCTATCTCGTCGCATTCTTCTTCGATCATTTGGATAATTGGGCCAAATGCGTCCGTAATATTGTCGATCAGAGCGTAGGAAATCCAATCAGCTGTAATGTCGATATAGTCTTTAAGCTGACGGATGCGACGCCGAACGTTTGCACCGTGCGGTGTCATCGAGAAATGAAACTAAAACCAATACGTTAATATTTCGCCGTCTCCGTTATAATATATTGAGGTAAGTACCGTTAAAACGCCTGTACGGAAGACAACTATATAAAAATTCACAGGCTCCATATAATCTTCATCCGTCGGGTCCTGTTCAAAGGTGCGATAGCTGACCAAGTAATAATTCCTGAATAGTTCCACCTTCTCCCGAGGTTCCTGCATAAGGATATCCTCTGCAGTGAGTGGATGAATCCCAAACGCATCTTGGAAAACCTTCATTTCTGCCTTCGTAGGACTAAGTATATCCAACCACCAGGTGGGTCTTTCGCCTTCTTCTCCTACGGCGGCTGCGGCGGCGGAAGTCGCATTCGTGAATAGACTTTCTTTCGTCGGCGCATGCCGGAATGGGGCGCCGAAATTTCCGCTATTACTGACATTTCCCATACCATCTAGTGCGCTCAAATCCTCGCTGCCCCTCACACTCGTAGACGCTCTACCCTTTGGTGTTGCGGCACCCATGTCGCTGCTCTTCCCACACCCGACATCGACCAGACACTCTCCCCCTTCCTCGCAATCACTTTCCTCGTCACTGCTGCTGCTGACTCTCCTCGGCGGTGGCATGAACAAATCCCTGAATGTCGTCTCTCCGGGCGTGACAAGCTCGCTTATCGTCTGTGCATGAATCGTCGCCCCCAGCTCATCGTTAAAATATGTAAATCGGTATGGCAAATCCTCGACCTCTCTATGCCAACCCCTCATTGTGGGTCTTAGTCTTCCTCCCACGTATACTGGTTCGGAAACTTGTCGGGCGCGTATCCCCTCTGCCGTCGTTCGCTCTTCCTTTTCTTCGCGACTCCATTCTTCGAATACACCTAGGTCAGGCCATTCCCTTGCTCTCCTGCGACGTCCGTGACGTATACTGCCGTTCTCCCCCGATCTGGGGGGCGTACCCATTCCATCCGTAAGTCGGTCGCTGACAGGGAAACATACATCCTCCTCGGCCTCACCAACACCCGTTCGTTGACGAGTGATTCCAGGAGGAGGAGTAGGTGGTGTAGAGTCCAAAAACGGATCACTGGGCTGGCCCAGTCCGCTGTCAATGTTGATGATGTGATCTTCTATGCCACTATTACGACGGTTCCCACCTCGAGTACCCGGTGAAATACTTTCTTCTATCCCGGATGAGTAAGGCTGTAGTGTTGGAGACGTGGGCACTGAAGGTGGAAAGTTTACGCTGCCGTAGTTTGCGTTTAAAACGGCGAGATGCTGGGGTTGGGCCTTCCGCTTCCCTGCTCTGCTATTACCACTGCTGCGAGATGATACACTGGCCGGGCGGTTTGAGCGAGAGGTAAAGAGAGAGGTTCGCTCGGTTGCATGGTAATGATGCTCGCCGCCGACTGGGGTTCGCGCGAGGAGCGGGGTGGTGTCTGGCGCTTCTTCGGTGTCGGAAAGATAGTCTCCAGTAGGACCTCGACGGAGCTCAGGGGTAGAATCTTCGGCAGATTGTGTATAGTCCTGAAAGTACCCGTGAGGGTGGTTATGGAAGTGGCGTTTACCAGGCGATACGGGGCGGTTATGGGAGCTCGATGTTGAAACTACAGCTATGGTATGATGTCTATGAGGTCTTGACATCTCACCAAGACCCATAGTGCTCGATCTCCTTGGTCGCGTATACTTCTGCTCCCGGTGATCGAGTAGACCAGCTGAATCCACGCTAGTGGAGGAGAGGTTTTGGTGAATGGGTATTTGCAGCTGGTAGAAAGCTGAATTCCTCCGCGCGGCTGAAGCTACTGGCGAGTTTCCTTCTAGAGTAGTCGTTCGCGCTGTGTCGACCACCTCATTGCTGATGGATATCTCGTTATCATTATCGACCATGACGCTGGCCCTTCGAGTAGTCACGGTATTTCGGCGTCGCCGCCTTCGATGGCTTTGTGGTGACTTATTTGGGATAGGGGTTTCTAGTTGAGTGGTTGATGACGAAGCACCAGGTACCGCGGTCGGGTAAGATGGAGCTTGTACGTTTACGTTAGAGCCGTTACGTGATGTCCTACGGATTGGTTGACGGGTGCTGGGTGGATTTGACGACGATGTTGACGATGATGAAGCGGAGGAAGCCACCGAGCCAGTCATTTTTGGAGCCCTGGTCTTCCACACCTATCACGGTGATGACTAGCTGGGAGTATTATGTAAGCTTGGTTGTTTTGGGGGAGATTGCATGTACGAAGCCTCGCTGATGAAAAACGTGGGACTTTTAGTGCGCTAAACAAAAGGTATCCTCTCAGAAGCCAGAATGAGGTTTTGGAGGATGGCGATTGGGCTGGAAAGCGGTGAAGCAAGGAGGTGCAAGGAGGTGCAATGGAGCCGATTGGCCGATGCAGGCCGGAGGGTAATGCTTGTTCTACATGTACAACGTGGACGTCAGCGGGAATGTCACTGGCTGCTGCTAGCAAATAAAACCACTAACCCTGTTTTAGCATCAACCGTCACGAAGACGATTGGAATTGTCGTGATGATGATGGTTTTATGGAAGTTGAAGGCATCATGACGGCATTCGATGAGGGAGGTGGTGGTTGACGTAACTAATGCGGCTGGTTCTGCGCCGTTTAGCCAAATCCAGCATTCCCAAACTGCCTCAATTAGCCGTCGCTGCCCATACCACATAACAACATCAGAATAAAATGTATTTTTTTTTTTCGGTTTCTTGCCATAGTTTGATTCTACGGATTGAGGAATTTCCTTAGTTTGAATTCGAATAGATTGGCATGCAGATTTTATATGTATTCGAAGATGGAAAGAAGCAGTAGTGAATATTTAAAGTAAGCAAGAGGTAGGTAAGATGTACTTGTGTATCATATATAAACCACTCTTGCGAGATCAATATATAAAAAGAGAATGTAAGCTACTCAAGTAGGTGGTCGGTAGGTACTAAACAAAGCATCGTATAAAATATAATACAGCAAAGCTAAAAAGAACAGCCTCCAAAACAGAATTTTTTTTAAGTGAAGCTTCAATCCAAACGCCTGTTCAGTAAATCCATAGTCTAGATAATACCCTTCCAAATAAAAACCAAACCAATACTTATCCGGTCTCGTAAAATACTTATATATCTGTTAAACAAGGGCAGTCTGGTAAATCCCATGAATCAAGTACCTAAGTGTATGGTAGCATACGGAGCTATATGCTGCCGACCAAATCCAAACAGCTATCCAAACACCCTTCCAGCTCTTTGACCCTTACGACTAGCTGGTTATTTTCGCTCCTCAGTCGTCCAATCGTTCCGTTGCAATCACACTTCCCTGCATCTACCACCGTCGCTGTCCTCCTCAGTACATTTCTTAATTGTGCCAAGGGTCCAGATCCTGTGCTGGGGGTTTCCACTTCGTCGTCGGCAGTGAAAGTAGGCCCAGGAGAGCTAATTCCGCTGACCGCCATTTTGCTATCATTGGAGAACACCGAACCGCTATCTGACTCGGACTCGAATCCTGAATCCGAGTTGGAGCTCTTAGTTCTCGACCGGACCAATCCCTGAGGCACATCCTTCGGCCTAAGCCCAAGCCCGTACTTTGGAGCCGACGAAGAAATAGAGGATGCATCATCCATTTCAATTTCTCGAATGGACTTTGCTTCCCATTCCAATCTCTCGTTCTCCGCTCGCAGTTTCTTAACCTCAGCATTGGCCTTTGTCGCCGTCTTTTCGGCTTCTTCTGAGGCCTTTGAGAGGGCTTCTTGCACGTTAGCGAGCTGCTCGCAACTGAACTTCAAGCTTTCGATCTTCTGATCCTTTTGCTCGAGGTCATCCCGTAGGGCGTCAATCTCAGCAAGGGCATCAGCCAATGCTCTTGTCCGCTCCAAATAACCGGCGTAGAGTCTTTCGATTAGCTCCATGCTTTGGCTGTGAAGGGCGTTAAAGCCCTGTGGTGTGCAGTTCAAAGGGCTTTTGGGAACTCCGGCGTTCAAGAGCTCCGCAAAGTCCGTACCAGCGAACTCATCACGAATCATGAGGTTCTCGTTCAGAGTTTGTGCGCCTCTGGCCCCTGTCCGCTCGGGTAACACAAGATTTGAAAGGGTTGTGCTATTTGACACCGACCGATGGGATGATGGTGCAGAGCTAAATGCTAGCCCAGAATTGGAGGCTGTGTCATTCACTACACCTAGGCCAAAGAAATGTGAGATCTTGCGGCCTGCGCTTGTGGCTCCCTGAGGTGCACTCAAAGAGTTGGTCCTGGAATGTGAAGGGGCAACCCCCGACTGAGGAGATGCGGGGGAAGAAGCAGAAGTAGTTGTGAAAAGATTTGTAAAGAAATTCCCGTTCTCGGAGGAGATAGAGTTACCTCGGGAGTGGTTAGCTGGCCGAGCAGAGGCCGGTGAGAGAGATGTGGAAGTAGACATCACGAAGTTGTAGAGTCTTTGCTCCTTGTAATTGTCGTAGTGATGGTCTGGGAGAGGTGAGTCTGGGGGGGACAGCCTAGTGGATATATATGCTGCCGCTGGTTCAGTGGTGCCATCATTGCCACTTTCTTGGGAGACATAGCCGTCATATTCGGCTGGTAGACTTCTACGCTTGGTAGGGTCAGGAGTAGTGAAGGTTCTTGACCGCGGTCTCGAAGTCGTGCTAGCCATTGTGCTTTAGGTTTCCCGGCTTATGGGAAACTTTACTTCGTCGCAAATAAAGTTAGAAAAGGCAAAGTAAAGGGCCCTGAGTAACAGGTACTTCGGGCGAAGGTTGTAGGAACAGGCCCAAATTTAGGTTTCTGTAAACTCAAATGCCAAATCCGTCGAGGAGAGTACAGTATATGTTTACAACTCCAGAAACCTTCAGGATAGTTATCGTGAGAGAATGACGGATTGAGTAGCTCGTCTGCCCTCGCCAGAGGAGAATTCAATTAGCCGAGCAAAAGGTAGAGCCGGTTTTGTCGTCTTGATGTCGAATAGTCGATAGGACTTCTGCTAGACAGATGTGCAATGCGGGTGTGAATCCGTTTGCAGGATGTTGAAAATGCACAAGTTGAACAGTAGAAAAAAGCAGCCGAGGAAGCTTTGAGGCGAGTTTTAGGCGACAATTAGTCGAATATGAGGAGTAAGACAGAGAGAGATACAAATATAACTGCACCCCTGAGATGTCGTCAATATATGCTGTGCAGATCCGAGATTATAGCCCGAATAAGATATTAGACCCCGCTGGAGGAGATTTGACCCTGTCGATGCCGATTGACAGCGGGAATAGTCGTTCCAAGCAAGAAACAAACCCCTTCTTGGTATCCACCTCCCCTTCTTCCGTAGTCGAAGACAGCCTTTGGGGATGAGAATTACCTGAATAGGCAATCCGACTGTTGACGCCTCTGGTAGAGATCGTTGGCTGAGAGTTTGTATGATTACCCAAGTCAAATAGCGTTGGCCGTTGCGTTGAGGTCTGCCCTGTCGATCCTCAGAGTATAAACAAGCCCAGCCGACCGGTTTTGAAGTTTGTTTGCGGTCTCGATCCCCTAACAAGATAAAAGCAGCCCAGGTCGATTTTTTCGATTGGAAGATGAGAAATCTTTGACAGCGGAACGCTATTAATAATATAAGGAAATACAAGAAAGAAAGAAAAAAGAGTTGGTCCGTGTGCTTTCAATCGAACCGATTAGATTCTATATAGCCTAGTAATCTTGACCGACGTGTCTACGCTTCTTAACCACGATCTGCTGTCCTGTCGTCGTTTGCGGATTGTGATAGAAGCCAAAAGCTGACTGGTCCAGCGGGTACTGATCGCGTCTATATCGAACTTTTCCGTGCGCTGTCCGCCTCTGACTGGTGTGCTTTTTTCTTTCCAAGTACTAAAATTGGGCGACGGACCGGGGAAATTGGTTGAGGGCTTTAGCTTGCAGTAGTTTCCTACGATTTCGGATGGTTGCAAGCGAAGGCGGGTTAGGCTGGGTAGTATACGACAGCGTCTTGTGTCTCTTCTTTTCTTTGTCTATCTGTAGGGGGTTACCGGCCCGGGTGGAGTGGAGTCAGGTAAAGGTGATTTTTCAGGATGAGATGCTGTCAAGTGGTTAGGTTATCGTGGTGTAGATATCATGCATGCGGTGTGATGTAAAAATGCAAGTTCCCATCACATCAACCGAGGTGCAAAAAGATCTGGAAGCTTTTTTTTTTCTGGTGAGATATGAGGATCCTCACAAGTATATAATAATTAAGCTAGTAGGGAAAAGAATGAAGAGAAAAAAGAGAACGATGAATAGGGAACAGGAACAAGAATGAGGGGAGCGGTTTAATTCTCCATCATACCCCGCCGCCCTATTTCTGGTGCTGTTTCGACGAAATTAATTAATTTGCAAGGCAGCTCATCGCATGAGAGGAAGCACGTAAATTGGGCGGGCTGGCGTTTTCAGACTCGGATTTTGTGGTGGTTGGGCTGAGAGTCAATAAGACCCAATCCAAGACCGGCGGCTGGGGGATACCCCTATTCGGCCTCTGACTGGTGGGAAGCCACAGGGGTAGCTTCTGGACGACCCAGTCAAAATCCAGGGTTGCCGTCCGGGGTCACTTGAGCTTGTGTCGCCGGCATCTTCTTGGTGTTTGCACGCGCAGGCATGTATTGGCGGGTTAAGAGCGGTGAGGATGCAAGATGTAAGGCACCATCCGCACCGTTATACTTGCTTGCTAAGTACCCATCAGCAGTGCAGTTTAGTCGTAAGGTAAAACAACAGTGCTGCAGTATGCGTGCGCACAGGATATGTGAGTTCATACTATGTCAGAGAAGCCTCAAACTGCCTGGAATCGGCTCACCCGTGTTCCTGTGTCGGGATTTCCATGCATCGCGGTTTCAGCATATCCCTTCATTCTCTGTCCAGTCCATGGAGTCTGATGCCAGAAATTCCAACAATTCCAGTAGTTGTTTCTTGCGGGGGGCGGGAATAGACTAGCGAGCATTCCGATGTTCCTTGATTGATTCCGTCCAGAACAATCCTCTGTAGACGGACAGACGGCACACCCCGCGTTGTTGGCACGGATGTTGTGTTGTTGCGTTTGACAGCATCCGAAAGTTGGAATGTGTTGTCAGAGTCGGGAGACCAGAGTCGAAATCGAGGTGCTCCCTTCGCCTCGCCTTTGCTGAGCATCTGACGGCCATCGACCACGTCCTTGTAAAATCAAAACTGTGAATCCCTACCCAGTAATGACCAGCACTTGGTACGTACATACTACCTGGTCGTTAACCTTCGCCCTGCATGTATGCATTACATAAATTACCGGACTTCAGAGTTAGAGAAGTCACAGAGCTCATGGTAGTGTGCCCTACACTGCATTTTCCAGCACATCAGTAGAAAAGCACACGCCCAGGCGATATATGCGTTGTCCGGCTCAGGCCGTAACCGTTACCTAACCTCCCCAGCATCCTCGAGCAGTAATATACCCCCAGGAATATCCCAACCTCATTACTCCACTACCAATGAGCTCCCAAACACCTTCCAAACGCTCCAAGTATGCCAACGATGAGGAGCGCAAAGCCGCCGCCCGTGAACGACAGCGACTCTATGCTGCCCGGAAGCGCGCCGAAGCAAAGGAGGCGAAACTGCGCGAGTCCCAGTCTTCCATTGATGCCGATGTTCCTCTCGTGAGTGTCAGTGTCGCTGTCGCCATTGCGCCCGACGTCGCACCCGACGCTCCTTCGCCTGTAAAGAAACGTGCTCCTCAGAAGCCTGTGACCGGAAGTACAGCAGCAGAGACAGTAACGACCAATGCTCCTGTAACGCCGAGAAAACGTGTCAGTCGTCGCAAGAATGATGAGAACGGAGAGGTTGTTGTAATTAATACCAACAACGCGGTCAACATTGCCCCTGTGCTCAACCATCTGGCAGACCCCCTCGAGTCGAAAGAATTGAATATCAAACAGGAATTTTCTATCCCTTCGATAGCACACTCATTTTCTGAGCCATTGGTTAGTATAATTCTGTATAGTAAACATAATTTATATGTATATCTACTCAATTACGTAGCCCTTATATTAATGTGCCATCCATTTCAGAATGTCGACTCATTTATCCCGCCATCTCTACGCCCTACGGATACTCTTCTTATCCCACCACAACCCTCTCCGATCTCTCAACTCCACTCCCTCCCGATAACACCTTACGCAATTTTTCATATTCCTGGAAACCCTGGCCTTATCTCCTACTACAGAAACTACCTCACCGATCTCTCCTATCTTCTTTCCGATATTCCAGGCTGCGAGTTCACTATCTTCGGAGCATCTCTGGGTGGATTCAATACTTCTCGGGATCCAAATACTCAACCCTCCTTCGTATCACTCCAGGAACAGATATCTCGACAAGTAGAAATTATAAACCACCTACTTACTACCCATCCAGCCCTAAAAATTATAATAACTGGCCATAGTCTGGGAGCCTATCTTCTTCTCTCGCTTCTTCACGACCTCTCACTCCACAACCCACCTTTTAGGTCAAGGGTAATAGGAGGAATAGGCCTCTTCCCCGCACTAACACACCTGGCAAAGTCAAGCTCGGGGAGAACGGTCACCCCATTTATAAATATCCCAGGTGTCTTACCATTTTTGGTGATTCTAGCAAGGGTGCTGGTTGTGTTGATACCCGCATTCGTATTAAACTTTCTGATGAAGGTATTAATGCCAGCACATGAGCAAAGTGCAAGAGATGTGACTTTATCGTTCCTAAAAAGCCCCCTAGGCGTCAAGCAGGCGTTATACCTTGGTCGGGATGAATTGTTGCATATTAAAGATGATGAATGGGCCTCAAGTGTTTGGGGCGAAGAAACGGGTAACAACAATACGGAACTGATTTTCTATTTTGGGGAAAAGGATCATTGGGTATCCGATGGTGAAAGGGAACGGCTGATCGAGCGAAGGGGCAGAGGAGGTGTCAGGTGGACGGATAAAGACGGGTCTGGGGTCGTGCAGGGTAGGTGGAAGCCGAAGATGATGGTTTGTGAAGAAGGTGTAAGACATAGCTTTTGTGTTTGTAAGTAATCCTTTCTATAACTTTGGGCTAATGATATGGTTTGCTAACCCGGTGTAGCAACTAACTTTTCTGAGTTGATGGCTGAGAAGACAGCAAGATGGGTGGAAGAGATTGTAGAGAAGGACAGGAGTGGGTTATAATTAATACCTTCTCATAGACTCACCTGTCTCAGCACTACATAACTTTCGAGCATTCTCTATCGCAATAGCATTTCAAGTATCCGTAGCATCAATAACCACATGTGATATGAGCACAAAGCAAAGTTTAAATCTGGGCCTATTGGTACACTGTTGCATTTTTATAACCTTTGTGTTGCCAGTAGACATGTTACACATGAGGACACAAGGTACCAGCCTCAAGATGCCTCTCTGCAGCTATGTCAGTAGCCTATGATAAGGTCAAGCCCCCAGATGCAACATGGAATCGGCAGTTTAATACCCCTTTGTCTCCTAATTTTACTTTTGAAGGAGAATATTACCCAGCCACGTTGTCCTCCTCACATAACTACTCATTTATAAGCATATAAACCCACGGCCTATCCAACCGTGTATCCTATCCATTATAACAGGCGTCAAGGCCTCTTGACTTTTTGATTTTTAAAAAAATAACACTGTGTCTATTAGTCGAACTGGTAGGCTTTCGCCTGATCGAATCTTTAACAAGCCAATCAGGTACGGTAGCTAGGGGCTAGGCCTATAGGAGGTTCTTTGAGTATGTGCATACAGTGTAACCATTGTAGACGATGGTAGATTCCTAAAGATAGCTGCAGAAGGCGTTATATACTCGCTCGTTACATAATTTGGTAGTTAACTTAGGTTTTTATATCCTGACATGACAATATGATGCTACATTTCGAAGACATTGCCTAGTTAAGCAATATTAACATTGCATCGTTATACATGTACGCGGCACAACATGGATTGTTAACGCAAATCCAAACTGCTCCAGCATCTTTGTGGAGGCCAGCCTACAAGGCCACCCAGTACTGAATTAATCTGCGGACACAGTACAGATACTTCCTTACGATGGATGCAACCGAAAATAGAATGACAAAAGTACTAACCCTCTGTAATTATAGGGTGCTCTCAGAACATTGGTCCCATTGTCATATCCCGAGCAGGTAGCCTTCAGCAACGTCAATACTTCTACAGGAAGCCAGGCGAGTGGCCACAATTGTTTTTTTTTTTTTTTTTTTTTAGAGGTTAGAGTGGACAACCTTCCACCCAGGTTTCCCCCTGCTCACTCTGTAGTTAGCGATCCTTATTTCGCTCTGTATGCTATCAATCCAAGGACGGGCGGCACTATCTAGAAAGACTGATTTTGCAGCTCGCTCTATATACTCTGTGGCCGTCTCAAGATCCCTCAAAGATTCCGAATCTTTGTAACGCCAGAGATGATATTCCGCAAGATCCCCTATTAAGAGCAGATATGGTTGATTAGAGTATATCCTATATTCTGGTGTTAATTCAGGTTCTCTTTCCCGTGCAATCCATGCCGACTCATTCACGATCCGGATAGCGTTGTCGATATCTTCTATATTTCCAAGGAGGTCGTACCGATGCCGGTAAAGCTTGGCGATGGTACTCCCAAGCTGTATTTGTATATCAGCATCCTGCATCCTTCTTTTGCGGTAATCCAAATATTCCCCGCAGTCCGTCTGCTTTGAGATCTCATAAGCGGATATCGCACTGTTTAGCGCATCAATATCCTTATATCCAGATGATTCGAATAGTTCCTCGTATAGAGTGGCAGTTTGGTATGTCAACAAGCCCCGCGATGCTTTGGCGGCGGCAACTTCGCCGCTGTTTATCTGAGCTTCTGACGGAGCGATAGCGGTGGCTTGCTCGTACCATACCACCGCAGCTGTTAAGTCATCAATGTTGCCGGAAATTTTATGTCGTTCTCTCAAGGCATCTGCAAGGCCGCTTAGCCATTCTGAAATTTCATCCTCACCAGTCGCAGCTGAAATAGCCTCTTCGGTGATAGAAATAAGTTTATCTAGATCCGTTGGTGATTTGGTCAGGGAATATCGTAACCCATAGCACGACGCAATTTTGTGCAGCAATAACCGCCTTTCAGGCGTGTCTTCCGGCATCATCGATAATTCCAGCTGCCGCCATGATAGCGCGATGTCCGCATCATCTACTTGCTCAGTGAATAGACAACGTGCAACATGTAATATCGAAAGACTTGTTATTGCTGTAATTCTTAAGGCTGAAAGGTCTTCTGCTTCGTCAACTTTCCGTTCATGAGCTTTGATTGACTCGTCGAACGGCGTCATGACCATTGTGGCATTCAATCGTTCCCAGACCAACTCTCTCATGGGAGTTACAAGGTATTTACTTCTAGAACTGCCTTCCGAGCCCCACCTAGGGTCTGAGGAGTCGCGATGATCGCCGATTTCACTATTATCCCCCGGATCCGCTGATGGTTTGTGGGATTGATCTTCCTTTGCCATGGCCCTATCGACTATCATTTGGAGTTGTCTGATCGTAGGATTCCGATTGCGACCATCTGGCACCTTCTCCATGAGCAAAACGTTGACACCAGCTAGTATTTGCTGACTATCGGTAACAGCGATACTTGATTTTCCGAATACTTTCGTAGTTCCCTGTATTAGACGAAAGAGAAGCCCCTCTGCCAGCTCCAGGCGTTCTACGCTGCCGTCGATAATGTATTCGACTGCAAGGTATTCTGTTGTACTTAGAGTTTTCAGATCCTCAACGCCGTATGCCTGTTGTTTCATGTCTACCAATTTTTCGAGGACTTTAATAGCCCTTTCCCTTTGATTGGTATTGATATAACCATCAATGAGGTCTTCCATGTATCGGAAAGTTCTTATCGTATCCTTATGTTTGATTCCGAGAACCTTGATGCGGGCGTTAACGATTTGAACGAGAAGTGTTTCGGCCGTGTTCCATTGCTTCAACTCGATATAAACTCCATAAAGTTTCTCAATGGTGTTAAGGGTTACTGGATTTTCCATCCCATAGACCCCTCTTTCCATGTACACGGTGAAAAGAGCGAAGAATTCGGCGTTGCCGTAATGCTTGCGTTCGAGACAGTGAAGGAATAAACCTTTCATATCCTGAATTACTAGTTGATGATCCGGCCCAAGAACAGCAGCTTTTTTCACAACATTGTATTTCCGTAGTTCAAAATTGTCATCGGGCGACGTTGCCTGGAGACCTGACAGCAGAGGTAGTCTCTTGAACCTGCTCATCGAGCTATGGAATTCGGGTTTTAGGGGTATTGTCATCGTCGAGACTCCTGTGGGGCTATCGTCCTGGCATCCGAGGGCGACTTTGAGAGAATTAACATGCTCTTCGAGTTCCATTTTCGCCGCTTCTGAGGATGGGTCTGGATGGCGTAAGACACGAATCTCTTGCACTTCAATCTCGAGCTCTTTGTGTATCCAGGCGGAAGTTGCTGCTGAGAAAAGCTCGTGTTCGTAGTAGCCACCAGGTTGCATACCCGATGTTCCGGGGTCTTTAGTCAGGTGTTTAGAGTCTATAAAGGTGATTTTCGTATTGTTGAAAGAGTAAAACGTGCCAGGGTCTGATTCTAGCATATCTATCAGAAACTCAAGGGCTTCGGGAGGTTGATCCGCCTTGTCAAGCCAGATGTTGCATTTCTCTTGGTCGCGGAGCACACCGAAACCCTGTTGGTAGCAGAGTGCTAATTCGTATGCAGCTTGCTCTCTGATTTTCTTATCAAGGGATTTCGTCCGGGTCTCTATACAGTGGAAAATGGCCTTTTTAGTCTCAGTAGGGCAGAATCTAAACTGTAATACCATGGCGACCAGCTGTTGTATGTTAGCACCAAGCTTCAAACGGATCCAGTTCTGCTGGAAGACTTACGCTGAACTTTGCCTCAGACCTTAGCAGAGCAAACTTCCCATACTCTTCTATCAACGGTAATGTTTTTCTATTCATAAATCCTATTGAGTTAGCTCTCTCATTATAACTAAAGCCCTGACTGACGGAGTTCTAAGCACATACCCAGTAAAGTTAAATACACTAGGAAGTGTATTTATTTCCATTCTCCTTTGGCAGGAGTCTCGCGAAAAACAACTTACGAATAAGAACTCAAGTTCAAAAAGCTCTCTAGGAATATGGGACTTCCGTATGGTTGGTAAGAACTCTATCAAATCATCTTCCACCAATTTGCACAAATTTTCATTCTTTTTCAATTTATCAATCAATTGCAACTCTTTAAGTCGAGGATCGTAGTCTGGCTCGGAAGATGCTTTGTCTCTGAGCTCATCGTAGAACAGGAGCCAGTAGCAAAGAAGTCCATACGAAAAGAGATCGGCGGCCTTTGCCTGTTCGAAGGTAACCGTTGGGTTCTCTTCAATTTCTGGTGCAGTCCACGGCCAAGATTGTGGGAGGGTAATTCGAACATCTGTTTGCTCTTGGGCAAAAATCGTTGAGTATCCAAAATCTGTCACCTTCGCGGAAAATTCATCATCGTTGTTTTTGAATATAAGAATGTTATTCGGTTTAAGGTCCCCATGTATTGCATCTATCAAATGGCATTAGCTTTCGAAGCCTCCCTCTGGAAACTACCGTATGGCTTTAGGAGGGTTATGGCGCTCACAGCAAGTGTGCATTAGGTTAACTGCATTTCCAATTTCATAACACAGTCTCGCTTTTGTACTGAAGTCTAAGGCCTTCCCTTCATCAGTTGTCATAAAATGCTTCAGATCTCCATACTCAGTTTTCTTGAAAACTAAGACGGGCCAAACTTCGTCGTATACGTTATCCCAAGCAATTCCTTTCAAACTATTGATGTTTGGATGTTGTTGCACAACTGGATGCCCAAGGATATAGACCTCTGAAATTAATGCCTGAAATATTTTGTTTCTGTCGGCTTCGTATCTAGACCCTTCGCGCTGAAATCGCTTGAACGCAAGGCACAGCTTATGACCCAAAGATGTTTCGGCTGTTACGCTTTGGGATATCCGGGCAGTCCCACCCATGCCGATATCAGATTCTTTATCCCAACGAAAAGGGATTATATCAATTCGTCGATGTTGTGCAATAGCAAGGAAGTCAATTAGATCATATAATTCTGATTTAGGGCTTGTGGAGACTGAAGCGCTGCAAGTGAAAACACCACCATTATAGTAAGAAGTTAGACCATCTATGTATTCACTTTGTGAGTGTTCGATATCTTCGAATCCATTAAAGCCAGTCTCGAAAGGGCCGTGGCTCAACTCTGGACTGCCTCCTGCTTTTTGCTTCCCCTTTTCTTTTGATGGTCTTTGATAGAATTCCGTCAACTCTGCTTTGAAGGTGCTGCATTTGGGAGCCCAAGGGTCTTTATTGGCGGCGCTCTCAAATTGTTGATGAGTTTTATGTGCAGAATCAGGTGCACTTCCAGTCCGACTTATGTTTAAATCAGAGGCTCCATCAACAAGCTCCGAGCCAGAATCGGATAACCTTGAGGGGCTGCGTAGTGGCTCTTCTGAATTATATTTGTACTCGGTTCTGAGAAAAATTCTGTCTGGCGTGTAGAGAAACATGATGGTATTCGCAGCTTGTGGCGCTAGCGCTAGATTGATTAATTGAGTTTGTGCCTGAATATTCGAATACTTATGAACTATATAAATGTAGATAGTCGCAAACTGATTGTTTTCGTTCTCAGAGCTCTGTGGTTTTGATCAAATATATTACGCGGGCGACTTTCGCTATTTGAGAATCTTGGGCACTATATATCAACTATCCGAGCCCTTGCCGTTCGTAGTCTAAAGTTTCTGTGGACAAACGCCCCAGTGCTTTTCGAGGCGAAGGATGCATTTCTTCTCAGCTCGCCAGCGCTCCATGCATACTGTGCCCCTCGCTTGCGTTAGTGTAGATCGTATATACGATGACCCAGGCACACAGCAGCGTAAGATATAGTATCGAACGTAGAAAACTCAGGAATACCCCGCCCAAGGCTCAAAAGTCCTGCAGATGATATACATTTAGCTAGCCTCTTGGCACCTCGGTACGGCTGATAACCTGTTTTTGATATCGTGATATTTGATCTTGGTATCAGGAGTTTACGCTATACTACATACTTTTTTCGGTTGTGCATGTGGTTATTTTCTGTGGATCTGTGAAGAAATTGAGGATCTAAGAAAAAAAAAAATTATCAGATGAAGATGAATGCGCATGTCCATATATAGATTGCATAAATTAAGGTAGCTAGCTCAAATTTTTGCCCTCCCCGATACCGTACAACTGGTTCGAAGATATGGCTGCAGCAATCCTCACATAACGGATGTCAGCACTGCATCTAAGGCATATTTGCATTGGTTATGGCGACGTCTATATACGTGCTACAGCGCTGAGCTGCCCCGCCGCGTGAACCGATTGAAACTTAACGTCATTAACCCCGCGCAGCTGCGTTTCCCACCCACCCAAGACTGTTCACGAAAGATATCTCCAACAACAAAATGTGTTGTTACCTCAATACCACATGGCCACATTATAGTTCCGAACATTAATATTATATCTATCATTCGATAGATTCATAGCTTCAGTAATTTTGTTCTAGGCGCCCCCAAGCACCTTTTATCCTAATTAAGACGCGCATATCGGTGGATAAACGCACAAGATTGGGTGTCTATTACTTTTGGAGACTCTAGTCAAGACAATTAGGCCGTCTAGCAGCATAGTTCCATGGTTCAATCGATCGGTTAGCTCAACAATCAATTGACGGTCACAGCTAAAGACCTGTACATCTACATATAGAATTAACCAGCTGTCATAGCCCTCCATGTGTGGGCTCTGCACCCGTCCCTATATTTATGAACACGCTATAGCACCTATGAATTCAGCATTAGGGAAGTCTAGCCGAAACATCGAGATCAAACAATGGCGTTCTGAAATTCGGATAAGGTTATTCGATCCCAACCTGCATACAGGATAGCCAGATCGCAAATACTCTAGTTCGGCGGTCGATCCCGCTGCCATGGCCATCAAACATAACCTCCTTCCCTTCCCGTTACATTAATTCAATATTCCCTTGGATATTATAGAGCTACCCGGAGAACTTGCCCATAGGACCCTCAGAATTGAGTGTATATAATAGCAATCATGACTTCTATTGTTATTTCAAGACCACCATACCAAATTTCCGGCCGACTCTATGTCCCGGAGGCGCCAACGACGAACTACTCCCCAGCTATAATAATTGTGCCACCGTCGAACGCTGTAAAGGAGCAGTTTCCGTCAACATATGCACGCTTGCTCTCTCGGCGCCCGCATAACTTCTACACAGTGTGTTACGATCCCTCACACTTTGGCGCTTCCGGTGGAAACCCTAGGTATTTAGAAGATCCGAATGCAAGGGTAGCAGACATCTCAGCTATTGTGGACTACTTGATGAGAGAGGTTAGAAGAGTGGACAAACAGAGGATCGGGGTAGTGGGAATATGCGCTGGCGGTGGTTATGCTATTGCAGCTGCGAAGAAAGATTGGAGGATTAAGGCTGTCGCCACTATCAGTTTACTCAATATTGGAGACTGGTTTAGAATTGGTTGGGAAGGAAGGGAGCCGGTAGAAAAGCATATGGAAACGATGAAAACGGTAGGAGAGGAACGAAGAAAAGAATTGAGAATGCGGCCATCTTCATCTAGCTCTGGGGTTTCTGGGATTTCTTTAGGGCCAGGTGTTATCTCCTTACCTTCAACACCAGTCGATACTAGAAGGAGTGTAACACCAACTTTCGATACCTACAGGCGACCATCAACGCCTACGAGTCCGGGGTTTAGAGAACTATATACCGGAGCAGAGGATGAAATGGGGAAGATAGTACCATTCATAGCCCCAACTCACGAGAAATCACATACGGATCTCCAAGAATTGACGGAATATTATACAACACCCCGCGCATACCACCCTAGGGCTGAGAACAAACTACTACAGCAAAGCCTGCCGCTGATATTGACTTTTGATGCTTTCGATTTTGTTGAATCTTTTTTGAAAGCGCCGGTGTTTTGCATCATCGGAGGTATGGCAGGGAGTAGATGGCATACAGATAGACTTGACATAATGTTGAGGCGAGGCAGTCAGAATGGTATCAGAGGTGTCGACAAGATGGTAGTTGTAGAAAGTGTGGGACATGTGGACTTTTTTGACGGTTTTGAAGAAATCGATCGAGCAGTGGGCGATATTGGAGGTTGGATGCGAGCGAAGTTAACTAGCCTATAGCTACTCAAGTACTTGGTTAAGTGCCGTTATAAATCATTGGCACATTTACGGCCAACAACTTCCAAGACCGGGGCTATTTTTTACATGTTATATTATACAATGCAATATATGTAATGTAGAAAGGTTACGAGACTCGAGACAGCATGCTGCAGAAGCAGCGCTACCCTCAGGCACTAAAATGTGTTGTTTTTCCCCATAAGATTCTGTGGCTTCACACGAACCCCTCGGCGAAGGTACCTTATAAGCGTGTATAAGTCCGCACCATGGAAAGACTTTCATAGTCGGAATCTAGTGTAATTGTTTTATAGCCAATGTGCTCCTGTACATACCAGTACATAGGTATATTTTCGATATAATAGCACTCAGTTGGGGTTTTTCAGAGTTTGAGATTAGGTGATAGAAGCTAGAAGAGTGCAACTTGGTAACTTTGCTTTGGCGAATATTATTTAGCTCTAAACTACTCCAACTCAAGGGCAATATATATAGCCTTATGTTGGATTTCGAAAACGAATACGTACCTCTTAGCTTAGCTTAGTATGCATCGAGATTCTCTTGCAGTTTTCAGCTTTGCTTCCGAATACCGTATGCGACAGGCAAAGCCATGAATAACATACACCTATTGATCAATTGATATATCTATCTTATCTTTATCGTCTCAGCTTCTCGGGTGGATGGATTGGCAGTGGTGGAGGATAAGGTCGAAAACATATACCGTAAATATAATTAATAAGCCTAGCCTTAGCCCGAAGCCCCAGCGTACATGAAGGATCAATTACTGAGAACAAAGACATCCGCTAATCGGCCTCAAAGCTATTTCCAGTTCAGAATCTATACTTAGTTCTCCCTGGTCTACCCATACGCATATCTCGCCCCGCGCAGCTCTCAAGCCAAATGGAGACAACAGCACAGCCACCGAATGCCTGCCAGCTTCTGAGCATGCCAACGGAAGTTTGTCATACCGTAATTTCTTTTCTTAGTACTGAAACCCAAGCAAACTTTGCGAGATCCTCTAAAAGATGTTACTACCTCTCCTTTCCAGTCCGCTGTCGAGGGCTCATTATCTATGATGATGATAAAGGCGAGAGGATTCGACAGTTTACGAAAGGCGGTTGGCTAGAGCCCGCGAAAGAGTGTGTTCGGTAAGATATCTCGGCGTCTCCATCCAGATTTTGCCAGAGAGATATATCTAATTTTCTTCATCGAGTAGCTCTATTAAATTCAAGTTCAGAAAGATCGGTAGCTTGCTTTCAACACTGTCTTGTATCGATGTCTTTCCAAAGGTCAATCGCCTGGCCATTGAATTGTCCGGAACTGACGGCCTCGAAAGAAACCTATATATATCCACCATTTCTTTGCTATCTGAGCTGCATAGCTGTAGGGACCTAGAGTATTTGACTCTCAAATGGGTCCGCTATCCTAGCAGAGAACGTCAGTTCGCCCTTCCCGCGTACTTAACTACTCTTGCTCTCCATGCCCAACCTACGGATACAGAAACCGATTGCAAATCCCAGGAAGGAACTGGTTCCAGCATTTGCGCTACTGATATGGCGACTAAGAGCACTAATCCAGAGTCCTTTCCGAGTTCCTCATACTCGCGAGAAGAGCAAAAGACTTACTCCGAGATCTTCGCCCTACTAACACAAAAAGAGCAAGATTTCTTGGGCCCTTTCGTCCACAATAAAGACCTCACCTCGAAGCTAAAAGAGTTGTCGTTTCCAAGGAATCTACGGTTCTTGGATATTGACATTCCCGATGCCCAAACCTCCCATTTTTTGTCATTCTTTAATTGCAAGGCAAATATAAAGCTTTATTTAAAAGACACAACGGCCCTAATCACGGAACCCTGCCGACCAGCAGTTAAAATCAAATTCCCAACCGTCAAAGGCCTTTCCATCTCGTTTACACAAGGAGAAATAGACTCCAGACTCCGGGGCACGTTAAAACAGTTTCCAAATCTTGAGTCGTTAACAATACTCCACCAACGTAATGAAGCCTACGAAGGAATCTGGATGCAATTACCTGACCTCCCAAATCTTCAAGACATATCCTTGCCGTGGCCACGGAACCGGCATAATCGAATTTTATATGTTAAATTTATTGAGTCTGACATCAAAGGTCGGTTTCAGAGGGGCGAATTCAGATCGCTCCGATCAATAAGGCTTTTTAAACCGCAATTAGAAAGAGGAAGTATAGTCGGCTCAATATCTATATATAGCCATAGTAACGAAGCTAGTCACACCGAAAGATGGGTATTCAGGTGGAGAGACGACCCCCCTGACTATCACGACTTGGCGATATATCCAGACGAAGGTTCAGGCTCATTGGGGATCTCAGTGTCTGCGCCTGTGCCTCGACGAGCTTTCGACTTTGTTGGAAGTTTCTAATAGTTTATAGCACTATAGTGTAGGCTATGTAGCCATAGGCAGTTGCTAAATGGGATTACGGAGAAGGGGGGGTGGGGCTTCAGTATGCGGAGCAGATATTCGTGGAAATTTGAAGCGAGAGCAGGCTGGAAAACCTTTGCTGCAGATGAACAGGCTGCAAACCGATCAAAGCTGGCTGCACTACAGGCCGTCACAGGTGCTTCTTTGGTTTGCGGTAAGGTTGAACAATTCATTTTCTGGAGCTATAATTATTAACCTAAAAGAACAACAATATCACCGTCCACGAAAGCCATCATTGGGTATTCCAACACCCTTTCGAAACGTCTCAAATTTGAACTTTTATAGCATTGAATGAGGACCTTGTTTATTAACGTATTAATTATTAAACCCCTAAACTGATATCAGTTGTAGGACGTTCGTGTTCTTGGGAAACCAAACTTATCAACCGCACCGAATAGTGTATGCAGAGGGACCAGGGTGGAAAGCTAGCGCTGGAGCCAGACTAGCGTAGCTAACGGCACATCGAATCCTTGGGTACTCACTCTAGGCGATCTTAATTTGGCTTAGTTGGTAGACGGGTGGTACGGAACTGTTTGTTGGATTTTAAACCTAACACAACTTTTAGGAATTGACCCACTCAACCGACTTCCGGCTTACCTCTCGATGTCTACACATTTAGCAAGCTAAGCCGCCCCGACGCATAAATTTCGCATTGATATGCCCAAAACATCCTGACAGGCCTGGCAACTCTTTGGTCGAGGTTGTAGCCGAGAATGTGCATACATTCACCTGCAAGCCAAAAGGAGAGGGCAAACCCGTCCGCATAAAGACGGGGATCATTGCAAAGAGTCGGCCCATTAATGCGTCATATCATTGAGGAAAAGATGGCCATTTCAACTGGGACGCTTATAAAGTAAATAATTCCCCAAGAAAGGATTTAAAATCGTAAAAAAAGCTCCATCCAGTTCTTATATCTGTTTATTTGTTTTTTCCGGCCTCAAAATTGATACCCAATATTAAGTACGTAATGGATGACAAAACCAGTACATTTGACGGCCGGCCTATTAAAAAAGGACTGTACCCGCATCCTCTTGATACATTCTCGAGACCTCTTTTGTATCGCGAACAGTGTCTTCGCAAGTTCTCTGCCCAGTTTCGCGAAGAAAAGGATTGGACCGAAAAACTCAAAGACCGAAGTTTTGTTGCCAACAAGTTTAGAGAAGCTGCTTCTGTGGATTGCGCATTATTTGACGAAAAAATTCAAATATGGAGCAAAGAGGACGTCGAACTTGTGTATAAGGAGTTGACAGAAGGATATAAACCATTTGCCGAAAAATGGAGGAAATCCGGACTCCAGCCTGATATAGATGGCGTATGGAGGACGGATAATTTTGTTGACGAGAATTTAAGACAAGAACTAGTTAAGGGTTAGGATATCTCAAACTCTAGTTTGCTATCAGTACTAAAGATATCATAGCCGCAGCTACTCTAGAAGCTGATCCGGAGAAACCATGGCATTCGGTAGTTGGGAGGCAAGTCTTGGATCTCGTACACCCATGCGACTACCCTATTGTGTATGGCCGCTCCAAAACAATCGACGGTGAACCCGTCGAAGCACCGAGATATCGAGAGCCAAATCATGGGGACTCGACCGACTATTACGCTTCAGAAAACCATTACTCCGAAAAGTTTTGCTGGTTACCCTCGGAATTTGAGATATCACCAAACGGAGAAACGAAAATTGCGTCATATGTCAATAATTTAACGTCGACAAAAGAGAAAGAATTATTTTACCCGATACTGGAAAAGATATTTTCCAAATTTGTACCTTTGTTCAACCATGCCCTCGCAGATTTGAAGCGGGAAACCCACGAACTAAGGCGGGTAGAATACCAGGAATATCGAGAACAGCAGAAATCAATTTCCGGGAAGACTGTTTCAGAGGATGTGTATAAAAAGACAAGGGATAGACTCTTCAGGCAGTTCGAAAAGGGCGAAAAACTCACTGCGGATGTGATAATAGAACCCGAAACTCCAAACCTATTTAAAAGATTTGTTCCCTTTCATAAAAGAACGGAAACTTTGTTTGGAGGGAACCCCCCAAGTTTCGTGTGGGAACCGCCTCCCGAGAGCCTCCTGCAAAGCATTAAGCTTGAGGGGACTACAGTTAAAGTAATCGTCAAAATGGCAACATTGATATTGACGCCGGAGAAACCACAATCGACTGGAGGGCCGTGGCATGTGGAGGCATTGAAGGTATTTCACCTAAGATTTTATAACATGCGGTAACATTACTCTGACCAGATAGAACGAACGAATCGTCGCGGCAGGAATTTACTACTACGACCAAGAAAACGTTACTCCTTCTTCACTGGGATTCCGCCGAGCGATTCGCGATATGTCGCTAGCTATGGAAGGGGAGTGCCAAGGTTTGTCTGGGATGTATAATGCTAGGCGTCAAACTTATAGTCGGGCTGCTCAAGAAATGGGTAGTATTGCTACTAAGGTAATTATATAGATTGGGATTTACTAACGAGACCAGATTTACCTATATATCGATATAAAAACCCGTTTCTGGGGGTATACTTGTGATGGTACTGATGTTATACTATAAAATAGAAAAATCGAGCAATCGTATTCCCAAATATTTATCAGCACAGAACCCAACCTTTAGAGTTGATCGACAAGACCAAAAGTGGCTACCGCAGGATACTAGCATTCTTTATATGCGATCCTTCAGGGCTACATGAAGTAAGTGCCTATAATCTAAGATACACAAACTCTCCGCGAGCGTAATTAAGCAGCGCGACCGACTGATATAATTTCAATCGTTGCTCAATTGGTAGATCCCCACAACAAGAATTATTCCACCACAGCAGCCGGGTGTGCGTTCTGCTGCTATGAAAAAACTTCGCGAGAGTGGAGTTCTGAATATGCCCTTCAAACTCTTGGAAACAATCAATAAAGACTTACCCTCAACCATATCTCGGGAAGACAATGAGAGATACCGGAGGGAACTGATGGAAGAACGCACGAAGCTTAATGGAAACACTCGAGCATGATACACCATGATATACATTTTAGTGTATATATACAGCCTTCCCGGGGGCAAAGGCACTAATAATAATAAGTTATATAGGGTTTACTTAATCCGTGAAGTTAACCTGCCCTCCAGCTTCGTCCATGTCAAATGGTTCGTGGTGTAGAGGATTTATTCTAATACCTGCCAGTTTAAATTTGCGGATTCAGTTGACCTACTAATCCAGTATTGGTTAGATATAGGATTGGCTCTATAATTATGGACCAATGCTGGCTACAAAAAAACTATAAGACATCATTATCATAGATATTGACCCATATTTCTTTGAATAAGTCCTAAAAAACATACATATAACTTTAATTCTTGGTTCCTTAAGCTAAGGACGTGCGTATATTAGGATTCAGAGTATACCTTGCACTGCATTTGCAAATTTGATGGATTATATTACTGGTAAAACTTTGAAACTCATCATTTCATCGCCTCTTTAAGGGCGCACTCAGTTGCAAGCGAGTTATTAATAATAATACACCTAATTACGGGAGCCAATATAAAGTAAAAATTCAAGAACATGATTAAACTATCTGGTCAGAGGCTGTATGTTATGTCGAAGCACAGAAGACTGTTGCGTTTCAAGTAGGTCAACGCAAAATAGTTTTAAACCAGCACGTGTAACGATGAACGGGCTGGCAGCCTCATGTAGTTCTTAGGCCTCCTTGTACATGTATGGTAGCTCGCTTTGGGTCGGTTACTCTAAATTAATTTCGAAAATCAAGGTGGCTTTTAGTACTCAGTTATTTTTCGATTATATAATTATATATAATTACCCAGGTACTAGGGCCGTAAGACACCTCTCAACGGCTCGCAGTTTTAAGTTCACCGCAATTCATTACAATATTGATGCCTGGGTGTGGGGGATAATACTACTATATATCGACATAGCTTTCTACCTACCTACCTACCTACCTATGGGTACTAATTTTGACTGTCAAAGTTTCCCAGATAACGCAGATGCACGTTCCGAAAAGATTTTATGGGAAAAAAAAAGGAAAAAAAAAAAGAAATCGAAACCAAACCGTTTCATAAGTTCTGTTCAGAAAGATAGAAGATAATAGGTTGTGGTTCGGAGATAGGCCACCCTTCTGGATTGGCCCGGGATACCGAATACACTAGCTGCGCAAGTGGCACGAGCACTGCACTTGGAATTTGAGGAGTTCTTCATAACCAAGATTGACCACGTGTCATAATGTACATATACGAGGTAAGTGGTACTTGCCACGCCCATGTACCTGTCTGCATAACAATAAAGGTCATTAAAACGCCGTGAGTTCATGTGAGAAAGGATATAGACCCAGACTGACGATTTTCAGGCTAGGCAGGGCTGGTCCCGGGTACAAAACCATCAAAGCATACCCTGAATTGGCGCTTCAATGTAAAGTCGCAAGGTGCGAGGCTATATATATATATTTTACTTCATCGAGTATACCATAGCCAAAATGCACGCAGTGGTATAGCAGAGCTTTGATTCTTTTGCAATGCAGCAATAGCTGTAGAAGAAAAATTTAGGTGCCAACGTACCAATATACATTATACTTGAGATACTTATTTCCTGTTATTTGGGATGGCAGTTCGACACTGTTATACTATCAACACTGTGGCCCTGCCTTTAGACCTGCCGCACTTTAGCACCAATTGATCGATTTTTTGGTTCAAAGCTCGGAAGGTGTTTGAAACATCGGCGATAATCCCTATTTATAAGAACGTCATGAACTACGAGACTATAGCTTGTGTAATGAATATTATCATTTTATCTCAAGCAAACGAAACAACTGGCGGTGTTATCGATAGGAATGGCTGTGAATTCATAAAAAAACAAGACTCAAATCCTCAATTCTCACTCATCTTCTAGGTTGTTGTTGGCAATACAGTACCGACAATGCAGTCAGCGCAGCCTCCAGAATCTAAAGTTACGTAGCCTTGCATTCGCAATGCTTAAGTGCTGACCCCTGCGAGGAAACGCAACCGACCTACGACACATTAGTCCTCAACACCCCAGCTCGGGTCTTCAACACCATCCTGTTGGAGAAAATCGATCTTTGATGACAA
Organism: Orbilia blumenaviensis; assembly: GCA_036872755.1. Classification (NCBI taxonomy): domain Eukaryota; kingdom Fungi; phylum Ascomycota; class Orbiliomycetes; order Orbiliales; family Orbiliaceae; genus Orbilia; species Orbilia blumenaviensis. The sequence continues at coordinate 2,816,612 of JAVHNS010000004.1, read as the reverse complement.
TTCCGGAAAGAAAAGAAGAAGAAGAAGAGGAGGTGTTTTTTTTTTTTTTTTTTTTTTTTGAAAGCTATCGTTTTTATACAGCGTGGCATCTTTGAGGCAGGAAACTCTGACCCTATATATATACTCCTGGCTATGCATATGCAACGAATTTCTTGTGTTGGAATTGAATCTTCAGGCGTGAAGCCCGGTGCTTGATTTTTGAGCGGGCCTGCCCTAGCTTCATTTATCGCGAGTCCGCGGCGTCCGCCAAAAGGAACCTGCTGCTCTTATGTGTCTAGCCAATCGCAGGAGTAGAGGTGGGCAGACAGGATGCGACTGAACGCGCGGCCTTTTGAATTTGAATTGAGAGGCTCACCTCCTTGGTCTGCCTGCGTCTCTGTGCCGCAGCAGCGCAGAATGCTGGATGGCTGGGTAGTCCCCGGTAGTTTCTCGTATTGAAAGGCTACCTATCTGGCGGTATCATTTGATTGAAACTTATTTACGCAAGAGGGATACTGTCTCCCACTTTGTAATATATATCCCACTATTTTCCAAAAATTCTAAAGAGAATCTTTTGTCAGCAACTTTCGAAATTTCAAGCCGCTCATTTCGATGAACACAATTTACAACATTATCAACACTTTCAGATTCAAAATTATATTTCGTACTTCAGCTGATTAGTTTAACCAGAGCCTTTTCGATCTTGTTTATTGTTCTTTTAAAGGGACGACAAAGGGCGCAGAGGAAATATTCCTTAAGATACATTAGAATGTCGGCGCCAGCTTATTCTAAACTCCCCACTGAGGAACCAATGTCCCCAGCCGGTATTCCCACGCCGGATTCCCCAGTCTATGTCGAGTCTCCTTCCGCCCCACATACTGTCCCCCCTACAGTCTCAAATGTCATTCCAGTCCTTCCTCCAAGCTATCCGACAGTTCACCGGCCGCCTCCACCAGGCTCCATCTGTACTACAACCGAGAGCAGCGATGATGATGTGAAAACAATCAATATAAATATCACCATTAACATCCCCAGCAGCTTCAAGTTTCCCTGCTTCCGCCGCCACTGCAGAAGGGATCCCGCATATGCTACCAGCACTGGAACTCAGATTCCTCGCGCTGAAAAAAAAAGGCGGTTTCTTACTGTCTTGCTAGCTTTTGTAAGACCTCCTAGAATTAGGATATATTAAAAATGCCACCTTATAAAAACCACCATCCTAACACTATTGGCAGGCGTACTTTACCTTCCTTCTGTGTGCTGCGGTTGCCTGGGGACTTAGGAACAAACACCATATCACGGAATATTCGCCAGTGCCTCTCGGCATCGCTACCCTCACTGCGCCTATCGAGCTCTTCATCGTAGGATCTACTATCCTTATAGCTCGAAGGTTTAGTGAACATAAGAGGCCAGGACCCGTGTTCGCAATGCTTTCAGTTGTATGTTTTAACCTATTCGTCCTCTTGCCTTGCAAATAATAAGTCATATATTTACCAGCACTGAGTTGTAAAACAGATCCTCGCGACGCTTTTCATTCTCCACGTCGTCATTATCATTATCGCAGCTGGACCGTGGACTCATACTTTCGGCTACGGTTGGTATTATGCCTCAACTATGAAGCCTGTCGTCGGTCTTACCCTCTACAGCGTTAGCGGTATGACTGCTGTCAAGCTTCTTTTGGCAATCTGGACGCTTAAGCGTCTATCACCGAAGAATGGTGCCTTAAAGACGCATCTCAGGGCGTTCCGAGACGAGTTTAGGCAGTGTGTGGGTGAAGAATCCAACCAAGCTGAGGAGGGTGATGCGAGGAGATCTCAGGAAGGAAGTGTTTTCTTAGCCTAATGACGCGAAATAGGCTATACAGCTTGAAAACCCTGGACAGAGAGCTTTTATGAAGGCCATTCTTGCAGGGGTATACATTCTGAGACCATTTACTTGTCAAGTTCTTGAATGAAACCAGATGTATAGGGGAATATGGTATTTCTATCAGTTTGATATATGATGTTATTCAATTATTGTCGCTCGCTCATCTCACTCCTCCAACCATCTCGATCGAGTTCTTGGATTTTAAGATCAAGTTTGGATTGATTGGGTACGATCAAGCCGATTATTGAGAATCATGTCAACTATACATCAATTCTTCCTTGATGTTCTAACTTTCCGCAAATCAATGCTCGATTTTTGATACTGGAGCTAAGGAGTGTTTTTACAAACCCTATTTTTCCACAAACAATAAAACCAGTCTCTCGTTAAATTTGCGCTCATGCTCACTACGAGACTCCTCATGCTCATGGTAGCCGATGATTAATATTGCTCTTAAGCTCTCGCAGTATCATGATCAAGCTTGATCAAGCAGCGACACATCATGACATCTAATTGCAATCTTTTGGTATCATTGATTAGCGACCAGTGCCTGCTCAACTTGCAGGCATTCAACAACTGCATTTAGAGCTTAGGGCAATAATCAGCAGGAATCAATATTCATGATAGGTGTAGCTTTACAGGCAAGGAAATACACTTGAAGCCCTTTTGCAAATTTGCTCACGATAATAAAAATAAAATAAAATCTTCCGTTGCAACCAAATTTCGGGTACAAATTGTGGTGCCGACACATCTGTGGCAATAATAAAACGTCGACTTAGGCTGCGCAGGCCTGATGATGCTCTTTATAGAACCGAACTTAGGTACCCAGCTTATGGATCCGCTAGCAACCGTCAAACCAATACCATTCCATTCGACGCGACGACTAGAGGAATACGTCTACGAGTAGGAGGTGTAGATATTGCGTTAATCGTATCTCTTATTTCGAGAAAAAAAAGACCTATTGATTAGTTCAGATAGGATATCCTGGGGCAACTTTCCTGAGGTTAGCTACGTTAGAATGGCGGACGTCAACCCCGCAGCCGCAGCCCCGGTCACAACTACAACCACAAACGAACCTCCCCCCCCTCCTCCACGCCCAACCTTTAACCGCGATCGCAACATCAAATACTGGCTTCGCTGCCTGCGTACTCTTTTGCCCACAGAGTACACTTCTAACGACCTTAACCGAACCTCTCTGGCCTTCTTCTGCGTCAATGGTCTCTCTATCCTCGGCGAGCTCGGCAATCTTACGAAACCTGATGAGCGTTCGCAATGGATAGATTGGCTGTACGGCTGCCAGCTCCAATCTGGCGGCGGCTTCCGCGCCTCTCCTGCGACCGATATAGGGCCCCATCTTTCTGATGCAAATCGTATCTGGGACCCGGCTACCCTTCCGGGCACCTTCTTTTGCCTGATCACGCTTCTCTCACTTGGCGACGATCTAACGCGTGTAAACCGCGAAGATACACTGGAATGGCTAGCTACTCTACAACGCCCCGATGGCAGTTTTGCGGAAATGCACAGCGGCATAAATGAGAAGGAGGATACCGCAACACGGGATCCGAGATTTATCTATCTCGCCGCGGCGGTGCGATGGCTCCTGAGGGGCGAAGAGGGCAGCTTGTCGCGTGAAGTGAAAGATATTGATATCGACCAGGCGGTCCGATATGTGCAATCCTGTGAGGCATACGACTACGGATATGGAAGCCGTCCGGGTGCTGAATCCCATGGTAATACTAAGCTTGCGCCCACTACCAAACTACAAACTATGACAGATTATAACTGACAACGTGATATCTATCAAACGCAGCTGGCCACACTTTTTGTGCTATATCAGCTTTATCCCTCCTCGACCGACTCCACCCACCCAAACAGCCTGTATCCTATCCAATTGGCCTACCAAATCCCTCTCAAACTCTGCGCTGGCTTCTCTCCCGTCAAAACGCGCCCACTGATCCTGACGCTTTTGACCCGAGCTCACACGTCTCCCCGCCGCCCCCGTCGTTCCCCCCCTCGGATGCCCACAACGGCTTTAACGGCCGCGATAACAAACGTACAGACACATGTTACAGTTTTTGGGTTATTGGTTCTTTGGACCTGTTGAAAAAGGCACACCTCGTAAATTCAGAGAGTAATCGCGAGTACTTACTTGAAGACACAGCTCATCGAATCGGCGGATTTGGAAAGTGGGCTGGCGCACCGCCGGATGTTCTGCATAGTTGTTTGGGAATGGTTAGTTTGGGTATTTTTCGTGAAGAGGGTATCAATCGAGTGGATAGTGCACTCTGTACTGCATTACAAACAAGAGAGTGGGCTGAGAGCTTGGAATGGCGCAGGAAGAAGAGTACATAGTTGACGATATAAGATTATTATTTTGTGCCATCAACTTGTAGAGATCTTAAAGCGTAATTGACACCATGCGATTTTTCAGCACTACAGCGTCATATGATACAAACGACTAGATATACACCACGAAATGTAGCCCTTATCTAAAAAATCTACCTGCCATCGTGCCTCAGCAAACCTCTTGCCCGTCTCCTCTCTTCCCTCGTCAACTTCCAGTCCACTGCGTCCCCATCTGCGTCTTTCTCCTCGTCAGCATCGCTATCCTTCTTCAGTATCTCCACCACCTCATCCTCTTCCATATTCAAAATCATCACAATCTCGTTTGCCTTCACAAACACTTCCCTCAATCCATACTTCCCCTCTCTAACCACGACGCCAATCACTCCACTAACATCCCTCTCCAACCTAATTGCACCGAGCTCGTTGATCTTCCCTGATAAGCCCCATAACCTCTTTGCGAGCAGGCTTGCAATGTTTGCCGCAGTCGTATTCAGTAACTTATCATAGCTATTGGCTGTCAAAACTCTTTTCAGTGGGAATACTAAGTGATGGAATCCCGCGGCGAAACGTGTGGTAACTGCATTGGCCCCTCTTCCTTCCCCATCGCTTTCATCTTCTCCCTGATGACCACCATTCAAATCCGACTCTCTAACTATATATTCAATACCCGAGAAACTTTCCGAAATGAGCGGCCGTAGGCGGGGTCGGATAACTTGATTGAATATCACCTCAACCGCATTCTCGTGTAAATTCCCAGCTCTGAGAGTAAACCCACTAACCAACGAGTTCAACGCTCCCTTAACGCTATCTGCCTCACCCACAAACGGAAATTGCGACTCTAACCTCTCTTTCTCATTGCCGCCCTGCTGAGGTCCATCCCCATGTCCATCCTCAGACGGCTCCAGAAACGTATTGATAATCCGAGTAATGTAATCAATGCTAACATCGAGATTGTTCGTCAACACGCAAAATGCGACGACTTTGTCATCCGGTGGCGGCGAATTGACATTATTGCTCTTTGGGTAACTGTCGTGCTGCATTCGTCGCTGCATCATACCGACGAAATCACTCTCCAGGATACGTTTTACCGAAGCAATGATCTTGAGGACCAGAGAGCAGGATAGGGTTAATAAGCTTCGCTTTAGAACGTTGCGGACGAGGTACATCACATCATCGACCGAAAGGGTAATATATGGTGTCGCAGTGTTCTTCAGCGGTCTAGAGGGGTTTAAGTGGAGGTCCGGCGGCAGCTCGTCAAGCTGGAAGGCTTTTTCGACAGAACGGCGGAAGAAGAAAGTAGTCATGACTTCGAAGGGCGTCGATAATTTTGCATCGACCCGAGCGGAGAGAACGGACTTTTTGATGACTGGTGGAATGATCAAGGGTGGTTCGGGGAGGCTGCCATTCGGGGAGCTGGGCGGCTCTGTGGGCGGTGGAAGACATTTCCGGGCTATGAAGCGTGAATATAAAGACCATCGTGAGAGCATGACCTTTAGTTCGTTGAGGTGACCGTCGATTTCTTTGACATCGACACCATCGTCTTCACTATTTCGTGTGGCACCAAGAGCGCCAGGGCGTGGCGAGCTACTGCGAGGCGTCCCGGAAGAAACTGAAGGCGTGGAAAGGAAGGATTGAACCAGAAAAGAAAAGGCATAAGACTTGATATCGGAGAGCTTTCTCTGGATACTCCTTTCGTCCCAAAAACTGTCAATCACGATCCCACCCTGAGTATCCACCTCTATCTGCAACTTGTCAATAACTTTCACCATCCTTCCAACTCCATAATGTCTCTCCACCAGTGGTGTATGCCGCTCCACCAGTCCTGCCATATACTCAAATAATGATTGTAAAGACCCTGCGTAAAACGACGGCCCGTCGTTCTTTCTTCCCCTCACAGCTCTCATTCTCTCGGCAACCCCCCTGCAGACGTATCCACCATAAACCTCAAGCCCAGTATCCGATCTCCCAATCAACGGGAATAATGTGAAGTATCGAGTAATCTGTTTCTCTTCACCTGCTTTCGCAGCTTTGTCAAACTCCCTGAGGAACAATCCACACAAACTTTCGGCAGCATTTGATAAAGTCTTCGCAGGCGGTTCGGGTTCCTCAGCTGTAGGTACCATTTCCTCCGCGAATTCTGAGTGTAGAATATGTTCTGGCACCAATGCCGCGCGGGCGAGGTAGTTCGCAGCGGTTTCCCAATCCTGGGCAGCACCCATGCTGCCAGATACACCCAGAACGCATGTTTTGAGCTCTACGACTGCTTCTACGAAAGAAAGTGTCTGGCGCACATTCTCCTGTTCGATATCGAGTTGCTTTACGGCAGAGGAAATACGGGAGGCTGTACTGGACGCGGAAGAAAGCATTCCCGCAGATAACCCTCGCGCAGCGACGACTTGGGTGCCAAGTCTGGCCCGAATGAGGTCCAGCCTGGATAGCTCGCGGGAGAGCTCATCCTGCGAGGCCAGGAGGGCGGAAAGACGGGAGGATATCTTGGATTCCTGGATCGTGAGGTTTGCGAGGCATGTTTGTATTTCGGAAACAGTGGAGGCTTGATCTATGCTGGTCAGGGTAGTGGAGAGCTCATCGTTCGAGGGGGCATCCTCTGCGTCGTCATTATGGTTGTATACCGGGTTCCTGGAGAGGTTGTCGGTACCATTGGGGCTGCCATTTCGGTTATGTGCCATTGGCAGGCATCAGCGACACAGTCTCAGGGATGAGACGGTCGATATCGAGAACTAAAGGATGAGATTGACAATTGACGTTGAAGTTGCGGGCGTCGTGGAGCTTAGCTTTCAAGCAAGGTGACACGGTTATAGAGCCAGGATCCAAACGACCACATATCCAACACATCATATGTTGACTACTGCTTCGGGTTCGAATTTCCTCGGACCAAGTGACAATTGGTACGCATATATATCCAGTTACCCAAATATTGAACCACAATTTTCTCCTCTTCAAATAGACGATTACTAGGATCACTCACAGATATTTAAACTTCAAAAAATGTTCACAGGCCGCGCCATCTTGCAATGGATACATTGTAATACACTAATTGGAATTGCGAATTATATTTCCCCATTCCAAATACACTGAGGTACTATATCTTTGTAACGGAAATAAAACCATGCCTAAATTATAAGAAGATAGTTCTATAGGCGCAGCTTATATGCATATGCCTAGGTGCTAGTTAAATGTACCAGACTTCTACCGCCAGTTCGACGTATTCCCTCATCCCGTTCACTTGATTATAAAACTAGGTACTCTAGTCATCCGCTTCTGCGTCAAGCAGATCAAGTTGCTGCTCATACTTATTATTTACCCATTCGACCTCCGAATCGCCGTCCTCATAACGTTCAGGGTCCCCAAACGCCCTCATTTCTAGCATCCATTCGTCCTCGATTATCCGACGTCTCTTCGGCCTTGTAGCTTGCTTAGAAGTCCACTTCAGGTCCGTGAGTGAATCCCAAAACCCATCCATATCGTGATGTGCCTCGAGTTCGTTCCAAAGATTTTTTCGAAACAGATAGTCATCGGTTTTTCCGGAAGGTAGGGTAACAATACAGTCTTCCATCACCCAATCCCCGTCGACTCTAAGTTTTGGAAGTTCGTATGATGTTCCTTTGTAACAGGCGCTCATGGCCAAATTGAGCTGTCGCAACTTTGGAAACCGGTGGTCTTTGAGATACGTCAGAAATTCAAACCAATCAACACTTTCATTAGGCATTCGACAATTGGTTATGTCGATAGCCTCCACTCCCGCAGAATTTTGTAGAAGAGCTTTCAAATCCTTCGCAGAGATAGCAACACCGTCCAATTTAAGTCTTTTTAATTCGGGGAGTGCGAATAGTTTCGGTTGATACGTCTTGCTTGGGCCTGGTTTTGGGTCTTCTCGGAAAGACATACGTGTGTTTCCGACGGTAAGATCTTCCAATTTACTCCCCATGGCGGCTATTAGTGACCAAAAATGCGCTGTTGCAGCGGGGCTTTCGAGTTGTACCGACGTTCGTATTTCCAGTGATCTTAGGTTACAAAACGCTGTCCTATAGTTCCCCAGAAGTTTGGCGGTTGTGATCGTTTTGAACTTAGACATTTGAATGGCAGCATGAGGACCCTTTATGACTTCGATTGTCGTTTTCCCAGACTCAATGATTGCATTGATAATTGGTTTCCAGTAGTCAATAGCATCCGTGCCACGAAGGATATTGATCTCGACGGTTTTGAGATGAGTTAATGCCGAAAAAGCCTTAGCCAGCAGCTGTACTATTTGAGGGTTTTTTGGCTCTTCATGGGCGCTCTGAGACCGCGAAATAATTACATGTTGCATGTAGGGAAGTGCTTCGGACTGGGCACTAGTTGTAATTAATCGTTCGATGCTTTTAGTTGTCAAGTAAATCCGAACCGGGTTGAAGACCCGGTACCAGAACTGAGCTTTGAATCTAGCATTGTAGTCCTTAGATAATAACCTAACCTTGCCGAGGTCTGGTGTCTTAAGACCCTCGGCGAAAATAAGGTCTACAAGTTCTGGTGGAAGGGAAACAAGGGACATTTGGAACAACTTGACGTCCGCTTTTCGGCCGGGGACTCTAAGATATCGAATATTTGTGAATAGGTATATATATATATATATATACGAGATAGCTGAGTTATAGGCCGTACGTCAGTGTCGCAACGTATATTAGAATTCTTGGTTATGAGAGTTGACTGCACTGGCCAATTCTCAGGCTGTGCTTGCAATGGACCAAGCGTTGATTTATATGCAGTTGTCCCAATTGCAAATGGGGAAAGAGCTGAGGAAAATACAATCCCACACCGCCAGAAGTGCAGAATTGTCCGTGCGTGATGACTCCCAAGTGCACAGTAACACGTAGTATTTGGCACGTGTTCACGTGTCGCTAAGCTTCAATATGTAGCTGGGGGGGCACTAGATTCAAACCCGATGGTAATAATATTTATCCACATCAAAGATGTATCTACATGTTCTGGCAATCACGGTTTTAGATCTCAACATCTCCAGAACTTGCGGTGGAATAGATGCGTTGCAACTTTGCCTTCAAGGCTGGTCTTGCAACCGCAATTGCAAACAACGTATGCTTTAGACTTACTTGAGCAAGGTAAGTAGGTATTAGGTACCTAGGTATATATTGTATGCCATGTAGGTAGGCACCAATGGATACCAACATCGGGCCATTATTCAGCTCCGTCATGAACCAGAGCCCGGCCGATTGACAACAATTTAACTCAAGTACGAAGCCAGCTTAGCTTATAAGAGCCTGCTGGAAATAAGCGACATCCCGCAACAGCATACGCATAGTTATACCCGGATTCGATTCCGTCCGCGTGAGTCACCTTTAAATTTCTAGGTTTAACTATAGCCAACTACCCGGTTAGTTCGCACCGTTGCATTGCATCGTATGTGTGTCCGATTGTACCACAACCGCCAGTCAACTTCCGGTGTGAACGAAATACCCGTCCTGCAGTGTTACAGGTAATGAGGCTAGATGAAATGCAATGGACCGTCGGTTCGGGTTTGGCCCCACACACCGCAGTCTGAATTTAATTTAATATCAAATCCCATCTGCATCTCAATCGATATCGCCGTTTCTCTCAAAGCTTCATGAATCTAACTAACCTCTACAATGCCCAATTCACCGGTTGTAATTTAATTGAAAAAAAAAAAAAAAAAAAAAAAAAAAACACTTAAAACCGCACCGACACACATAAACTAGCCGACTCATAGATTGCTCAAATTATATGCCTACTTCTTAGCCAGTGAATACTTTATCCAGACTACTTGAATAAATAAACCCGTACAGTACTCTCTAACAGGTACCTCAAGTAAAATAATGCCACCCGTAATGTTGAGCACTCGATACCGTGCACCGGCACCGGTCAGCCCTCAATTGGTCTTACCAGCGAAATCGAATGTATTCCCGGCTTTTCTAAACTTTGATAATGTTTTTTGAAACTAGCCGCCTCAACGCTTGAAACAAAGGGTTCTTTAAGACATTCGAGAACGTTGCCCGGCATGAATATACCTCGAATTAATAACCCACCAATCATCACCTACAGTTGTACTGGGAGCCGGCGGATCAAGCTGTCGAGACGAGATCGAGACGAGATATTGTGGGGAACTACCCGCTCAACACCAAATGCTTAATTAGCTTAAACTCACCGAGACGATGCATTGTTGGATTCCCCTCCACGACGTCGACACGGCATTGGCCCACCCCGCAAGCAGCGCTGTATATACAGGTATCCAGTAAGCTTTCCCCTCATATTCATTCTCAAAAACTCCATATACCCCCCCCGTTATTCCTCTTATAAGTTTATCCTGAAGCTCCAGTTGCACAGTATTTAACTTCGATCCACAGTTACTAAGCTACGTAATTTACTTGGGTAGCTATCAAAATGTCTTCGTACGAACCTCAGCCATACCCTACCACCACCCTTCTGGCCTACAAAACCGCCGCCATCACCGGTGGTGTCACAGGAATCGGCCGTGCGATCGTAAAAGAGTTAATCCATCACGGCGCAACCGTTTCGATAAACCATCTCGACGATTCCTCTTCCAAAGCTTCCTATGATTCCCTCAAATCAGAAATCGCCGCCACTCTTCCAGACCCCACCACAATCGACTCAATTCTTATAAATGTCCCCGGAGACATCTCTCAACCCGAAACATCCACCGAATTCATCGCAAAAACGATAGAGAAATTTGGGAAGCTGGATATCTTCGTTTCAAATGCTGGGATATGTGACTTCCACGAATTCCTCTCGTTGCCGCCGGAATTGTACCAAAAACATCGAGCCGTAAACATGGATGGGGCATACTATTCAACCCAAGCTGCTGCAAACGCCATGAAGTCATTTGGCAAGGGCGGTAGCATTATTGCGATATCCTCTATTTCAGCTTTAGTCGGCGGAGCAGGGCAAACACACTATACACCTACAAAGGCTGGCGTCTTAAGCTTAATGCAAAGTGCTGCATGTGCCTTGGGGCAATATGGAATAAGGTGCAACGCTATACTTCCGGGAGTCATCCGAACGAGGCTGAATGAAGAAGACCTAAAAGATGAGGAAAAGAGAAAGTATATGGAGGGGAGGATGGCCTTGGGGAGACTTGGGCACCCATCAGATATCGCTGGCCCGGTGGTGTTTCTGGCAAGCGATCTATCAAGGTATATGGTAAGTACATCAGTTCTCCGTGCATCAGCTACACACTCCCACTATAAAATTAAATTACTAATTGAAATTTGATACAGACTGGGGCACAGTTATTAGTCGGTAAGTCTCTTAAGTGTTTTAGATTAGTCATTCTACTAAACACACCTTTCTAACTAATATTCTATTTAATAGATGGCGGAGCATTCGTAAACTTTCAATAAACATCCAGACGATACATTGTCAAGACTGGGGGATTTATCGCCGATGTACAAGACAGCGTTAGCGATGTAACTTTATAGTCTAGCCTCTAGATGTAGCCTATATATATTCCAAGCTTTTAAGCATGCTTCAAAATATACCTGGGAATCTAGAATTCGAATTGGCAGCGATAGGCTGAACGGGTTGACCTTGGGTCAAGATCCCTAAGGTACACTTATCCACCTGTAGAAGTTGTTCAATTCAGACTGTACGTAAAATTAATGTGGAGGTTCCATCCAAAGTCAAAGGGGTTTAACAATTGTAGCGATCGAGCATAATATTATTCTCCAAAGCTAAATAATAAATAAGTCAACTTTGTGACTTCTCGTTCTGATATGTGGAATGTTTGTGGCCTAGGTTGGCTCCGTAGGCATAGATGACAAATGTTACAAAATCTCAAAAGCAAAATAAGAACAATGACAAAAGCCGGATGGCTGGGTATCGACATCTCCCTCCCACCACTGCTTCTCGAGCGCTTCTCGTTAAATCAAAGAGGGCAAAAAAAAGAGACTAAAAAGTCAAGAAACAAAATCTGCTCCCAAAAACACCACCAAATCCAATGCAGGTATTTCGCGGGCTATTCCCGGATTCGAAGATATTTGCGCCGGTTGTGTGCTTATTTTTTATCCTTTTTTTATCATTCTTTTTTCGTTCTTCTTTCTTTCGTTTCGAAGATAAATTTTACCAAATATAACAATACGGAAAGGAGAGAAAAGAAATATCAGATTTGCGGGGAGACTTAGAGACCAGCCGCATAGTCAAACATCAATGTCAGCCTTCCAGATGTCCTTCACCTCTCAAGATCTTTTAAGCTGGGATGGCTGCATCAATAATCGCGTCAACGTCCTTTCCGGAGCCTTCACTCGACTCGCTGGTGCTCTCTTCATCTATAGCCTTACCAGGAGCATCTCTGATCATACTGAACAGAGTACAAGTGCCTTCTCCATCATCACACTTGATATCCTTCACGAATCTGAACTTCATCTTCTCGTAAATTTTGACATTAGGCTCAAATTTCGAGCTCTCAAGGTAGCACGGGATGCCCTCCGAATCCGCGATGTCGAAGACTTCATTCATGAGTGCCTTTCCGATACCCTTCCCTTGGCAATCTGGGTGGATTGCGAGAATATTGCAAAACCAATATCCTTCGGGATTTGTCCACACCGTGGACTGCATCTTTGCCTGTGATTCTTTCCAGAGATAATAGCGCTATAGTTGTAACAGCAATGTTAGCCTAGTTGACCAATATAGTGTGGATTGGATAACACGTAGTTACCTTGACATTCAATCCGCCTCTCCCAAACCTCGTATTCATTCCCAGCTGTCTAAACCACAGCATCCAATCTTGACACCAATCATCCCAAGACTGTTTCTTTTCCAGCGGCTGCGGTCCCACCCACATTGCGACACCGGCACACCTACGTTCTGGGGTATGCGCGACATAGATGTGGCCGTTTCGCATGCCCCACTTCATACGAATGGTAAGCGAAGCATGATTTCGTTTTGGGGAGAATTTAGAACGGTCATATATCCAATCAGCGAACGGGTCATCAGCGAAAGCGAGTTGTATCGTAGTGATTGCAGCATCAATGTCCGCGACTTCGAGCCTGGCGATTTCGAGTTTTGAATTTGACGGCGCTGGTTTAGAATTCGCCATGATGGGTGGTAGTTTCTCAATTGTTTGTGCACTCCCGTTCGATTTTGGAACTTGATATCTGATATTGAAAATGCAAAGAATGGATGGATGATGATAGTTCGATCACAGGACTCTTGAAACGCAGTTTATGGAGGGTCTCGCAAAGTAATGATACTACGAAGCGGGGGAGCTGGATAGGAATGGAATGGAATGGAATAGGATAGGATAGGATTGTAGGATCTAGACTACGGAGGATCTAATCTTTACAAAACCTAAATGATATGGAAGTATCAATATCGTATTCTCTTCCTTTTTCCTCCGAGAATCTTCTCGTTGTTGTATTTGGTTTTGCTGGATTAAAATGAGTTGTTAATGTTGGCGTTGTCGGATGGATGGAGGGCCGGGGGTTCTGTGGTCTTGGACGGATTGGGTTGAAGATGTTTGCTCTCAATATGATTGGTCTTGAGCGGTCAAAGTCGCTGTGGAACAGTCAAATAAGTAGTTAAGTAAAGTGGTGATGGTGATACAAGTAGCAAGGTGGGAGGACAGATGGGGTATATGAAGGAAATTTCGCAGAGAAGTCTTTGTCAGGGCCCAATCCAAAAAAATCCAAAAACTCCCGAGATAGGGAATACCGGATCGATTCGAGAAAGAGGGAAGAGACCGGTGAGACAGCTTAAGCTTAAAGTGTCCCGAAGGTTTTAACTTGGTTTCGAGCTCCAACGGTCTCACGAGGGCAAGTGGCCGCGGCTTTGTCCGTGAATGGTTGGCTCGACTTTGCGATTTGGCTCAGAACGGCATCTGTCTTGAAGAAAACATGCCGAATAATACTCGGATGCCTTTAAACGTCCCGGTCACTGGCCACGAATTCAGTATATTCATCATGCTCTCTCGCATTATCACTTTCGCTCTCGAGCTCGCCTTGTAATCTGTGTCAGCGGAGACTTAACACTCCAGCCTGGCTGCAGCTCGTTATCCAAGAGGAATAGTAACAGCCCCCCATGCAACGGACCCCTGTCCATGGGAAAGAGATCCCAGCTTACCAAAAACCGTAACAAACCCCACGTTTTCGGGTAAGGGAGAACCATCTCATGCCCATCATGCAGCTTGGTGTGATCTTGTTACACATCGCCAAAGAGCTTCTTCGAGAGGAACGCTTATACCTGCCTTTTCAGGCATGATACGGGCCGTGATCAGATGCACGTACGCATCCTTTTGACTTTTCATGATGGTTATAATATGCGGAAGTGTTAGATAGCGGCGGGTTCATCGGGTTGAATGTTTAGTGGCTTGTCTGGGATCATGGATTTGATTCTGGTTGGATAACAGAAGGTGGGAGGAGGCAGGAATGCGAAGAGGATGCATTCAACATTTGCGCAGCTCGATGCTTGTCTTGGCGGATATTGCAGATGATGATATGTAATGTAATGTGATCATGTGACAAAGTGACCAATGCCCACAGCCAGCCAGCCAGCCCTTCTCACGATCCTTGGCGGGCCGTCTTCCCCAACTTTTAAATCGACAGAATATAGGTACCTACCAATGTACGGCTGACTCGTGGGAACCTCTCCCTATAGGCCTAGGTATCGATATGGGGCCAAAATGGGTCCGGTTTGTTGACGGACCCACCCGGACGTCGAAGCAGGTAGGAATGCTTTTACCTTGGTTCAAAACCGCAAATGGTGTGGGGAAACTACCTGCTTAGCTTGGGGCAAGCATTAGGTCAAAGCATTGCATTGACAGCTCCACCGTGCACCAACGGATTTCCCATAACTGAGCAGGCGGCAGAAAAACAAGGCAGTTGCGGTGCAGATTCTTGATCGTGTTGTCGCATAGGACCAGATCCTAATATAAATGTCCTTTTGACCTGAACATATCTTGATTCTGAAAGCCGAATCAGCTCAACCAGGTCTTAAGTTATCTTATAGGCTTGACGTCAACCCAGCGGCGCTCGATGGCGCTGCACTGCAACCTCCTTCTACAGGCAGTTTTAAAGTTAATATATGTTGATATCTCCCCCGACCAATCGGCGTTTCCTATTCGCCAAACATAACCACAATTTTGAGTATGCATGGCGATGTGGGTCCGCAGTTGCATTTGCCTTCAAAGTGTAAAAATAACGTCTTAACAGCCGAGTCCAGCCGTACACACATACAGGCCTGCTATCGATCGATACTGGCATTCCATTCCTCCCGAATGCAAATTGAAAGTCTAAAACAAATACAGTCCTGGTTTAACTGTAGTCAGGTTTTTGGCTCATAAATGATCAATATAATAATAGAGCGGCTGGGGTGATCACAAGATGCGCTTGGTGGCAAACTAAAGCATTCGCTAAGCTAAGGTCGAACCGGCCGAACCGATGCCAATTGCGCCAATCGAGATCCATACATGTCCAAAAGCTTGGTCGTGGAGATCATGGCAGCATCAGTGCCCGGACGTTAAAATTTAAATATTTACATGCGGGGTGTCCCACAATAACATTACCTCCTTGAGCAAGTCGATATCCAATTAAATTTAAACAGGAAAGCCTGTACCATGGCCAGTCCAACGCAATGTGGCCAACTTGCAACTCCCAGCTATAACATCACAAGATGCGTGATATCGATTCGCACTCGGAGAATCGCCTTCTTGGCTTTGGCATGCGGGGCATTCATGTATAAAACCACCCGTCAAGTGATATATATAAAAATTTGTGATTGGAGGTTTTGGCAATTTTACCCTGCGTAACTGTAGGAGCTTGATATCATCCCTGTTCGCCGTCATTTAATTAACTGCTGTCCACCTAGCATTATTTAACAGATCTTAAAGAGGAACATCACTCGGAAAAGGGTCATTATATCTATAAAATGATTGTAAGCCGTACTTAGCTATTTAATATTTGCCTAAGAATATATCGGTACTTAGTGTACGATATCTTCATGAAACATGATATCCAGTGCTGCCAGTTAAATAAGTAAATTGATATAGTCGATAGTGCTGCCATGATACATGTTATGTGCAAAATTGAAAGGTATTGTGGATCCGAAACCTGTCTTTACGCGCATAATATCAAATGGCCTTTGTCTTAGGGCCTAAATACCTAGGTATATATTGGGAGTACTAATAGGTTGTATAAATTACATGCACAGGCAGGGTAAACTTCGCGGAGTCTTGTCACGCACATGTAAACCCTAAGGAGTTTTTTTTAAAAAAATTATATGTTTTCCTTTGTCAGGTATCATATGCATATGTATACTTACCTAGGTAACTATATAACTAAGGACGTACTTAAGTATTTAAGTCTATAGCTAGACAAAATGCTTCAATTCTATAAAACTAGCAGATCTAGATCTGGCACGGCTTATACTGGATCTAAGTTCACATATCTGCGCAGGCTCATGCCGAGATATGGACCTCTATATAAATCGATAACTTATGTCTACGGGAAGCACAAACGAGGTTAGGAAAGCTGGCATGCTTGTACAGGTGCCATGCTCGCGTATTCGGTAATAGCAGGGTATAGTTTCATATTAGAAGTACCTTAAAAAGCTTAATACCGGCTTAGGCTGACATAATGAAGGTACTGGAGCACTTATTCAAACTGTAAATGGTGGTTAAAGCTTTGCTAGAAGTGTATCCGTATCGTGCTGGGTCTGTGTGTCGGCGTCGAGAACGCTGCTTGCCGATGATATAAGATTCTCGGAGTGGTAGAGGACCTTTGACATCTCAGTTGACCGACCACCCGACATCCGACAATGCCTGTATTAGCTGGCTAGCTAGCCACGGGTCTAACTGCCACTACCTCGCCCAGGTGGCTCGTAGTATAGTCGATCCCTGGCTATATTGATTCTCAATAAAACGGACTACCCAAAAGCGTCTTTCCCATCCCGTCTCTACCAGGTCACAGTGAGACAAAAGGACCCTGTGACGCGGGATTGAGATATCTGGCCCCATGATGAGAAACCACTCGCGATCGATCCGGTGTGCTTTTCGATCTTTCATGAGTCCTTTAGTTGTGCCGTCGTGAATCAGGAGGTCTGGCGTCCCGAAGACCTCGATTCGATATCAGTTTCTGGGTAGCCTCGCAGCTCCCAAGGGTTTCCATATTTCTGCCTTATATGAGTTTTAATAAACTAGCAATGTGTTAGTACCATAGTGCTGGGGCTGAACCACGAGCGGAGGTATTCTTTAGGTAGTATACCTTATATCAACGTCGATCTGCTCACCCGTGTACCGTGTACCGGCAGACCATTCGCCACGGTAACTTCCTCCGGGGGTCCAAGGCAGTGCTATGTAGTACTCAGGATAATGCCATGGAAGACCCCGGTTGAGTCCACGGTAGCATTCCCGCAAGACCGTGGCGCCGAATGTAGGTCGCCCTTGTCTCGTCTGACGCTGCCCCATTATTCATACATGTATGTACGTGTGTTACGGGGAAGAGGGTTACTAAAAAAATACAGCTTGTGGATATACAATACCTACCCTAAACCGATCGTTAACATTCCGTTGACTACATCCAGAATCGAAGGATACGGGCGAGACAGGAATTTTAGAGGGAGATCATACTCTCCCAATAGGATGAATTTCGCACTTGTTTCGATGCCATGGGTGCTGCCGAAAAGTTTTAATTCCTCGCGTGTTCTTTGACTGGGTATTTTTCGCCTGAATTCAGCTGCAGTATTATAAAAGTCCAGCCCTGGATATGGGACACGAATCTCCCCGTGATATCAATAAGCTTTGCAATGTAGCTGCTGGCTGCATTTTAATAAACTCGGTCTTCTCCATTCGTTATTTGTAAAATATCAGTCAAAATTGCCGAAAACCTGCACCCGCAGAAGCCCATCGCGTCGGCGTGATAAGCTTATGCCTCGTATTAAATCTATAGTTTAGATAATTTAAATTTAAAGCAGCAATAGGAGAAGAGGTGGATGAGATGGATGGTAAGTGCGACACATTGTCGGCAGAATTTCACGTAAAAAAACCTCCTTGGTGACTTATTGCATATGTTAAACGAGCGCGGCTTGCGGAATATGCATGCCAGACTGGCGAAGTGGGGACTTCCATTTTATAAGTGCCATTCGGATCGTTCGCTATTTGGGAAGTTCCAAACCTTTTCAGCCGGGTCATCAGCTTGGGGGCACCAGCTTAGTTTAGAGTTTTTGGGCTCGCGAGCTTGTGAGGGCGGTGCTGTGATCCGAGTGGTGCTGTGATCCGACTGGGTGATGGAAGCAGCTTTTCCACGGCCTGAGCTTTCGAGATTCTCATAAAATTCATCGATGTGCCACGAAAGTGCGACAGCGACGATACTTTCCGGATACAACATACGGTGCATTGAACATAAGACGAAAAGAATTTTAAAGAAAGTGGGCCAGTTAAACGAGCAGCTGCAGAGGCATTGGATGGGATATTCCAGTCAGAAGGAAATGCTTGGTATGTGAACATAACGTTCGACAATGCATGTGCATAAGCGTGCCTAAACGCCCAAATCTTTTCAAACTACTCGAGATTCTGAGGGATTGGGACCAGTCGGTGCTTTTACAATTTCCGTCTACCGTATTACTGTATGCATGTGCTCATCAACAGGAAAAAAAATTTTCACGTCAAGAGCAAACCATTGATCTATCTCCCCGGTAGGTGAGAAGGGAAATGTTGCGCCGGTGAGGAGAGATGGCACACGATACGCCGTTTCCCTAATGGCTGGATAAGCCATCCGGCCAGATGACCTGGTGCCTCTTGATCGACGAATTGCATAGACTTATATGGGAAATTGTTTGAGATGTCGACTGAGACTACTCCATTTATTTTTGGGGAACTCGCTCGGGTCGTGACGAGACGAACCGAAAGCAAAAGTGCGGGAAAGGAATCAAGAGTTATGAAGGTTGGATCCCGCTGTTTCGTTACCTTCGTCCTTTCACGAGCCTTTAATCCTGATTGTGTACCCCAACTCAGACATTCAATGCGATAACCTAATGTTCAAATGCTACGTTTCCCCACTTGATACCGAGGGTTGGGAGGCAAATTGTTTTTCCTGGTGCAGCCCGCAACATATTGATATCGCTTCAATATCATTCCGAGTATGAAAGAACCAAAAGTCGCCCAGAAACGAAACCCGAATCTCGAAATCCGCTACCAAACGGGATAGACCCTGTCATAGACGGCTGGTAATCTGTCGAGTAGATCGATGACATGTCAAATGTCCATTTCCGTCATCGGTTTTCTTCCAGGGTTGGAATCTGGCTGGTTGATTTTTTATCAACCCATCTCCACAGCTGGCAGCTCGATACCACTGCAATAGCAATGCTATTGTTCGTATTAATATGCGCTCAAATCTTAACCTTGTCTCCGCACCGCCCCGCCTCCACTTTGGAGTAGCGGGAAGGGTCTGTAGACATGCCGACACCGCGCGTCTTCATGTGCAAACCTGCAAACCTTTTTCCCTTTTTACCGTGCTTTGCCATATGGTCGCAGCGGGAACTGCGCTGGAACTGAGGGAAGGGTCCCTCCGAACGCAAGTTCAGGTGTCCAGCTGTAGCTGTAGGTGCTTTGACTCTTCCGCCCTTCGGTCCTCGCTCGCTACTCGCTTGGCTTGGGGCGTGCAGAAGGACAAGCCCAAAGAAGTAAAAAAAGGCCATACGGGTGGGGTCCCGAAAACCACCTGTTGGTCCAGCCGGTGTTAAATATGGATACTTGGTCACTCTGTCGGCTTGCTCGCTGGCTAAGCTCGGGTGGTGTGCGGTGCTCTCGCGCTCATGAGCTCGCGGTCGCAAACGTGCGTGCGTGTCTGCGCGATGTGCTCCCCGTTGATTGCTGGACTTCCTCCTATACTATACGTGTGCGCTCAGGCAAGGGGCGGGGCGGATCGAAGAAAGACGGAAGTCTTCGAGTAGAGTGATCGAGGAAGGGAATAGCATGTATGGAGCTTTGGTATATACCCATATTTCAAACGGGACGAGAGCGGAAGGCATTGGATAATATGGATAATGACGTTTTATGTATCAATTGTAAGACGTTACATACGTGTTCTTCGAACGGGTTTCAAGGCAAGGGCACGATGAGACGGGACACTATAGTACTTGTCGTTTCGTTTTTTTCCGATGCAACTCCCTGGAGGGTGCAGCTTCGATTATTCAAGGAAAATCGTAGGACCGAAGGGTGAAGGGGAAGGGAGTCCTTGATCCCGTTCCTCTACTTCCTTTTTTTTTTTTTTTTTTTTTTCCTTCCCTCCCCCTTACCCATATTTACCCTGACGAGATAGGTTAAAATGACAAGCAAACAAAGCAGGCAAGCAGGATAGATGCATAGATGTCGATGCAAATGGAAGGCAAAAGAAGGCGGAATCTCAACATGAAAAGCAAAAGGGAATAATAAAAAAAATAAAAATAAAAAAAACCTTAAGCTCGAGGTATGTCCAATGTACAGCGTACCGAAGCGAGAGAAGGCTAAAACGATTTGTCGTCGCGTCAGCCTATCCCTCGATGGCATTGCCTAACAATGACAATTCAAGCAGAGAGAATGGCGGAATTCCCTTTAGTCAGAAAGCTTGTAATGGGCTGGCGGAGAATGGCGCTTGGCCTGGAAAACGGATGCGAAAAACTTAGCCGGTTCGGCATCTCCAGTTTACGGATGCCTCAGAAAGAAATTGAAGAGTCTGGACCTATCGGAGATTGCTAGGCTATTGAACATGTTGGAATGGTCTGACCACTCGGGCATCACCACGACTGATACTCATGAATCGTCCCGATGGAATCGAGTTTGTAAGAGATCGGGCGCAGGTGGATAACCGAATTGAAGAGTTTTCTTCCTTGTGCAGGGCCATATCTGATGAAAATTTCTCGTGTTCCATAAATTTAAATTACCTAGTCTCGAAGCCTATCCGTGACTAGAGTATATTGAGTATTGAACTGTGAAGAAGCAGGGCAAAGTGGCACGACCAGGTGTCGGACTGGCTTGCAATTGCCCGTGATATCTTCGTCCTTGCTCTACCTTCTCTGCCGCTTTTTGGGGAATCCCAGCAATACTAGAACCATCCATTTAGTTCGCACGCCCCGGCTGGAGGATTTGCCATCAATGGAGGTTGTACTCGAGTAGGCGGGCTAGACCCACTCGGCGTTGGGCTCCACCCCAGTTCAATACTTTTTTTTTTTTTCCCTTCCAGAGCGAAAAGCAAGAGATGTGGGCTGATGTCGGTTGACCCAGCTTTTCCTTTTTGCTCACAGGAAAGTGACATGGGAGCTAAATGTTTAGTCGAAGATAGCTCATCAGCTAACTACCTCAGTTGCGCCTTGCCGTTATGTCTGTCGAGGCCACCGGAAATGGCGGTCTGTTTCCCACCCCTTCTTCATCGTCTCACGCCGTCAGATTGAGTGAGAGCCGTTAGGGACTTGCTTGATCGAGATGCAACCCGCAGGCAGGTAGACGAAGGCAGCCAGAGGGCATTGAATTAATTCGTGACCGGCTTATTGTCAGAGGCTGTTCGTCGTGCATTGCATTGAAAGTGACGGTTAAAGCTTGCGCACAAGTAGCGAATTGCAGCTGGAGAAGCTCATGCACAGGGCCGCGGTTCCCTGGTAATCTCGACCCGACTTCCTGCCTGGCTCCTTGTGGCCCTGGGAGCTAGCTGGTTAGTTACAAACATGGTGTTTTGGTCGCTAGCGGTGTTTGTTCGAGGAGGGTATGTATACTATATATCTCTCAGTCGAGACAACCGGGGGGTGGGTGCAGCCAAGTGGAGCTATCCTTTCGCGCTAAGGACGCTGGCTCGCATCCCCAACTTACTGAAGGGACTATATCCTCTTTCGAATATATATATTTCTGTCGCCCGCCTGCCCTCCTGGATCCAGTCACCCATCTGTCTACCCAAGCAAGCAAGCAAGCACCTCACCTCTCTCTCTCGTGATCAATCGAGTTCTGATATACTCATATACAAGTAGTATACATACATACATACATACATACATACATACATACATAGATTTGCAGAGGAAAGAGAGCATTACACAATTACCACTTCAATCACAATTACAATTGGAACTACAACGACAACGACAACTATAACCTCAACTACAACTACAACTGCCATCAATCTCGCAGACGTTCGCTCGTTCTTGCTTGAGATACACACATACACTGCAATACCTCCTCGTTATTTCTTCCTCGAGACGTCTATCGATTAGTCATATATCTCTATCTGGAAATTATATCTTTGGAGTAGCTGCTATCGGTTTCCCTCCCACCCCCCAAAAAAGGATATTGAATATCTGAAGTCAAACGGACCCAAATCTCAACATACATCACCTTACCCCCCCATCGATAGCCAAATAATTCTCAGAATGGTCTCAGAACACTTCCCTGACCCACAGCTCCCCTCAGAGGAGTCTACATCTTCATTCTGGCTGAAGCAGCCCGACGAGTTCCTCCTCGGCCACAGAACTACACCTGAACTCCCCACCGAAGCTGATATCGTTATTATTGGAAGCGGTATTGCCGGCGCTCAGACAGCGAGATACCTATGTGAACAGGACGGTGGAGCATGGGTTAAGGGACGAAGAATCGTCATGCTGGAAGCTAGGGAGGCCTGTTGGGGCGCCACTGGACGAGTAAGCGACCCGCCTTCCTTGATGAGGACCGTATTACTGTGTAAATGACACCATACTAACATAATCTTCTCTAGAACGGTAAATCTACCATTACACGCTGACGATATAAAATCTGTATCTGACTGAATTCTTCTTTCTAGGTGGCCACTGCAAACCGTCTCTTTATGCATACCCCCGTCTTCAACATCTCTTTGATGATCTTGGCATTTCTGAAACCCTTACAGCAATCAACTTTGAACTCCGTAACCTGTCCCTCCTCACGAGCTACATTCAAGAAAATGGTGTTGACTGCGATTTCCACCGCCTCCCGTCTTGCGATGCATACTTTGATCAGGAGTCTTTCTCTCTTGCCGTCCACTCTATTCAGACACTGCGTCAGCACGCACCAGAGCTTGCAGACAAGCTGACGATCGTGACCGACAAACCAACTCTCGCTTCTCTCCGAGTCCCTTCCGCTGTCGGCGCCATCACTATTAAAGATGCCGCAAAACTGTGGCCTTACAAGCTCGTCGCCCATATCCTCAAAGACCTTATCAATTCACAATCTTTGAACCTTCAAACATCCACCCCAGTCCTTGCAATCTCCACATTAAACGATGGAGCCCCAATCCCATTGCATCGAGTGCATACCCCGCGTGGAGCACTCACTGCTCCAATCGTTATCCACGCCACCAACGCATTTGCGTCGCACCTCGTCCCCGCCATGCGCGATGTAATTTACCCAGTCCGAGCACAGATGTCAGCTCTCACACCACCAAAATCATTAATCGCTAGTCCATTAACACATACCTATGGCCTTGTCGATGGAGAAAGGAGTAAGGCCGAGTACCTCGTTCAGGAAGAAGTCGGTGCCAATGGCACTGGTGGTGCCTTCTTGCTCGGTGGCGGAAGAAAATATGCTAAAAACCAAGGCGTTGGCATCACCGACGACAACCACATCGATTCTGACGTTGGTAACTATCTCAGAAGTAGCGTTGGAAAATACTTCGACGATGAATGCGGGTACCCAGCCGCCGAGAAAGATAAGATGTGCGACGCACAATACATGTGGAGCGGAATTATGGGATTCTCAGCCGATGAGAGACCGTGGGTTGGGAAAGTTCCAGCCACAGAGGGACAGTACATCCTCGCCGGTTTCGAAGGACACGGTATGGCTTACACTACCGGTAGCGCAAAGGCGCTTGTCGAGATCCTGAGGCACAGATACCCTGTTCTCCCCGAGGAGGTTTATTCGAAGTACTGGAATAGGAACATCTGCATGGTGTTATATGGCTACCAGGCGGAGAAGACCACCGAGACGGAGGACATCATGGTCAAGGGGCGCGAATTAACGATCAAAACTGGTGATGTTGTTGAAGTCATTGAGAAGGGGCACAACGGATGGTGGTTTGGATGCATCATCAAATCCACGGACCAAGACAACCTTAACACCTTCGGCTGGTTCCCTAGCAATTTCGTCGAGGAGCTGCCGCACGGCCACGCACGCGGCGGATTTGAACCATCGATGTACGCACGCTTACAAGAATACCCCGAAAATATCTTCCAATGGTTTCCTAGATCCTTTACAGTCACTGAGAAGAGGCTAAAGGCTGCCCGGGGGATTGTGGAATCTGGAGACCTGGAGGGCGCACGAAGGCGAGCGAGAGGTGCTGCCGTTTGTGGAAAATATCAAGACGAAAATGAAGAAAAGGAAGAAAAGCTCTATAAGGAGATGCTCTATGAGAGATATAAACTTCAGTTTGCCGTTAAACTGGCGGAGTGTGGGAAAGATGATGATGTGAGTAATTACTTCCTAACCCCCATTATATCGAATTGGACAATACTAACGCGGATTGTAGAACATCTTTCCAACCTTAGAATCATCTGCACTCGCAAGCATTGAGCAGAGATTCATTGATGCTCCTGCACACATCATCCGCAAATCCAAACTTTCAAAACCCCTAAAGCAACTGTCGAAATTGTCCGGCACAGAGACACATAAAATCGACCAAGCAAGGATATCTTCCATACTTAGCAGGCTTAATCACGTCAAAGATGAAGATGGAAGCTGCGGTAAAGACAAAGAACGCAAAGAACGTAACTCCGCTCATAAGGCAGAGTTGCGAGCTATTATTAGAGAAAAGATAAAAGAAATGAAAAAGGAATCGCAGGAGTCTCACTCAAGGAGGACGGCTTGCAAATGCCACTGTGGCGATGTCGTCGTAAGAGATTTCGCAACGGAAACTTCTTCGCCATTGGTGAAGGACCTGAGGGCCTCTCAGACACTGGAGAGGCACCCTTTGGTAAAGGGGCTTAAGGCTGAGGATAGCAAGGAAGGAGAGGAATGGGTTATGGTCACTGATGACAGGAGATAGGCGCCAAAAAATTTACCAAAAGAAGAAAAAGTATTGTTTGTCCTTTATGTTTGGTTTTGAGATTCTAGCGTGCACACTGGTTGTTTTTGTATTCTGGGTCGAGCATAATGTTCACGACTTGATACGGGCTTTTTGGATGGGTTCTTTTACGTTATTTGTTCGTTTCACTTTTTGGGAGGTCTTTTGAAAGATTACAGGGCACTCGGGCTTTAGTGTTGATGTATACCTGCTGGTTATGAAAAACGGGATGAGAAAAAAAAAAAAGTTTCTTAGTAGCTTTCATCGGAAGAATAAAGATCATCAACTGGTATCACTACCTACCCAAAAAATTTTACCCTGCGGGTTGTCACCATTGCACATTGTTTAAACTCCGAATTCGGACTCGCTGTGATTCCAACCACAATTTCAAGAAGACCATCCGCCCTCATATACAGGCGAGGTCTCGATAAGGAGCGATATTTCGCTGCTTTTGAAAATATGATTTCATCACTTATTACGTATATTTAACTCATCATGTTCAACTTAGTATCGATTCCACGCATTAAGGCCAGTCACCACCGTAGGAAGTAGTTAAAATCTCCGTTTGTGACTGGCTATCTGCTCCAAACAAAGGGTTTCAGGTAAAGACGAAAAAGCAGAGGCTTCTTTATCGACAGCCAGGTGATGGCTTTCGAGCAGAGATGCCCGCAGATTACCAAAACAACAGCAAGTTTCAGGCGCGAAGTTAGAGACGGATGCAATAGCCAAACAAGTTAGACGTATCAGGATAAAAGCAATTGAAATCATTGGCCTCGCCAATCAGGGAATGGGCGGTGGGGTAAAATCCAAGCTTTCAAGAGAAAAATGGCGGGTAAAGCGGAATAAAGGTCGTGAAGGACAACTGTCTTCTCATGTACCTCGCTCTTTTCTCGGGTTGAATATATACCGATACCACTAGAAAGGAAAAAGGGTGTATTCAAACACGAACACATTTTGAATGCTTAGAAAAACGGTATTCCTATCCAAAAATCCTAGGACACGAAAATCAGGATATATCAATATCGTAGGAGGCATTCCGTAATTGGCTGGCTAATGAGTTCCGTTGGCAGCAAGATCGCGGACTAGACGACCGGTACACCAGGCAAACTCATAGTTTCTCTGATACCAGTTGACACTGTCGAAAGAGCGTAGATTTGAAGTTAGCATTTGCCTCGCTCCACAATCCCATCGATTTAACACAAATTGCCTAAAGCTTACAAAGTTTTACGACCAGCAATTCTGGAGTGAGTAGCCCAGCTGGCACCTAGGACAATATTATGTTTGGTGTCGAAGAAGTCAGCTATGCGGCGAGACGGTTAGCATCCAAAACCTATACTTCTAAATCGGCAACTTGACCTGAAAAGAACAAAGAATCCTTTTACGAACCAGTATACTCCGGATACAGCTTCATTGGTTTAAATCCATCCCATTTTGTTAACACGGTAGAGCTCCACTCCCAGGCTCCGCCATCACCCCTCCCACAAACCTTCCCAAGAACACTAGTTGGATGCCATCTTCGAAAGCTGACATTGGCTCCAACCATGTTGGCAAACATATCGTTAGCTCCCGATGTGTCTGCCTTCCCAGCCAAAGCTGTAAGATCTGGTGGGGTAATGTGGACACCATCCATCGATAAATGGCTGTAGGTTAGACCTAAATTAGAATACCATCAACTCTTGCCAAAGACTAGGCGTTGAATCCACATACCCATTAACGGCATCTATCATAGCGGCGAGTTTCTTCGCTTCTAAGTCTTTCTTGACAACCTCGGCGTGGTCGTAGATCACCTGCAGTTCCTCACGAGTTGGAAGTCGTCCACCCATCCACGTCGCACATCCGTTTAATTCGTCGTATGATGCGATGGCCGGCCAGTATTGGGCATACGTTAATGGTACAGGACCAAATACTGTCTTAACGAAGAGACCCTTAAAGGCATCAGGGGTAAAGTCACCGCGGTCGACTTCGGCGAGGACGTCGGTATTGATGTTTCGGCCACCCGTCGTCCACGATTTTGGATACGAAGTAGACTTTATACCTTCGAGATATAAAGCATACTCACCATTCGTGATCGGCCTTGAAAAGGCCTCGAAAGGTTTAACAGACGACTTGAGAACTGGTTTCTCGTTATCCCAAGTCAAGAATCCGCCTTCTTCCTCATTGTCCATGGTTCCGAGGGTAATTTCTGTTGCTGGGATCTTGATCCAAGATTGTTCTTTCTTGTTTCTCGTCGAATCCAAAAGAAATTGAGCACGAAAATCCGGTTCAGGGACACCGACAGGAGCAACCGTTAGATCATGCTGCAAGAGCATGTACATCAAGGTCTCGAGATGCATGGCTTCGTGCTCAAACCCAAGCCACAGCCCACGCTGAGCACGGATTGAAGAAAGGTCCCCTTTATTATAGATAGCTCGCACTCGGTTACGAACCCGGCCGCAGAAATCGAGAACTTCGTTTAGTTTCGGCCAAACATCTGGGATGACACTATGATTGTGGCATTGCGTGGGATCATCAACGTCAGGATCAATCCCGCGTTGGAAAATATCCCGATATTGAACTGGCTCAGTCACGGAATTATCGACGGTCCTTGACAGCTGAACATCGAGGAAAGTGGGTATATGACCCAGATAGAAAAGAATCGGGTTCCTCAAAGATATTGGTTTGGTGAGATATTGGTCCTTTCGAACCATCCCGAGAGTAACCGAGTCCCATAATTTCCATAATTCTTCCCATTCTTTAAGATCAGGGCAAGATGCTTTTGCGTATTCCTTCGGTTCTAACCCAGTCCTGGCAGTTGGATTGTGTAGGAGGTGAAGAGCTGTTGGAAAATAGTATTGTCAACACATTATGGCAATACATATATAACAAGTCATGAAGATACTGACCATATTCCCCACCCGCCTGGCCCCAGGATGTACCGATAACAAGGCCAGCTCCCTCAAACATAGCCACGGATTTCTCGTACGAGAACTTGTAACTCCGCTCGACTCGGACCTTTTCGCCTTTTTCAATTTTGACGGGAGTCGGCAATGGGAGGACCAGCTCCTCACGAGATTCATAGAATGCTTGATGGCAGTCGTAAACAACATCGTATTCGCCAACATAATTCCAGTCAGACTGGTTAAATACTTTGGAGCCCAGGATATTGTTGGCATTATTCAAACCATTCATTATAAATCTCTCAGTTACCAGCTGGCGGTCGTTGTACGCCAGCCAGACTCTTGCGGCATCGTTACACGAGTCGAAAGCGATGAGCATCCGATCCTTCGTTCCCGGGCGAATAACAGTTTCGCGCCACTGTTTGAGAAAATTCTCGGCTTCCTCGGGTTCGAAATTTCCAATAGAAGAACCAAGCCAGAGTATAAAGCGGGGACGGCTTCTAACCTCCTCGTTACTTTCCAACCAAGCCTTCCCATCGTCATACGTCCCATGGAGGCCGAAGCAACGAACGTACTTGAAAGCGTTCTGGGGAATATTTGCGAAAGTTCTTTCGAGCTCAGGGCGTGATAGGTCCAATGCAAAGTAGTCGACATTTTTCTTGGCAGCCTCGAGAGCTTGCAAGAGAATGTTCACCTTACGGAGATTGCCAGATCCAAGTTCAATAAGCAAGGCCCCATTTGGGACACGAGCTGCGATTTCTGCTGCGTAGGTCGAAAGAACTTCAATCTCTGCATTTGTGAGATAGTAGTCATCGACGTATGTAATTGCTTCGAATTCCTTGAGACCTGCCTCATCATACAACAGCATCGTCGGTAGAGTTTTCTCGCCAACAGCTGCATCCAGGCCCTTAATTATATCATCGTTGAGCTGCAATTCAACGGTTGTGGTTCGGATGTCAATGATCTCAACCGCTGCCTGGCTGCTATTCGTAATCACACCGGATTCACGATCACCCTTAAAAACCGCTCCTCTGGGAATAACGTCAACACTCTCGCCATCGTGAGGCTCTGCAGGGAGGTTCGCTGGTTTAACCATTGTGCTGTAGGCCACCTACGTCAGTAACAACAACTGAAGCAGAAGCAACTACATGCGGAACTTAATGAAGTATGGCATGACCTGCTAGCTGTATCGCAGGAAAGCAGTTAGTTGGTAGAAGGACTGACATTTACCAAGTGGTTTTGTCTCCAAAATATTTCGGGGAGAAGCAATTGAAATTCTTTGCAGTATCTGTTAGAGATCAGCTGATTTTGAGACTCTATATAGGATATTTCCATTACATACGTAAACTCTAGAAGCTGTTCCTGGCCTGTGGCCTAAGAGTCACTTCTTGAAACGGCCGGTTGTCGTCAACCAGAGTAGTTTGATAAGAGAGGAGAAGGGAACTGGCTACCAAATGATAGGGCTATTTAAGGTATATATAGGATTAGTGGGTAGCAGTCTCGGGGGTCGCAGTCGGGCAGGACAGCAACAAAAATCTGGCTTGACAAGAAACCCAGCTTCAAGTCACCCGGCACGGTGAACGGGTTGCACAGGAGCAACAAAGCCAAGCAGTTTTGTGAGAGGAAGACGATGCCCTTTCGGATCGATATCGTCGGGTAGAATCGTGATTAGGAGGACAAATACGAGGGCGGTGCGGAGTTTTATATCCGGGTCAGGACTCACCTAAGCTTCCAGGCACGTTGTTTGAATCGATGGTCAGGAACGAGATGCGCTTTCCGGAGCAGCGGGCCTGGGAATCAAGATTCTCTACAAACTATACTACGATTGGAGAGACCTGGGGTTGAATAGGCAGATGTCAGGCTAAGCAGTTGCGAACTAGAGCTAGACCAGGTTGCAACGGTTGACAGGTTGCGGTTTCTTTGTCGGAGAGAAGGAGGTGAAGGGGGGAATGAAGGAATCGAAACATATCCGTCAACTACGACAAATTACGCTGGCTGCTTCGATATCATATCCCCGCCAGAATGCTTGCATGCATGAATACCTCCACATTCTCTTGACCTGACCCCTCCAAGCCTCTTTGGCTCGATGCATGACCTCACGGTGCTTTTTCCGGCAACTTCGTACCTAATGGCCAAGCTCGGTTGCACAACGTGCGCAGCACACCGCTGCCGCTGTCTTAGATCGTTTCTCCAGAATCCGGATTCTCAGCGGCATTACTCTCAAAGCCAATTGCCCACTCCCTTTCTCCATGACACGAAAATAACACGTCCGTCTAACATCGCGCCAGACGGGTCCTACGTTCTGATTGAAGGGGTACATTGATTGATAATCAATTTTGGGGTCGGTGGAACTCTACGGCCTCATCCGGATCAGTAAGAGTCACCGCGCGGCGGCTGTGAGCGATGAACGCCATATCCAAGGACGACGGGTGAGCTCGAAAGGATAGTTCCGTGGTGGGGTTTTTTGCTTCGTAACTCAACCAGGCCGTTCCGGTGAGCGGCAAGGATAGCGGAATGCAAGATTCGATTCAGGCGGCCCCAAGCCGACTTTACGCGATGAGGTTACCCCGAACTCCACCTGCTATGACATATTCAGAGCTGACAAGCATATCGTGCTTACTACCCCAGTTTCTGCATTGGCCGTCCAAATATCCACGGCGGTAACGTTCTTGGGCTGAATCTAACCCGACCTTCTCCCCATGATGACACAATTACAAATAGAAAGATACCAAATTCCAATCTAAGGAATCAGCCCCTCAATCGGTTCCGGTGGAAGCCGTTCGACAAATACAACTTTCTCAAGGTTCGAGCCTCCAACATAATTAAGTATCTCGACTGGAAGGTGTTGGGTCGTTTGCTATTTGATAACCGACAAAGCATTCGCGTGCCTGACTCAAAGCTAAGCTCCCCTGCAAAATTTTGAAGAGCTGCAAGCCTGGACCAGGATGCCAATTTCTTGTCCTTCCGCCTGCATCTGGTAGAACTAGGAAAGAGAAAATCTTTATTGAGGTACTTCTGCCGCAATATGTACCTCCGAATCTGGACGCCGAAACGTCAAGGCCTAGATACACCCTACCCCACCGTGTTACTCTATACGTGCATAATTCGGGTACATATTAACACTAGAGCGAACCTATGGGGAGTTTTCCCACTCCACCTCTTCTCGCAAGGTAGCTAGGGAGCTGGAGAAACAGCCGAGAAGAGAGAGCTCCAAAAGTCTTCAGAAGGCGATAACAATTCGAAAGTGGGCAGGTTAATCTAGGTATACCAGTACCAAGGTGAAGAAACAGGTAGGCTTTGATTCCGAATCAAGCAACATCAAGTTGCCGTCGTATCACTAATTGCCTTAAATCTGACCACCAACGGGCGATTCGCAATGGCCACCAAAAATGTCGCTGTCGTCATGGAAGGAACACAGCTCATCGCCGTTTCAATGCACAGGCCTGGTTCGTCTCGAAGCAAAATTCTGTCCGCCAATTAGCGACTGCAATGGAACCTACGGAATTAAAATGTGATACTCAGGTCATCAACAGCGACCAGCACCCTTCAAGGCTAGTGAACTGAAAAGGCAAAAAAAAAAAAACGTATTAAATTCATGAGGACAGCATTTCAATAATTTTCTAACGGCTACAGCGTCTAGCGAGCCTACAATTTTTATTTTATTTTTATTTTTATTTTTTTTCGAGCCGGCTTATCGCCGTCATCATATTTGCGAGCGCGAGGCAAAATCGAAATTTGCGGGGTTAAGTGACGCTACGCAAATACCAGAAGCTAAAAACGACAGCTTTACATATTGAACCTACCTTCTAGTCGATATGTCCCAGCGCCAGCTATTCCGTTTTCTTTCCAAATTATCAAATCTATCGTCTACCCCCAACCGCTTTCTCCGGGGAGAAAAGCAAATATTTATCTAATATGATGATCTATAGCCACTAATATTTACGGAGATGCATACATTCGAATATCCCGCGTTCCAATGGCTTCGAGGCCCACTGTTGAGGCATACCCTCTGCCTGTCTGTCCACACGCCGAGCTGCACAGTTCCCCACATTTTCCAAGTCCAGATTTAGTCAATATATCGCTGAGACTTTGATTTGATATATTATTTTTAATAACTCTAAGTGTCTCACCATTTAAAAGTACTTTGATGGTGAACGTTCAGGAAGTACTTATTGACCAGGAGGCCCAAGAGCTCGAGCCGCTCGCTCGCACATTCCATCTTAAAGTGATCAGTGCCACCCTTGTAGAAAACTTACATACACATCATGTACAGTTGAGCTGCATTTGACTTTCACTCTTGCTGTTGCTGCGTAAGCCTCGTATTACTTTTTCTCTCGATGCTCGAATGCTGCAAGCTGTAGCGCTAGGAGAAGTTTCCCGACTTATCAGCGTAAGCTTATAAGCAGCACATATATCATTTTGGGGGTTCTCCGAGCAAGCCTACGGCCTTTAGTAAAGTCGAAAGCGAGAAGGGTGAAAAAAAAAACCTCATAATCAAGGTTTTATGCATGTACTTAGTTAAAGGCTTTGCGGGGTGTGGAAAGGAATACCTGGGTGCCTCCGTGAAAATTTGAAGTGGGTCGATTAGAACAAGGGTGTTTTCTTGATCTTCAATGTGGGATGGCTATCGATTTGATGTATCTTGTAAGTGATCGATATCGATGTTCGAGCTTTGGTTAGGCGTTCAAGTACACCTTCGTACATCGATGTTACCTTTTTGGTGGGTTTAATTCGCCCTTGAGGTGAAACTATGGATAAGAACAGAACACCTGTTGTTTCGAGGCCTTGTCACGAGACCATGTATATGCTCAAATACATATATATACATCAACGGGTCAAATGTACAGGTTTACTCAAGTAGGCAAGTACCTCCGAAAATTCTCGATATATAGGTATTTGCGAGCCTTAAGCCGCTGATTAGCCTACGGCCAGTTGACGCGGCATGTATATCAATATATTCGCATAATATTAGGCTAACAACGTTACAACCCAATCGCACTTATTCTATTATTATAGTCTATTCCAAATGTTCGCGTACGGTAACGTTTGGCATTGAGGTCTGGACCAAGTCCTCCAAGTATGGAAGTCAAACCGAGGTAAAATTTATAAAATCAACCCCGATATCTTGATATGCCCCGAAAATCTATGCTCAGGAGGCAGAAAGTTAAAGCCCCAATATATTTTACTAATATATAACTCATCATGGTTAGGGTTGAATTGAATTGATTAGCAAAATGATCATTACATAAATTGTATATGGGTATACTTATGGGATACCGGTATACGTACATGGGAATTATGTATAGCTCGATCGTAAGTTTGAGATCGCGACGTATGATATTAGAGGTCTGGTCCCGTTAGATGGATCCTTGAATCCGACTCGGGCCTAAAGTTCGAATTCATGACCAGCGATGTCCCATAGGTATATAGCTAGTAATAAAGCCCAAATTGGCCCTGAATCTAGTCAGTCTTAAGCGCACACACCTACGCGTGGCCCAATGTGGTGAATGCGATTCGGTTGGAGTCAAGCGCGAGCATGAGCGGTGCTGGAGTCCGGGTATGAGCTCTGTTAAGCCGAATCACGAATGTAAGTATACGTAATTGGCCAATTTAATGCTGCTGCGCAATGTCGCGTTGGGATGAACACCCAGTTGAGGGCTCAAATCAGGCGTCGTCCAATGAGACGATCAAAAACCAAAAAGACCGTGAGCTGTGCGCAAATGCAATAAATATAGTCACGTGATGAAACCAACGTCAAAAAGTCGCACCAGGATTTTGCCGCACAAATTAAGTCGAATATTAACACTACGTACTACCATAGCCCACCGATACATCGATACCCTAGAGATATTGGATTGAAAATCATCCTTCAAGATGTCGACAACAGTAGAGAAGGTATTTTCCCCGCATAGGACGCAGACGATTAGGGTTTCATATGCTAATCATGAACACTTAGATCCGAGAGGTATGTATATCCTCCTCCAGATCACCTAATTGCAGCGGTCCTATCAGCCCAGGACATGTTATCTGACACGTGCTATCCTTTGGACGAAATAGATCGAGGCCGAAATGGCCAAAACACAGAAAAATGTACGACAATACCCCAGATCATAGACTGCCAAAGGGAGGAGCAGGGACTCATCCGGGATCAAAACGGTAGAAAGCCACATCATACCATCTAGGTCAATTAAAAGCAAAGCTTGCAAAGCTTAGGAGAGAGCTTGTTACACCATCTGGAGGAGGCGGTGGCGGCGCCGGTGGTAAGTTAACAGATCCCATCGTTAGATTTATACTCATATTAACACAATGCAATGGCCTCTAATAGTTGGTTTCGATGTCGCGCGGTACGACCTTGTGATCTACCCTTTTCCCACCTTGGCCTAATATCATTTAGTACTGGTGCTGCCTCTGTTGGCTTCATCGGCTTCCCATCCGTCGGAAAATCCACACTGATGTCCAAACTCACCGGTACGCACTCCGAGGCTGCTGCCTACGA
Organism: Orbilia blumenaviensis; assembly: GCA_036872755.1. NCBI lineage: Eukaryota > Fungi > Ascomycota > Orbiliomycetes > Orbiliales > Orbiliaceae > Orbilia > Orbilia blumenaviensis. The sequence continues at coordinate 2,782,047 of JAVHNS010000004.1, read as the reverse complement.
ATTTACAACTCTTACGACTGTCCCTGGTTGCGTAATGTACAACGGTGCCAAAATACAAATGCTTGACCTCCCGGGTATCATCCAAGGCGCAAAGGACGGCAAAGGTCGTGGTAAACAAGTCATTGCCGTCGCAAAGACGTGTCACTTAATTTTCATCGTTCTCGACGTTCTCAAGCCCCTCACCGATAAGCGAATTATTGAAAATGAACTGGAAGGGTTTGGGATTAGGATCAATAAGCAGCCGCCAAATATCATTTTCAAGAAAAAAGACAAGGGTGGAATCAGCGTTACCAACACCGTTCCACTAACACATATCGAGCCCGAGGAAGTGAAGGCGGTGCTTAGTGAATATAAAATCGCCAATGCGGATATTGCATTCCGCTGTGACGCTACCATCGACGATTTAATCGATATTCTAGAGGCGAAGAGCAGAAGGTACATCCCTGTTGTGTACGTCCTTAATAAAATCGACTCGATCAGTATTGAAGAGCTGGATTTGTTGTACCGAATTCCGAACGCGGTACCCATATCGTCGGAGCATATGTGGAATGTGGACGAATTGCTGGAAATGATGTGGGAAAAGTTGAATTTGAGGCGCATATATACCAAGCCAAAGGGTCAACAGCCCGATTATTCAGCACCGGTCGTGCTAAAGGGGGGTCAATATACAGTTGAGGATTTCGTAAGTCAATATTTTTCGCATCTAGTGACTCTAAGCGGCTGTGCGTTACTGACTAGCAGCCTAGTGTAAATCGATCCACAAATCGATTCTGGAAGTTTTCAAGTATGCAATTGTATATGGTCGAAGTGTGAAGCACCAGCCACAGAGGGTAGGGTTGTCTCATGAACTGATGGATGAGGATATCGTTACTTTGGTCAAGAGATAGGGCACTCCCATTAAACCTTGCACCCTCCCTCCGTTGGTGTCATAGTCTGGCGTTATATGGTTTCGCCCTTTCCTTATTTCTCATGTTCTCTGATCGTGATATTAGCCTTTGCATACTATATACGCTACCGCTCAACGAGATATACTCTGCCTGAATGAATTACCATATGATTCTCTCCGAGTCGATAACGTTGCCATCATTTCATCACTAATTGGTGTGGTATTTGTGGTGCGAAGAAGGAATATAGTTATATTACAGTTTAGGCGGGATTGCTAAAGGCTATGTTAAAGCTGGGAAACCAAATGTCGGACAGGAAGAAAGTCCAAATAATAAAAAGCAGTGTAGCGCGCATGCAGCGGGTCATCAAAATAAAAGAAAATTGAGAGGCTCTTTTCAGAAATGTATGCTCGAGTCTTATAAACTTAGGTGTCGCAAATAAACAGCAGAAAACCATGGGAACTTGCTTGCAAATAAAAAAAAAATCAAATAGAAGTGTAGTAACTGAATTTTATAGATAAGTTCTCCCATTAATGACTGTAGGAGGGGTATAGGATGTTGCGAGGAGGTGATCATAGCCAATGAAATTTATAAAGAGAAACGGAAAGGGGAAAAGGGATAGAAAATCGTATGAAGTTGAACCAAGATAGCCACCCATTATCTCCACCCCTAAATCCAACAACTAAGAATGGCAAAAATAGAAAGTGAATAATTCGCTACTATCGTCGAATCGTTAAAAGGCTTCGATGTCATTTCTGTCGTAATCGTAGAATTTGGAAACCTTTACTACTCCACTTTGACGTCCTCAGTCTCGGCCGGCACGTCTGCCGGCACCGCAGGTGGCACATCGTCGACTGGTGTGTCGAAATGCTTTAGAGCTTCTTCCAAAGCGTCCTCCCTAACGACAAGCGCTTTGTGAACAATGACGATGTCCTCGGGCTCACCACCTCGAGGAAGCCCCAGTCGCACAAGACCTGGCCTAGCAACGAGGGCCACAGCGCCTTTGCCAGCACCAAGGTTCTGAAACGTTGATTCCTCCATGGTTGTTTCATCAAACTCAACACCGGGAACAGGGTGGAACAACGCAAAGTACTTGAGGTCCTTTTGGATAGTATCATGTAGAATATGCGTAGCGAAAAGGACCTTTTCGTATAGGGCAAGGGTCAGAGGCGAGTAGTGTGCTTGTTGCTGCTTTTCTTCCTCAGTTCGAGGCTCCTCGACAGGTAGGAATGAAGTGAGTGGAGAAAGTACGTTGGCGAGTTCCTGTGACAGCTTTACGAGTTGCTTTCTACTGGAGCTCCCGAACGACTTAGATTCCTGGAGTAGTTTGAGTGTCATGTGCCGGAACTTAGTTGCGGTGATATCGTCACCTAAAAATATCAATTAGAAAGCATTTCGACAGTGCTGTCAGTAAGGTTTTAACTTACCAAAATCTTTAATGAAAACTGACATCGCGAGACCAAGTTTTTTCGTCATCTTTTCATCCAATCCAAAAACCGTCTTTCCGAGAATCTCTCTGCAAGCAAAGTTTGCGCAAATAGCCGTAAGCGCAATTTTACTCTTCCATTCCCAAAATTCTTCATATTTGGCACCCGCTTCATCGATTTTGTCCCAGTCAATTGAAGGGTCCTTTGGCTTCTCAGCCCACCACTCTTGTGCTGGAGCAAGGGATACCTGGGATAAGGGCGCCTCAATCGATCTGACTAGGTAGTCGAATTCTTCCGGGTGGTCCCAACCAGGTCGCCAGTTGAGAGAATCTGCAAACGAAAATACCTTTTTATACCAGTTGTTAATGGAAGATTGCATGTTCCTGTCGTCGAGGTCCAGAGAGTGGTTTGCTGGCTGGTGGGGTTTGTTGAGAAATTGTGGGGATGTCGTAGATTGGTACCTTGTAGAAGTAAAGTCCCTGTCAGTGGATGTGAGAGAGGGCAAAGTTGGGGGTTTTGGCGCTTCCATTATTGGTCTCGTATGAATGACAGGCTCTTCTATGACTTGAGGGGCATATTCATCCCCGGGAGTAGCTTCGACTGCAACAACTGCATCCCCTTCAGGAGCGGTCTTCTCCTCTGCAGTATCAGCCCCCTCCGGTGCGGCCTCGGTAGTTGCAGTCTCTATACCTGGTTCATCCCTAACCGCCTCGGGCGCATCCACCTTAGCTTCAGGCTTAGGAATGTCCTCAACAGGGGCCGTAGCTTCTGTCGCTGGGTCCGTTGCGCCGGGGTCTCCAGGCGCAGGCACATCGGCCTTCTCTTCAGTGGATTGCTCCTCAACAGGTACAACCTCAGTGGGGTTTTCGGTTTTAGATTCGTCCTCCATAAGCTTTCCGGCCTCAGTTTCCTCAACTGCTGGTTTCTCCGCCGGGGTCTCGTCTTCTTCTTCGCCCGCTGCCTCAACTGCTGCGAGTTCGTCTGCCAGTGATTTGCTACCTGCGTGCTCATCGGCAACAGGCTCTGTAACTGTCTTTTCGGCTAAATCCTCGGACACATTATCCTTGACCTCTGCAGTATCTGGAATATCGAGATCGGCTGGTGGAATTGGTTTCTTCTCCTCGTCGGATGGTTCCTCGGTTTTCGCGGTGGGGATGTCTTCTTTGGGCTCCTCAGACTTGGGCTCCTCCAACTTGGGCTCCTCAGAATTAGGCTCCTCGGACTTGGGCTCCTCGGACTTGGGCTCCTCGGGTTTTGTTTCCTGTTCTTCGGTCTTGGGCTCTTCGAGTTTTGTTTCTGAGTCTTCAGTTTTCGCTTCTGGGTTTTCAGCTTTTGTCTCCGAGTCTTCGACTTTTGTTTCTGGGTCCCCCGTCTTTGGTTCATCATCTTTTGTCTTGTCCACTTCTGGCTCATCGTCCTTCGGAACTTCAGACCGTGGCTGTTCGCCCTTGTGCTCTTCGCCGTTCACCTCGGCGGGCTTATGGTCTACGGATCCGTTCTCTAACTTCTCGGCGGTATCGGGGATCGCATCGGGCTCGCCCACAATGCCCTTCCCCTTATCATCATCTAAACCCCAAGCGGCCGCAGCTTCGTCACCCTCAGCCTTTGCCATCGTGTCTTTATTGTTGTCAATTGGGTCCGTGGCAGCAGCGCCGTTTGCTACAGGCTTGTCGAGCGGGTTGTCGGGTCTATCGGCTGGTGTAACGAACTCTTGATTTTCAGACATTGGCGTCTCCACGGCAGGACTATTCAGAGACGAGTCGATATCTAATGAAAAATGGAGTTGGTTACCAATTATTATCAATTGTAGTTAAAGCGATAAAATTTTTTTAAATGACGCAGTTAGACTAGGGTTTAGTGATTTTTGATGCGTGACAGACTGGCAATGCATAAACACCACGCCCCGTTCCGCCTGGTGCGTGCGTGCGCGATATAGGAAAAAAAACTTTTATATATGAAAATATGACGGGATGCAGTTATCATGCGAGGGTTTCCAGTTGATTCGCTACCATAAGGAGGGGCACCCTACCCATTCGCCTGCCTTATCTTTGATGGGGGACGGGCTCATGGTTGGCATGTCGCGAATGATTGGGTTTTGCGAGGGGAAGGGGAGTTGCATTCGTCAGGGAATTAATGATGGAATTCTTCAAACCTACCACCATTCTCTTTGGGGATTTGAACCACGCTGTTCCTCTTCTTGTTGTTCTTTTTATTCTTTGGGGCCATCTCGGGTCTTCTGGGCGCGGCAGGTGGAGCTGGCTCTGGCTCGGGAGGTGCCGCGGTGAGGTTGTTGATGTTTTGTTTAAACCAACCTAGTGCTGAATCCAGTTTGTATTGAAGTTGGGGAGTAAGAAGGGAATTATTTCAAAAGAATAATTCCCAGGTTACTCAGAGTAGAGGTAAAAAATAGAGAGGCAAGGTATTTGATTTTTCTTCTTTTTTCTTTTCTTCTTCTTCTTCTTCTTCTTTTCTGCTTGAGATTTCTTCCCCAAGGCAAAAAGGCAGTACGGCAGCGAACTAGTGAGGACCCGTCGGCCTGCGGGGATTCTACGAAAAAGCGGGAGGCGTGTGTTCCCCTCGCAAAACTGGTAACTTCAGAGCAGGATTTGCCTTAGAGGTACCTTGCCGGGTCGCGAAATCTAATTGGGAGAAAGGACCTGTACCGTTTGACCGACGTGTCAGTAGGATGGTTCCTTGGATAGACTTGATGGTGGCACATTTTATGCATGTTGAGAAACATATTGCGAAGCTGCTGGGAATGTCATGTATGTATGTATGTACCCTGAGCTCTGGTTTCTGTTCGACTTACCCGAAATGACAGCTTCAGATGTGATATGGTAAAAATATTTTTTATCTCCTCGTGCGATTCGATGTAGTACGGGAGGTGATGCAAGGACACACTATCCAACAATCCGATGGGCAGCAGAGATGTGGTTCCCAATGGCGATGCAATGGTGATAGGACCCGGGAGAGAGGTATGATGCACTTTGGACGTGGTCATCAAGAGCCCGCAAGTTCGCCACGATGTCGCTGAGACAAAATCGGGTGGCAGGAAAGTCATGCTTCCTTCTTTCCTTCTTTCCTTCCTGCTTGATTCTTACAACCCCGGCAGACACTGCACAGACATGTCGGGGCATGGGATTGGGACGGACAGCCGATGGCCTTCCCCTCATTGCATCGTGGCCAATGGATGGCTGACAGGGGCCACGGGTTACCCGACTTGAGCTTGGCTTGTTTCCCCACGATAAACCAGTGGTAAATTACTAGGTATTTATACCTCGAATCAACTACCGGTGGGGGTATACTTACATGCGTATACTTCTGTCAGCTACAGCAGTTACTAGCTAAATAAGCCTCACATCTGAAAGGATTGATATTGTTACTCATTTGCCATGATATCAATATATTATTACTAGATGTACTGGAGTTTTTGATGGATTGAGAACCGTGGCGCGCCTGGTCAATGAGGAACACAGTGATGCATGATGGAGTAGCCTGAGCGAGTTAAAGGGCCCAAGGTGTTGGCGGACAAGCATCCTCCCTAGCGACCGACCTCGCAGCATCATCATCACCCTCGCCAGACCTCACTCTCCGTGCGTTCAAGGGGAGAAGCAGGAAAAATGCGCCCGGCAATCCATTAGAAAGGTTTCTTCCGCAAGCGGCTTATCTTCCAGCAATTCGCCTCCCTCTACCCGCTACCTGTCCGACAGACCATCTCCATGTTCAGCACTCCCAAAGTTGGTAGCCTGTTCTCCACGCGGCAGGATGAACAGGACGTGGAACTCTCGCTACCACTCTATTCCTCTGTCCATGAGAACCGATCCAGTGGATTTCTCGCTGCCGAAAATGTGCAGGTCCCAATCCCACGGTCGCCGTCCCCGAGACCACCAGATGTCCGTATCTCGAGGCCTGTAACACCACTGGGGCAGTTCTCCCCACCATTGCCTCAAATCATTCGTCGTTCATGGAGGATATCATGGCAGACGGTGCTGTTGGCCATCTTGATCTTTTATACCTTCTTCACGCTCCTGAAGAGTGCGCCGTACCAAGCTTCCGAAACTGTGGCTGAATATGATGGTGGTCCTCCGAGGACAGACATCACACACTTGGTGCTCGTGGCTGGCCATGCCATCTGGATGGGTGGAAATACTCTAGGAGAAGATGAGAAAGAATGGACTCTGCTGCCGTATCAGCATGGCCTGGCAAAGACATTTAAAGCGCACATTATGACTGGTGTGAAGATGGCGAAGGAAAACGAGAATAGTCTGTTGGTGTTCACTGGTGGGGAGACCAGGAATTTTGCCGGTCCTGCCAGCGAGGCACAGAGCTACTGGGTAACTAAACGCTCTGGATTTCCATCAGCTATAGCTAGCTGAAGCTAACATCACTATAGTCTCTAGCGTATCTTTCCAAACTTATTGAGCCAAGCTCTCCCCTCTTCAATCGCTCTACCACTGAGGAATTCGCCCGCGACTCTTATGAAAACCTGCTCTTCGGTATCTGTAGATTTCATGAATACACTTCAAACTACCCCACCAAGCTTACAGTAGTAGGCTTCGAGTTCAAACGAGAACGATTCAAAACAGAACACCGTGCTGCGATTCGGTTCCCGCTTGACCAATTTACATACGTCGGCATCGATAATACGGATGACCCAGAGCAACTAGCCGGATTTGTCAAAGGCGAGAAGGAAGGCTTATTGAAACAGTATAGAGATGATCCACACGGCTGCACAGACCCTGAGTTGAAAGAGAAGAGGAAGGGGAGGAACCCATTCAGAACGAGACATGGATACGAAGTCACCTGCCCGGAGCTTAAGGGGCTCTTGAGGTGGTGTATGGACAACGACGCCATCAAAGACGGAAAGACGCAGCAGTTTCCCGGAGACTTGCCTTGGAGCAAAGGGATATAACTCTCGATATTTGCTAGATTTGAATACTTAGACATAGATTGTGCAATTGTGGTTTGTACCGTCAGAGATTACCGGCGCGCGCGACCCGCCATGTTCGTTTAGATTTTAATATTAATACCTAGGTAATCACTGCCTATTTGTCCTAAATATTTGGCTATAGATATTGATATAAAAAGTATTGAGGCTCTATATGTGTCATGGCGCAAGTCCCGCTACATAGGCTAATGGTTTAGAATGCTAAGACCCCGTGATCTCGCGCCGCATTTAGCTTAGGATATGGGATGACTAACTCAACGCGCCCGCCATGTTACCTTTTGAACCATGAATATGCGACCTCTTGAACGTTTAAATTTCGATTTCGCCATCACAACAAGCACAATTGTAAGCTTCTCCATCGTATCGATCTAGAAGCCTCTAGTTACGAAAAGTCACCGGATACAGGGAGACAGCACAGGTTAGAGGTGGTCAACCATTTTTCCGCCTTATAATCTCCATAGCTCTAACACAACTACTTCAACTTTCGTCATGAGCACTCCACCTCCGGACCTGACGATTGGTCCAGCAGTTACACCATCCCGTCAGTTTTCTAAAGCCAGTGTACCCCTAACGCCAGAGCAAATACGAAAACTGGTATTTTGATATTCTAGCTTCGCTCTATCCTTGTATGCTATGCCTAATAGCGTAAATATTTAAAATAGGAAACCGACCGTCTAAAAGCCAAAGCTCTGCGCCAGCAAAAGGACCAAGATGTCGGCACAACAGCCCCTCTACCCCGTGGCACTAAGCGTACCTTTGGTAGCACCACTACATCTACCAACAGCCCGAGTACAGCGGAACATCTCCAAAATGTTCGCAATGCAAAAGAAGTACGACCGATAGATTCTATACAACCAGCAAAAAAGTTCCAAAAATATGTCGAATATGATCTTTCTAAAATGGCAGACACAAAGGGTGGCTTTATCTCTGTATCTGATGATCCACAATCTCTCCTCGCGGCTGCAGAAGCGGCTGGAAAGCCCTCAAATATGACACTAGAAGACTGGGATAAACAACAACTTAAAAAGAGGCTTCAGAAGGAGAAGAGAGGAGTGTTTGAACCGACCATCACACAGAGTGGAAAGAAATGCTTCGAGTGTGAGAGTCTGGAGCTGGACTGGGATTTTTTAGAGATATTCGGGTCCAGGGTTTGTGGCAAGTGCAAGGATAAATTCCCAGATAAATATAGTCTTTTGACCAAGACGGAATGTAGGGAGGATTATCTTTTGACAGATCGTATGTTGCCATTCATACCTGACTCTATGGTTTCTTCGACTGGCTAATAGTATAATAGCGGAACTACGGGATGAAGAATTACTACCTCATATGGACAAACCGAATCCGCATAAAGCGAATTGGGCCACAATGAATCTATATCTACGATACCAGGTTGAGGAGTTCGCATGGAAAAAATGGGGTTCGCCAGAGGCGCTAGACACGGAATACGAACGGAGAACCAAAGAGCAGAAGCGGAGAAAGGAAGCAAAGTTCCAGAAACGATTGCTTGATCTGAAAAAAAGAACTAGAGTTGAAACCTGGAAACGGAATGGAAGAGTCGGAGGCACGGATAAGGGGAAACATGTGCATGAGTGGGGAGAACTGATGGGAGGTGATGATGGGATGGGGGTGAAGAAGTGTTTGGAATGTGGGATGGAAGTCGAGGAAATGATTTTATGAAAGCTTTCAACGCCACAAGTGCTGGAAAAATTAGTGAGAGCTTCATCGCTTATCACAACAGTCTGGTTGTTAACTTTTTCAAGGATGTAGAATACACTGCGTCTTCCGATCCTTTCACAAGGAAGTATGAATTGGCACCACTGATGTCATTTGTAGTATTCTGACACAGTGCCACTTGGTTCCGGTACATGTAACGTTCGGATGAATATGGACCCGGAAGGCGTTTTTTTTTACAACGTTAATTAACAAGCGAGGAGAGTGGAAGTTGAGACGGGATGCTAAAATTTAAGGTGTGGGATCTTCGCGTCACGTTCCTGCTGCCCCATACGGAAAGAGACCTTAATTCAAAGCCCATTCCTCATATTGTGAAGTCTAAGAGCTTGAGTTTGATCGCTGTTAGGCAGTCTACATAGCTCCTGTCAGCGCGGATCTCATGCCATTGATTCGGCTGGTTGAGCCCGTTGGATGAATCTAGGTCTTTAGCGTCTAGATATCATGTCTGTAATAGAAACTGCATATACGCCCATGTGAAGACAGCCACCCAACATGCCAACCGAGACAACAAAGGAGCTGTCTAGGTACTAAGCTATGTAAATGTATGTCTACCACTAATCTAGATATCTTAGAGCGCACAAACCAAACCCCATCTACCTGAGGAACATGAAGAAGGGGTCTTTGCATGGTATTTTTAGTAATATTATAATGCAGCGACTTCGGTGGTTACTCTATACAACGCAATCGAAATAATTTGTGCTGCCCCTTTACAAATGTTAAAATCTCATTGACAACGGTCAGTCGACAGACGTCCCACAGCATCCGAAGGTTAATCTATTTCACAAACCTGATGAGGCTGTGCAAAAAATACCCTCCATCCTTCGCTTCAAAAATTCTTGTGCTTCCATGAATGTCATTGTGGTGCACAACAGGCAAGGTACTTAAAGTGGAGTTTTCCGATAAAAGCGCCAACGATTCTGCCTGTCGGTTGAGGTTGCCGAACCAGCCAAGGCCATTCAACAGCTAGCTCCCATGACATTTCTGAAACTTGTTCAATCTTATTGAAAGAACAGTACAGTAGTTATTTCGGTTTCTTGCGCTCGTTATTCGTCGCCGTGGGCCGGGAGTGATGTCGACTGGTTTATCCAGTGGATCTGAGCTTCGCATTGACGAGACGGAATACCTAGATCGTATCAAGGCTTTTCGATATCCGGGAGATTCGGACGCCACCCATATGTGTTTGCATTTTAAATATTTTGACCTCTGATGCAGGAAAAGAAAGTCGAGACTTTCGCCGAGCCTCAGAAGTTTGGATGCATTCAGAGGTATGAGAAACATGTCTTGACTGGTAATGCAATGCATTTGGGAACGTGGGGCGGCTCCCCGAAGACCATTGTATTCAAAATTGCGATCATTGATTGTTGGTGCGAGCCTGATGTGAGGGAAATCAGTGCTGACTGCCTCTACCTACCTACCTACCTACGGCATGCGTTCAACCTCCATGGGTTTACAGAAGAGTCCCTGAATGCCAAATACCAGATACCATGATGCCTGCTAACCTGACCTGCTTTAGCGAGACGTTTGCGAAACCAAGCAAGCTGGCGGATGAGGAAATGGCTTCCAGGGTCCTGATCAGACGTTTCAGGTTTATCACTAGAACCTGCTTCATGCCCGCGATTGGCTGGGTCAAAACCTCGAGCCGGACAAAACCAGGAGGAGCGAATTTCATGGCACAGTGTCAATCATGTCAGGCTGCCGGCGTTTTCGACTGTTGATTCTGGACGGTCGCTGTGTCGAGCTGGTCAAGAAGTGTTCGATTCGACCGGACTGAGGGGAATGTCTGCGGCGGCCCTTATTCCTTTCCCCGCTCCAGGAGTATGTTTCTGTTTTTGTTTTTTATTTTTTGCGCCATCGCTCGATGATATCTGCATCTGCCCATGCACGGAGCGCCATAACATGCAAGGCCTATTGCCATTGCCGGACCTGGTTCCACTCCAAACGTTGGGACTGGTGCTGCTAAACACTTTAAAACATACGGACGTCCAATTCTTCATCCGATCTACATTACCTTCCATCCTTCTTCTCCTTTCATTCACATTGACGACGTGACTCCTTTCTTTCCTTCCTTCTATCGGTGTTGAGCAGACGCCTGTTTTGTTTGAATTGAACTGACCAACTAAAACGAAGAAGACCCTGGAGGCCCTTTTCCCTTTTCTCTCACTAAATCCAACAAAATAAAAAGTCTCCACCTCATATCCCTTGCCTTGCATCATCTTGCATATTACAGATTGCACATTGCACCTAGGTTTAACGCCAATAAAGCTGCTGCCAACATTTAAGAGTTAGCTTGGAAGTCTGCATCCGCTCATTTGTCTAGGGATAAAATCGCTAGAACGCCCACCGTTGCCGAACTCCGGGTTTCATTTACTCCCAAGTCGTCTTTTTTTTTTTTGTTACTTCTGCTGGTTTCATAAACATAGAACTCTCCCTTCTCGCTCTTCTTCTTGTCATTCAACCTTCAGTCTCTCTTTTAAGTGTTTTCTTCTTCTTTGCCTTTCTGCAGGATTGTTGGGTTTTTCTTTGTCGATTACCTAGAACTACGTTCCTCTGGTTGAGTTTGATATTCAGAATAACCTCAGCACCGCTCGGCCAACAGCATCGTCTGTACTTCCGCTCCTTAACATCAATTCACTTCAGAGAAAATTTATCCTGGTGATCAATAATATCTTTCGACTTTATCACAATCATTCGACTTGCGCCATATTATTTTAGCAGACAGTAAATACAACTGTTTGATTCATCACAACCTTCTCGAATCCAGCTTCACTTGATACATCCATCAAAATGCGTTTCTCAACCGTCACCCTCGCCGCTGTTGCTGCCCTCCCATCTGCCATTATGGCCTTTTCCCTCTACGACATCTCCTCAGAACTCGGAGATGCCAATGACAAGTGCGCTTCTCAATACTCCATCCCTCTCATGTCCTGCGGGTTTCTCCCAGGCAAGTGCTCGGAAGCTTGTCAAGAACAACTGCAGTCCCTTGAAAAGACCCTTCAAGGCGTTTGCAAGGATGCGAAGAAACCCCAGAACCTTCTCCTTGCCGCTCTAAACGACGGTCTTGTCCCCGCTCTTTGTACGAACGCAGCTAGTGGTGGTAGCAACGGCGGTTCTGACAAAAGTGATGGTTCTCCATCCGCTACCCCAACTTTCATGTCCGGACCAGGGAAGACCCCATCTTCTTCCGCAGCTCAGCTCTCCTTCTCCGGTGTCGTCGAAGCTACATCCGTTGTCGAGGAACAGTCTGCACCAACTGGTCTTGTCATCGACACTTCGGTTCCTGATTCTACTGTCACCCAGACAGTCGCCTTCCCGGAGAATACATATGCACCAACCACCCTTCGAACTTCCAACAGCCCAGCAAGCACAACTGGCTCGAGTGGCAGTGGGAACAGTGGTTCTAATGGCAGTCCATTCAGCTCTCAAGACGATAGCCCGAATAGTGGTGCTGCTGTCCGTGTCAGTGCCTTGGGGATGGCAGTTGGAGTCTTCGCATTGATTGCCAACATTGCCTAAAACTACAAATTTATCTTACCTTCTACAATTCTATTCTATTACCATTCTCTAGTCGTGTATATCGGACTTTTTCTTCTACCTTTTCTATAATTATTAATCACTAGATTCGAGAAAAGAACCATTTGTTGCAGAAAGAAGGAACCTCTAGTCCTCTCTAAGGCAGTGTTTTAACGATCAATAACGAAAGCATCCACATCGCATTATGGGTACCGCCCGTTCTAATAATTCACCATCTTTGCAGGCTTAAGTCCGCCCGTTGGAGCATTTCCTTTGTATATACAACCTTCTGTTCGAATTCCACGGATAGACCTGGGTCTCCTACGATTGATATTGCGCTCTTATCATTACCTTTATTATCCATTGCTTGTAGTTTCAATTTCTAGCGGTTCATTTTTTGTCACAACCGCTTTGCAAAACCGAACTAGGTTCTTTGTTACTGGTATCTGCGCAGCACGCATGTATATTAAATTCGTACACAGTCACCGAAGGTTGGCTACGAAGTCATACCGGTGGAATTTGGACAAATGTACCAGTACGAAAAGATACTACGGAATAGGAAGGCTAGCCCCGAGACCAGCCTTAATTTGTCCCTGTAGACCGTCCTGAGTAACTCTTCCTGGCCGCCTAAGTCCTTAATCTGTTGGATTTCACGTGTTGTTAACAGGCAACGTTAAGCAAGAGACAGTGCCAAGACTACACTGATATCTAGGGGTACTTACTTGGATAATGTACACCACATATCTGCAGCTACTACCGTACTCTTGGTGTAGTGAAGTAGAGATACCTAGGTATAATCAAAATTCCCATTGTATTCCCTGCAGCAAGAACCTAGCTTTAGGTTTAACTATAGTTAGTTTAAAAATATCCGAATTGGGTATAATTATATACCTAATACCATTCCTAAATTTCAAAACTCGTAGCTAGAGGTAAGTGCTGCAGCTAGTATACTTTAAACTCTATCACTGAGTGTAAATTTCGACCCTATTTGCGTTTGACCCTGGATCGAGATTGGTAGAAGTTATAGTTGGCCTCATACTATGGCTACTGGAGTGTAGATACACGCCCTGCACCCGCTAGAGGCATAATAATAAGTAAAAAAGGTAAATCTTATAATTAGTTGGCATTGCAGCAAAAACATATTTGTAAAAATCCTATCAAAATGCTCAACAGACTCAATATAAGCGTGCCTTTACTAAATCAATAAATTGAATTTAGTCAGCCTCAAGCCCCGGTTTGTCTCGTAAAATTGCTACATAGATCTATAAAACCCCAATTGTGTCCGCGAACCTAGGTAGATATTCTACAAATATTTATCTATACTTAAGTATAATATATTCGATTTAGAATAAGGTAAGCGTGCTTAGTGGAGCAGCCTGACCCTAAAAATTTCAAACTAGCATTAATGGTTGGCGGAAATACGCAATATCATGCGACGATGTGCTATCTGCAGCCAGTAAAGAGGCTGTGTAGAAGCTGGAAGCAGTGCAAAATGTTGCATTTTTTGCGTTGATCAAGGCAAGTCTGTCCTTTCGTGGCAGCTGGACCCACCTACGGCTTAGCTTGGAGACAACCCCAAGTGCACGCTACCATCCTCGCGAGCACCGACAAGCTCACTGACGTCGTCTTGAGCTTGTGCATCTGACTTATATCCGACCAACGACTTCCAATGACCTAAATTTGGCATCTGGAACGCCCAGTCCTCTGTCCCTCCGACCTTCTCTCTACGCCCTATCATTCTCCCATGAAAATCGACGTTCTCTCGAATACCCTTGTCCTCTTGGGCATCATAGGCATCCAACCATGCCTATGTATGTCAGAGTCGCATGTAAAGAACTTACGGCATGAGGCAATAGAAATGTTCCATCACGGGTTTGACTCGTACATGAACTTTGCCTATCCAGCCGACGAGGTTGTTATTCACCCCGTACATCATTTTTTGTATGACTTGAAAATGTCTAAATTTCTAACATTGCATATATATTTCTTCTCTAGTAGATCAGGCCGCTAAGCTGCGTCGCGCTAGAACGTGACGATGAACCAAATAACGCCGGTTTGACAGATGTTCTCGGCAATTACTCGCTCACGGCGATAGATTCCCTTTCTGCCCTAGGGATATTGTCGGCCTCTTCGGAAAAGTCCTATACCTGGTTCTGGGAAACCGTACGGCGAGTTTCAGATACATACTGGGGTCATGGATTCGACCGAGATTCCAAAGTGCAGGTTTTCGAAACAGTTATTCGCGGCGTAGGAGGATTGATATCGGGGCATCAATTCGCTATAGGTATGCTGCCGATGCAGGGAAAGTCAGGGTATAGCCACCAAGGGTGGAGGTACAAGGATGAGCTCTTGCATTTAGCACACGACCTCGCCACAAGATTGCTACCTGCATTTACTACCGATACAGGGCTACCATACCCAAGAGTGAACCTTAGATATGGCTGTGTAAATATTCGCCCGCCGCCAGTTGACAGAGAACATGGAGAAAAGCCCGTCGAAAAGTGTCGGAAGGACGAAGAGGAAGCGGAAAAGGCTGGATTCAAGCCTTTGAAGAATGAGAGAACCGAGACGTGTGCAGCTGGGGCCGGGAGCTTAACTTTGGAACTTACGACACTGACAAGATTATTGCAACGTTATAAAGTCGATTATCCAGAGAGGGTCGAGGCTTTCCTAAAGACAACCCCCCATATGAAACATAGCTGGGATGACGTCGAGATTTTCGAAAGAGTCTCACAGCAGGCATTTTGGGCAGTTTGGGAAAGAAGAAGCCCACTTGATCTTGTTGGAGGCGGCCTGGATGCGGTCACAGGGAAGTGGGAGCTGCAAAGTGGCGCGCTAGCAGGCGTATGTCTACCCCCATTCTATCATTATCGTATTTATTCTCTTATATACTCCCACCCCCTACCTACCTACCTACCTACCTACAGTGTTCGCTTTCAATCCTTTGAGGTTTCTGATACATAGTTCTTCCCAATATTCAGATTGGCGCATCTACAGACTCTTTCTTCGAGTATGCCATGAAGACTTACATTCTTCTTTCGTCGTCCCCTACAGTTCCTTCTTCGAAAAACCCGAACCCGGCGCTTCCAGCTGAATACCTAGATGTATTCGAAAAGTCTGTTGCCGCTATAAATAAGCACATGCTAGTGGAATCGCCAGCATTCTTTTACCAAGGAGTACATATGGCTACCGGTGAACCAATGGTTCAATGGGTGGACAGCTTGAGTGCATTTTGGCCCGGGTTGCTGGTGTTAGCGGGTGATGTATCAACTGCTGAAAGAGCCTGTCTTTTGTAAGGATTACCTGACCCTGTTGTGAGGCTGTCACCGACCAATACTTTATGCCTTGGCTCTAATACGAAGTCTATATAGCTATACCGCTCTTTGGCAGAGGTATCAAGCATTGCCTGAGCGATATGTACCCGCGAAACAATCTATACAACTCCATTGGTGGCCAGGGCGGCCAGAATTTGCGGAAAGTGTTTACCACCTGTACCGCGCCACCAAAGATGTCTGGTACCTTCATGTTGGAGAGATGATATTAAGAGACATCCAGCGGCGATGTTGGGGAAGATGCGGTTGGGGCGGTCTGGAGGACGTCAAAAGCGGCCAGGTCTCGGATAGGATGGAAAGCTTTCTGTTGAGTGAGACTGCTGCATATCTATATCTTCTATTTGATGATGGTAAGTATCGATTTCTGGAACCTATCGATGGAGCCACCTTTAACATTCGATAACACTGTTAGACCACCCATTGCACAAAACCGACCAACCATGGGTTTTTACTACAGAAGGCCACCCCATAATCATGCCAAAGTCATGGACCCACAAACAGAAAGAAATGCTCTGGCGTGAAAGCCGTCCAAATGGGGATAAGAAGCATCATGAAACTGAACGGACATGCCAAAACCCAAAAGTCACTTACCTGAACGTAAAAGTGGGAGAGCTGTTCTCCCGAACAGCTTCAAGAACAGACACTTTCCATCCTTACAACGCAGTTGGACTGAATCTTCTTCCAGACAATGTGCCACGAGTCCCAACGACGCTTGTGCTTTTGAATCACGAGAATGTCCCGGAGGAATTTGGGTACTACAACGATAGGGATGAGGAAAATCCATACCGATATGTCACTCCGTACTCTCCTACCAATGGAAGCTTCTACCCCTGGACTTTGCCCCCGCAAGTCATTGCACCGTTATCATATTGCGCGAAGTTACCCGGCGAAAATAAGATGGATTTAGTATTCTCAGTTATACCCATGAGGCCTGGGGAGATTCCACCGCCGTCTTGGGTTGATATTAAAGGCGGCGTTTTAATCAACTCGCTAAGTGGGCTACGGATTGGCTTCTCAAGGGAGGTTATCGAGGGAAGAATTGAGTACTTAATTACGAAAATAGGGGACCGGATAATCAGGCATGATGAAATCGTGGCCATCGAGAAAATCAACTTGGATTCTTTGCAAGTTGATGGCCAGGCCAGATTTCGAACCTTAAAGGATGAGGGCTACGAGGTTGTCTTTGACTTCCAGGCCGAGCAGAAACCCCCACCCCCACCTCCTACACCCGCAACTGCGAAAGAAGGGTTAAAAGATAAAAAGGTCGAAATTAAGATGGATGGCAAAGATCTCGACGGCGATATCTTGAAACGCGTTGAAGAGGTTCTATGGGATAGTTTCAAAAATCAAATTCAGGATAAAGCGCCTCCCACCTCGAGAAGGACTCTGACCCCGAAACCAGTGTCCAATGGGAAAGTCATCATCCGCCGTCACCTCCACGCCATTCTCTCTTCAGGAATAGGGGCCCAAGAAATCCCCCCCTTAACCCCCAAGACTCACGCTTTTCTCACATCAATGGAATATACACCTTCCCCAACACTACCATGGCGCTCTGTTTATGTCGCTGGCCTTGGCTGTGACTCCCCGCTTCCGTCAATTGCAGCTACGTATCCCATAATTCTGTTTAAACGTGGCAAATGTCCGTTCTCACAGAAAATGAATAATCTACCAACATCCAGCGGAATTAAACTCGCTATCGTCGTTAATTTTGATGACACCGTGGTCTCGCACAAAGCCTATGAGGATGTCGTGGATATTGATAATGGAGGTGGAGTGAATGATTGGGTTGGTTTAAAGGATGATTACTTGATCAGACCATTGCTGGATAAGTACCAAGTAGACTCAAGGAATGGACAGAGAAGGAAGAATCCGATTCCGTTAGTTTTTGTAGGGGGAGGTGATGCAACCTATGCTGTGTTAGGAGAGGCTAGGGGGGTGGGGTTGAGAGAAAGATGGAGGGTGAGTTTGGATGGTGTCGTTGTGGGGAATTTTGTACCCGTGGTCTAGAACCAGGTGGGGTTTTGCGGGTGTAATGGGGACCGAGGTCAGGTGTAATGCATCAGATTACTCGAACACCCGCCAGTAAAGTTCGGTTTCTTCTTGATACAGCCAGATGGTTAGTGAAGGCTGTGGTCAGGAAAGATCGCCATAAAGATGGGCTTCTTGAACCTCTGTACATAACAGTTACATTTTTTCGGCTTTAAGTAGCGTCTAGCTAAGCATTTATGTTATATTCGATAACCCTAGTCCAAGATCGAGATATACTTACTCTCAATGAAGCCGATTAAAAAGGAAAAGAGAAAAAAAAAACCATCGATGCGTATATGTCCGTAACGTACGCTTTGTCGTCGAGCGGCAAAATAAGTTGCGCAATCGCACGCATATACGTACTCTCGTGGGTACGCTAGATGTATATTCCTCCTCGAATATCCGAATTTATATACATGTACTGTCAAATCGTGTACTAAGAAGGGTATTAATGCAATTTGTGCAAGCTAACGGAATCATTAAGTAAAAAATTAACTATCAAACTGCCTTGGGTGCAAGAAGGACCGTAGGATATGATATGTACGGTCAGATTATAATTACTTCATAAAATGACTTGTTCATACTGAAAAATCTACATAGTATCGGCAATCTTAGTTGTATTTATCAAAAGAAACCCACCAACTTAGCATAGTGAACGGGTAGGGGGATTCCACTAACACTGTTAAAATGGAATGCGCTTAAGAGGGCAGGGTAACATCCAGGAATTATTGACTCGTAGCTAGTAACCGTCGCCAATAGGGGGGGAGCGTCGTGGGTAGTTTGGCTGATATTCTGAACCCGAACCGCCCCTCCCCATCTGCTCAGGGCCGCGACTCATTGTACTCATGTAAGCCAATGCTTCTTCATACATATCCAAGGGGCCTCGAGATCCGGACTCCCCACGTTCTGATCCGCCATCCTGGGGCTCTCTCTCCTGAGAGCTATACCTCGCAAAGTCTACCCCATTGAATCTCTCTCTTTCTTCCGTGAGCCGAGCTTCTAAGAACTGGAAATGGTCCGGTGGGGGCGCCAAACATGTTAAACGCTGGCCTCGGGTACGACTCGGTTGGCTTTCGGGAAGAGGTACGTGGCGGGCGGTACGGGCTATCGGATTTCTCCCCCTTTGATCGGTGTTATCGGACTGGACTGGGGTTGAGTCCACTTGTACTCCTCCACCTAATGGGTCTATATGAGCCCTCCTTCTTTCCTGTACCTCGCTCCCAGTCGATGATTGTCGAGTCCTTTGTACACGAACAGCTGCATCCCATCTCCGGCGTCCAGAGTTGTCTCTATCGCGACTGTGGTAGGATGGAGTTGGGGACAACATTCCCCGAGAGTGGATATCACCGTCCTCGCTATAATCTTCCCCTTGAGCATCCTCCTGTTCAAAATCTTCCTCTCTGTATCCTTCTGGATAATCCTCCCAAGTATCGCCCTGCCCCCCTAAGGAACTTTGAAAACCTGCATACATTATACGCAGACTAAGATCTCTTAGCCCTAGATTATGTATATCCTCTTGTATTTCATCGTCCATATCGGATACGAGCCAGTCACAGGTGTGATTGGCGACACTCATAAAATCCTTGTCTAAAGGTTCCAACTGGTCCTCCAGTACCCAGGAAGGTATTCCAGACGCAGTAGCAAGACAGAACAATAGCGAGCTTGTGGCTCTCCCGCCTAGGCGGACATTCCTCCCACCAAGTACAGCAACGGTAAGCAGCTGCCCACCGCGAAACTGTGTACTTGAACTCTCGAGCCCCCTTTTCGACCCTCGTATTTCAGAGCTCTTGAACCTATAGTTGGGATGAAGTCGGACTTTAGATAAAGGGACGCTCAAGGGTTCTCCAGTCCGCAAGTTGAAAACATTGATCTTCCTCACGCCGTCGTTGTTCCGTTCGCTGGAGCTTGTTGTATTAAATTCGGGCCGTAGTAAAAAAGGATCGCCGTAATGATACTGCCATTGAGGTTCATTATAAAGAATCCTAGGCGGAAATTCGTTGAAGTTTGACGACTGACGGTTTATTTTCATGGGTTTTGTGGACCCATACTCTTTAAAAACGCCATGGATTCTGAATTGTTGTATTGCCTCTGCGGGCGTCACAAGATCCAGACAGAGATTCCCGACTTCCCCCGTCCTCTCGTTCACGCCCACGGGAAAGTCATAACATATATTATCTAAAGGAACCAGGATTCGATCATGTCGTTGGAATTTCAATGCGTGCTGAAAATAGGATGCATCCTGAAGGCAAGCTTGCCGGTGTTTGCTGGCTGTCTTCGAGACAGTGTCGAAGTTTTCCTGTGCGATGAAGACTCGGAAACGCATCACAGCTTTGCTATCTAGGTCCATAACAGAGTTCCAACAATCCCCCCCTTTCTGTTTTAGGGGGTCCTAAAGCTGCCCCAGTAAGAAAATAGAAATTTGTCCGGTTCGTTTTGCCTATCAAGGGGACGACAGCTGTACGCTCTGCAGGTAAGGAATGTGGACTTCGGGAACCTTGTCTCTGAGACTGTTCTGCAGGGAGAATAGGCTCGCTTCAAATACTTTGAGATTGAGATCAAATATGTGATTCGACTTTGAGACTCGTATTAACTGCAGCCGGGGCTACAGCCACAAACAGGGCTCTTCAATACAGTTGGAAGATTTAAATGTCAAATTGAAAGGCCTCAAGGGTGTAGATATATGAACCCTCAGTTGCAACTCGCTTGTGTTGGTTGCTGTAGTGCTGAATCGATGGAATTGATGAAGAAATTACCAGATCTGTCAATAAAACGGCTGGATCCGTGGTTAGCTCGTAGCAGTTGTCCAGGCCGTGCAGTTTTTCAAATGATCTTCCAGCATGCATTTATAGCAGAAGAAATCCCTCGCGATATAAGTCTACAAGGGCTGGCTCGCGTCCATTTAGATGCAAATTCCAGATGTATTTCGATAACCCCATAATGATGCAACCTTACACACTTCCAAACCGGCCAGCACGTACATTAAATCTCTGATCGCCATTTCCTATTTGCCCTTGAAGCTATGCGTCTGCTAGCTAGGGCGGCTAGGAATTTCTACAGCAGGGGTAATGTTTAGTCGGGATGCGGAGGCAGATATGCAGATTTGTAACGACATCTATAGATCTATCGACCAAGGGACTTCCTTGCGAAAGTTTAACTCGATTATCTTATGCATCCTCTCGTCATGCAATATTTGCGAAGAGAAGGACGCAGCATCGAGCTCTTTCGTTTTTGAGGCTGCAAAAACAGCTGCGCTAATGCGATATTGCTAAAGAAAGAAAAACAAGGAAGTCTTAATACTGTTCTATATAGGCAAGTCTGAAGCTCCAAAAATAATTCCCGCGATTGTAGTCAGTTTTATTTAAGCTGCCGGTTCAGTTAGGGGAGGACTTTGCAGATGTCTGAGATGGAAGTTAGGCAATATGCTATCCATATGGGTCCATTCTTTCTCTCCCTCTCTCTCTCTCTTTTTTTTTTTGTGTGTGTTTTTTGTGGCTTTAGGAGGGATATAATCTTCCACATAAGGAGGTTCGGGGTTGCCGTTTGCCGTTTGTTGGTGGTTCCATGGCCACGAGGGTCTGGATCGGTCTGATCAGGATGCGGGTGCCATGCAAGATTTGCTGCTGGCCCTTGTGAAAGCAAGCTACCAACCGAGGACAGCTAACAGAAGCAGAATTACAATAATATCTAACAGTCTTAGCGTTGTCGAGGAAGAGTGATATTAATACCGTCGATAACACCGGGCCCTGCGAGTTCGCGTTCGAGAGGTATGTGCAAGCGATGTATGAGCTGATGTTGGATTTTTGGAAGGCTCAGGAGTACGAAAAATCGGGTTATACTAGCCTACCTAAGGAATCGAACCCAAATTTTGTATCACATTTTAGAGGTTGTTTCTTTTGGTAAGTAAGAAGCTTAAAATAAGACAATCTCCAGCGTGGCTCTCCCGTAGGAATGCGCTAAAGCAAAGCCAACCCGCGTCCGTACCATGGCCATTGGGGATAAGTCCGTTGCGTCGATAGTGCTATAACGGCGGGCCAAACTGCCCATCCACTCAAGCGAGCGGATGTAATAATGTCTCTCGCTCATGCGTAAGTTCCGGGACAGATTCCGTGACTAGGGCTTGCATTGGCTATATTTGTGTAGCCAGTGAAGTTGGAGCATGTTGCAAAATATGACGAAGGGAAACCAGCCGGCGCTCGAGCACCACTGCACTGCACTGGCAGGGACGGGACAAGTGCAAGTTTGTCTGAATGGACACTACAAACAACTACGATCTATTTCCTTTCCGAGAAATGGCACCCTTGGGTGGGGTGTGGTATACATGTACTGTATGCACACATTCATGCATGACACTGCAAGGCAGGCCGGCCTGTATCGTGTGTAAACTCCACGATGACAGTTAACTGGTGGGATGGCAAGATGTAAATGCGACAATTGCTACACAACAGCTATTGACTATCGCTACACTTTCCCTTTACTCTTTGCCACTTCAAATTCCCGGGTAACTATTGAAATCGATAACCAGGTAAATGCAAAAGGTTTATTTCCTGTAAAGCCAAAAGAAAAAACCCTGCACCACTTTGGCATGCGCCGCATTTCCCACTGTTCAAGATGTGGAGTTTAGGTTTTCGGGAATTCGGGATGGTACAGGATCATACCGAGGCAAGGGTTTGGGTCACCCACCAACACCCAACTCATGGTCATGGTCAAGGTCAAAGCCTCGCCTAAACTTGATCCCAGGCTGGAACAAATCTTGCAGAAACCAGCATTGGAAACTGCTGAGGGTGTGGTACGGCGATCTGATACTGGAATTTATCCTCACATGGCATTTATGTATTAGGCGGGCTTGCTGGTGGTGACGTTAGATGTCGTCGAATGAAGGGATAATACTTAGTAATACATTAGCCGCTGTCACAAAATGGACGCCGGATAAGTTAGCGCTGTTTGGTCTGAAAGGTGTGAGAGGTATGTATATTTCAACTAAAAAAAAGTATGTACTAGTCTCGCAAATGGCAGACATTGAGACAATAAACGTCAGGTGAATAATTTACAAGTCCCTTTCCACATAATGGCGATGGCAACGAAAGTACCTGGCCGTCCAACCTTCCCCGCGGAATATCAATGCATGTAAGACTCGTTGTAGAGATCGAGCCCCACATTCTTGCTAAAAAAAAAAAAGGATGGACAGATACTTGCGAAGTCCGAGAAAAAACCATTATTGGGACATCTCCTCGGCAGCGCAGCATGGTGTTGTTAATTTCCCTGACGCCGATGGGATCTTCGATCTTTCGGACGTCCTCGGTGGCGGCAGAAGTTCGTTTACTTGAGCTTTGCCCAAAGCTTTGGAGCGACGCAATCTCCCTGCATGAAATTAATGCACGTTAGATCTAGAACCCATTCCATGGGTCTGTAAAGCTCCACAGATCTCGATACCAAACTCGCATGCACCCAACCGCAATCCCATCTGCATCAATATGCCAAACAGGCGTGGATACTAGGTGTGTGTGTGGAAAGGAGGCATGACACATACCGTGCAGTGCATCAAATGGAAATACTCCTCGACACAGCTCTCCCGTTTTTCTGTCCTGTCCTCTTCCGGGGTGTCGTCCCATTTCTGTACACGCTCGGCGCATTCATCATAATGATGCTTATAGGGTGCACATTTCTTGGAGCTTTGGCATTCTAGAAAGACAAGATTGTTCACATTAGCAAATGATTAGATGCGCCACACCCAGCTTCCGCAAGCTAGCCGCCGGGAGACAACCGTCCACCAAAGAAAATGAGCTCATTTCCTTTGCTCTGGCATGCTTAGCCGTGCTCCTTCCCCATCGTACATGTGCCATCTATACGATTACATTCCGATTCCGCGATAGGCGGACGCATTGGCCGAGTCTCCTAACTGGTATCTTGATTGGAATCAACAAACAACCCTTACCTTCCTGTAATTTTGGCATGATATCTTCTGGCTCCTCTTCTTCCTCTTCTTCCTCTTCAGCAGCTTCTTCCTCCTTCTCTTCCTCTTTCTCTTCGGATGAGTCCTCCTTCTCTTCGGCAGGCGGAGCCTCGGCCTTAGCCTCGGCTACAGTGAACGACTCGTAGATATCGGAGAGGAATTGGGAGAGCGTCATCTTGAAGGGTTTCGTGGAGTAGCAATTGGATAAAGTCAATTGCAAGAGGGGCGAAAGGTTGAAGGTGGGGTTGATGGTATGAGGTTGAGGCGAAGTTCTGTCGTTGTCTTGAGAAATTTCGGAACTTCCGTCATTCCAGTTCGCTAACGGAAAATCACGACGTTCTGATTGGCCAGATTAGGAAAAAAGGATCGCAACTCAACAACGCACAAAATACCACAGATTGCTTGAACCTTCCTCTGATACTATTTTCCAACATTCTTAACGTTACAACAGCTTGTTTAACACCTACTAGAATAAAAACTAATACCTATAATCTCGCGAGCCCTATTCATAAGGTGAGCTGCATCATAACCCAAGCATAGAAACTTTAAATATTCATTATCCAGTATATATACGTGTATAATGGTAAACCAGGAAGTACAAGATTCAAATATCTACATTGCAACTAGTACTATAGTACTAGGCCAATATTGCAATTTAATCTGTGAATTCTATAGATGTGCCGTTGGATTATCCGAGCTGTTCAAAAAATAAAAGGACATATTAGAAAACCAGTAGCATCTTTAGATAGGACATTTGGCAGGTATCACTATAGCTAGGGGATGAACGGTCAAAAACTAATTGATGAGGAGTACTCGATCGCAAGTGTGATTGGTCAGCTTCACCCATAAGTTTATACCATGCGGGAAAACTGCGTTTTGAACCACTATTTTGTTAGTATATCACTCCGGTTGCAACATTCTACGCCTCAGACAAGCGTTTAGTAAATAAGAATCAGGCCTTTTAAGCATATTTATACCTTAGGACTTAGTGGATTTGGCCACAGTAGCACCAAATTGCTAAATATAGGGCAATTAATAGTATATAGAGACAACTGGGCTTAAATGATCAGTTATTAGAGTTGTGATTAATTTACCATCACTATAATTATATATTGATATGGTATTTGTAAAAGCCATAATTCCGTGGGTCCATATTATCCTCCCAAACTCCTTCCCAAAAAAACAAGCTTGAAAAAATTTCACAAACAACAGAACGGGAATGGGTATTGAGATAGTTCAAAGACAAATAAGAAAGAAGTGAAAAGCAATGACTCCCCTGGTAGTGTGTAGGGGGTTACTATCCAGGTATTAAAACCCCTAGCAAAATACTTTGTAGACCTTTTTCCAAGTAGGCCACGATGCTCTTTCTTCTCGCTCGTCGGCTAGCAAGGCTGCAAGGTCAAGCTCCCTTCGTCCGGTGACGAGATCGATATCCTCCAACTTCACCCACTTTGTTCGAAACCAGATCTTATACCCTCCGTAGCACATCAAAACGACAGGTACGCACAAATAGGTAGAAAAGAAACTCTCTGCGCTCACTTTCTTGCCCAACGGCGAGATTGAAATCCACAACTGTGTGCATAATACTAGCACATTCAAAATAACGCCGCAATAGGATCCAGCAAGGCCTGCTTGTGAGGTAAACGCCAACTCTTTTGTACTATGCCCGTGCAACCTCCAGGCCTTTCTGAATCGGATATGACAAACACATATGGAAGTCCATGTAAATATCACAGACAACCCACAAACTGCCAGCAGCCACTTGAATATATAATTTTGAATTCTGGGTGAAGCGATCCCAATATAGCTGAGTAGGCCGAAAAAAGTTGCAAGCGCAATACCAGCCATCGGCCTACCCTTTCGATCGACGTATGCGAATACCTTTGGTGCTTGACCTTGCTCAGCAAGAGAAACAAGAGTGCGAGAGGCGCCAAATACGGCGGAATTGCCAACACTAAGTACTGCAACCATAATAACGACATTCATGGCATCCGGAAGGACTGTAATGCCCGCGTTGAGGATCGCAATGACGAAGGGGGAGGCTCGGGCGTCGACGTTACTGGTACCGAGCAGACGAGGATCATCGTATGGGACTATAACCCCAACTAGTGCCAGCGAGACGATATAGAACTATAATTGGTCAGTAACAAGCCCAAGTTCAAACTAAGCTGAGAAGGGCGTTAATCTTACAAGAGTTATACGCCAGAAAACTTGCTTAACTGCCCTGGGTAAGGATTTTCTTGGATTTGCTGTCTCCGCCGCAGCCATGCCGACGAGTTCTGCGCCGGAGAACGAGAAAGCGGCGTTGGCGAAAACGCTACAGAGACCTTTGAAGCCATTTGCAAAGGCGCCGGGAATATGCCAGAAACTGCCTCCAAGATATGATCCGCCTGGCCCACCGGCAATATTAAGGATGATGCCCAGTATTCTAAAACCCATATTAGCTTGGTTTCACTATCATTGGATCTGGGGCTATTGCTTTCGTACATGAATGATATAACCGCAATAACTTTAATTATCGAAAAGACGAATTCGCCTTCGCCGTAGCCTTTGACGCCGAAGAGGTTGAGTCCGACAATAATGACGAAAAATAATGTTACCCATACGGCGATGGGTACGCTCGTCCCCCAGTAATCCAGCGCCAATGTAGCGGCGATAATTTCGAGAGGTATTGTAACTAACCAGGAAATAGCGTAGTTCCACCCTAATTACGAGGAGAAAGTTAATTTAGGTTCTCCAGGGTTGGGAAGGAGAGGAAGGTAAGTGGTATATACGTACCCATCGCGAACCCCCAAGCAGGGTCCAAAAATCTCGAGCTGTAAACAGCAAATGATCCAGCCACTGGAAAGACAATACTAAGTTCCCCCAGTGCGTGAATGGTACAATAAAGCATACTTCCTATCAGCAAGTATGCTAATAGTAATGCGCCAGGTCCACCAGTTGCCAAAGCTACGCCACTGCCGACAAATAGTCCACTACCAATGGAGCCCCCAATAGCGATCATCTGTAGATGTCTTCCCTTCAGCTTTCTCGATAGCGGCGACCCTGCGACATTATAGTTTGCAGCCTCGACATCATAACCGCCGCCGAGTTTTCTAATTTTACTATTTTCTCGGCCGTATAATGAAGGATGTGGAAGGAAACTGTTGGCCATTCTAATGAAGATGTTCTTCTCAGGCGAGTGTGAGGCGGCAGGCGTGCGTGGCGGACATGCTGTAGTCGGGGACACGGATTCTCCATCATATGTGGGAGAGTGGACTGACTCAGCCATTGTGCTGATGCTGAGCTTTTTTATAGACATCGTTCAAGTATTATTGTCGTGCGAAGGTATGAATGCCGACGAGGTGCGGCGTGCGTGCGTGCTTGCGTTCGTATCTTGACAGACTTTAGAAACTGGGGTTGCTTGATTAATTACTAGTATTACTTTTGAATATATTTTTGTATCTGTATATCGAATAAAGGTCGCCGGGTCATAAGAGTACCAGAGCCATAATCTCCCAAGCTAAGAAAAGATAAAAACCAGGTAAGTCAGGAACCAGGGGAGGTTTTTTGGTATCCTATAATTATATAAGGGCGATAGTCGAGTCTATAAGGGATCCATGAAATGGGGCTTGAGGAACCCCGCGTATCGTGATGCAAAGGATGGGAAAGATATCAAACAAGAGGTGCAGGAGTATGGAGATAGGTATCGTATCATCTTTAATCTTAATCCTACCCTGTTA
Organism: Orbilia blumenaviensis; assembly: GCA_036872755.1. Classification (NCBI taxonomy): domain Eukaryota; kingdom Fungi; phylum Ascomycota; class Orbiliomycetes; order Orbiliales; family Orbiliaceae; genus Orbilia; species Orbilia blumenaviensis. The sequence continues at coordinate 2,754,515 of JAVHNS010000004.1, read as the reverse complement.
CCTTGTACCTGGATAACCTCATCCTATCGAAGAGTTGGGATACATGGGCTTGGGATAATAGAGAGTACCAAATATGGATGCTCTATCCGTTGTTATATGAGATGCATGTCGCAGCTTGGAACTGGTGGGGTGGAGCTTTTTTTGCGAACCGCATGGCAGACTATGAACAAGGCTAGGGTTTTGTGCTCCTCGATCATATGGACAAGGGACGAAAAGAACAAATGGGGGAAGGCTCCTTGTTTCGATATTTTGTGGAAAACTTGGAAGCTGTATCTGCATATCTGTGGAGCAATTTGCAGAAGAGTCGTGGTTGACAGCTGTGAAATCTAGGTCTACCACTAGCAAACGGGGCGTTGGGCCCAGCCAACCATTGCGTGAAGGCCAAGGGATAACTGGGTCTAGGGCGCTATGTCTCGGAGGCCTTAAGCCCTGTCCCTGCGCGCCATGCTTTTTGTGGTATAGACTAAGTCACCGTTGCGATCATCGCAAGGCGCTTCAATTGGCCTCTGGCTGAAGGTCCTCTCTCTTTGAATTTTTCTGGCTGTCGGCCCCAATCAAATTGCATGTGGAGGCAGCCGAGGAGGAAGCTGGGTCGAAGTCTCACCTTCGAAGCGAGATGCTTACGATCACTGTACTGTGACCACATGGCCATGGCATGGACTCAGTGAGGCTCGGGTATATCGCAATGCATTCGGAATGGGGGTTTAAACTACCTTTTAAAAGAAGACATAGACCTTCGACATCGAATATGGCGGCAGTCAAGATACACCTGTCAGATACGGCCTAGCAGGCCCAACAAACACGAGGATTAAATGTCACCATGGCGCCATGTCCCGCTTTTGAATTGGAGACCATATCCAGGGACCCGATAATATTGGCTTTACTGGGCTTAAAGTTGTTGGTTTCGAGGTTTCCTGACCTGGAATGAGCCATGACAATTGAATTGGCTAGCTGATGGAGACCTGCTTAGACCCTGATTTGTCTTGGTTAATTCGACTCTGAATGTTGCTTTCGAATGTTCCATGCATAACTAAACTCCAGCGATCTCGGATTCGGCGCCGACGCACCTGCAGAGGGCCAACACCTGCGTTGGAGTTTTCACATCCTCACAATTGCACAAGTCATGACCAAACCGTTTGACTGAAACATATGGTTCACAGGCAGCCAAAGTGGCGCACCTTGGCCGTACGTCCTGCATTGTATTCACGAGTCTTCCCGTGTGTACCGTCCATGGCCGCCTTCAGCCAACGTCCGTGCAAATGAATAAAAAGAAGAATTAGAATGTACAGTCGGGAACTTCCATGCACCCACATATCAACGCATACAAGTCGTTCTCACGTCTCTCACGGCCAAATGGAGGGCCTATATGATGCCAAAGTGGGGTTCATCTGCTTTTCTCGCACCTTTAACTTGTTGAGGCTAGCTGAACCCTTTGTCGAATTGGCGCTCTAACTGGGCGAACAGCCAGTGCTTGACGACTTGGAAAAACCCAGATCTTCGACATCATCCCGCGGAATTATTCAGCGACTTCCAACGGTACAATATGCAATATCCGGGTTTTGGATTTTGTCTGCGAGGACCCGTCTCTGACAGTTTTCTTCGAGAATTTCGGCTGCAGGACCGAATCCTATGACAAACTTGACATAGCCTGTACTGTGTAGACTCGAACTGAGGGTTTTAAATTTCTACAGCGCAAGCTAATGTAGCATGAGCCTCACACTCACATATTTGCACATTATAAGCTGGACCTGGGGGTGAGCTACTACCTACTGAATCAGGCGGTACCCCGAAATTTTCGCCGTATCGTTAATCGATATTACTCAAAACCCCTCACCCGAAACAATAAATCTCGATCCCCTTTAAATCGGAATAGCAAACGCAAAACCACATGTGAAGATATACAGGGGGTTATGGCTGGTCATAATTCGTGTAAACGAGAGGCAAAACAACAGCTCGGAACAAACTTCTAAGGAAGGCGATTTCCCATCCCTCTTACCCGGCAGACCGGCACACAAGCGCTCGAATTTTACATTCTTTTGGGATAATCGAATCGATGCAATTGTTTTACCGGAGTTTGTAGGCCTAAGAAGCCGAGCTACCAGGTATACCGAGGATTTCGCGAAATGGAGCTATCGCCGAATCAATGATTAGAACAAGCGAACTGATATCATATATTGTATAAAGACTTTGCGATTACCTAGATTGCTCAGTTATAACTAGATGTGGCCCACAAACCTTCTTTTAAGATAGAGGGCATGCAAAGGCAACTTATTAGGCACCAACATAGGCGGAAACTGGTCGTGCGACCTTTGCCTTACTTTGGTAGTTTTGACAATAGCAGCGTCACATGCGCAGCCGGCCAGCCAGCTTTACTCGGTTCCGGGGTTCAAATTTTTTTTTGATATAACCTGAGTTTCCCGTCGCCTCAAATCACTTCGTCGTGGGGGTACCCAGGTGTCTATGTATGGAAGCCCTACATGTGGTGAGGGTTCCAGCCTAGTCCTCAGGGCGTTGAGAAAAAAGGTGCTTTGGAACATAGCTTACACATTGATTGATCAATTATCAGGTGATGTGCTGATATACACACTCAAGTTCCTAAATAGCTATATAATCAGGGAATATATTATGATGCAAGATACCCTCAAAGTGATGTAATCCTCGGTCTTGGCTCTATAACAGCTAGCTACGACATTCATTATAATCAATATATATATATAATATGTGGTCTATAATACATGTATACAATGTAAAAAATACCTATTAGGTATAATAGTATTAAAAATGTGAGCTAGCTCTGTTCATGTGGTCATGGACGTAGAGACGTGTGTCACAGAAGACTGCGCATACATGGATTGGTGCGAATGTGGGTCTACCAACGGCTCTCAACCTAAGGGTGGGCGATGATTTAGCCTTCCGTTCCTTTGTGCTACTTCTCGATCATTCTAACCGCAATCCGAATTTATGCCCCATTTCATCTGCACTGACCATACTTTGTTTCTCGCTCGTTCACCTGAGTGTTAATACTAATTAATATATAGGCGCAAGTACTGAGCATACGTCAACGTGTTCGGTCCCCAATACCATTTAAAACTAAGTCCCACTATGGTTGATTGATCCAGATCACTACAACTGAGGCCCAGGCAGCACTTCAGGTTTGTTTCAATTTTTACGTAGGAGACGATATCTTCCTCTTTTCACTCAATCGGTCTCCTTAGTAGTTTATAGTAGATGTATTGATGTACTGATGGTTTATTATAAAATTCCAATGTTATCGACATTTAGCGGCTACTCATATGTATTGTAATGTTAATTAGGATAAAGAAATAATTGAACTCAGTTTTATCCTCGTTAAAGATATGAAACGTTCACGGTTACTACCTAGCTACAGCCGAAACTCGGGACCGGGAGGTTATCGATTGTCTAGTTAAGTTTATGGTGCTGTCAGGGTCCATCCTGTTTATTAGGTACATACAGCTGTAGCCGAAGTTAGATCGAGTCTGAGACAAGCTCATACTCGAGTACTCATGCTATAACCTTAAAATAGCACGTATGCTTCAGTTATAACTACAGTTTAGACGACTATGTGACTAATGGTCTAATTTCGACAACGGAGCATTTGACTTGTGGAATCTCTCGTAGTAGAATTTCCTCGACACTATGTGGCGATATATCATCCTCAGCCGGCCGTCTGCTTTGTAGTTATCGGCTGGTGTTAGTTATTTCAATGGTATACTGGCATACTTGGCTATTAAAACATGTTTGCATAGAATGTTTCCAATCCATGAGAGGCGGTCTATTTTATATACTAGTTTCGTAACCGCCGACTATACACTGGGCAATCTTATACTAGTAAGTACTCTAGTATATGCTTAGCCTAGTCTCGAAGCTCTGCTTCTACAGACCAAACGCCCTATGGTACTAGGTATTCCCGTAGCTAGACGTGGGTGTGTTCAAGTCCCCTCTCTCAAATACAGCCACTGATAGAAACCACTAGCTGGACCCAATGGCGATACCTAAACTTAGGACTTGCTGCTTCGCATTGCATTGGAAAGACATATGCTTCTAACCTAGTCTCGTTGCAAGTTTCCAACGCACCGCCTCCAACCCGTTTCAACATGAAACCTTATCAAAATCTCAACCATTGAGTATTGTGAAGCTACCATCGACATCGTGGTACATGCATTTCACGATTACTTCTTCTCGTCCTTCACCTTCTTCCCGCTTACAGCCTGGGCGCCTCGATCCAGACCGCCCCAAGCAACCCCCATAACAGCTAACATACTTGCCGCGCCAATACCATAAGCGACCTCTCTACCCGCCCACCAATATAGGCTACAGAACAATATTGGTCCACAGGCCCTTCCGATCTGTCCAGATCCTCTGAACCCACCAAGTCTCCTTCCCCTATCTTCCTCGCCAACTCGGAAGCTGGCTAATGCTGTAAGCCCTGTCACAACTGTAGCGCTTGTGACTGACAGGAAAAATGCCGCGACGTACAACATCCCTTTCGTGTTAATTTGGGCCAATAATAAAAAGCTTATCGCTGATGCTAACAGACCCGTCTTGACAACAATATGGGGTGGCGCCCTTCTGGTAAACGACCCTTGCAACAAAGATGCCGTGAGGCCCACAAATCCCAACAGGCGCCCATTATCTGCTGATGAGAAGGAGAAAAGCTCGAAGGTCATGAATGTCAAACTGAACTCCATGCCTGAGAATACAAGGAGGAATAGGAAGTGTGTTAAGTTTAAGAGCGTCAAAGATCTTGCCTTGTCCTTCTTTTTAGAGTCTTCTGATGTTGATTTGGAGCTTCCTGGGGTGGGAGATGGTGGTTTTGTTTCTGGGAGTTTAAAGTAGAGGTATATTGTTTCCGTGACAATCAGCACCAGTGAGAAAGCGGCGGCCGTAGAGAATGGGTTTCCAAGCATCAAGGTCTTGCTGGCCATAAATGCTCCGATCATTGGCCCTATCGTGAATGCGATGCTGAATGCTACACCAACAAGCGCCAGCGTGGCACCGCGGTTTTCCTCGCTGCTCACGTCCGTAGCAATCGCAATTGCAAGTTGAACGTTCCCTTCTGATAGACCTCCCACAATTCTACTTGCCACAAATGTAGGGAAATCAATGGCAAACACCCAGATCAGAACAGAAAGAATATTTCCCATCATGGAATACAGTAAAGCGGTCCGACGACCGGATTTATCGGAGATAGAGCCTATTATGGGGGCCGAGAAGGCTTGGAGAAACGAAAACAGGGAGCCCATGGCCCCACCAAGAAGAACGACATCGAAGCGCGAAGAAATTGGACGAGAGAAAGCGGCTTTAAAGGAGTTCAGGTATGCAAATGTAGTTCGTAGGAGTGTCGGGGTTGTGTACGTGGATTCGAGTGCTTGGTAGTGGGCGAGAAGTTGTGGGAATAGTGGCAAGATAAGGGTGAACGAGAGCTGCAGACACGCCTGTTAGCGGACAGTATGGTAATGATGATGATGGTGATAATGACGATAATAATGGTAATTTAAAGGGGTCAAAACTTACAAGATCGAGTAGCAGGGAGATGAAAAGAGTTGTGAGAATCTGCTTCCTCAGTTGGGGAGTTGGCGGTTGGTATTTCGTCATCGTTGGTATCTGTTATACGCTGCTCAACAGCGACCACACATTGAATAGGGGACTGTACTAGCACTGCACTATCGTGATGAAACTGCAAGGTAATGTTAACGGTGGGACTCAGAGAATTCGAGAAAACGTCCAGACTCGCAAGGAAACCCGTCGATGCGATTCTAAAGAGGACAATTAATAGAAAGTGGAAGAAGGTAAGGGGGGTTAAAAGGAAGAAGAGAAGAAGAATAGATGTCAGCTTCGAGAGATATCTGTCAGGCCATCGTCGGCGCAGGAGGTCGACTTGACACGATGGCCAAAGATAGATGGAGGCTTAAATTCGCGTCCGGCACAACGCATGCGGACGCACCTGCCCCAAACTGCATGTCCCCATCCAATAAAAGCGCACCCAATGATAATAGCCATATCACAGTGACAAAATAGAACAAGGGTTTGATATCAAATTGATCCGTCAACCTTGTCAAATTATTTTGCGTGATCCCGCACCTAGCCTCGATATCCTGCAAATTGGTCAACTGCTACATGTGTATTTATTTGTATTTTATATTGGTTTATTTTCATACCCAGGCAGTTATAACCGGTATTAAAGAGTTTCTAAACCTCCAACGTAAATTTAAAGGACCTATCCCAGATCCAGATCCAGATCCAGGCATATGCATAGATATAGATCTAGCAAATATCAGCGCACGCCCATTTAACAACAAAAATCAACACTTGAAGTTGCAAGAGTGGCGGCTGCTTTGTAATTTCAATATTTAATTTATACTTCCGGAGTTGTCGTGCTGGTGTACACGTGTGAGATTTACCCGGCATAAGGTTCATGGAGAGTCGTTTGATTGAGGTTGGTATAGTTTCAATTTTGAGCTGCGAAACGACTGAGATAAGAATAAATTGCTATCGACTCATTGGAAATAAAAACGTTAAATAGGTACATAGATAGGTAGTATACTAGCATGTACCGGTACCGTGCGGCTAGGTAGGTATGCAGCAATGCGGTGCCGTGCAACGCCCGATTGACTTACCAATCTGTGTAACATAGGAGACTTGGCTGTCCGGCTATAACTATCAGCCCTTGGCCCCGCATAATATTGACCGCATTGGCTACAAATGGCCGACCACGCCCATGTTCTTTAATTTTTACCGGTATACTTTGCTATATTAGGTATATAGCCTTTATATAAAACGCTGATTTTGAAACTTTGCGTTGTAACTAGCTAGCTCCAGTTGACCAAGTTTAAGCTTTGTATTAATTGAAAAAAAAAAAAAAAAAAAAAAAAACAGCAAGCGCTCCAGGCTGCTGTTCTCTCTATAATTTGTGTAATTACACACTAGATGGCCGTTTTGCTTAGTCTTGCAAGACTACGTTTTACCTGAGTAAGTATATATACATTTATATAAATATACACATTGGTTACACGCATTACCAGACTGAGCTCTGGCAGTGCAACTTCGATCGACCCACAAGTTGTTGCACTTTACCTAGGCTTTGGTGAAGCAACGCAATAGCGCTCGTCTAATTATGTATGCAGCTAACATCATGAAGCAGCATTGTAATGTCCAGTAACTATTATAAATCCAAAATCACCGCATCATGGAAAGAATAAAGGCATATATTTCGGAGGTGAGCTCCGCATCCTAAGCTCTAACATTTTTAAGTGATCTCTCGACCTGGGGGAACATATTACATTATCAACCGCAACCTTCAACAGATATATTAACAATCTCGTTGCGAGACCATGTTAACGTCATCCAAATATATTAATGACCTTAAGATATATTGCAGTTGACGTTGCGGAGACTAATTTACAAGACCAATAGCCAGATAGCGCTATAGCATCATGAAGACCTATGGCTTAGCTGATATAATTGTAACGTAAAACGCAGTTTGTCTTAAACCCTATCTCGCATCTTGTAAGTCAACCTTTAGCCCAATTCCACTAACATATCTCACAACCGCCCTTTTCTTCTCTGTCCTGACCTCTACGTCCTCAACCATTTCTTTGATAATCATCGCCACATTATCCGACTTGTCATCGGGTATTTCCATATCCCCTACTAGCAATCCAATGCCAGCTAGAGTCATGACGATCAAAAGCCCAGCCCCTCCTATCAATCCATTTAGAAACTCAGCATCAACAGTAAGTCTATCCAATTTAATGTTCGTTTTACCAAGCCCCTTAAATCGGGGGTTGGACCCATCGGTACTTGAGATAGACGATATGGCGAAACGGGAGAGAATAGCAGCGGTATATTGAGCGAATGTTAGATTTAAAGTGGTCGAAGGATGGGTATACGGGGCTTCTGCGTTAGGGGGGGGGTTTGAAAATATAAAGTGTGGGGTTGCACGGTTTGTTATTGAGAGAGTAGATATCGAGGATATCGTACTATTTGGATCCGTAGATGAATATGCCCCATGCGAAATGCTGGATGCAAAGATCTTTGCAATAGGGTCCCGAATCTCTTCCCTTGCTTCATCAGAAGCCCCGATAACCTTACCGACTGTCACACTGCACAAAAATAGTTTCGTCAAAGGACTAGCGTACGATGTCAACGCCTCGAGGACGATGACGTTCGAACAACGTGGGCCGCATTCATCTTTAGTCCGTATAAAGATAGATTTATTCGGTAGATTGCAATTGAAGTTAGGTATTTCATGCGATATTGTCTTGATCTTACTACCTTTTTCAGATGGTAACGAGTAGTAAATCTTACACCCGACATCATCTTGCACGATCCCAACCTGCCCAGCCTCAATACAATCGCTAGAGGTAGTGATATTTCTAGTTGTTGGCCATCTTGACGGCCTCCCTAGACTCCACGGGCTCGGACTGTCCCATTCTAAAAATGTATAGAGATATTCTGTCGGGCGTGCTATGTTCCAGTGGAGTCCCCTTCGAGACAGATCTAGCGGGTTGCTATTACCATTGTCTCCAAATTTATTCAAAAATGTCAAGCCATTGATCCGCGCTGTCAATTCTTGATCGGATTCGTCAATGCTAGGGCTGATATATAGCCAGTTCGTCATATAAGCATCATTTCCGATTTCAAGATAGGATACATCGTCGATTTCGAATGTAAATCCTAGCAAAGCGATCGCAAGTTCTGCTAATATAGCAACGAAGAGTAGGAGGAAAACTAGAATTATCTCTGACCGCCTTTGGCTCGCTTGGTCTCTTTTATACTTCCAGGGGAGAGAGTGTTTTATGTAAGACCAAACTATAGACGCCGAAACAGTGATAGAGTCTATCGACAACAACTGGATAACTTGCTTATAAGTATGTGCTGAACGTCGAAGAAATGCCCAGCGCACCAGTTTTGCACATTCCTCATAGAAGTGCTTGACTGCACGGGCAATCAAGAGAGAGGTAAGAATGATGGCAGAGTTGAAGACCTGCTTTGTGGAAGATGTGAATCCGATCTCAAGTTGACGAGCCGGCAGAAGTATTGTTAGATTTAGAAAGGCGAAGAGTATAATGCACCGCAAGCCGAGGAGTGAAAGACGGAAAAGCAGTTTATGGGAATGGTGAAATTTGGGGTGTATGGAAAGTGCGTTCGAAGGCAGAGATATGATTGAATTTGAGGAGAAAGAGGCTTGAGCCTGGTCTCGTACTTGAGCCTGCCGTTCTAAATATAAATCCATGCCAATGGAGGTCCTTTACGTAAGTACCTACCTAGGCAGTATTGTTGACGTTCGCAAATTCAGTTTGTTATATGTATCATCCTTTAAGCCTCTGCTCTCAAATTCGGTCCAACTGGCTTTATTTTATTTATTTATTTATTTTTCAGGATAACAAGGAGCCCAGAAACATGGTACCAGGATTTGATTACGAAATCCAAGATATAGGGGTAATCGGCTTGCAACCTGTAAGATCCAAATTCCTGGGAACTTGAGGGTGTGATATCATGTTAAGATTATCTGAAAAAGCTGGCTCTGTTTGTGCTGTGCAATATTAAAGGCTCTTTCTAACTGCGAAGTCCAGAAGTTTCCGGGCCAATAGTCGTTTAAGGTTACAGATTCTAGCACCAATGAATCAGAGCCTGATATCAGAGCGTGCACAAAGTGTGAAACCTACCCTGGACCACCCCAGAATAGCACCCGCGATCCAAATCTCCACGTGGTCCGTGCAATGCATCCTCGTTGCATTCACGCATGCCCCATATTACTTGTTTCCTTCGATCGATCTTTGATGGCCTTCCTTATTTGATCAGTGCCTCACTCTCAGCACAAACCGGATAAACCTGAATGTTTCTCAGCCACATCTATTCACACTTTTCTGCCTAGCGGCCTGGTCCACAAAAAGTTTTAAGGTTAGGATGGCATTGCCAAACCAATCTGCGGCTCCGCGAAGTCGCTAAACCTGGCAATGTGGATAGGAAACAGCAAACAGGACCAACCTGGTCTCGTTGGGGCCAATCAGACTCCGTGATTTTGCAACAGAGTAACAACGCAGACCTTTACTCCGCGAGACGACTAAAAGTGGATGGTTCTATGGCTTTGGCTTGTTTCACAGTCTGCAGTCCTCAGAAACCAACTGTAATCTACAGGAATGAACAGAGCTTTTCAAGTTCTCATACCTAGTTTTTTGATGAGTAAATTACTTATTGAACCCACGTTTGTCGGAAGTATCCGAAACAGGAGTTTAAGCTTGTTCAGTAGACCTTACTCTTGTTGCGCCGTGTGCATTGGTAATAACCCGACAGGCTTAAGGATTTCGTCTGAATGCCTACATACGTATCCTGAAACATTAAGACTTCTACTCATTCCAAGTAAACGCCAAGCTTATATTCAAATTAAAACGTGGGGATCCAAGTGGCATTAGCTTCTTGCGAAGACAAACATCCAGGGTCTATTCAGTCCATTTGCTATCTGTATTGAGATATTGCTCCCGAGTAGTAATATAAGGTGGACCTTAAGTCTCTGTTCGCCTTACCCAGGAGCTCAATATGATTTGATCGTAATCTTTAGATCAAGCTGGTGAATATTTTGTATATATATGAGGTTAACGTTCTTCTGGTACTCGTAACCCAATATACACCTCAGTGATTGGAACAGGTTTAATTATAATTGCTGTTACCAATCAATCAACTATATCAATAAGTAGGTACCTACTTAAGTATATACATCGACGAACGTCTATCTAAAATTCGGCCTTTACTAGTTCCTAGGCTCCATACACTGCGGTCAAGCCTCGGAACACCCTTCACCTACCTAGTTTCGCCATGTCAATCCCAAAGAGGACCGGTGTGGAAGGCGAAACCGACCACTGTCATCCCCAAACCCACCCAAACAACCAACTATTTCCTAAATACAAGCAGAAAAAAAGATCACCTTTCCTCGCCATATACTCCAAAACCTTTCTCCGCCGCCGTCAGGACGACGAAATATCGTCAAGTTTGAAAATACAGATCCCGTCCAAATCGAGGGGCTGGCTTAAAACGTTGACAGACTTTGATGCATCTCAAAATGACCCGGGGTGCGGTGATGCCACCGAAATATCTGCTGGCCCGCAGGAAACTAGCACTATAGGGAGGGATTTTATCACGCCTGTCGAAAATGGACCTGGCAACAGTATTCCTGCTACTCGAGGGTTTATTCCTCAGAATTCTGTACGCGAAGGGGAAGAAGGTGAGAAGATAACATCAAGGACCCAAATATTGCAACCCAGTACTGCCCCGCCAAGTACAACTACCCAAAGGCCTCTAAACGAACAGCCTTCAAGTCCACCAAATGATCAAGATCCCAATAACACAACCCCTCCAGCCCGCGGACCGGGATCCATATCTACGAGACTATCCACATCTATAACAGAATCGATACCTATACCTCTTATACCTCTAGCACCATCGACTACACGGGATGTCTCCAATCCCGGACAGCCTACAAACGAACCGGGCCTAACTACTCAAATCCAAGAAAATACCCCACAGGGAAGCCCCCTAGAAAGAACCATCCTAGCCCCAGGAGCCAGCGAGAAAGGTTCCTACTTCACAACCCTCTCCTCTTCCATAGTCTTCAGAACCTATACCTCTAACGATCAACTATACACATCCCCAACGCTTCTTACGACTCTCCCACCCTCAGATAATTCTTTTGTTACGACCGTCACCACCACCCAACAAATCATCACCGCTACCGCATATACTACCACTAACGACTCTTCCCTAAAACCGGCGGTGATAGGGGGCGCGGTAGCCGGAAGCCTGGCAGTCATTCTCCTAGCATTCGCCAGCTTCTATTTCTTCTTACTTCGAAGGCGACAGAAGGTTCGAGACGTGGGATTAGGGTAGCAATTGACGGTTAGATATACCATACACACATATCACACCAAAACATCTAAATTGGGTAATTAGTACGATTTGTGGTTGGCCGTGTGTATACCAAGTACGTAAGGGTATGAAACTTGCATGCATAGTTGCATGCACGGAAAAAAAAAATGTGTACATATACTAGGATCGCGTATACGAAGTAAATAGACAACATAATGGAATCCGACAATGGAAAACCTAAATATGGCAACAAATCGTGCCTCGAGGATAGACGCCCACTAAGCACGCTGTAAAGAACTGGAATCCCCAAATGGTTTCAATCTTTCTGGTCAATATCATTAAACTAAGATTATCCTGCAGATAGGTATATTTCATATTATACATGTCTTTTTCTCCATAAGATATATTGTGTGCAAAATATATAAAACCTGCGTCGACAAAAAAAAGAAGCGACGCAGATAAAACAAGAGGGAGAAGAACTTAGAAAGCACAGAAATTCCAATGTTACCGTCGCTCGCTATCCATATGCCGTGAAAAAAACCCAAAAAAAAAAAAAAAAAATCAAACGTGACAAGAATGATCATGAACCAGATCGCACGTATTAGTGATCGTTAACGATAGTTGAGAAGTGTAAAGAAAGGAGTCCCAAAACGCCGTCGTCTTTGCAGGGTCTTTGCAAAGGTATATGCAAGTGTAACAAAGGAAATATATGGGTGGATGAACGATCCGTGAGTAATGCCCATATCGAAACAAAGACAGGCAACTATAAAGCAAAAGCTAAGTCGGAAAACCATAGCACTCTGAGGAATACTCAAGAGCAAGCATAGGTTATGGAGGGCTATTTCTTTGGTGAACGGAAGAGGTACCTATTCGGTATTACTTAAACCCTCTGTTTGGTTCCCAGTTGAAGACAAGATAGGAAAGGGGGACAGTATTATGAGCACGGGAGTGGCGTTATGCCAAACCCTTAGACCTTGTAGGTTCTTCGAGGGAATTTTGAAAAGAAAACCCAATGCAATAAAGGCAAAAGTCCGCCAATATAGGGTATCGCAGAGGAAGAGTCGAGAAAACAAAGAGAATAGAAAGAACCAATTCGCCAGACCAAGGAAGCAAAGAAGAAAAAAATACTTTGGTAAAACAGTAGGAGAAGAGAAGATTGACAAGCAAAAGCATCCAAGACAAAGCATTCTTTTGCAATGCAACCTGGAGTGTTTACTCCGCAATGACGCCTATGGTCTTATATAGGAACACAAGGGAAAGAAGGGTAAAACATAGCCTTGTGGAAACTTTTATAACCTTTTGAGACCTTTGGGCGCCTTTCCCTTTGCCATCATGCCTTTCGCGTAGACAACACTCTTGGGGACCTTCGCTGGCTTTTCAGGTAGACTCTTTAGGGTCTTCGGCCGGTTGATCTCCACACTGCGGCGTTTAGCAGGGGGCGGGGACATGGTGCAATCGACCTCGCCTCGGATGTCTGTCTCTAGGCTTCCTTCCTCATTGGCTTCATCGAACGTGCGCTTCCCGAGTGGGCTAGACGAACGGGAACGGCAAGCATTCGATGCAACTGGTGAAGGAATAGGATTAACAACTGTGTTTTCTTTGCCCCTTGTCGTCGCGCGAGCTGAATCTGTAGTCTCTTTTGTAGACTTGCTCGCTGTCAGGGTAGGCGTGCAAGGCGTAGCCTGAGGGTTGCTATGTTCTTTTGTAGGAGTGTGCAATGCATTGTCTGCGTGGGGACTCTTTTCCTTTGGAGTATCAACAGTGGCTGGTTGATCGTCCGAAGCGACCTTGGTAGACTTGGCAGAGGCCGGTTTGCGGGTTGACGACGCAGAAACGTTCTTTTTATGTTTCGAGACTGGAGTTGTGACAGTTGAGCCAGCTGGCTTGCCTTCCTCATCTGCCTTCTGCCGCATGGTCTTAACCTTGCTCTTAAGGTCAGCTGGGATAGCAGCATATATTTTGGTCATGAGTTTGGCTTGTCGCGCAAAAGCTTTGAAATCTTCTTCGGCCAGGAGACCGGCTTCTGAGTTCAAGGCACTGGATGGGTTAGGGTGGATGAGAAGGCTTCGGATAACTTCTAGAACATCTCTAAGGGTCGTTTTAGGTGTCCAGCTGGTCTTAAGTGTGTCGACACAGACTTCGCCCGTCTTCTCATCGACATTCGGATGCCATATCTTGGTCATGAAGTTGGCTGTTGGGGGTGTTTGCGGATACGTGTCTGTGCATTTGATCGTTATGCGGAAGGCCCCATTGTCGTATGGGGTCCCAACGGGCCCGACAAGGATAGCGTGAAGAAGGACGAGATCGTCATGGGCGCCTTCGGGTAGGATATAGTCCGGAGGTGCACATCCCTCAAGAGAAGCGTGTTCAGCCGCCAGACGGCGGAATTGCTTGGACTAGACATGGAAGTCGTGTTAGATTGATCGATAATATAATATAGGTGGCACTTGATTGGTATATACCATTGCTGATGATAAAAACGGGCAACGAGGGAGCTTTGAGAAGAATGCGTGGTGGCGGCGAAATCTCAGCTGGGTTGGATGCTTCTCATTGGCTTGTCAGACGGAGAGAGAAGGGATATCGTATAGAGAGGGAGACCATATGCTCCTGATTTAGCTGAATAGAAGGGGCAGTGCGGTGGTAGGTTGCGTTGGGACGGTGACAGAGAGATACACTGTCGATCGGGGTGATAGGGAGTTGGAGTCAATTGCGGTGGGATGCACTGAGCTGAGTGATGCGGTGGGGACGGAGAAAGGTGGCTGGGAGATGGCGATGCGATGTCCGTGTCCGGCAGTAATGCAGTGTGAACTCGAAAGGCTAGGCGACGCAACACCGACGAGCAGCGACGACTATATAATGCCCTAAGGTACCAATATCGATACAACCAAAGTAAGGAGGAGATGATGAAATAGGCTTGTCGCAGAAACACCAGAACAGTTTATTGGCGAGATGGAGAAATATTAATATTCGCTTGCCATTACTTAGCCCGAACAGCCCTAGTGGACCAAGCTTTGTTTACATCTGCCCGGCTGTTTTGTTGTTCCAACTTCAATTTTCCTATTTAGGAAATCAGATTGGAACCGGTGCATTAGCGTGTTCGCATTACCCACTTTACACGCACCAGCCGTCCAATAGAATCACCAGAAACGCGCTTTAACTTTGTCCATGTATCGGCTACCGCTGCTGGCGTCTCCAAGTCGTGTTCCTACTGGTACCACTACTATGCACCTGCCAGCGCATCCCAGCCCATCATGTGCTGCATCATGACGAACCGAGCAGAACAAAACATAAACATGTAGACACCATCTTCCTATTTTCGTCCCGTCTTCTGCGACAGGATTGTCGCTTTTCCCTAGGCGACGGCGACAGCTGCCGAAGACATCTTTCTCCAATCTCTAACATTGGCATGCATAGTGGAGGGGTAAATGAGGGGATGTAAACACCCACCTTGGGAGCCCATTTGGTATTTCGGTACCCCTCTCATTAGTTCTTCAGCTAGTCAGCTCATTGCGTTCGTCAACCGTCGAACAAGGACATGGTGGATTCGAATGGACCGTCTACTGCACTACTGTTCATATGATCCTTTTTCCTCCCGTTCCTCTTGATCCCCTCTACCCCTCCCCAACAGGTTTGTCCCGCAATTTTCTTTCTTCCAGATTGTAATATTGCTGAGCCTTTTTTTTCTTCTTTCTTCTTTCCCCTTCCTATCTTTCGAAGCCAAATTCTTAATTTCGTTATAAAAATACTCAGTAGGGGAGATGAAACAACCGTTAACTCCCCTTGCCACCAACGCTCGCCTATCTGAATGAAGCCGCGCTGTGACAGTTTTGACAATGATTAATTCTTGCGCCATAAGACCAAACACGGACCTTTAAAGCGGGGGGTGGTAGGAATCGACAATATTGTGATGGCACGGCATATTTTCTTTCTCCGTTTGCATCGTAACACTGCATATCCCCAAACATTTCAATACCCGCACCACCAGGTTTCGGGGTTTATTTATCGTTTGAAAACGATAAATTTGTACGCGGTCTCTAGAAGCTTGCCACACGTAAACAAAATATTTTCATTTTTCACCTTACTCGTCATTGTTTGTTATACCATCCCGAGCTTAGCCCGACTATGGTAGGATCCGATATCCCACAAATGAGAAAACCTTGTCGAGGATTCATGCGATGTAATGTGTCGCACTCGGACCCCTCTTCTATTTGAACATAAGTCCGAAAAGCCTTTGAAATCAAAATCCAGATAAACGGATTTTTTCTCAAAACGGTATCCGTTGAATGAACGTGGCTTATGGTTCGGGTAAGCTAGCGCAATTGCATTATATATTTCGATCTTTCTGTTGGTACTGTCTGAGAAACACAACATTCGGCTCACTTGGTCTCTCTCGATTTACTTATTTAGGAGCGCCCGCCAATTTAGCCGAATCTATGCTGGATTTGTCAATGAATGAAGGTACCTTTACTTTCTATTATCATAATTATTATTACATATTTACGTATTTATTTATTTGTTTTATGCGGTTTCGTGATAGCGTTCATGACCGATCTGATCTAAGTAGCCCTGGCCGAAAGAAAACGAGACGTTGGGGTGTGCATTTGGTCTTCGAACATGCGGCCGTTGGGGCAAAATACACCACAACCGTATCACCAAAATTCCATAAAATCGGCCCCGCATCACTCAATTTTATGCCAAAAATACTCATTTTAGGCTCAATAGAATCCGTGAGTGCTAGCGCACATTTTAAGATAGCTTTCATTGAGTCCGCAGATGGTGACTTTCCCAGTCTGACTTTGGTTTTGAGCTCCAAAATGGTCACGGGACTTGACCACAGTGATCGACATGTGCCGAAAATTCCCACAAAGTCAACACGCTCCGCCTAATAAGTCGTCGGCTATGTCCACGTTGAAAAGTAAATTCTATCTTCCCCTCAGTATATGCTAGGTGCGCGTGCGGTAATTTATTAGCTTGGGGAATCGAAGCCTGTAGTAACTTCATTTTTTTTTTTTTTTTTTTCGTATCGACTTAACTATGTGGAAGTATTTTGGGTACAAGACAGGCCGACTCACCAAACCGGCCGATTTCCGCTGTACGTACGAGATCGATAGATGAAAAAAACCCGCTTCTGATCGAGCATCATACCCGATTTTTCTATTGCTTTTTTTTGTTTTTTATTTTATATGTTATTTCACTCATTCTATCTCCATTTCCGTAGTCTTATAGACGTATACTACGTCATTGTGCTTCTATCTAGGGGCTTGAGACTGGCTCTCTATACCGAATTACTGATAAAAACTTTTGCCAATAATCTCGAAACCTGCAGCACAGCCCACAGGGCCCACTGTCGGCGATAAACCACGGAACATAAGATTCTCTAAGGGTCCCAAGCACAATAAACATAAAGGGAAAAAGGAAAGCGTAATCCAAAACGAAACAATAGCAAGCACGAAACGTAAAACGAAGCCGAATACCAGGTGACAAGTGGTCTGTCAAATCGAGTGCTATGCCTGGATTGGGGCATTCTAACTCTGAATCTGGACTAGCTAGCCGAATGGTCACCAAGGGTTCTCCACAACATCAAGCAACGCAGCTCTATTCACTCCATATAAGAAGGTGTTGTATTATAAACCTCACGACATTCTGACCTTTGGGCTTGTTGGTCCAAGGATACCGAGACATCCGGCATTTGCGTGGCATGGCCTTGACTCCGGCGGCTGGGTGATGGAAGCACGGAAGTATTTCTTGGGAAGATTGCTAAAATTCTGTAGCGGCGGGGTATATAAGAGGGGAGCTATCAGTTAAATTTGTAGTTTTTTGGTTACTGTTGAAAGTCAACTGGGCCCTTCCGCAAGCTTTGTCGTACGTTTCTGGGTTACGTAGCAAAGTTTCCTGTCATTCCTTTAGTGTCTAGTACAGCAGCCCAGCCATCCTTCTCATTTTCTCATCAATTCCTAGGTATTTTCAAAGTTTTCAAAACAGCTTGCGAAAATGCAGCTTTTGAACATTTTGACTTTCCTCGGCATGGCCGGGTAGGTCATATCCATATATTCTTTACGAGTTTACATTACATCTCGTATGTTTAAGGAACTAGGCGTCTATATCCTTATACATATACGTCAGATGCATATGTGCAATTAAAGGTATATACTGCTACGATTGAAAACAAGCTAAACGATTGACTACAGAGCGGCCCTGGCCGTCCCCAACCCGGAACCTCAAAATGCTCGCCAATGCACGACTTACTCCAACGTCTTCAGGACCGTCACCATTGCTCCAACAATCACAATACCTGTTGCAATTGTGGCTATAGATCGGACAGTAGATTGTGGAAGATGCAACGTGGTGGTGGTTAGGACTAGAGTGGCCACAATAATTTCCCGGAGGGTAAGCTACTAGATTCCAAAGGACCTTAAACTTGTAAGCCTTCTGCATATTACCGCTAACATGCAATATCTATAGGTACCACCTGGCCAAAAAGTGAAAACAGTGATCAGGAAGTCAACGGCGACAACCTATCACCCCGTCTGTCGAACACAAACACCGGATGACTAGCCGGGAACGGTGATATCGATAAGGAAGAAGGAGATGCTCCTAGGCTATAGGGTACACTCTTAAGATCTTGGATTTTCAGTGCCAAAAGTCTGAAATACAAGATTCCTTGGTATATATACCTGTAGTCTCGGTCCCAGACGCTGTTGACCACAACTGTGACCTGTATATAAAGAGCACTTGAGCATGGAAAAATTCGGAACTGGATTTCTGATCTCGATGTAACGTATTGATACGATATTGTAACCTATTACAGGAATGCTCCGTTGTTCCAACATACCAAGACTGTATCCAATTCTAGACGCGTAAACGCTATGTAGTTGTTGTTACGAATCCAATGCTAAAAATGCTTCAATCTCAAGTCTCCAACCATGCATCACCAACTGGTATCTACGGTTAAGTTATACTTCGCCATCGATTCGAGTATAAACTGCCACAGCTCCTTTAAACCTTGCGTTCTCATCCGGGTTTGCGGCGCCCCAAAAAGGTATGCCGACAACTAAATCTGCCTTACCATCACCGTTTATATCTGCTACAGCCAATGACGCCCCGAAATGTGCCTGGAGGCAAGTTTGTTGCATTAGCACACATTCGCAAATTTTTTCAGAGGGGCCCAATGGTTGAAACTTACCCCAGGCTCCGGCCCAATCAACTGCATCTGAACAGTAAATTCTCTAACCGTCTCCTTGTCGTCCTCAGTCACAACAGACTGTGCGATGGCCTCCCTCTGAAGCTTCACCTTCCAGTTTCCTTCCCAGTTCGCAATGGCTCCGATATCGATCCACCAAACAACGCCTCTCTCCTTTTGCGCCCAAGGGCTGCCCACCCATAGCCCTTCATCCCCGTTATCTGCTCTCAGCACCATTCCGAATTTCTCAAACCTCTCTTCCTCCCAGCTTTTAACTTTGGCAATCAATACCCCCTCGCCGTTCACAATTCTATATACCTGCACATGTCCCCTATGCCCCCCTTCGTCGTTGGGCACCCCAACAGCCACCCATTCCTTCCCTACACTCGTAACCCCACTTTCCAATCCCCACCCCCCAAATCCACCTCCACCCCCTTCAATTGCGAACTCGTATTTGAACTGACCATCCTCGACATTCCACCTCCAAAAGAATACCTTCCCTCTCCCGGGGGCACCGATTCCTAACAATGCGGCTTGTTTGGCCCATACCAGCGACTTGCCGAACCATTCGTAGGTATTTTGTCCGCACTGTTCTCCCTTCTTCTCTTGCTTAGGTAGCGTAAGTCTGTGGATTGCCCCGTCCATGACGCCATCACAACCATTGAATACGCTTTCTACTATCTTCCCCATCTTTATGACTGCAACTTCTCCCTCTGCAAGCTGTACCCCGCAGCCTTCCCTATCGCCATCTGCAAATGGTATCCCAATAATGACTTCTTCCTCACCATCGCCATCAATATCTGCGGCAAGCACTACTGTTCCAAATTCCCTTTCACCGATCCTATCGCCGCCAGGCAGGTCCTCAAATGCCAGCCGGAGGATCCGCTGCGGGCCAAGGAACAGATCCAAGTACCCAGAGGGAATAAAGCCGATCCGGGGCGAGGATGCGTTAAAAACTTGCGGTCCAGGCGCGGTAACCACATTAAACACTCCGAGTTTCAAACGAACGGGAGTAGTTGCTGCTCCAAATCTTGCGTTTGGGTGGTTGGCCCCCTGGGATGCGATGCTGCCGAGGTCCAACTTCTTCGTCCTTATTATTCCGTTCATAACCACCGATCCCTCGCCAACCTTTGCGGAGATACTGCACACCCCGTCGGATTTGCTATCGGTGACTTTGATCCCTACCCCATCACTTCTGCCTGAAAAACGGACATATTTTCCAGCTGAATCCTCAACCCACATTCTTCCTTTATGGTCGGGGACCGTTTTGGTGTTCGTTACGTCTTTGAGATCGATGCTATACACAGCCCCGCCGGCCACGTAGTCTTGATCTTCGGTCTCAACGAACGCCGAAGCTGTTAGGTCTACAGACCCTTCCTGGGCTTTCTCGACTCCAGACCCCTTCAGGAGTTTGCTGGTACCGTGAGACCCTATACTTAGGTATGACCCAAATTTCGAGAATGCTTTGGCGGTGGAGATGAAAATTGGTTCGCCAAAGCTACCTGGGAACGATGATGGGGTCGGAAGTGGGATATGGAATTTGTCTGAAGTTTTAGTGGTGGTGGTCTCTTCGTCCTCGCCGCGGTAATATGAATCGTACAGGAGACGTTGCTTTTCGTCGCCCCGTCGGGACGGTGAAGAACGTTCGAACCAAGGTAGATTGTCAGGCACATATACCTCCACCGCCCCCAGCGGGAGGTCATCTTGGTAGATATTATCCTCGTATTTCTCCACTAGTTTTCTAAAATCTTTGTCCTTCAGCAAGTCTTCATAGGGCCCAGTATGTTTCGAGTACCCCGTCAAACCACCATCTTTCCCCGCAACCGGTGGGTCTGGCGGTTCAATCCTCCCCCCGTTCCTAGCTTTGATCAACTGAAAGGTATCACACATCCCCCATCCATCACCCGCGCCCTCCGCCCCGCCAACCAACCACTCCGTCACATTCCTCCAACACCAAACCGCATTCGCGGCCATCTCATCCATCCCACCCAGGTAATACTCATCAAAGAAGTCAACCAGAGCAGGCGACCTCTCCGCGTAGTTTTCGTACAGCGCACCACCAGCCGACACAACCGCTTGCATAGCGGCAAGTCCGCGGGCGATACAGAACGAAAAAGTAAACCTATTGACGGTCGTGATACCCATACTCTCGTATATCTCAAGAATATCAGCCGTAGGAACCCACCATGTGCTCGATACCCAGTTCTTAGCGTGGGAATCCGACGGTAGGTTATCCATCCGGCTCGAGAGGATTATATCACCGCCCGTATCAGCAAGGGTGTGCGCATCGCTGTAGGAGCCTGAGAAGTCAAGACCGGCGACCATGCGGATGAAGCCATTGTACATTTTCAATGAATGCCAGGTAGCATCCGAAGAACCGTGCAAGGCGATGGCGAATATAAAAGAAATAAGTCGGTTCTTGTGTTCGAGGTCGTCGCGGGTCATGACGGTGCCATTCGGCCACATGTTGTTGGTGACGAGCTCGCCGGTGCCATCCGGGGGGGTGAGAGAGGTTATCAGGACGGGGCCGTACTTTTTGTGGAAGTGACGGATAGAGGCTACGACGAAGGGTGGCCAGTGGGCTGCTTCCGCGGGGACGTCGTTGGAGAAGCAACCATAGCCCCAATCGGGGAAGAAGGCGCCGGCTTGCTGGGCGGCATGGTTGGACGGATCGGAGAGTATCTGATCTATGTAGGCATGGTGAACGTAGTGTGGGTTGTTATCGTTCGTGTCGGTTGGGTAGATTGAATAGAGATAGCGTGCGCGGCGGAAGACCTCATTGTGCGTTCTGGTTAAATGTTAGCGAGACGTTCCAAAAGTAGGTAGGTACCCAGGAACCTAGGTAATTATTTAAGTTATTTAGTCAATTGAAGGTTCATACAAAACCCCACAGGCGATGGATGAGCCCGCGAATAGCAGAAGGGAAAACGATAGGTATGAACATATCAGCGAAGATATGCTGCTGCTGCTGCTTGGATGGCGGGCCATGGTTGCCCCTCCCCGCGCGTGGACGGCACTCCAGCCGACTCGCGACTGTTCTGTATTATAAATTCGTCCAATGGCGGTACCGCGGTGACTCGAGGCTATGATATATACCTAGGTAGGTATCCAAAAGCTCAGGTATACATGAAGCCGTGTACGTATATAGTCTAGGTACCTTGGTAGTTACAGTCAAGGTAATAGGTAGGTAGGTAGGTAAGAGGTAAGTACCTAGGTAGCTAGGTAAGTTATAAGGGGAGGTGCGATTTGGAGATGGGAGAGCTCGAGAGTCTTGCTTGCTTACGTACCTTATATAAAATATAAATAGAAGCTCAGCTTAACTACCTAACTTGCCTACCAACGAGGCAGGCACCTCTTAAGTAGGTACCTAGGTAGGGACTTACATGTAACCAGCAGAGGTCGGCTTCCCGACGGCTGCGGAGCCTTGCGCAGCCAGAAGGTTCAGGGTTTTGGGGCCAGGGGTTGGGGGTGGTGGGGAGGGCATTGGCAGTTAGGTACCTACCTAGGTAGTTGGCCGTTGGATGCTGGAACTGTGACATCGGCCAAGGGACGGCTGACAAGCGAGCCTATCAGGGTGTGTACCTAGTAACTACCTAGAGTTACGGCGAATTTAAATATTCAATATTTAGGTAGTACCTACCTAGTTACCTACTCAGATCAGTTTATGACTTTTTATTCTTATTCTTATTTATTTATTATTTATTTTACTTTTTGGCGCGATCGGGACGATAGTTGGTAGCTAGGTAGAGTACCTACCTAGGTAACCAGTACAGTACTGAATTGCAAGGTGCGAGGTCGACGCTGCTGGATTCGTTCCATCCCGTCGATGTCATGTATATTATTATGATAGGAAGGGTGGCTCATGTAGTTAGGCCATCCAATCATAGACATATATCGCCCTGCCATCCGCGAAGATCATTAGTATACACGGAATCTATTATCAATTATTCCTAACCTCGTCTGAATATCAATCCGGGGCATCAACATGTGCGTATGCAACATATATATATGTGTATACCTTATAGAGATACCTGGTACTAGGTATCTATATGGATATGTAGCAGCTGCTCCGCTCTCTGCGAGTTTTTGGAAATAGATACTATTATTAACAGGTATATACCTAGGTAGGTAGGCAGTTATGCGAATGAATAAGGGTAAATACCTATATATATATATATCTTCGGTGTAGCCGTTGACATGAGCACTCAAAATATATTAGTGGTGCACTATACTACCTAGTAATAGGTAGGTAGTAGGTACCTATATAGGTAAGTACCGTAGGGGGTTTGGGTACTTTTCTAGGACTGCTTCCGAATATTAAAACATTTTAAAAAGAAATCAAGCCGTCTTATTCTCTTCCAAATCGTTATTGATACTGTTTTAAGTTCCCTTTTTGCTATAAACCGTCTTGAGAAACCAGCCAAAACCCCGTACGGTATACACCAGCTGAATACGTAAACCGGCAGATATCGAGCAATGGTCTGTCATACCTTAGCTTGGAGTTATCATTGCTGGAATCCGAACCGGCGGGAGTTGAATTTAGGATTCGTCCCCGCCTGGATGCTTAATTAATTAATTAATTGGCCATGTTAAGCTGAGAGCTACCTAGGTAGTTAGTCAGCCTCGAGAAGAGTAGGATTCGATTCGCACACACCTAGTCATGGGCATGCAAGTACTCACATAGGTAAATAGGTAGGTAAGCAGGTATATATATGTATGTATATCATTAGAGGGAGAGGGAGAGAGAGAGAGAGAGAGAGAATAATTATAACAGGTAGTCGGCGGTAGCCAAAGGTTAGGCATTAATAATGGATAATGCGGTGCAGCCTGCCTATAGCTAGGTAGGTAGTTAATTAATAATCGTTCTCCCTTCCCTCTCCCTCTCCCTCTCCCTCTGTCTGTCTGTCTGTCTGTCTGTCTGTCTGTCTTTCTACCCATCGCCCTAATTATAATCTTCATATCGCCGATAACCCAGAACTTCACTAAATTTAAATTTATAAAACCATTACACACAACCAACCGATCGAGACATTTTGGTGTCAGCGCCACTACTCTAAATTAACATTCAGCGAGCCGTTTCTTCGAGGCTAGCTAGCCCTGGATAATCCTCTCGACGTCCTACCCGCCTACCACCCACTTGCACTTGCATTTGCAACGTACCGAGCAAATCTTTCAAAGTCAATAGCCCTTTTTTTATTTATTTATTTATTTTATTTTATTTTTCTTTGGGAGAGAGCGAGCCCCTTGTAAAAATTATAAGCTCGTCCTCATTACACCTCCCATATCTAGAACCTGCACGGCAACTACCCTACCCCGCCATGGACTCCGATATCCCCCCACCGGGCATCGACGAACCCAACCAAATCCTCTTACGCGGTCCATCGATATCTCCCGATGCGGCTCCAGTTGAACCTCGCTCCGGGGTATCCGCAGGACAAACAACTGCCACCTCCGAGCGACCCAGCGCGGTAGCTGCCGGAAGCTCGGGTGATGATATCATCCCCCAGCCCCTGCAGAAACGTCGAACTAGCAGTTTTGAGTACCATGAAGATGGCCCGTCACAATATGATAACTTGAAGCTTGTCTCCAGAGGTAGGTTCGCCGTCACCGTCACCGTCACTGGCATCAGGCACTGCACTGCACTGCACTGCACTTAGGTCCAATACACAAGGTCACCCAGGCTTGAGCTTAATGCCCCCACCACCATCACCACAACACACCCCGCCCTAAATCCCCATCTCATCCTATCCATCCATATATACACACATAACACATACACATATATACTCGAGACCGACTAACGAACCTTGATAACAGGTCCGAACGCCCTTTCGCCTCTATTCATCGATCTCCTCCGTGGGAAAATCCGCGAAGCCGAGCGTCAACTCCACTTCGCCCTCCTCTCAACATCAACCCATGACTCCCACGACGCCTCGAAACGCTGTTCCTGCGCCCTCGCCGAACTGGATTATGTGCGCCAACGCGTCATCCTCCCGCCACCGATCCAACTTCTGGACGCCAGAGTTCTACGAAGCACCGCGCTGGCTTCCTTACAATATGTGGGCGAGGATAGACTATTCGACGCCAAGAAGGCCGAGAACTTGATACAGAGAGCCTTTCAGGTGCTGGGGGAATTGATAGATTGGGAAGAGGTTAAGAAGAGGGGCGCTGCTGTTGAAATGCTGGAGGAATTCCTGCCGATGTGCTATTTTGGAAAAGATGGGGGTGGAAAGGTACTGCCCGACGAGACGAACCCAAAGGAGCCACCGGAAGGGGAAGGCGACGAAGGAACGATCGACTTCACGGAAAGCATGGTACTGTGGTATCAGATGATGGTAGACCATGCGAGAATCACATTGGTTAAGACAAAGCTGAAAGAAGGAGTCCATGGAAAGAAAATCAAGATTGAAAATCTTGCCAAGGCGGGCCGACTCTTCGCTGTCGCTTTGGAAGGAATGAAGGAAATATACGAAGCCGAAGATAGCATTGATACAGAATACGTTGACTACAAGAAGAATGCCGAAGATGGTCTGCAAAGGGTCGCAGACCTTGCTGTCAGAGAGTGTAAACAAGACGAAGTCGTTGAGATCATGGAGTCGACTACACCTAAGCTGAATATGGAGGAAATGAAGCTCAAGATTATCAAAGCAATGCAGGTGGCCCAAGAAGCTGCAAAGAAGAAGGATTTGTTAAAGGAAGACGGATACGCGGATCGACCCCCGAAGACACCGGCCAACGACGACGCAACCGAAGAGGAGGGCGTAACAAAGAATAAAGGAAAGGGAAAGGCTACTGACACTGATGAGCAAATCACACCACTTAGCCCGAAGCCGATATCCGCAAGGGAGAAGGGTAAGGGTAAGGCCGCTATCCTCGATGACGACGAGAAAGAAAGGGGACTGCCAGCCTACACTGAATCTCTAAACACCGTTCAGAAGGAGGATGATTGGGTCATCGTAGAGCCGAAGGAGTGAACTTATCTTAACAATTCCCTCTCACTAACAGCCCTTCTCATCTAATTTACGTTCTGGTTGCAAATCCTCCGTTTTCTCTCTTCTGTTTCCCTGCATAAGACAGCAATGTTCCCTCTATCTCCGGTTTCTCTTAATTCAATCGTATCTGCAATTTTTTTTTTTTTTCGATTTTATTTCTTTCTGTCTTTACTTACAAACTGACAACTGTTCATCCAAGTTGGTTTGTAAAGCTAAGCCAGATCGTTTTAAGTTTGTCTGATCCAAACTTTTGGGCAAATACGGGTGGAGAAATAATGTTTTTACAGAGACCGGCGTTTTTATGGGTCGCTTTCTTCTTCCTTTTTATACTAGTTTTTCTTCTAGATGTTTTACTTCGATGTCCTACGGGAAACAAATTCAAGCTTGCATTTTTTCTTTTCTTCTTTTTTTTCTTACTACCCAAAATAAAAAACCTTTCGCATGTGTGTTAATTTTTAACAGGAATCCAAATCCATGCTAAGTTGCCTTTGATAAATACAGCCAGGCTGGTCGCGAAATGCCAGGGACAAGTATGGCTAACACGCAATCCGGAAAGAAAATTCATATGTATACATATGTATATATTAGTCTCGGTCCCAGTGTATATATATATATATATACTTACTCGCAAACGCCATCGACGCCCCTTTAAATCGAATACAATCTTAGACAGGGACGACGATAATAGTATATCTATATTAAAAAATATTATCCCCGTTGTAACATACATACCACCACCACCACCACCACCACCACCACCACCGCATCCGCCAATTGCAACGGTAACAATAGTCACTGGTAAATGCACAGTAACAGCCTCAAGCAACGTTACTAACCCGATAACCCCACGGGCGCCAGTTGCAGCTGTAGAAATGAGTCCAACATCGATAGTAATTCTCAGCCTTGTACTCGGAGGAATGGTATTGGTTATCGCAACAAACAGGATCGTTGGAATCTTGTTCTATCGAAGGTACGGGAAGTCTACCGAGTACCTGTGGGATGGTTGGTATCGTTTTGGAGAAATACTAACAGAAACGGGGGGGTATCCATATGAAAATATTATTCTTGGTGAGATGGTTGGAAACGTCAAGAAGGCGGCGGCGGCGGCGCCTTGGGAGTAAATCTCCATGAGACCTCGTCGACCTAGCTAGGGGTATCCAAATTATTTATAACTCGAGTTACGAGCATGAGTTATGCATGGGGGGAGTATGATATGCACAGACAGAGGAGCGAGGGCAATTAAAGTCCAAGTATCAGCGTAACGTAGATGTATGTGCGATAGACTCAATGGGAAAGCAATGCAATATATTATTATTTTCTGAGTACTGATGTATGTACTCATACTATCTACTTATACAGTCATTTAAATTACAAACGAATGAAGGTACAAGTGTAGTTATACCAAAAATTCAAACCAGAAGCGATCGTGACTCCATAAATGCAGGAGAATTAACCCCATCAATGCCTTTCCCTTCCATTAGTACTCGTAAAAATGAATAACGCCAATGCTCAAAAGCGAGAAGGATATAAAAAACAAAGCAGGAAAAAAAAAAAAGGCCCTCAAATTGGCCCTCTTACTCATGACAATGCTGGTAAGCTTGAACTATTCTTTGAAAGTCCCTTTCAAAATCCCATAACCGCAAGCGTAAACTCCGAACGCAGCTTACATCATTTTGCTGCCCCGTTCTAAGATTTCCTCTTCAGTCAACGCCTCTTCCTCTCTAAAGCGTTTTACTACCATAAGGCAAACGAGCGTAACAGCACTTCCTACTAGGAAGACATTGTCAAACCACCCGTCGACCCATCTGACATCTAACATCACTCCCAAAGCACTGCCAAGAACGCTGCCCATGTTCTTCGGCAAAGAACTTCTCAGCAGAACTGCGGCGGACATGACGTAAATAGCTGTAACTTGACTGACCGCCAGTGCCAGACCTGCGTGCCCCCAGACACTTGGAGCGGCCTTGGTGATCATATTGAAAGTTATTAAAACCGAGTTCAACGAACCGAGGATGATGAGTCCGGAGAATCCAAATCCAATGTTGCGGCTCCATGCCTCGCGGTTGAGGTCTGGGTCGTAGTGTTTGATTATCACCGCAAGGATATTTCCTATAGGGTCCTTTTGGGAGAATGTCACCGTTCCGCCGTGTGCTGCTGTGCTCCACGCTGAGAATCGGAGGAGCATGGTTGAAGATATACGGTAAATACAGTATATCGCAAAAGCGAACTGCACGACTCTGTAGATCCTGCCCAAGATTGTTTGGGCCCTGCTCTGTTCCTTCAATCTGGTTGTAATATTTTGTACGTCGTTGCCTAAGCTGGTTTGCATCGATACCAAGCCAGAAATCTCCATCTGCAGTGCCGATGCCTCCCTAAGGTCATCATTTCCACCACGGAGAGAGGACATCATCTTTGTGAGGATGCTGCCAGCACCAGTATTCACTTCAGGCGAGCCTTTCGAGTTGAGCTTTCGTTCGATAGTGGCGAGTTTCTGGCGCTTAGCTTCGAGCATCTGAGTTGTTACCTCGAGGCCGCCCTGGGCGCGGCGAAGGTCGGTTTCAGTAACAGGTTTCTGACGACGGGCGAAGCAGTACCAGGGGGCGGAAATAGCGCCAAAGCCGGAGAGAAGGGCCATTAACTACATTTTTATCCTCATATTAGATTATCTATATTTCATTCAACTATGGCCGTTGAAGGTATGACTTACGGAAACACCGATAACACCCAATCTACTCAAGCATTCGTCGCTCATACCCTTTGCCGTCGTTTCAAATGACACATTCCCATCCGGAAACAGAGCTTCGTCAATTGGCGGTAATGGCAAATGGTCTCCGAGCTTATAGAAGAGCCATATCCAAGTCCCGAACATCAGCAGCATTGCAACACTTTTTGTCTTTTTCCTCCAAGAGCTGATTTTCTTCGTGGATATCGGAGAAAGGACTTCGGCGGTACCCTCGTCTCTTCGGTGGACGAAGGAATAGATTTCGAGCAACGGGGCGACGATTATGAGCATTACGAGCAGAATATTGGTTGTGCTCCGGAACCAAAACCACCGGGCGGACATATCGCCCCAGTCCATAATTTCACAGAGGATAAGTTCGCCGAGAACACCAGTCGTACCAAGGGTTACGGCGAACACTACGGCGCTTAACCTGCGGTATACTGTCGATGGGGAAGTTCGACCCACGGGCTGCAGCGACAGAGTCGGCGTGAGAGCCGGTCGGGAGCCATTTTGATCATTGGTGATGTATGGAAAGAGTCGGAAAAAGGCGAATAGTGAAATGAAGAGGAAGGTTGTGAAAAATGGGACGGAGGATAAGCTAGTGAGAAGAAGCGAGGATGTGAACGGGGTGGCAGCGGGTTTAAGCCCCGGGGGGAAGCAGGACTCGTCGGTACACTGGTCAGCGATACCCGCAGGACTGTCGGACGTTGAGAGCATGGAGTCCATGTTGAGAGTTTGATGATGGGATGAAAATCGGGGAGGGGCGGTGGTAGTTATAAGGGGGACCAGCTGAGCTGTGGGACCAGCCTCACAGCGATGATGACGAATGGAACAGGAAACAATGAGGCTAGTAAGATTCCGGACTGAGACGGCGTTGTATTCCTATCTTATTCGGGGATGGCGATTAAAACAGTCACAACTGGATTTTGTAGAGGAGACCGGTGATTCTAAGAATACTTTGGTATAAAAACGGAAGATAGATTGATTGGTGATGCCAGCATACCAGACGGGGGCGACGACAGTGCAATGATGGTGAATTAAATGTTCGGTAGAGGTTTGCAATAGAATTGTTGCTGACTGTGCTGTGCCAAAACTAAAACCGTCCCAACTTCATATCGACAGGGTCCCCGGCAAGGGTTCCCAGCCTACACAGCCGGTGAACCAGACTACGCGCAGTGCAGGCAAGGCAAGGGGAGGGGATCCCTTTTGCCCTCTCCTCGATTAACTTCCGACAGATTTCGTTAGCCGGTAGCTTGACTAGTTAGCGAGCGAACAGCGATATGTGCCTCCGGTGCCACTTGAGCCGATGCACGCAAATGTTAAAAAAAAAAGTGACATGTATATACGGGTCAATGACAAGAAAGTTCTTAAGTTAGGTATATATGGTTCTACAACCGATTGCATGCAGTAATTTTAAGAGAAAATAAAAGCCGCGCGAAAGTGTAAAGATGCCGTGTTCCCCAACAGACCGACCGACCGAACTCCGAAAAAACACAAAATACACACGCTCATGACCATTTGAGAACTCCAGGAATTCAGGGCAGAGACCACAGAGCAAATAATCAAAAGAAGAAAAAATTCAAAGCTTAAACCTCCTCGCCTTCCAACAAGCTCATATCGTCTTCCTCACCGCCTTTCTCTGTTGTCCTCTTTTTCCCAACAAGTCCCCTAAACTTCCCCCACACATCTTCCTTTTCCTCAAAGTCCTGCCATCTTTCTTCTCTATCCCACATACTATATAGCTCTGGTGTCTCATCAACCTTCATGCTCCTCGTTCTTCCCATGCGATTCTGCCTGGCCGTTAGCGCATTCAACGCCGGATCCCGTCGTTGTGCGCTCCTGAAACTCTGCGCCCAATACATCTGTTCATGCTCTCTCAGGTATCTATCGCCATGAAAACTTCTGAGCACCACATCACGAAGTCTCAAACCGAGCTTCTTTCTATCCTCGGCTTTGTCGTACATACGTTTGGTGATCCACTCTCTGTCGTCTGCCGTGAAAGTGTCTGGTAACGGCGGGGGCGCCACTGCGTCGTCTGTGTATTTGGCCCAAGGGCCCAACATAGCTAAAATGCTCAGTTGGGCTCTGGCTAATGCGACAGGGTCGTTTGGCGGTACAACTTCTCCATATCTGATATCCGGATCATCGGGGTCTGTGAGAACCTGTGCTGTAGCGCCGACTTCGGTAGCCACAATCGGAATACCACTCAATGCAGCTTCACCGATAGCTAAGGGAAGACCTTCCGACAGACTGGAATTCATGAATAGCCAGGCTTCCTTCAACACAGTCTTTGGGCTTCCGAACCCACCGAGCTTTACGAGCCCTGTCAGTCCCCGGGTAGTAATGATCTTTTGCGTTTCAACTGTGTAGGCAGGCGTTCTATCCATCGCACCGTAAACCGTAAGATGGTAATTCCTGAAACCGTATGTATTAATGATCACATCGGCGGCTTGAACAGCATTCTTGACATCCTTGATAAACTGAACGTTCGACAACATCACCACCGTTGGCTCCTGGGAAATACACTCTGTAACCGGTTGGAAAGAGCCCATGTTTCCGATACCGTTCGTTACAGGGTCGATTTTGCGTCTGAACTCCTTCTGTGATTGTCGACGGCCGGAGTCAGTGCCGAGATCGGCCTCCCAATCCCTATTATCCAAGTCAGCTCCGGAATGACTAACAATAATATGACAGGATGGATGATACTTACGGATTGTAAACGCTTGTACACGGCAACAGCACATCAGCATGGAAATACGCCAGATTGGCCGCTAATTTCATCACACTCAAAAGCATGTTCTGTACCGGGATAGCGAGTAAACATTGTGCTGTAGAGATATTCAAACAACTCTCTCGCCACATAATTGCATGATCCCAGATGCCCCATGTAACTCCCCTCCTTAGTTTTAATATCATACCGTAGAGCGAGCCGACACCATGATGGGTGCTTTGAAAGACTGTTGGAACCACATCCGGAATCTTACAATGATAAACGAAAAAATAGCAGATGAATAATTCCAGCGCATTATCGAAGTCTGTGAGACTCGGTTGCTCAAGTTCAAAATATGTGGAAGGGTTAACCATGTTGGGGTCATCGTATTCTTGTTGCCATGCTTCCCTCCAAGCTATGAGAGTCTCCTTCGCACGCCAAGACTTGTTGTAGTCCTTTTCTTCGAAGTATTTGTTGATATTCAAAAAAACATTTGAATATGTAACGAGGTCTTCGTTCGAATAATGGTTTTGGCGGGCCCCTTTGATGAGCCTTCGAAGTAAGGGAATGAAAGTGCCGACTACGTCCCGCTTGACATTGGTAGCACGAATACGGTTTTCCACTTGCGTATCTAGAAGATTATCAAACAGTCCGTGGTTTGGAAGTTTCCCATCGAGACCCCAAAGTGGGATAACTTGCATCGAGTTAACATTTCGCTCGATCTGGTACCTTGGAACACCATAATCGTTTGCGGATTCTGTAAGAACATGGTTTCGAATTGTCGTATGTCCGTTGACTAAGTCACGACGGCAGTTGCTCACACCGCCCGGTGCATCTGGCCAACATCCTGTATCCAAGAACGTGACCGATAATTTATCAAAGGTATCTTGGTAGCATTCCTCAGGTTTGAGTGTAACATGCGTGGCATCCTTTGCTCCTCCCATGGTAAGCAAGTCTCCAACTTTAATACTCAGCCAAGTATTCTGGGAAACATCGTCTGTCACTTCGATTGTCGCTGCAATAGTATTGATGTTATTCCGGATAAAATGATTCGCCTTCCGGAAGTGGCCCCTATCTCGAAGCCTCCAGTATTCCTTCAATAGAGGTTCCTCTCGTAGTATCAGCTCATCGATGTAGCAAGCTGACACGGCATCCAGGTTTCCTGCCGAGGCCCACTGTTGCCACAGAATTGTTCTCAGTTTTGCGGTGTGCACAGGCCCATAAACAACTTTCTGCTTGGAAAAGGAAAACAACGATGACTTCTCGTTTCCTAGACTAGATGCGAACAGCGAACCAATCCGACTAGGTGGGTGAAAGAATAGTAGATCCTCAGTTTCAAAGCCCAGATTCTGTGGCTTTTTGAAGAATCCGTAGATGTCTTGTAGTGCCTCCGGTGCTGGCTGGTCTTGAAACCTAATTTCATCGTTCTCAAGGTATACTGTCGAAAGTGTAGGATGCCGCTGATGCGCATATGTCCAAGTTGTATCCCACGACTTGGACCTATAAGAGTACACCAATCTAGTAATTTTCTCGTAAGGCTTCCATTTTTTCATATTGCCGTCCTCGTGTAGCGGCACAATACACCAATAAACCGAGTATATAGCCGGATAATCTGGGTCTAAGGAGGTATACCGTGCCTTCAGTATCTCTCGGCTAGTAGGCGGGGTGATTGAATAAAGATACTCGAAGTACCACTCCCGCCCCCCAGAAAAGATACTACCGTGGCTCTGTCGTCCTTGCGCGTCGTAATATATCTTGTCAATCCGGTTGTCCTTTATCACAGTCTTACAGAGTGGATGTCGACTATACTTTTCCTCGTTATCATAGTCGTATGTCGTTTGAATCGGCCGATCGAGGGCACCGGCATTGAGAGACCTTAGCCGTTGGGCACCGTCATATTCCGCCATACCTCTCCACGATTTATCGTCGCCACGAGCAGTCAAAACACCGCTGAAGAACTCGCATCTGAGAGTCCCTTCATTGCGGCTTAAAAATCCTGTCATGGGATTCTGTGGGTCATCTACCGTGATTGTCTGCGTCGTTAGGACCCTTGGGACACCATCCTTCGCCACTTTGAGAAGCTTTGTTATTACAGGTCGGTGGTGAAGCAGGAATATCGTAATCGCTGTCTCGCGAACTTGTCTGCATACCCTCCAACAAAAGAGAATGAGGAATAACAGCGGTTTGCGATACCATTTATGTCTTAAAGCGTACCATAATTCCCTCCCGAGGTCGTATCCTGCAGATGAAGTGATCGCCACGTATTTGATAAGGGCGAATAAGAACCAGTAGAACGACATACAAAGGCTTCTGCAGTTAGCTAAGAATCCTTCTTTCGGAGGGTCGGATATTTGCATCAGTTCCAATCCGTCGGTTGGTGGTAGGTCCGGCAGTGCAAATGCTGCCCTGGAAACGTAAGAAATAGGACGTGAACCGCCAGTCCTGCTGACATTTTTGTTTGCCATTCCGTATATCTCAAGGCATTGCTTTACCCGTAGATTCATCCTATCAATGAACAGCCGCCAGGGTTCGCGGTTGATTGTGCCCACCCAATTCACCACATCTGGGGTTGGCACAAAAACCCGATTCTCCACCTGTGCGAGAATCATCTCTCGTACATCTTCAGGAAGTGTAACCCAGTTTTGGTTCACAGGTTGATTGTAACTGAGATGTTTGAGTAACTCGACATTCGTTCGTTCACAGATTCTAGTTAAGCTTCTGTAATCGCTGAACTCAAGCTGGATACGCATGCGGTACGATAACAATGAGTTTTCCTGGTCAGAAAGACATGTTTCTGCGAGTGCCGCGTCCGCGTGCGTGAGTGAGAACATTGCTTCGCAAGTTTCGTGAAGGAGACCTTCTGCGAGTATTTGTGCAACTATATCTGCTTGGTCCTCTTGAACAAATGCAGGTGTTACTCCCGGGACAAATGCGTAAACATCAAGATGTAAACCGCGCATGATACCAACGGCTATTGAATGCGCTGAACCTAACCTTCGCATACCACTTGCAGTGGTTAGGTAGAGTATGGTTGAGCCGTTTCGCCAGCGTGTGTACGCTGCGGTTTGGTAGGATGACAAGGCGGGGAGCGCTTTAGCAAGGTCAGTGCTTGGTTTTCGTGTCGTAAGAATTCGCTCAATACGGTCCGAGAGGGCATTACCAGGGTAATACCGAATATGCTCATACTCATCGATAAAGAGGTCGGTGGTTTTTGGCTTTACACAAGGTTGAGATGGGATCAAGCCAAGGTACTTTTGAGAGTATAATTTCCAATTGGTCTTTTCCACGTTCTCCGTGTCGCTTGTTTCTTCCACCTTCGGTTGAGGGGAGAAGTCTGTAAGGGCATAGCTAAAGATGACGCCTAGGGTCGAAGCAGTCGCTAGAGCGATAGTGTCGTTGAAGCGGAACATATGTAGTGAAGGTATAGAGTGCATGATGCAACCAGTGAAGAAGCCGACGGTGGCAGCGATAATGATACCCCAGTCATACTGTCGAATACTTCTTGTAAACACACGATTGAACTAAGACCATAATTATTAGTAACCACTAAACCTTGATCTCTTCCATTCAAGGAAACATAATGCGACTCACCTGCATCACCAAAACCCCAGTGTAACCGTAGCAGTAACCGAAATATAATACCGTTTGGTTAGTGTCATACACAAATAACCACAGAGCCATTGTGTAGACACCAAACAAAAATGCTAGATAGAGGAAAAGTTCCCACAATGCTTTGTAATACATTGCCCTTTTTCGTGCAATATCCCCACTCAGAGCTTTGTCCATTGCTTCCTTATTTTTAAGCTTCTTCTTCGATTTCTCTGCCATTAAGCCCCAGCAACCCTGAATATGACTATCCAGTGCAATAGCCCCTGACAGGAAGTATAAGAGCCCGAAGGCAATACCGTACCTCGCTCTGAACTCGATATATAAGCTTATAACATATCCATTAGCACTCATCGCAATTTCGACCCATCGATCAAGCAAAGCGATGATAAAAACCGTAACGTTTTGGGCAATCTAAGCAACAGTTAGTTATAATGTTTTTTAAGCTCCCCAGGGGTCAATATCGGCTTCTTACGTCGTATTTTGAATACCGCCACATTTGGAAGGGACTATGTTCCTTCAGTCCTCTCACAAACAGCCGCTGTGTATTCAACGACACTTTGAGCTGTACGTGCCATGTCGGCGTATATGGCTCTGGGATATCCGCGCCATATGCGTCTTTTTTCAACAGCCAGACGGATTCGCGATACCCTAGTACCAACTTCTTCACGAATGGTGTTTCTTTGATCGGAAGGAATCTTGTGAGGACCCCATGGTGCCTTAGGTCGGCAGTGCGCACCCGCTTTAAAAGAAGAGCTCGGGCTTTATCAAGCAATGCAGAACGGGCACCCTCATCATCTTTAGGCACGGCTAATTTATTCCCACTAGCGTACTCCTCTGCCCACCAGTCGAGAATTTTATTGTCGTCGATAATAACAATATTATCCAGCCAGGTAGCCCAGGTGATACAGAGCTTTCTGTAGTTGTAAAACAGAACAAAAAGGAAAGTATAACAAACCGGTAGGTATATAACGACGTCATGGCCGTTGTAGAAAGTCGTAATAATAGGCGATAGAACCAACACGAACATGCTTTTCGCCAGAACCTTTCTACCAGATGGTAATGGGGCACCGTCTCGGTGGGTAGTGGCGAGAATCCCGATTAGATTAAGGTAGGGCGAGAGGAAATTAAAATATGCAAGAAATATTGCGGCACCGTACCAGCCGTATTGAAATCCGAAGGAGATGAAACAACAAACGCTAACCGTGCACGAAAGCATAAACCCGCCGACCATGCGAGATATAAAAAAATGGTTCATGGAATCGAAAGCAAACTAGTGGTCTTGTTAGTCTTTACCATTTACGTACCCAGGATGAGAACTTACGTTGAACAGATAAAAGCCGCCGCCGCTACCAACCCAGCCGGTAACACCGGCGCACATCAAAAGCGCAGTCAACAAAGCGAAAGAAGCCATCAAAGTTTCGATATCATGCATGAAACCCGTTAAGTAGAGGCCTCTCCCCAGGAATGTAAGCAGCAAGATGTCAATAATGCCTGGTAAGCAGAAAATGGACAAGTAGCCATATTTTTTAATCCCCTCCATTGTGTCCCCGCTTTCCTTTTTAGGCTCTACAATCGCTTCCGTTCTTGTTTCCGGCTCTGCGATGTATTCGACTTTTGTGTACGCCGTGAAAAGGTCCTTTCCATTCCAGGCATCATCTGGTGGGGGATTTGCGCGCAGGTAACCCCTATACCTGTCATAAATGACCTCCCCTAGCTGCCTGGGTGTAATATCAAAGTAAAGCTCACATTGAGATCCTAAAACCCAGAGCTCAGCAAAAACACCGGCTTGATCCTTTTGTTGGTGGAACAAGGGGCATCTATCTGTCGCCTCTAGGTATACATCCTCGAAGCCGTATTTTCGGAATGCAGAGAACACCATTAGTGCGAAGAGATCGGATAGTGTATCGATCCTGGTTCTCCGATCATCAGATCTATTGAAGGCTGCGAAAAGAACTGATGTAATCATGTTGATGGTATCTCTATCGATTGAATAAAGTGCGTCAAGTATAACACTATCGACGATCTGGAATAATCTATCCAGTCGACCGATATGAGGAAGGACCCGCGCACCCTGTCGTCGGTACCAGGTAAGGCGGTAATTTAGGACGTCATAACTGCTCATAGATCCATTCAAAAGGTTCTTCGAGTGGACCTCCTTCCATGCTAGCCTTGTTGTATCTCGTATCAGTAACTCTCGACATCGATCTTCCACAAGTTCGATTATCGGTGTTCGGGGAGTGTTTGAGACTTGTATTTGTGAAAGAAGTGTGAGTTGCTCGGCGTAAGTCGCATTATTTATTTCTGCTAAAATTCTAGGTGGGAGAATGCTTAAGGGGAGACTAGGCTTAGTGGATCGAGCAAGGTCGATTTCGTAATAAAAGCGCTCCTCTCTAGGAACACCGGCTACGGCAAGGTAGGTGTGCAATATCGTTCCGAGCAAATCAGGGGCTTTCTGCGAAACGAAAACATGGAGTTTATCATCTTCCCCACGGTGGTGAATAACTTTGCTGACAGCCCAGAGGCGGGCATTGTTATCAGGTGTCGCAAAGCTGGTGTCTAAACCCTGGAAAATGAATATTCTTCCTGTTGCAAGGCCATCAATGAGAGGTTGAACGACCCTGCCTCGGCTGGCGTATTCGTTTTGGAGAATAGGATCTGTTTGCTCCAAATAATAGGAACGGAGTCTCCGATACGCCTTGGATAGAGAGTGAACCTGGGCTTCTCCAAGGAGATGCAACATATTGATGTCTCGAAGATGTTCCTGGCTCTTCTGAATCGCATCAAAATGATCTTGTAGGACTTCTTCGCCTAAGTCATAACAGCCAAGTGGAGAGAGTGGGTCGTTTAAACTTGACATGGTCCAGAAGTTCTGCCGCCGAGGTGCTTCAAGGCTGTAATTTGTAGGATTGATGGGGTTAAGGTCGGGGTAAAAGAATGATTGATCTCCTTCTTCCCGGACATTAAAGAGCTGGAAATACTGCTCAATTCCAGGGATAACATCCCGTAAGGACTCAATATCCAGCCTGCTAGTCTCATACTGCCCTTCATCATCGCAGCAAATCGCCATCCTTTCTTCCACCCAATCTTTATGTAGCTGGCTCACATCGTCTCTTTTCAACCAGTCAAAACCAGCTAGACACATTTCCATCGGATAACACTCTTCAATTTGTGACAAACTCCTCGACGATGCTACCTGAAGCGTCGCCCCGAAGAACTTGGCGATTTTAGCGGCCCGCCTAACAGTGGCAGGCTGTGGCCGGATTTCCCATGTATCATGAAAGCCGACGAAGAATTCGGGTCTTGTCTCCCTTTGTCGTGCGCACCGCCCCAAACCGTATCTGAGCTGCTCTGATTGAAAGAAGTCTCTTCGTTCGCCGTCTGCGTGGATACAAGCATTTTCGAATATTACACCCCTCATTTGTGTCATGTCTAGTCCGAATATATCCGTAAAAGGTGGCAGGCTTTGGAGGAATATTGGAATACCAAGGAATCCGCAATGGTATAGCAGCTCGTTCAACATAGGTTTCGGTATTATGTCAGCTGGCAGCAGTAGCCCATATGCGTTAGGGGCCCCTGACAGTCGATGTACTGCATCAACCACCGCTCTAAGCTTTTGCTCCGGTGTCGTATTTTCGTCGAAAAACGGCTTTCGCATATGACACAGTACTACTTTGACGGACTTTGTCTGCTTCGGGCCTTCTTCGGGTATACTCGACAGCCTAGGCCTCTGTAGTGTTGCCACAGCCTGCTCATCCAATATCAACATTTCAAACCCTTTCCCGTATAGGTTGTTGACATCTCGTCCCAGAAACACCCCGAAGGTTTCGATCTCGTCGGGGAATTGTTTTCGTCCAGTTGCTGTTAGTTGCATTCGCCGGCCTGCTAGATAGGCCTTGGCTGAAAAGGATGCAGGCGCCTTTGGTGGGCGTGCCCTCCATGCTCTGTATTTGTAAATGATAACCCGAACGAACCAAATAAGAAGAGGGAACCCCATCATCCCCAGTGACCCGTAGAAAGCCGCATATTGATACCAGTGCGCAAATCTAAGGTCCTTAGGTACCAAGGAGTTGCTGTAGATGAGGACCATTGCGACAGCGTCCTACACGGACGGAATTATGGTGGTGGGAATCCTCTGTCGATAAAAAGATAGTAGAACAAACTTAGCGATGATAAAGCCAATTTGGATAATCCCTTACAGATAGTAAAGGGGATGAATATGGGCCAGAGCCTCACCTGCGTCTGATCGAGAGGAAGAAGTCCATAGTCCTGAAGAACCATCTCAGAAAAAGGACATGTAGTGGCCGTTCGGCCTTGCTGATTTCTAAATTCCTATCGTCAGAGGTATTGGAATGAATGAGCTAGCATTCCACCCCATAACCCGACTAGTCTAAACACGCCGCTCGCAGCCTTCGGCCCGTTGACCAGGCACAGGAACTTGCAAGCGCTATTTTGTCCAGGTACCATAATGAGAAATTCCTCAAAGAGTAAATGAGGTGACGAGATGGTTGACATCTGAGATTTGAATCGAGATGGTTTTAGTCCGTTGGACGAATTAGCATGGCCTGGAATACCTATTCAGGAAAACTGCAATACCTATTCAGACCCTCAAACACTCGTGGGGTGGAGATTATCGCGGGGGTCTGATCGGTTTTCTGGATTTAGGAGCAAATCGGCTCTCATGCCCAAGATATGGGTAAGTCGTGATATTCCCAAGCACTGCGCGACACTGCGTTGATGCACGAAAGGGAAAACTTTCCTCTCAAGACATCATTCCGATGCCTTTCGAGGATGGCCATTGTCCCAAAGCTCACCTCAAAGAAAACCTGGGATTCTAAAACTGGCCGTGAGCAATACCGTCCTTTACTGCTATGCCTTCCGCGTTTCCGCTAGTTATAGTGGACGACGATGCCTGGATCGTTGGTTGAGTCTCGTGTTGACTA
This sequence comes from Orbilia blumenaviensis, assembly GCA_036872755.1. Classification (NCBI taxonomy): domain Eukaryota; kingdom Fungi; phylum Ascomycota; class Orbiliomycetes; order Orbiliales; family Orbiliaceae; genus Orbilia; species Orbilia blumenaviensis. The sequence continues at coordinate 2,714,479 of JAVHNS010000004.1, read as the reverse complement.
GCTGCCGGGTCACAGTTCAAAAAAAATAACCAAAACGGGATGGCAACACGCCAACACATAAAAATGCAACATATAGAGACAGCTTACCTCTAGCTCTTCTACAGCACCTAGTCTCGACAGCGCCTGGATTCAAGGCTAAGCTTATAATGCTTTCGACCCTAGTGCAACCCGATTCGCGATTTGTTGTTTCGAAACGAACTAAACTTTTATCAGCACTGCAGTATACGGTGCTCCGAAGATCGTCTGAGAATCGCTAGACGGCCGACGGTTTGTCTGAAACTACTTCGCCTGTTAGTAGGTAGGTATTTATACACATCTCACGTTCTGGTCCGGACTGCTCCCTGCGCCTTAAGCTTAACCTATAGCCTCGAATCCAGGTACTGTAGGCAAAACCTGCGCTTGAGCTTCCAGGCTTTCACAAAAGCATTTCCCTTATAGTATTCGGCGGCTGTCAAGCGCTTCGATTGCGGGTAATGCCTTTTCATAAGTTCTATTGTTTTTGATCCAAGAAATCCCATTCTAGTTCCTATCTTCCGAAAGCGTCACACCATCCGGTTTCATCGCCGGATCCAGTAATCGTCTAACATAATCATGATCAATCGAGCTCAGTGAGCTGATGACATCGGCATATACTATATTGTTATTCGAGAACCATTTTCCGGTCACAGATGTGCACACAGACTCAAAATATGTTAACTTCTAAAATCGGGTGCAGAGGGTCCAGCCTATACCTCCTAACTGCGCCGCCGTATTCGGGTTCCATGAGTTATAGATACTCCCAGGAACTGATCCGAAAGTGAGCCCACCCAATATAAGATAGCAGTTTCCGGTAAATTTTACTCTGCCTTTTCTTCGACACAGCTCTCAAATATAATTCCCATTATACCCAAATTAAGATTCCAGATATTTATTCGGTGATAGACAGTCTTTTCTTGTTCAAAATGCCCAGTCGTGAGGAAGAGGCCATTACCCAGGCTCGGCAGAAAGCATTGGGGTTCAATATTATTCTAGTCACAGGCGGGTCTGGATATATCGGCTCTCATACTGTATTGGAGCTTCTCGTTGCGGGCTACGCAGTTGTCGTTATAGACAATTTATCGAACAGCCACTGGGAGTCTTTGGTCAGGGTCCATTGGATCGTTCAGCAAGACTACACCAAAAGAGGCCGGTCCTCAGCTGAAGTTCCTCCATTATTCTTCCATGAGGTCGACATCACGGACAAACAAGCCATGCAGGGTGTTTTTGAAACCTGGAAGGCAGATGAATCAAAGCCTACCGAGCGGAAGCCACTGATCAAATTTGCCGAGGAGAAAATTCTGAAGAAGGAGAAGAAAATTGCCAGGTCGGTCCCCAAGGACATCGGGGCACTCGCTGTTAAGCAGCATTTCAAATGTCAGGAGTTTACGGCCTCTTCAACTCAATCTCAACTACCAGCTGAGAGGCCTACCAGAATTAAGGTAAACGACGTCATCCATTTTGCGGCGTTGAAGTCAGTCGGAGAATCAGTCTCGCTACCTCTGAGCTATTACCGAACAAACGTCGGTGGGTTGATCAACTTGCTAGAGCTGATGAAAGAATATAATGTGAAAAATATTGTATTCTCAAGCAGCGCCGTTGTCTATGGAAAGGGCAAAGAGACGAATATCCGTGAAGACTCTGTCCAAGTCGGTGGTGGAGGTACTGGTGGAGGCCTCCTCACTAACCCTTATGGTCGTTCTAAATGGATGGACGAAGAGATCCTCAATGACACTAGTATCTCAGATCCTGATATGCAAGTCATTGCTCTGCGCTATTTTAACCCAACGGGTTCCCACCCAAGTGGACTTATTGGTGAAGATCCAAGAGGAACGCCTAACAACATTATCCCAGTTGTCATGCAAGCCTTCCAACGCCGTCGTAGCAAAGTCTACGTCTATGGTTCCAACTACGATACGCCGGATGGGACCGGTGTTCGCGACTATATTCACGTTTTGGACCTTGCCCGTGGTCACTTAGCAGCGCTTCGAAAACTCTCACCCACCAAAAAATCCAAGGGCACAACAGCCCCGCCAGAAGATGATCTTACGTCTCCGATTAGCCCAACAGTTGCAAGGAGACTTTCCAAAGCTAGTGTTAGCAGCAAAGACAGCATCCGTGGCACCAGCTTCTCTGCTCAGCGCACCAACTATCGCTGTTACAACTTAGGAACAGGTACAGGACACTCGGTGCTCGATATTCTCAAGGCTTTCTCAAATGTTTGTGGGAATGATATTCCGTTTGTTCTCAGCGACGCCCGTACAGGAGACTTGGGTACCGTCACAGCGGATGTCACTAAAGCGTCCTCTGAACTCGGCTGGTATGCTGAGTTTGGACTTCAAGATATGTGTCGCGATGTTTATCAATGGGCTGTGGACAACCCACAAGGTTATGAGCGTCTCCGCCGCCTCTCTATGATGGCTCAGGTCGACCCAGATGCTGTCCGCCAGATCATGGAAACCGTTGAGGAAGAAGATGAGGGTTCTGAGACTGCCACAGATACTGGTTCAGCTAGGAGTTCTAGCGACTTCGGCAACTTCATCAGAAGATTGAGTGTTATGACTATCGATGATAACAAATACAAGAGTGTAAAGAGGAAGGCTAGCGTTGCAGTTCCGCACTTAGGTAATTTGTTAGAGGAAGACGAGGAAGACGAAGATGAGAGCAACCAAGGCAGCAGGAATGGAAGCTTCAGTTGGAACACACCCTTTAAGTCCGAGCAAGGCCAACAACTTCCATCCAATCCACCATTCAACCCCAGTAATGACCCTAAGTCTCCTTTCGCTGAAAAATGGGGGTTTGGAGGCAGTTTTCAACCAAAATCACAGGTTCAAAATGCGCACTAAGGTACAAAAGAGCTGAGCCTGCCTGAGATTAAGGCATAAAAGAATTCGAGGTATTCATGCGTGCATGCGCATGGCTCAAATTCAAGAACCCAATTCTCCTAACATCAATATACCTAGGTACCTTCAGGAATATTCCTGTAGTTCCGGCACCAGTCAATATATAATCCACGTACTCATGCTTAACCCCTAAATTCTACTGGGTGATTGCAGTTCTTACGTATAAATGCGTCTTTTTATTAAATCGAAATTACCCTAAGGATCCAGAAAATCTTGTTGGTAAAAGAATATAAATATGCCAGAAAATAACAATGAAAAAAAAAAAAAAATAATAATAAATTAACCCTCTGATTTACTATGTACTATCCAGTGAGCGAAGGAACTGTAGGCCGACATTGCTATCGGCTACCTACTTTTAAGTACATGGGTACCTATACTATGCCAGAAGTACCCTGGGAATTAATATGGTATCATTGCGGTATTACAGCTTCAATTAGCATTAAAATGGTATTGTTAACATGTTGTTGTCAATAAAATACTAATGTAGCACTATAACCACAATATCTTTATATAATTGGGTTAGAATGCTATTCAAAACTTTTGCTGTTTTGACATGATAATGTATAAAGAGGTATTTTGGTGTCAATATAGGAGGCGAGTGGTTTTAATGGCACTATTACCAAAGCAACTATACCTCTTCGATCGCAGTAGGTCTATAAATTTAAATTTTGCAAGTCTCAAACCTTAACCTCGAATATTTACAATCCCCTTCCGCGATATCATAGTATTGGTCACTTAATCAGCTAAGCTTACGAAGCGGGAACTTGATTTATTGATGTTAATATTTAGTAGCATCGCAGCTACAGGTAGTCGAGCTGTCGTGCATTTTGTATTCGCGGATTACGGCACTATACTAGGCGTACACTGCACCCAAGTGCTTATATAACCGACCAGCCTCGTAGCCGGCTAGCCCCGATAGATTGGTATACAGATCTGAGCTCTATATACCTAGTTAGTACACCTATGCATCGTGCATGCATACCAGCATAGAATTCTAGGGACACCGAATTCCCTAGTTACCTTTGGATTTCCGTGAAGCCTTTGTATATTGTCAACCACAGTACTAATATCCCACATTCTCACGTAATCCAGTGTTTCCACAAACGAAACATGCGGCATGCAACTATCTCATATATCTGCATATTTCCGTTTGCGGTTACCCTCCAACACGGTTTTCCCAACATTTCGAGCCGTCGACGTCAAAGCGCTGAGACATATCCTCAAAACTGTTCCTGACCTAGTTCCAAAAGGGACAATACCGGAAAAATACGATAAGGTAGCTACATACCATAGTCGGTGGTCACCGCGTGCAGGATCTTGGTCGTTGTTATAATACCTTCTCGTCCAAGCTGACAGTTGCTTGCTTCTCACTCCAAAACTTAGGATATACATACCGAATACCCATCATGCGCGCTCAGTCTGATAGGATACCTTATATATATATCTCAACATCACTCAACTGATTCAGTCAAGGTAATAAAAGTACGGTAAAACTTCTTTCCCATCTTTATACAGCATACCCACGGGCCCACAATCTCGATACGCCTCAAAACTCCGTCAAAAGATCGATATATCGATATGTATACCATCTTGCAAGCACTTGGGGCCCCATTCACATGCTGCACTGGCCGGCGTAAGCTCAAACCGTCTAAACCTTCTAACAGTAACGGCACGTCAATCTTATTCCCGCTCTATATTTACCCGGACCCGGGCTGTTGGGACCGTGTCTTGACAGCCGTTTCCCGGCATCCAGCACAGCATTTCACCTTTGTTATAAACCCCAACTCTGGTCCCGGTCCCGAGAAATTCCCAGACGCCGAATACACAGATGCTATTGCCAAACTGAACGTATACAAGAATGTCACTCTGATAGGATATGTGCATACGACTTATGGCACAAGGGATTTAACGCAAGTCATTACCGAGGTTGAAAGGTATGCCGCATGGGCCACGTATTCAGAAGTGGATATCCATGTCGACGGGATATTCGTTGACGAAGCGCCAGGAGACCTCGGGGAAGGCAAGATACATTTGGGGTACCTGAAAACACTACAAGCTCATACGAAACGGGCGTTTCAAGAAGCCGGGCTACAAGGCTATCTCGTCATGAATCCAGGAAAGATCGTTCCTAAGGTTTTCTATGACTATGCAGATAGTATTGTATCATATGAGGCATCGTTTAAGACGATGATCTTTCCAGACACATTATTTACTTCGACGGATAAGCAGATGAGCCCTGGGACAGAAGCTGATAGACAAGCAGTCTTGATACATAGTTTCGATGGAAGCAGAAGGAAACAAGGAGAACTGGCTCAGATGTTGACGAAGAAGAGGATTGGCGAGGTCTACGTGACCACTTGTGACCCCAGTAAAGGAGAAGGGGACTACAGTAGATATTCCGAATACTGGGAAGAGTTCGTAGCTGAGATAGAACGAACTAATCAAGCGGCCCTGGAAGACGACTAGATACTTAATTACTGAATCTCCGGAGGATATATGAACATATATAATATCGTTTTATATATGTGTAACCAATCCCTCATTTAAAATGGCCTATGGGTGTGAGCTCCGTGCTTTGATGTGTCTCACACGATACCTTCACTGAAAATTCTATGTTGTCTGGGAACACAGAAAGCTGCGACTATAATCGCATCAATGGAATCAGTCATAGTTATGCTTGTCAAGATACCTCTTTCCCTTCTTTTTTTTTCGGCTACAGCTATTCCGCCTTTTACCCCTCCATTGATCAAAATTTGTAAACATGTATATATAAATAACGTTTCATTCGAAATACTAGTCCTTCTTTTTCCTTCGGAATTTCAAATTTGTACCGACCAGCAGCTACAGATGTATAACCTGCATACGCTGGTACCATGGTTTTCTCAGTATATACCGTCCAGGTTTCTAGTACACTCATGAGTTAGCTTCAAGCCCCTAAGCCGCACTAGGATCCTAGGAAGTTGTAGTTTTATTGTATTATATTAGCCATAAAACAAACCAGAATCGCAGAAACTTTCAGAAGGTCTACCATTTCTCTTTACAGTGCCTTATTATGCTATGAGCCAGAGAAGTTAAAATCTAACATTAAAGCTATGGGTGTATGATGATACTGTATGATACGGGCGCTCTGGTATCTTTATATAGATAATCATAGATATCTGGAATGTTGACATTGACCTGCGTCTGAAAATTCGGAGGTTGCTTCTACGCAATTGCCTTGATGGGTGTCGGGTACCCGAGCTCGCCAACCAAGGTTTTATGGCAAAAATGACCTCTTCAACGCTCTTCGTTCAGCAATTTAGGAAAAAGTCGACATCAAGGTCCCTAATTCCGCGTCTTTTAGCTGCCTCAACAATCTTCATCGCTGAGTGTTCAACAATCCCTATACCCGGACTTTGCCATTACATTGTTTAACATGTTTGCAAGACTATAAGTACTGTAAACTAAACTTGTGGTACTTTTCGTGTTGGCCCCCCAAATAGCAATCGGAGCTGAGCTGAAGTGGTGCGCTAAAGTCGTCTCGACCAAGCTCGGTCTCGGAATCCACCCCGCATCCGTTAATTGATGGTGACAAAACTGCAGATACAAAATGTCCCTCAGCCTCCGTTCTGGTCGCCACCTAGAAGTTCCGACAGGCTTACCCTCAACATTGTATAGGCTGCTGCTGTTTTATGATCACACCAGCATAACATTGACCCCGCACCACAAACCGTAAGCAATTCCTGCTCTCGTGGCCCCAAGTGTCGCTTTGTTGTGGGTGCTGTACGAAAAGTAGGCTTCCTCAGCTTCCAACGAAACGTACCCCTACGCCAAAAAAATACCACCGTAACTCCGCAGCCCAAGCATTGGCAACGATCTTGCACGTGTATGGAGAGTGCTACGTACTTTACTAGAGGCTGGATTTGTTTTATTTAGGCAATGACCCATTAACCCGGTTCGCTTTTTAAATGCTCGAATCTTGCATATTTTAATGCGTCGGACCACATATGTCCCGCCGCAATGTGGATACCACCGCAATCGACGCCGAAGAAACAGTTGGAGGTAAACCAATACGCTGGAGACAAATCGTCCAGGAAGAGGGCATATGTTAAAATTGAAGAATGGGAGCCGCACAAAGAGTTTGTGTTACGGCAGCGACATGCGAAAGTCAAGGAGAAAGACATCCTATATGCGCTGAGGCACGAGAGGGGGTTCATGGTGGAGTAAGTGCCCTCCTCGACATCGGCAGGTCTTTGAGACTAGAGTTCTGATGATAATCCCGTGACAGGATGCATCAATTGAAGAAAGTGCTTCAACTATGGAACTCGAAAAGAAACCTCAAGCGCAAGCAACGTGACTATATCGTCCAAATCGTGAAAGAACGGCGTCGTGCTGGGAAGAACCAGACGATATTCTACCACCCTAATGGCACCCTTATCGATCACCCTGAGGTTAAAGAAATAATGAGACGATATGGAAACTCAGAACCCCGTAAGAGTTTTTTACTCCCTTCGTCGGGGGCGTACACCTACATATTCCTTTATTGACGACGATACTAACGAGTATATGGATTGGCAGGTGAGCCTCCCAGTCCCGGTGGACTTGTCCCCGGCAGCCCTCGACATAGACAAACCCCTCCAGATATACTATTTAACAATCGTGAGATTCCGACGATTTATAGTGACCCCTATTCATTCAGTCATAGCAATGATACGACATCTCCAATATCATTAGGTAGCAATCACTCGCCTATGGGCGAAGCGGGATTAGAGTATACCAATGCTACCCCTCCGCATCTTGCAATAGATGTTTTCCTTCAACAGACAGCTGCGCAGCCTAATGCGGGTATCACAGTCCCTACAACATCAGGCTACTCTTCCAATATATCCACTGGGGCCGGGATGCTATATCAATCTTTGGGATTCGGGGACGAAATACTGATGTCGTCTGCATATCCGAGCCAACCAGTCACAGCCCCAGAAATCGACCTCACACTCGATTATATATCAACTGCGCCAGCTTTATCAGCGATGCCATCATCTTCTATCCCATCTGGGCATTTCCCAGTTCCTACTAATCCGGCTTTCTTCGCTAGACCGCCCGCTCCCGTTCCCGTTCAACCAATCCAAGATTTGCTGGTATGTAATCTCGTTGCAATTTGGCACATACTATTGATACGTAGAGATTTAGATATTAATTTTGGGATCATTCCCTCATAGATCAACGAATCGTATGACTACCCGCCGCCTGCACCAGTTCCTGTTCCTATTCATGTTCCTGTCCCCGCCCCCATCCCTCCTCTCCCAAAACGCCAAAGTCCCGGGACCTTCGCATCACCCGCGCCTCCACAGTCACGGAGGCCTCCAGCAGCTGCTGCACCACCGCCGCCACCACCACCAAGGTCCAGAAGCCTATTATCTCGTCTCGGTTTTCCGTCATCCAAAAAGTCTAGTCAACCGTCAGTGGCGGTTGGAGGTTCCATGGTTCAACCTAGTGTACCTCATCCTTCCGCCCCATATATGCAACCAAGTTCGTCTGCAGACCAATACTTCATACCGCCGCCACAGGCGGTACCAGGCCCGCCTCCAATTACCCCTTCCAATTTCGCAGCCGATCTTCCTGCTCCATCGCCCATTCTTCTAGACGCTAGATACCCCTGGGGTGAAGGAGAGAGCCAGCCGGCCCTCAAAACAAGCGCCCCAAGCCGCCCAGCCTCTAGAAGACCGCCAGCAGGCGCCGCTATCAAAGAGGAGTTCCCAGAAATATCTATATTGGATTACTCTCGCGATGAATCACGGAAGTCGAAGAAGAGCAGAAAGGCAGAGGATAAGAAGAACTCTGTGTACATGGAGCTGGCTAACCGAGCCGGAAGACTACTTAGTGGAATTCCACCTAAGGTAGATGAGTCTAGCAAACGAGCTCGGCGAAGAGCTGGAGAGAATGAAATGAGAAAAACAGAAGGAGAGGAAGTGATGAGAGAGAGGACAGAAGAGATGCAGACCGAACAACAGCACTTTAAGTATAATCTTGCCCAAGAGCAAGAAAGAACCCGGGCCCATGAACAGAGGAGAGCTCAAGAAAAAGAAGAAGAAAACAGTAGGTATACGGCATTCGAAAAGAACCACCCCCAGCCTGAATGGATGGAGGTCGAAGAAGAGGAAAATTGGGTAGAGGAGGAAACAATTGATAACTGGAAGCGGGGTCCAGGGAGGACGTGGAAACAGGAGCCGGATGACGATGATGCATGGGAAGAGGAAGAAGTTGATTCATGGGCGGTCCCAGAGCCATCACAGCAGCTTCTTGACCCCGAACAAGAGAGATTAAAGGAAACCCTACACCGAGTCTCCCAGAAACCGATCAAATTGGCTCCTCCGATTATGAGGGTCCAACGCGAGATTAAGATCGAATACCAGCCTCGAATCCTCGCAAGAGTTGAGCCGACATCGAAGAAGCCTATTGTTGCTAGTGATAGTAACGACACCTTCAAGATCAACCTAAACGACATCAAAAATGAGGATGAGGACGACCTTATCAGCGCACTAGGGGGACTAAGGGTATCCGATGGCAACAAAAACAGTAATAGCAAGGATTCCACTAACCTCCTAAAAGAACCGAAAGTATTCGATAACAAGAAAATTAACGAGAAATGGGATGATGAAAATGAAAATGAAGAAGAAGATAGATGGAGCGATGAAGAAGAAAAATTGGATGGGGAGTGGGAAGTAGAGGAAAAGAAAGAGCAGAAATTTGGAGACGGGGAAGTTAACAATGCATTGCTTAAACTTGACAGTCTCACTCTATCAGAAACGTCACGCGCGGTCACTCATCAAATTACCACCACAGCGGAGCCAACGACAGCGAGGCATTCGGAAAATCACATCCCCTTCAAGAGACTCCTAACCCTCGAATTTCAATTCGATAAATTTCAAGTTGAATTCGCTTCCGAAGATATGGAGCTAATTTATAGAACCCAACTACGAGCTTGGCTGAAAGAAAAGGTTAAGACCGCAGAATGGGAACTCAAAACACCCCTTTCAGAGCCAAATAAGGGTAACGAAAGGACGTTTTGTGAAGAAAAGGATAGAAGAAAACTACCAATCCATATACACAAAGCCACAGAGCACCTCGTGAAGGCTAGCATGGACCCTGACGCAAGCGAAGCTGAAGTCATATATGAAACCAAACTTTGGAACTGGGTATTACGAAGACACAAAAATATTATATCATATATGAAGAAAACATCGAGTGCCCACTGGACAACGACATGGGGGGTGAATGAGCAGGCAATCGTCTATTTCCTCCCATTTTTGGGCAAGAGGTTTGGGAGCAAACATTGGTTTACATTAGAAGCAATCAAACTACTAGGGGAGAGTTATCTATGGGAAGAAATTGAAGACGGTTGGAAGGATGGCCTACAGTTAAGAAACGTTGCGTACGATGGCTTCGTAAATCTGGGAATAAAGAACGCAGGGATTTTATCTGATTGTGTAGACGATGGGATTATAGAAAGACCAGAGAGAAAGGGGAGAAGAAAGATGGAGTTGAGAAGGGCGGTTGAGCATTATAGGACCATCAGAAATGGTTTCGGGGATTGGAGTCAGCTTGGAGTTTACGCTATCGCATCTCTATTAAGAGCCCTGGCCAAGGTTGACAGGCAGAGGGCCAAAAAATTGATACCTATCGCTGCGACAGGATACTTGAAAATTCCACGAGGGTTATGGGGGAAATCAGAGGTCGCAAACTCAATCTGGATGGTGGGGGAAGCCATGAGAGAAGTAGGTATGGCCAAGGAGGCTACAATGTTCCTGTGGAAAGCTATGCCAGCCATGAAAGGAATAGAAGATACGGTGGAATCATTAGCAGCTGCTAGGATTCTAGGAGGCATTGCAGATGGGTTCGACACGCTGATGAAGCCTGTCAAGGCTATACAGTGGAGAGGGAGAGTATTGGAGGTGGTTTCAAAGACTTTGGGTCGAGACCACCCAGAGACTATTTTTTGGACCAACAAAATGAAGAAGGGATTAGAGGCAAGAGGATATCAGTTTTACAACGTCCCTACGTTGAGAACTGTGGAGATAATTGCGGGGACCGTGTTCTTAAGAGGGCAAAAACGAGGGCTCAACCAGAGAGGCTTGTTGAGAATTGCAAGAAGAGTAATCCGAAAACTCGAATCCGGGGCCGCCTAACTCAATACCTAAGTACCTAATTAGAACTAGCTTTTGCACTTCCTAATGGTTGATTTACATGACTAGGGCCGCGTATATCGTGTATTTAGTTAGGTTAATGACCATTGTAAGTATCAGGCAGGGACATAACGGTCCGCGGGAGGGCATTTAACGAAAGCTCGGCGGATATCGCATTATCATTAACAACCGTATCGTAAGTGCCGAGTACCTACGTTCTTGAATAGTATCGAAACCCAGATCAATTCTCAAGTATAGGCATTTATAAAATATTTAACCATGGCCTCGTAAATCGACCTCTACAAAATCATAGTTATGGTCCGGGTAACTATTGCTTACCGACTTACAAGCTTAGATAGGTAGGTAGTATAATATCACACCGGCGTATTATATCAGCACTTCAGTGTGTATGGGCATACGTAACATATATTCAGATTCAGATGTTTATTCACCACGCCTGACCGCACCGTTCTCAATGAGACTTTTAAGGTTGCCGATGCAACATTAGCTAACATAAGCCATTACCTACCTACCTACCTACTTCATTACCTGCCTAAGTTGCTACTGGTTCTAGCTCTAGGTATCTAGGTAGGTAGATACTTTCGACTTTGTGTTGTCTGGTTCCAACGAGACCAGTAGATACCTAGTTATTAGAAGAAATCTCCGGCTTGGTCTTGCGGTGCTGGCCAGACAACACAAGAAAAATCGGTCAGCCTGGGAATCGTCATGGGTCACCAGGCATAGTAAATCAACCCTGCATCATACCAGCCCTCCAGGCTTTGGCCCACCACTCGACCAGGGAAGTAATGAGCTTCGCCATGAGTATGCATAGGGCTGCTCCAGCAAACGGCTAACTGCCCCCAGGCGGGGCTCACGCCATCAATGCGTCGAGTGGTCACAGTGTGGGAAAGCTTTCCCAAAAATCAAGCATCTGCGCACTAAAGCTAAAGATCGAGGTCTTCGCCTAAACATCGACTTTTTAGCGTAAAAAAAAAGGGTCCGCCGCCAGTAATTTTTTTCGAAAGTCTCTCCTTGGAGCGCTAGTCGACCGTTGGACCACATGCCTCATACATTTTGCCCCAGGGCCAGGGACTTTTACGTCACTATTATAAAAAAAACACGTCGGTCAAGATAGGTTGGTCTCAGCTTGCCTGTGAAGGGCTGCACAGTGTCCAGCTGCCCTTTATACCTTCATAGTACCATCGGTCGTTCCCGGCTGCCCTACTCCAAACATTCTTCGACCTATTGTGAAATCTTACTGATGCGCGGACCTTAACCTTGGCCAGGCGGTTTGAAGCTCTTTTCGCTTAGTATTACGGGATTCTGATATCATTGGTTCAAAGCCGACCCCCGGCCTCCTTGGACATATCCCCGATTTCGATTCGCGGCATCCAATCCCAATGTTCCTTTCGTATTGCTGAGAACATTGAGAAGGTTGGATTTCGATCAGATCGAGATTTCGGTTGCTTCTCCCCGGGCAGCGGTTCTAGGCCGCACCGATGGATTAAGACATGCATGCACCCATAGGTTTTCCTCCCATGCCATGGCCATCCCGTCTGTGAGAGCTCAAGCCTGAACAGCTACAGCGATATGATGCGCATCCATGCATTGCATTGAACTGAGTTGTGAGCGATAAATAAGACAGAATTTGGAGTGGTGATAACCCATGCATTTTAGCGCCACCCCAGACGTCAGATATCGATGCATTTCCCTTGTTTATCGATAGCGCATAACGGAGGGCTGCGTGGGTGGACTTGCAGTTGTGATCCTTTGAAAAGGTTGGCCTCCCGTCTGCCAATTCGAGTAAGCATTTCTGCAGCTTGCAGGGCTAGATCTGAAGCACACAGACTAGAGGAAACCACCTAGTCAAGATTTCTACATAACCCCCTCTCCAGACCCCGGCTGGGCTGAACTACTTAACGGGATATATGTACTGGTATGCACCTGTGAGAACTTAACTTACTTTTGGAGGATTACTTTGCTTCAACCTTTCTTCTGCTTTCTTTTCCTGTTAACTCCGTTGCATTGAAATACAAATAACTTGGGGTCTACTAAATCTCGATCAACACCCTATTAGCTGTTCAAGGATCACGATATCGAACCCGCAAGTGTACTGCACATACGGCTTCAATCCATTTATCCACCTTTGGGTCTGACGGTGGTCGCATGACCCTTAAAATTGTATTCCTGAATACCAAACATCCTGAGCCCGAATTCTTATCAATCGAAATCAGTTTACAGCACGGGAGGGTCTAAATAGCAATGCTTCGCTTCTTCCCGCCGTTTCCATCCCCAAACCCAGCGACCCTACAATCTCCTCTCGAAAATGCGCCTATAACACCTTCACCCCCATCCTCAGATTCCTCATCTCCAGAGCCCATACTTTTGTCCCCTCCTTCGACACCTTCTTCACCTTCATCAAGTCCAACATCACCGACAGACGGGATGCCTGGTAGTGGAACAACTACTCGTTCTCGTTCTGGGTCCCGCAGTTCAGCAAGACGCTGCGTGCCTCCACGCACAAGAATAATAAAACGAGATTCAAATCCGACTTCCCCTCCTGCATCGATGCCAGAAAGCCCTCCTATCACGCCTCCGTTCAATCAATCTACAAATTCAAGCTCGACAACAAACTTCACAAAGGATTCAGAAAAGCAACAACCTGAATTTGAGGTTGCAAGAAACAAAATTGTCAAGAACCATCACTATGAAGATGCAGTAAGAATTGCGTGTGGCGCTTGGTGTGAAACGTCTGGCAAGCAGCAAGACCATCAAGACCAATCGCAGGGAAAGAAAAAGACAGTGAGGTGGGATCCGGATGAGGAGTAGACTGGGGGGTTTGGAGGTTTATGCATAGTGGATGCATGTAGGTGCCGACAGGCTTACTGCGTCTGGATTGGGCTCGGACTTCTTCAAAGGCTTTTTTTGGCGAGACGTCTATACTATACAGTGGATACAGGCCCCTCTTCCTTTGCTTCTTTGTTTCTTTGTTTCGTCTTCTTCCTCCTTTTTTTTTTCCGTTTTTTTTCGTTCAAAAACAAATCTTTATCAGCCGGCAGAGATTTGGTTGGGTTTTAGCTATCGACATGGGAGTTAGGATTGTTACGATATTATTTACAGTTGATGTGATTAGTCGGCATCGGCCGACCAGATAATCGGGGTACCAGTACCAAGTATGCATTTGTTTGAAACGCTAATACGGATACGATATTGGTCTGCATATGTGGCAGATTTCGATGGTAATCTAGAGTTCTTTAATATGCGATGAGATAAAGAAAAATACTCTAGAGTCTTTTCATGTTCATAATTAAAACGAGAAAAGTGGAATTTCAGTTAGCTAATCTTAATTGTGAAGTATAATTCCCGTCGTTCAATAGGTTCATGAGGTCGTACAAAGCATTTACGTTTGGTGTCAGCAGACACTATGAAATTAGTCAAACTATAACCCCATAGCATAATACCCAGGCAGGCTAGGTCGATTCTGGTATTATACTAAGCTTGTGTCTCCAACCTTAAAGTTGGGTCGTAGTCACAAGGTTATCGCTCGATGGATGGGTTGCGATAAAGGTGTGATATCATTATGTGTTGTATATATCCTCACCCTGCAAAACAACACATCATCCAACACATCTTGAGCCCCACCACTACCACCATGATAACGCTGAGGCCTAAACTGCAGTCTGGGGCTTTGTGTACCTCCGTCTTCACAGCATCGCCATCGTCGTAATCGGTATCCCACCCCAACCACCTCCCGCCCCCAAGATGCGTCTCATAAAGCAGCAAGTCGAGCGCGACGGCAGTGGTACTGTCACTCTTTACCCCGAGGAACCCGAGGATATGTGGCATGCTTACAACCTCATCCGGGTGGGTGACACACTGCGTGCCTCTGCTGTCCGCCGTATAGTCTCTGAGTCGTCCACTGGATCTACATCCTCCTCCCGCGTCCATATGAACCTCACGATTATAGTCGACAAGGTAGATTTCGATAGCCAAGCTGGACAGCTTCATATTAATGGACGGATTAGCGAAGAGAATAAATATGTCAAGATCGGGGCGCATCATACACTGGACCTGGAGCTTAATCGAAACTTCACGGTTGGGAAGGCTGAGTGGGATTCCGTTAGTTTGGATGTCGTGAGGGAAGCTTGTGATCCTGCTGAAAAGGCAGAGATCGGAGCCGTTGTTCTACATGAAGGTACTATCATTTCCCTAAGAACATCTACCGTCAAAATGTAGACGATCGAGGGGCTGACGTCCGGCCGCGATGCGCGCATAGGCCTCGCAAACATCTGCTTAATAACAGAGCATATGACCGTCCTACGCCAAAGAATCGATGTCTCTATCCCTCGAAAGCGCGCAGGGTCTATCACCGCTTTTGAAAAATCCATGGAGAAATTCTACGAAACAATTTACCAATCTATCCTGCGACACCTGCCTATATCCAATCTCAAAGTAATTCTACTCGCATCACCAGGGTTTCTTGCGGAGTCATTACAAAAGTACATCTTCGCAGAGGCCGTCAAGACCGATAACAAAACGGTTATGAGTGCGAAGCCTAAATTCGTGACAGTACACTGTTCGACTGGACACGTACACGCTTTGAACGAGGTTCTGAAGAGTCCTGCCGTTATCGCAAGGCTAGCGGATACAAAATACGCAAAGGAGACAAAGGCTATGGAATCTTTTTTTAAGATGATGCAGACAGACGAGGATAGGGCTTGGTATGGGCCTAAAGAAGTTGAGAGAGCGATAGAAAAGGGTGCCGTTGCAACGCTATTGGTAAGTAATAGTTTATTTAGGAGTAACAACATGCAGGAGAGAAGAAGATACGTGAGGATGGTCGAAGAGGTAAAGGCCAGCGGTGCAGGGGAAGTTATGGTCTTGAGTAGTATTCATGAAAGCGGTGTTCGGCTTGACGGCCTTGGTGGAGTTGCAGCCATATTATTGTTTCCATTACAAGATTTAGACGAAAGTGACGAAGAACAAGACGCAGCAGATGAAGGAAATGAAGATGAAAATTTATAATTGCATATTTCCAAATACAATCGTTCCCGACGAAGATAGGTTTTCGTAATATGTGGTCATCGCAGAGTCGCATTATAATTACTGTTTGCCGCACTGCCGCATATAAAAGTGGGAAATCCAACGCCCAAACAACCCAACGACATCCTCTTACAGTTGAATTGGCGCAGCGGCACCCCTCCCCCACAATGCATCTTAAGCTCGTAGGTCGAGGCCTTCAGAAGACCATAATATCTTTGCGAGCGGTAACTAACAAATTAATATCTAGTTAAAGGGGCCCTTTTCAGCATTACAATCGGCCACACTAGCTAGTACTAAATGTTTATAAGAACTAGACCGGTACCACACAACATCTCGACCATGGCAGTTCCAGTCCCTACTGTCGCTCTCATCTCTGGCGGCAAAGACTCCTTCTTCTCGCTACTTCACAGCAATGCCAATGGGTTTCAGGTTATCGCGCTTGCAAACCTACACCCTCCTATCTTAGCCTTGCAAACCTCCGATGCTGATACTTCTGATGATCTGAACTCGTTCATGTACCAGACCGTCGGCCACACGGTCCTCCCACACTATTCATCAATACTAAACATCCCACTATATCGCGCTCCAATAACCGGCAGCTCGGTTAACCAAGATTTATCTTACCATCCCAATTCCACCAACCCAGGCAGTGGAGGTGAGAGGAACGATGAAGAAGACGAAATTGAAAATCTCTACTCTCTTTTAAGTTTGATCAAGGCAAAGCATCCAGAGCTAAAAGCCGTTTCCTCTGGGGCGATATTATCATCATATCAGCGCACTCGAGTCGAGAGTGTTTGTCAAAGGCTAGGCCTAATATCGGTTGCATGGATATGGCAACGGAAACAAGAGAGAGTTTTACAGGAAATGGAAGCAGTAGGACTCGATGCAAGGATAATAAAGGTTGCAAGCCTAGGGCTTAATGAAAGATGGCTGGGACGTAGCGTGGCCGACTATAAGACACGGATGTTGTTGGAGGGCATAAAGAAGAAGTATGGCGGGAATGTTGCAGGAGAAGGAGGGGAGTTTGAGACATTGGTAATGGGATGTAAAGGTTGGAATAAGAGGATCGAGGTCGTGAAAAGTGAGGTTGTGGATGAGGGCGGTGATGTCGCTTGGACTAGGTTTTTAGAAACGAAAATTGTGGAACTTGATGACGAAGAGATCGAAGAGATGACAATGCCTAAAAAACCGCCGATACTCGACAAAGAGTTCGAAAAGGTCTTAGACGGGCTCATGGACTTGAAGGCTGAAAACCTGGACCAGACTGAGATGCGGCCGCTAACACACGATCCGCCTACATCACCATTCCGAATGACAATACAGCTCTCTCCGCAGAATGTCTACATCACAAATCTCCACAGCGTTTCTGGGGGCATCATCGACCAAGTGAGCTCGATTTTCTCACAACTCCAGGACCACCTCTCTCAGTCAAATTTAACCCTTAGACATATAACTTCGACCTTGCTACTCCTCCGTTCTATAGACGACTTTCAAATTATCAACGGAGTTTATTCTTCATATTTCGCTGAATTTCCCAATCCCCCTTCTCGGGTTTGTGTAGCCATCGGGGACGCAATGCCCGAGAATATCGGAGTCCTATTATCAGTAGCGGGCGACATCCCTGAACAAGGGGATACGAGAAAGGCACTGCATGTACAAAGTCGATCATATTGGGCTCCCGCGAACGTAGGGCCCTACAGTCAAGCTATCGCCGTTGCTGGGGTAGTTAGTGTGGCGGGTATGATTGGTTTAGTGCCAGAGAAGATGAAGATTTGGGAGGATAACGGAGTGGAGGGAGAGACCGTGTTAGCATTGCAAAGTATGATCAGAGTCGGAAGGGAGATGAATATCCATGGGAAAAGCGGGTGGCTAGGAGGTGTAGGATTCGTGCTTAGGAAAGAGGACGCTGGGGTGATGAAGTGTGTTTGGACAAAGTGGTTCGAGACACGCAATGGGAGAGAGGACGACAGTGATCTCGAAGAAATTGACGAGGGCTACTTCGAGGCGTCAGACCAGAACATCCGGTCACCAGTCTTGTCGCAAGCTGAGATACCACCTCCCCTGATTATCGTACAGGTCTCACAGCTGCCCGTCGCATCCCACGTCGAATTTGCTTGTCAAGGGGTGGATTCGGCCTTCCTAGGCAGACTGGCGGCAGCCGAAGACGACAGCGACGAAAGTAATACACTAGTACCCGCGCAGAGCTCTTCGATCCTACATTTCGAAACCAATCGCCCGGAAATTCATGCTGAAGACTTAAAATATCAACTCTCCTCGTTTGGTCGACAACAACTTGCCTGGGGTGTAGTAGCTGGAGAAAGAGAAGCCGATTCCCTAGCGATCCTTATGAAGTCAATCCCAAGACTTCGGAAAGAAGGATACAAATTAGTTAGTTTGACGGTCTATCTCAACCCTGAGCTATGGCATCATGCCGACAGCATAATTAAACGGCTCGTAGATGCTAAGATCGAAGGGGTCTGTTGTGTACCAACATTTGGAGTTTGGTGGGCTGGGGATGTTACAAAGCAGCAACGGGAATACAGGGTAGGATTTGCTATGAGATCTGTGAGGATTTGAGAAATCGATGCTTTCGCCATGATCGCATTAGTCTCGCACAAATACTATCTACAAAGCGCTCAGGTGCATGAAGCCTCTCCTAGTTCTGCCTCGATGGCCTAGACCCATGAAAGCTATCGTAATATACTCAATTGAAGCTACGTGTGTTTAGGGGTTTAGATAATACGGTTTAAGACAACTTAAGACCGGGTATTCTGAGGCACGTATCCGGCGCAATCTGATACCCTCCCCGTAAATTTGAATCGTGAAATCAATATTGCAATTTAATTAAACTTGATCATATCTAAAGAGCTTGGCTTAGGCACCCACTTTGCGGACCTAGCTAGGTAATTTGAGGAAAGAACCTTGATGGATCATAACATGTTCGCACTATGATGTGGATATATATTTACAATTAGTTGAGCAAATTTGGGGCGGTTTCTCCCAGATCAAATACTAAATTGGATTTCTCAGTTCAATTACATAAGTCGTAAGATTCGATTTAAGGCTCGACGTGTATATATTCATTGGCTTCTCTTAGTTCGATCGTGCTCGGCTCCTGGTACATTCCAAGGACGCCTAGGCCAACAGGCGAATTTATGAATCACATTCCGAATATGCTATCACCGCAATGTCCGTTCTCTAATATTGCCTTCTAAGGCGGAGTCTTGGTCCCGTAGCCAGCTGAAATGTCTAGGAAAAGGCGAAAAATCCGATGTATTGTCGCACAAGCTTAAAGTTTTCGCAGTCTTTGGTCAGCTGCATGCGCAGACGCACATTTACCAAGGCAGCGGCCCAGCCGACCAGCCATCGATGCAATGAGTGCGTGAAATAACGAAGACAAAATCCGGAAATGTTCCAACGATCGAGTATATTTTCTTGAAGCTAAGGGAAAGCACCACCGAAAGCCAAGAATACGCATGCACCCCCTTATTGAGATTTCTGTTGAAATGATACGATAAAGGATTGATGATATTCCCGCTTATTCTCCAACAGCGAAGACAGATGCAGTAACATCTGCGAAGGTTTAGTAATGGTTGCTGCGTTGCAGTGGCGAAATTACCACACAGATACATACACGCGGACTCGGCGCTTCCGCTCAGCGGCCAGTGTAATTGCAATTTGATCCTCAACGACCTCGTCTGATAACTTGGTCGGTTAGGTAGCCTGGTAGATGGTGAATGGGGAAAACAGAGCCCAGAAAAAGCTTAAGCCACTTTGGTGAAAAGCATGTATGTAGGCACACTGCATAGTCAAGTAATGGCGGTTCCTAAAATACACCGGTTTTGAAAAGCATCTAAAGGAAGGTATTTTGGCCGACGACTGCGGACGGCGCACAAACCAACCAACATGTTACATGGCATACAACGCCCAAATCTGAACTTAATCTTCTCGGCAAGCTTAGATAGTTAGCTAAGGCACTAAGCTGGCGAAGCGAGTGTTTTTTATCTTTAGCTAGCCGTTTCAGTTTTTTTCTATTCACTTGTTTCTATAAATGTTTGGTCAGATCAAAATAACTGGAGTGAGTTTAGACAGAGTTGGATCTGATGCAACGCTTGGCTGAGGCTTACCTAACCAAACTGGGGGTCTTACCAAACAAGGGGATGGAGCTTAGCTAACTACCTCATACAGTGTGGCTTTCGCCCTGCCGACGGATATCAACTGGTAGTGACCAGGCTTTCAAGACTATTGGTAGATGGGGCCGGCGCAAGTTGCTGGGACCGTTAAAATGTTTCATCTCCAGGTCTTTCGACTATGGCCCGACGGCAAGACCGCCAGCACTGTGAGTTATCGCAGACCGCGAAGAATAATTCAATGCCAAGGTTCAAACATCTGATAAACCTTCCTCTTCCTCAATTGTGAATTCAAAGTTCCTCCTCGAAACAGCTCAGTGCATACGAACGTTGAGGCGTCCGCCGACGCAGGACAAGGGGGCTCCCCAGTTGACTCGAGCTCTTCTACCTAAATCGAAAGCCAACCCTGTTAAAAACCAGCCTTCTTATACCTCGTATGCATACTTTATTCCATATTCTCCCAGATTTCGCATTTTCGATAAAAAGCAGTCGACATGCCTAGCCCATGCCGAGACCAGGGGCCCGTCTTGTTATATCAGTAATCAGTGCCATGCAGGCTAGACTTTGCTTACACCCACCCCTCCATCCGGATAAAAACCAGCGGGCGGACCCGCTATCATACCCTCCGAATATAGTAAGATGCACACTATTAGAACTCACAGGCTGTCGTTTGTTCCTATGAGAATTTAATAACTAATCGCTGTGGTGGTGGCCAATGCGAAATGGTTGGCAAATGTCGACTGGGAAAGTAGGCTGGGGATGCCGGGAAGTTCCAGCCTGTTGGACGTCAGGCGCAACACAAAACGGAAGCTTGCATCCAGGACGATGGTATTTGCGAACGTGCTGCAGCGAACATGCAGAAGCAATTAGAGAGGTGGGTTATATCGGCCCCTTTGACTGGATTTTCCTTTCCTTTCTCCCTGGGTGGGACCGAAAACCCTGTGAGATGCACATTGCGGGATAGTCCCACCAGCCAGTGATAAATTTGTAAACGCTTAATTAATTCCCAGTCCACCTTTGCATCTGGAGTCTGTCTTCGGTGATTTTTAGACTGGGCAGTAGATAAAGACCTGGCTTGTCCCTCCCCACCTTTAAACCGTTTCCAGATCTCTTGGTTTCCCTTTGCAGCTCATTCTTGTTGTTTTTATGTTACTTTACGACATTTCTTTCGTTTTGAAAAATTACAATTTCAACATATCGTACCCCAGTGCATTATACCCGGATAAAAATATTGGAGGATAGATTAATGGGAATCATTCGCTTGAGCTCTTGTTAAGAAAAAATAAACACCTAAACACTAAATAATAATTCCGATATATCCGACGAAATGCGTCGGACATTCAGGACGTTCGCTGGCTTCACGGCGCTGGCCGCAGCAGTCGCCCAGCAGGCATCCTCGGTACCTGATATCGCTGTAGCACAGTTCGGACAGGTTTGGTACGTAGATGACTCCCGCCTAATACATGATGACTTTCCAGCTATTTTTATGGTAGTCTTGGGAGTAAATCGTTGAAATTATTCTGCTAACTTGTGCTGATTCGTGCTAATAGGTACGGGCCAGACGGTCCATGGTCAGCCGCAGAAGTTGAAATTGGGACACCATCTCAGAAGGTCTATCTCACAGTTGCAACACTGCAGGACACGATTCTCCCTATCACGCCAGATGCTTGTAATGGTATCAAAGCCTGTATAGATGGCCGTGGAAGCGCCTACAACCAAACCGCAAGTTCAACATGGAATCCAACCGCAGACCGAGATACAGAGCTGGGCGCCGACATGTCCGCAGGAGTCATAGTCAATGGGCAAGCGTACGGTATTGAAGTTCGCGGAGTTCCAGGCCAGGATACGGTGTCTATCGGGGGGATTCCGGGTATTAGAAACGTATCTGTGGGAGCGATACGGAGTACAAGAATAAATAATGGACTCCTGGGGTTGAGGAACATCACACAACAGATGTATCAGCAGCGACTAATCCCTTCACCGTCATGGGCATATAATACTGGATCCGGGGATGGGCTGAGAATCCCACAGCTGGTCTTTGGTGGTTATGATAAATCGAAGTACCTCCCAGGCTCGACTCAAAACCACACAATGCTTCCGTTAGAAAATGAAAGACCAACCATGAAGGCGACGCTTGATTACTTTTTTCTGAATATTACCGGACCAGCGGACAGAAGTAGTCAGAGGGCGAATTCGAGTCTACTGAGCGGCCCACTCGAAGTCACGATTGATAGCTCGACGCCATACCTTTGGTTGCCGAGAACCATTACGGATCGGATCGCACAGAGTGTTGGCGCAGTGTGGAACGAATCGATAGGAGCATCTGGTTACTACATCTACAATTTATCATCACCGGCATACAAGAACTTGGAATCAGTAAGCCTCCCTTCCGGTTTAACATTATTATTAATGTTAACCACTATATATATTTGTATGGGCCCATTATAAGGCGGATGCTAATAGCACGGTGTAGGCAACTTTAGCGTTTCATTTTAACGGAACAGGTGACTCCTGGCTTTTTAACTCCATGACTGTTTGTATGTAAAAATACCTTTGACATCCTAAAGCACCCCTGGATCGTTGATGATGTAACTAATCAATCCACAGCCCATTGGTTGTTCCTCGCAGCTCCAACGGAGGGCGTTAACCCGGCTTCGCCGCTCAGATACCTCCCACTTAGACCGGTCGATAACGCAAGCCGTTCTGTTCTAGGGAGAGCTTTTCTTCAGGTAGATAACTCATTCAGAAATTTCCCATGCCGAAGAGGATAGATAACTGATACGTAAGCGTTGAAACGCTGCCACCAGCAAATCTACTTAACAGCAAACTACCACACCCATCAGTTTTCCATGGCCCAAATCGACCTCGATTCACAGTCCGCAGCCCAATACGTCCGTGTGGATGCCCCAGTCCCGCCAGCGCTTCCGTCCCCTTCGCCTCCCAGTTCTAAAAAGCTCTCCGATGGCGCTATCGCTGGGATAGTCATTGGAGTAGTCGCTTTGATCGCTAGTATATTGGGTCTAATTTTCTGGCAGGCGAAGAAGAGAAGAAAGGTAGGGCCGCACCATAGATTTATAGAATTGCTGGTACCAATCGATCGCACCCTTGTTTATCGCGAGAACCACCGAAAGAACGTCCCACTAACGTAGTATCTTCTACCCATTTATAGGCAGCTGATCAGCCAGTTCCTACACCACCTGACGCGGATAAAGTATACCCCAAGAATGGTGTGTACTATCGCGAGTTGTCAGCCGATAACCTAGGAGGCCAAGGGAGGATGATACCACCAGTAGAGCTGTATGCACCGACATATCCAGTGGAAGCGCCTGGGGATACAGAGATCACAAGAAAGTGATATGTAGCTTAAAATTGTATATTCGTGTCTGATGGGTTGTTTATATTTACCCTTTTTTAAATAATATTCATTAATGCTTTAGGGCTGCACTTTGGTGCCGGGGATTATTCGTCATGATCATTACGCGTGTATACGGTCCGTTTTCGTTTGGGAGGTTAGCGGTTTCTTGGCTTTATTCATCTGCTCCGACTGTTAACACATATATTTAAAGAGATGCATTGCTGTGATGGGTTTAGATGACCGTCTACCGGCGATAGCATGGGCTCTAGTTCAATGATGTCTTTAGCGGTGCTCGATTTTGCAAGAGTTGTAGATTATTAAAATATCATTTGCGGCAGTGCTACCGGCAAATTTCCGCCAATACGATGTAATCAACACCATTTTGGGAAAAAAAAAATTTTGAAAGAGGGAAAATAAACTGCATACGAGTTTTGCAAAAGAATATGGCTCAGTTATTAGTAGCTTTAAACCTGTTCTTAGGACGCTCTAGTATACAGGACCCACCAGACGGCGAGTTAAAAAGACACAGTAGCTCATCAACAGTCTCATAACCCGATAAATATTATATTATGAAATGTGTTGCTATGTTGGAAAACTGGCTTCCGAAATAGGAAGGCCAGTCAATCTTGTGTTGTATCCAACGGATTCCTGCCGCCAAATTTGAGCTTCACTTAACCTCTGATCATGTTTTGACTGATAAAGGAAGGGTAGGGCCATACGTCGGACCACATTCTAGTAGACAACTAGCAAATTGTGACTGAATTCTCCCAGATTGTATTAGTTAATTGATAGATTATCTCGAGTTGGTCTCATTGGAACCAGACAACACAAAGTCGAAATCTCGAGTCAGCTAGCTAGCTACTTATGAGAGAGCGAAATACCAACGCGGCACATTACAGCTGTATAATGGTATATTTGGTGTACATCGAAGGTTGCGATCAGTGGCATAAAAGAATAATGGGAAATATGACCATATAGGAACGCTCCGCTGGGTAATCAAGCTCGGAAGTTTAGCAAAAATTATGAAGCATATACAAAAGGTAGATGGGAAACTGTTGATATGGTGCAACATTAACATAGATTATGCAAAGTCCCTGAAGCCTCAAATGTAGAAAGGAAGGAAAGCCGCTAATCATCAGAGAGAGAAAAGAGAAGAAAAAGATAAGTTAGGCCGATAATACCACGCCGCATGAATATATGTCAGACAAACTTGAGGGACTTTTCTGTAGAGGTGCGAGCGCCTGGGTGGTACTGTGGTAAAAAAAATCAAAGATAAAAAAAAAGAATAATTCATAACGGACAGCACTAGGGAAAGCGTGCACGCCATTCGATTCCAAATACACTCGGGATAACATGCATGTGCATTTGCGGACGTATAAACGTAAATAGAACGACGGCGATGAGTCGAAATCACATCGATAACCATTCATCCGTCGAACTTCATGCTTTATGTGATCTGAGTACGAAAGAAATAAGTGGCAAGACCAGATATCACAAAAACTTGCGAATCGGTATCAAAACTGTAAAGCATTCAAAAAAGACTGAAATAACATCCCGCAATAATAAAACTTCATCGATAGTCCTCATAATAATCCCCTGGTCTTCTTCCAGGCTGTTGTGTGAATAACCCACTACCTGCCGGTGCCGGTGCCCTCGGAAACCCCGAAAATGCCCCTCCTCTCCCGGCCAAAGGGCCACCACCGCCACCAAAGCCCGAGCTGCTAGCAATACTAACTGTACTAGCTGGCGGGCTGACTGTCATACTCCGTACTTGTTCCCCGACTGGAGTAGTTGGTGTACTGCGAACTTCCTTACGAGGAATATTCATTCTTCCATCCATAGGCATGGGCATAGGGTTTCCTTGCGGATCGAACATTCTTCTATCCATTCGCCTTGAAGTTAAGTCCTCATACCGATTCGAGAAGGTCGACATATCCCCGTTTTCCCTTCTACTTCGATCCCCCCCGGCGGCCCCAGTTGTAACAGCAGCGCCGATGAAGCTTGCCCCTTCTCCAAAACCGCCCTGATGTGCAACCGGCATAGGCGGTAGAACCATACTCTCTCTAGCCCCGTTCCCTACAGGACTATAAGTACTAACACCCTGCTGCTCTGCGTACCCAAAATTGAATGGTTCGTCCTCATCAGCCAATGGGCTCCTCACATGAGCGAACCCTCTGTCCCTTGTAACCGTACTCTCTGCAATACTTTGAACCTCATCAATAGGAGGCAAAGGTGCTCCATGTTGATACGGTACATATCCAGGTCCATGTCCACCCAATCCCATCAATCCCGCCCCAGCACCATAATAACCTGTATCGACCATCGAGTTTCCGGATTGATAAGGGTTTTGCGAGTCATAAGGATCTCCAACAAGTGTGTCCCCGCTCCCATCGCTGCGACTGCTTTTACTAACTCCAAAGAATGGAATAGTTGACAACCACATGGGCTTCTTTTTCCGTTTTCCCAACGCACCTGTAGCCGCTCCAGCCCCACCGACCGCAAGAGCACCTCCGGCGAGCGACGGGTTGTGCGCTTTTGAGTATCTCCCACGACCGCTTGGCCTACAAAAGCCGCAACAGAAAAATAAAAATGCGAAAATTCCAGCGCCAACAACTATCAGCCCGCCGACTGTAATCGTGGGTATCACCCATCTTTTGTTCTGGTCTGTGATGAATGACCTTGAACTATCTTGTTGGTCATTAATAGTAGGAGTTGCAGTCGGAGGGCCCGTTTGGCCACTATCTCGGGTTCCAGTGCCTGTTGTTGACGGTAGGGTTGTAAATGTTGAGTCTCGAGTAGTGGAGTCCTGGTCAGAGGTAGTAGTACTTTCGGCACTACTCGTTGTCCTACTAGATGTGGTCGTGGTTTCCTCTTCTGTGCTGCTACTGCTACTGGATCTAGACGTCGATGTAGGGACAGAAGTCCGACTACTCCTTATCCTCGCCTCAACATATACGTTACATCCACCAGTTCCCTGAAACCAATTCTTAAACTCCTGGGCCTCAAAATCGGAAGTACATGTGCATGTGCCGCCTTCGTAGAATTGCTCCACCCATGAAGATTGACAAAGACAGTCGAGATTGGCCTGGCCGGCGAGTGTGCAGTCGTAGTTTGCACTCCAGAGAGGTTGGCAGCGGTCGATGCAAGATTTTAGATATGGCGGGAAATAGCCAGCAACCTGGGCATTCGTTAAGGCCGGTAGTAGCAGGATGATGAAACGGGAGAATAAGAGTTTTGAAGATTTAGACGGACGGTGGTGGGTCATGTTGGATATTGGTATATGGAAGTAGAAGAGTAACGCTAAAGAAGGGAGCTTTGAAAGGCTAGGTTTAGAAAGGGTATTGGATAGAAAACAAAGGAAAATGTCAGCATGGAAGGCCTAATTAGCGATTTGTCGTAAAGGATGCTGTGCCTTGAAGGTTCGGAATTTGAAAAGCGCGGGTATCTTTTATGGTAGCAAGGCTTCAATCGTACGAACGAGAAACCCGCAACTGTGATAATTTGAATACCCCAAAATAAAATAAATTTTAAAAGATGAGAACACACAGCGAAAGTGGGGAGTACAGGGGTGAAGGACGAAGACGGCAGTTTCGTTTGAAGAGAAAAAAAAGGGAAAAGTTTCAGGTTAATCGGAATTTCAGAAAGTGGATCGGTAGGGCTCGTGGTTGAATGCAGAATGCAGATGTCGTGAAGAGGTCGTGGGTTAAAAAGCTCATGATTTGACGTTCCCAGAATCCATCGCAATGTCTCAGGAAAGCGGTTTGTTCCCCAAAGAATGCTCTGAGGATTAAAAAGCGAAAGACGAGGGTGGAGGAAAGAAAAGAGAGAGAGAAAAAGGAAAGAGCAAGAAATTCTCCTTCGATCTCTTCCCTGGTGGCGGCTGAAACTCGAAATAGGTACCGACTGACTACCACCAATCCTTCAAGAGGGCCAGCAGCCCACAGAACAGAACCTGACGACGAGAACAAACAGGAACTAGATGACGCACGGAAATCCAACTGCCTCGTCACACTGCAGCGATTTCGGGAAGACGATGAAGGGTAATGGCTTTCGATGTGCCTTTGTTTGCCGCCTCCGGGTGGTTATTGAAATTAGACAAATAACTATAAGAGTTTGGAAATATGGGCGTGTGTGTGATTGGGGTGGAAGTGTCGAAGAATCCTGTCAGCCTTGATGGGGGATGTCTTATGTATAGTATCGCAGTGCTATCACATCGAAAACGAACGAGCGAACGAGCGAAAAGCCGTAATTTGTGGGGAACAATCGCCCGACGGCCCTGATGATATTTGGGTAAACACAGATCGTAAATAATCCAAGCGGCGCTAGCTCGATCCCGTCGCCCAGCTGGCCAGATTTTGTTGGATGCAATGCCGGGTGTCGGTGAGACTGGTGATGTTTGGAAGGGAAAAAGGCGGCTGTGCTCTGTTTGTGTCGAGAAGGAGCCCTACTTTTTTCGCGCCTAGCAACACCCAACGGAGCCGAAAGGAAGCTAAGAAAGCTGGGGCCTGCGTAAGCTTGGGTCTTGCAGCTGTGTTATTGGTGACACCGTTCAAAGCTGGGGGTGTCATGCAGACATCAACGAGACTGAGCGAGCAAGTACTGTACTTGGGCAAGTCAGGTTATTGAGTCGGTAGTGTACAACGAGACCAGTAGTGTAGTATAATTATAATAATGGTAAATGCTTCAGCACTTGGTCATGATCATGATCATGATCCTGAGCACCTGAGCTTACTTAAGTACTTAATAGGTAGTTTTCCCTGGTTAGCCTTGACCCCCAAAGTTCGAAGCTGCCCTTGCTTGTGTATGAAAATGTACAAAAAAAAAAAAAAAAAAAACCATGGCTCAGATGTAGTATTGCCTGATCTCGGAATGAAAAGCTGGGAACTGCACGAAAGCGTCAGGGAGGATATTAATACTCACCCCTGGATCTATGAATTTTAAAAGCAAAGTAATTCTAATCCCATCAAGCATACATTACATGTTAGTCAGGGACTGACTGTCGCACAATGCAATGTATATCTACTAAGGTATGTATGTATTGTTTTGCTGCTGTCAACTGTCAAAGCTAACTAGCTGGCCCTTTGCGCCCCGTCGCTGGGCGGGATTTCGAAGGCGAAAGGAACAACCCCAAGAAAAAACCTCGGAAGGCCAAGAGAATGTTTCTATTTTCTGCTCATGACACCAGTTCAGGAAGTCTGGGGGATAATATTGATATTAGAGGGCAGGGATGCGTCACAGATAGCGTGATTTTCGTGCAAAGCCACAGTTGGCCTTTGGGATACCTCAAAGCTGGTTGGAAATGTTACAACGGAGATGTCGCATTGGCCACAGCCGGTTGTTCTTGACGATGCTCTTTTGCTGGATTTAGAAAGCATGGGAATTGCCATCGAGGTTCTTCTTGTGCAACAGGATTTTCTATGTAGGTACGTAAGTTCTAACGAAGTGTTTAAGCAGGTACCTACCCAGGTTCAGTATGCTAGCCTATGAACGGGTCAGGTACGCCCACTTCGACAGCCCCAGGCACCTTGCATTCCACCGGTCTACTTGGTGAGTCGTTAGCCCGTGCGTGCTTACTGTGAGGTACCTACCTACCTACCTACCTACCTAGGTACCCAGCTCACATGTATGTAGGTACTTGTCCTTCCAGTTACCCGAAGACCCGCCATCATGATCAAAATATTAATTCGTTGCAGGCAAAAATTGCCCATGACAACCCGCAACCACACCCCATCCTTGTTTGTCTGTGGCCCTAGCTAAATATGGATGCTTTGCCACATGATCATGCCACAGGCCACACCACACCACAGGCACAGTCAACAGTCTGTGGCTGGAATTGACAATGATCATGTGGCTGGAACGGGAATCCAATGAAACCAAACCTACGCTGATCAAATGACAAAAAGCATTGCATACTTACAAGTCGAAATAATACTTTAACTACTGAGGTACCTCTTCCTCGATACAACAAAGGGCAAGGACTTCATAGACGTATTAAAGCACCGGCTAGTAGTATACTACCTATAGGCCTACCTAAAGTACCTAAGTAATTATATGCACCGCGGTTGTCAGTTGGGGAAGTATTTTGCATTAGATTCAATCTCAGTGCAGTAGAGTGCATTCTTGTGCAAGCATATGAAAAATCCAGTTCACCATATGCACGTATAGAATCCGACAATAGCAAAACTCATCTGAGCAGGCGGTGATACATTTTTTAAATGATCGAGCCTATACCCATAGCCAAGTACCCCCTAGCTAGCATTGAAGAAATACAGGTGCACAAAGGTCAAATGTCAAGAAGGCCCAAGAAACGCCCTTGCGCCTGAGGAACTATAGTCACGCTTGCTCAATAACACTACAAGAAACATCCCCCGCTCCCATCCCACCATTTACGTAGATCTACCTAGGGACGGACCCACCTTACTCGCCATCTCATATTCACTCCCTCATCTCGTAATCCCATATCTTTTCAGTGTGTACAGAATTTGGACCCTCTTTTCCTCTCCTCTTTCCATGAACTCCTCTTCATGCTCCCAAAAGATATCCCATGGCGTCTTATGATTCCCTGCTCTGACATATTTATCGATCTCGGGTCTTTGGAGCAAAACCTCGATCGGTGCACTACTCCTGCCGTCAAACATGCACCAGTGAAGGGCCGTATATCCCCCAGAGTTCTTCGCATTTATATTCGCACCAGCAGATATCAGCATCTTCAATATCCTGACATCAGTATTCCATGAAGCTTTCCAAGCTGCAAAATGAATCGGTGGCTTCCCAGTTATGCTACGAGCCTCAATATCTGCGCCGTTCTTGATGAGGACAGAAGCAACTTCAGCATTTGTTTGGCGGGCACATATGTGTAGCGGGGTGATTCCCTCGAATAATGTGGTCTGGGGGTTTGCGCCATTGTCAAGAAGTAATTGGGCCATTGGCGCAGAATACTTTGAGTGGCTTCCTGCGACGACATGGAGGAGGGTTGTTGCACGCCAGGCGTACTGTGGCATCGGTGGGTCGAGGTCAAAAGATATCGGCGTTTCACGCAGTGACTGGGTTGCACACCATTCGTTCGAGCAGATGAGAGTCATCAGCGGAAGATTATCGGAGTCTAAGGCAGCGCTGAGGGCGTTAAAGATATCCTTTTGACGGCCGACGAGAACCTTCCCGTCATGACCAAAGGAAAGGCGGTACTTTTGCATATCAGCTAGTAGTTTGGCTTGAGATGCTTCGGATTCCTCAGGAGTGGGCGGAATTGAAGGCTGCGAGACGGTAGTGACCAGGAGTATGGGGTCCTCCGTGTGAGAATCATGAATCAATGATTTGTAATGTTGTGCTTTGGCAGATTGCGTAGTACTCCCTAGATCCTCAAGTGTACGGGCTGCGAGGTCACCAAATTCAGATCGGTATTTCTGCTGAGTAGCCCCTTTGAGAAACTTCTCTATCACCACAAGGCCTCGCCGCGAGTTTGTGTGCGAAGCTTCGTAGTCTCTGAGCTTGTAGAGCGCCACTGCTTTCGCATAATATGCCCTAACCGAAAGCTCAGGTTCCGAAGTCGACTGATGTTTAAAATCTCTAAGGAGATCGAGAGCCTCCTGCCATCTTGCCTTGGAATTGTATGTCATAGCCTGCAAAATCTGCATTTCGGGGCTGTCGCTGACCTCGAAATCTTTTAGTAATATTGATAAATGGCTTTCAGCCTCGTCCCATTCCCCATGTGATAGCCCGTCGGCAACCTTCGATTTATGGAACGATATTTGTTGTTCCTGGCAATTAGCATCGTCTTCCTCGTCTGCGACAGATTCCGGACTCGCATCGGAATCTTTTGAACCGGCTAGTTAAGATATATTGACGTTAGAAGCCTTACCTCAAACTCTAGGAAAGTACGTTGCCTCCGAGAGTAGATAGAAGCTATGTGAGGGGTGTTAACATGACAACATACAATATTTGTTATCGGCCGCTGCACTATCCGTTCTCGAATACTGCGACCGATGGGTATCGTTCGTTTGAGGACACTGGGAGGTCTGTAGATACCGCTGTTCGCGCGGCAGCCAGCCCTCCCGGTCAATATTCTCGACGAGGCCTGCCATGCCGGCGGTCGGGGTCGGCAGGTGTCACTGACTGGGTCTCGAGCGGAGCGTCTAGAGCTTAGTTTTAGTTTCGGCTGACGGATCCTGTAATGGAGCGCCGACGTTGGCAGAGTTCACATGAGCTATACCAAGACGGACGACAGACTAGTCGCGTGCGAGACTTTGATGAGGTTGAGATATCGCTGATGAAGATGCCAGAATGATGTGGCAAGACGGCAGATTGAGGTTGAATGGAGGAATGACATGACAGCGGCAGCCCTTCCCGCAGCCAGGATTCATTCCCTCGGCCTCGTCTTTTGGACCAGCACCAGAAACGGCGTCAATGCACTGCGTCCGAAATGGCATATATGCATACACACGAATGAACTAGCCTGGTTATAACCCACAGCTTACACGGCACCGCCCTCGCTATAGTTAACCCGGGAAGACTCAACTTAATACCCGCTAAAGTATGCTCACTTCAGTACTTAAGTAGTAGATAGGTACCTACTCAGTAGTTAAATTTAAGTACATACCTAGGTACTTAGGTACTTACTGACCGCGACATGACATAAGGTAAGTATATAACCAGACCCAGAATCGATAGGTACCTAGGTACTTAGTTAAATATTTTAAATTTTAAATTTAAGCTTCACTATTAGCTACGCGCGGTGTCGACAACGCTACCAGAACTTGTCGCCCGATCCAAGGATCTCGCGCATTTCTTTCTCCACCCGTCGTCGCTCCCTTTCGGCTGCTTTGTGCCGCTGCATTTCGGTCCGTTGCTTGACCAGCTCCATCGACCGTCGTCGAGACTCTCCGCCGTCCGCCCAGGCCCGCTGCATTGCCGTTCCTTCAACTGTCAGGCCGTTTTGACATCTACACCCCGGCCAATCATTATTAACTCTATTGCCTAGACATTTGCTGCTTCGTCGTAGCATATACGGGGCGTCCTCATACCTCCAAAACCGCCGTTCAATCTCCCAACAATTGACACCGGCATCACCTAGATCCAATCCTGTCCCACTCAACATTCTCACAACCTGACAATCATACTGCATCATCTTCTCAAGCACACACTCCTTCTCTAATTTCTCCATCGTGATCGGAGCATTTGTGACCTTTGTCGATTTTGTGGTATAAGGACTCGAAGCCGTCTTCGTCGTCGTGTGAGCCGCAAGTCGTGCAGGCAGCTCTGATGCTGGGAACTTGTCAAGCGGGAACGACATTATGGCGGCTGCCAGCGAAGGGATGAAGGTTGGACTTGGAAAGCGACTGCTGATGGAGGTCGGCAAAAGTGAAGAGTCCCTCTCGAATGTAAGTTGCTATTCCTACTAATCCACCATTATCGCCATCGCCTTCCGAAGAAAAAGAACAGAATGTTTTTGGGTACTTGGGTACTTGGTAGTTTTTCATACGCTGGGGTCGGACGCCAGGACTGACGCCGGTTCTTTAAGCTTCTCAGCGATATCCAACTAACCGCCCAACACCACAACGCATCTGGTGGGCCACTCCATATCCCCCAAATTGATACACTTCTTCGACCACATCTACAAGACCATCTCCATAATCTGTCGATTGTGCAGGCACAATCACAGCACCCTGCTGGCTCTTTTGATATCCCCTTGGATGAAATACCATTGCCTCGTGACAAGCCCGCCATTATCGAAATATCATCCGATGGATGCGGCACAGGAAAGACTCATTTGCTCTATTATACCGCATGCATGGCACTACTGCCTCCCTCATGGAACGGAGTAAATCTTGAAGGAAAAGATACAGCCGTCATTTTCATCGATTGTGATTCCCGCTTTGACGTCGTTCGCATGTCAGAAGTCATTCAATCATACATCCAATCGCGGATCTTACTCGCAGTTCAGTTCTGCGAATCCAAACAGCCCGAACTTCCCCAGGATCACACCGAAGAAGGAATTCAGAACCCTATTACATCATCACAGGTTGCGGGTGAAGAAATCAGTGAATATCTGGCACTGTTGAATTCCCTTACCGCGCCGGATGTCACCGAATTCGTAGTACATTGCCTCTCCCACCTACATGTATACACCCCAACATCACCCTCCCACTTCCTAGAAATCCTCTCTTCGATCCCAGAATACCTCATATCTTCCCCTTCACACTCGTCCCATGACACATCCATGTCAACGCTGATAATCGATGATATATCAGCTTTCTATTGGCTCGAGCGGGCCTCCTCGGCCTCCACAGCCGTCTCCGCTACGTCCTTTTCGGACCCAACTTCCCAATCGGCTCCCCAAAACGGAGTCGAAGTCAAAGGGCTTCATGAGGAAGGTCTAAAAGAAGAGGATAAAGAGCAAAATCTCACCCTACAAGATCGTTACGATCTCATAACCTCACATCTCCTCAGGATCGCCTCCCGCTTCAATGCTAATATAATTATCACAAATACGGTTGTCTCAACCAGCTCTTCACATCCCACCCAAGCAAATAATAATACCCCAGCGCACCCCCGCCACCTACCTGCCTGTTATACGTACTCGCCCAAATTCCTGAGCGCCAGGATTATTCTATCTAAAGACGTGGTGGCACCGTTTCATGCAGATATAAGGATATCAGAGGCATATAACGAGCGGGATATGAGGATGGGCGTTGTTAAAAAGGCAGGAATCAGCGCTTGGGTTGAAGGGGCTGGCGTAAGAAAAGGAGAAGGGAGGAAGAAGAGCGGGGGGTGGTTTTGGTTTCGGATTGGGGAGGACGGGGTGACGGTGGGCGCAGAAGAGGAAGGGTAGAGTGACCAGAAAATAGGTATACAATCCAGATTGATCAGAAATGAATCAATCGAACATACCAGTAGCCTATACAAGTAGCTGGCTTACACCTGGACTCATGAGCGGCTACAATGACCCGTATTCTAATATTTACCATCATGGACTATTTACTCCTCTCATAAAACCAGATCGCCCAGCACCCCTAGCCTAATTATTCATTCTGTATATTCCTCTACCCAGTGTGCCTGCGGATACCGCGCAGGCTTATAGTATGGGGCGACTTGGTTTTACCGTACTATCGCTCGTACTCGTAAGTGACGCCTGAGTACTACCCCACCCTACTCTGCTCGTGCTCTATATATACTCAGTGTTTGGCTTCGAGATCAACACTGCAAATGATGGGTATACTATAATATCATACCTAGGTACCTAGGTAGCTATGTCTAAATTTGGGCGCTTACAAACGAAGCATGCACACATATCGAAACACTAGTCTCCCGGGGATCCACCGGAATAAGATTGGCACACCTCGTAGAATAGGTTAACCCAGGATTATACCCGATTATGCTTGATCTCTACCACTCTTCAATACCCTAATATTCCTAGATATAATATACGTATAATGAGAGTATACCTAATCACACCATACCTGAGTTTAATCGGCTTTATATAGCTACAGTGCTGCTAATTTCATCGTGCCATGTAACGTGCGAGACCATACAGCCGTATATAGAAACTACACAAATTCGATGATACCCACTTGCCTATCTACGACCTAAAGATACATATTTTAAGTGCCTAGGAACGTGATTAAGTAGTAATTCAAGACAGTTGATCAATTGAAGCAATGCAAAATGCAAACTCGGGGCCCTAAGGTAGCCACCAGCAGTCAGACCAGTCTCGTAAACCAACCTCTACCATCCCCTAGTGAGATTCTTATTAGAATTTGAAGATTAAAGATTGACCGATCACACCGATCGTAGATTTTAATTCTTCGGCATCTCTCCGCGCTCACACCATACACCCTGTTTGACGATTGATATTCTCTCGCTTCCCTCAATCCACGATAGCAGCGTTGTGATATATTGATGGGCGTCCTGCTTTGAGGCCAAATGACCTCATACTATAACCATCGTGTGAACTCTAAATATATCTGATCTAGGATTATCCTCCTCCTCCTGCCGGAAAAATGAACAGGAAAAAAAAGCTTTCAGAAGAGCCGAAAAGCTTTGAAGAAGAGGAAGAGGAACCAAGAGTCTAGAACCTAAAGATTAAAACTATTCAGGTACCTCGTGAAATCTTTCCCACAGTTATTAAACTTTGCTGTCCACCCGAGCACCAGCTAAGTCTTTTAGAGTTACTTCACACATATATATATTGGTAGAAAATTTAGATTGGTTGTGGATTAAGTTTTCAGGAAATACATAAATTCTAAAAAAAAAATAATAATAATTTTAAGCATGCCTAGTGGAAAGTGCATGCTAGAAATATATACTGGGTTGATTATTATGGTGACTAAAATGTGTCAAAACGATATATAATACAAACCATGCAAAATATACTTATGTATTACAACTTAAGCGAGGCACAAGTGTGTTAATTTTTCATAATTATGCTCAACCATTAACTAGTCTGCTATTGGTTTGTTATTAATTCGATTAGTTTAGTTAGAGTTTGGAGAAAAGCCAGGTACTTAGATGGTCGGACGGTTAGATAGCCAGACAGACAGACAGACAGCTAAACGGTGAAAGGTTTGGGCTACTTCTTTTTTATCAATAGATATAACTGTAGCTAATAGTGTATGTGTGTTAAATGGCTGGTAACTACCGTAGGGGGTTTTGGCTGGTTTCTCAAGACGGTTTATAGCAAAAAGGGAACTTAAAACAGTATCAATAACGATTTGGAAGAGAATAAGACGGCTTGGTCTCCTTTTAAAATGTTTTAATATTCGGAAGCAGTCCCAGAAAAGTACCCAAACCCCCTACGGTACCTAGGTACCTAGATATATAGAATAATTATAAATTAGTATACTAGTTGTCTAGCTGTCTAGCTATCTAACTATTTGGTTTTTCTTCAGCCTTAAATTCAGCTAGTGGCGGGCTAGTGGCGGGCTAGTAATGGGCTGATATGTTGAGCATAATTATGAAAATTGTCATATTTATGCCTTGCTTAAGTTGCAATATATATTTTTTGTGAAGTGTAATATATATTTCACGCAGTTTCGTGCTACATATCGTTTTGACACATTTTGGCCACCATATTGCAAGCCTGAGTCCGGGTTAACTCGAGCCGCTAGAAACCAATACTAATTGATATAAGCATTATAATTGTAAACTGATGCCTTTATCTGAACTGATCCTACATCTATACCGGCCAGGACTCATAAGCTATCGGTGCGTCTAGAATTCGCTCGCTATTGCATTAATAATTAATTAATTTTGGATCAGTTTACAGGTTTCTAAATCGCGACCAGCAACCCCACCTCCACCTAATTGCATGTATCAGTATTATAAAGTACGCAGTAATTTAAAATCGCCTATAGGCCTAGAATGAGTACCAATATAGCTACCTAGTTACCGTATGGCATTTTGGTGAGCTTGTGGGATAACCGGAAGCTTTCAAATTGACTTGAGAAATTATAGTCTCTTTACGTGGGCCCCGGGCCACGGTGCCACTAGGTCGGCCTAAGCTCTAGAGACTTTCTATCAAGTCTGCCATTTCCAGTATTTCCTTCCCCTCGGGTACTCCGTAATTAGGACTAAGCTAATTACGGGTTCAAGCCTTAAAAGCTGACCGCACTGCTAGGTTTTGTGATGTAGAGCCTGGTGATAGATATAGGTGCCTAAGTACTTCGGTATATACTCTCTTAATTATATATCGTAGCGTATAACTGATATAATTGAGGTATGGTA
This sequence comes from Orbilia blumenaviensis, assembly GCA_036872755.1. NCBI lineage: Eukaryota > Fungi > Ascomycota > Orbiliomycetes > Orbiliales > Orbiliaceae > Orbilia > Orbilia blumenaviensis. The sequence continues at coordinate 2,677,152 of JAVHNS010000004.1, read as the reverse complement.
CACAAAGCAATTGGGAGACCTGGTACTGGTAAGAAGTTTCTAACGAATTTATGTAGCTGCAGACGTAGATTTTAAAGCGACTATATTCTTTAGGTCAATTTGAGGCAAGCAAGAAAAGAAAGGAATAAAGCGGTAGATGTCCTAATTATAAACCGAACTGTGGTACAGGGCGTCATACCTATAGGCAATTACTACTAAGGCAATTTTGGAACAAAACTGCACTTGAGGTTTGGCAGTCAACGTACCCTCCGCACCACGGCTGCAGGGCAGAAATTAATCCTTCCTGATAGAAGCGCAACCGCCTCGAGCCTCAGCTGAAGATCAAAAAACCCCATCAAAGTGCACAAGCGCTCGCGCTCGGTATACATCCGAATACCACGTGCACACACTGACCGTAAGTTGGTAGCACGTACGATAGCTTGCGCCATGGGGCGCTACGAGGCTGCTAGTAGTCATAAAAATAAAGCTCAATGAAATTATGAGAGTCGGAATAAAAGGGCACATGTGCACCAGTGCACCGCACGACCGCGACCAGTTATGGGCAAATTGGTTATTCGTGACATCGAAATCCGTTGGTCGGCACAGACTCAGGTCAATTGAAAGTCAAATCACAGTACAGTCACCATTGGGACAATTTGCAATTGCTACTAACTTGAGCGAAGTGTCACCGTAATTGATCAGGATTAAGCAAGGTAACAGTAACGGTAACGGTAACAGCTTATAGTCCCGATTCAAAAGGCCCCAATTAAAGCGCAGCCGCCACGATCGTGATCCGTGAAGGAACAATTGTAGCCCGTTGACTCGCCTGGTCACGGAATTCAAAAGTGGAATGACATTTGCCCGGTTCCCGCCAACAGTCCGTTGTGCCGAACAGAGCCACACAGTTTACCAAACCGAAACCCCACGCACGGCCACCGGGCACTACCGCCCGCCGCACACACATGCTCCTCGCGCAGTCACACCCTTCAACTGTTAGGTCAGGCCTCCCTCGGACCCTCAGGAGCTGAGAGCCTCATGAAGGAAATACAGACAATTGCATGATAGTGGGCAGCATTGTATACTTTTCAGAATAGCCAATACCGGGGATTCCTTCATCCCATGTGTAACTTGATTCAAATAGATTCAGATTCATTAGGCTGGGCTGGTCTCTTGGTCCTTGGGAAGCCTTGTAAAATTCATCTGTCGGTACATATCCGATGCATGATGTGCAATGCACACGAATCCTTACTGTCCTTTTTTTCATTCCCTTCGAAATATAGTACGTAGCCTTCGCTTCCTTCTCCTTCCGCTGACTGAGCCACGAAGGGTGATCACGAGTCAAGCGTCAAAAATCGTATAACCCTCCGAGAAAACGGAAGGCCAGCCGGCGGATGAACATTTCATCCCACATCTCAACAAATCTGGAAGCTCGCTTCCTTGCCAAAATTTCTTCGCTGGCAGGCAGGCAAGAGCCAGCATTCGTACGTATACATTTACATTGCAGTACAGAATGCAGAGAAACTACTAGCAAATAATCCCAGAATCCAGTTAACGTTGCGTACATATCTGCATATATCTGACAAAGCACACTCGTGTATACGCTATGCTACGCAACTAATTGTTATCTGGTAACGACACTTCACCTGACTTAATCTACCCCTCCAACATCTCATGAGCTCAACAGCTTTATACGCAGTGAGCTTATGTATGTTACCCCTCTTTCTTTGCGAATTCGAACGCTTTTGCGCAAGAAAGCTGCAGCTGGGAAGATGGTCATAGGTTAATGCATTTCGGCATCATGCACCGCGGGGCAGGGGAGCGCTGCGGCAAGGATTTGATTTAAAAATATGAATACTTGTTGTTTTGAACGCTGGCGTTGTCGTTTTTCATCCGAACTCGACTGGAATGTTTTTGTCTATATTCTACATCAGACTAGTACTGAAACGCCAGAGGACTGAGAAACCAACCTGGATGAGCTCGAGCTCGTGAGCACAAGTCGGTTTAGAAGTTAACTAGTGACAAAATTATGTAATAAATTTCCAGAGCGTGGGTGGGAGATCCAGAATCTGAATCGTTAGGCCTCCTCGATGGACACCAGAGCACTAGGTGCTACCGACACGCCATTTGGGAGTTGGGGGTGGGCTGTAAATTGCACATGTTGTAAACTGTCTCTCGAAACTGTCCTCGAGATTCCTTGCATTCATTTCATTTCATTCTGTCTAATCCATCCCGTAAAGTTATGCCCGCTAGCTCGCTTTCTGATCGCTATTCTAAACAAGAAACGCTTTGAGGACTCTAGAGTACACTGGTATCCTGCTGAACCAACAATATAAACAAAAAAATGACCAATAATAGACAAATAAATAAACAAAAATATTGCTTTGAGACCATATTTTTACCAAAAAATACAGGCCTCCTGCCAGTGAAAGAACAATCGTCTTCATAAAACTCCTGCATCAAAAGACCAAAGCTCTATCGAACATGTATAGAAACTTTCAGGTCTTTCAAAGACCGACCGACTATGAAACCCGCTTCATCTGCCGCGGAGATGCCCTGAAAGTCGAGCTCTCCTTAAATTAAAAATATAAAATGGTTGAGAAGTATATAAAAGTGAAGTAAACCAGATATGGAGAAAAAGGTGCTCGTAAGCAGTGGTAGTGTTGGGACCGTCGAAGGAAAGGGAATTTGCAAGTAGAAAACAGATACCGCCGGAGAGTGGAACGCCGTAGAAAGATAAAGACCCCCCGTAGAGACTAAACTGGTAAATCAAAAACTGATACAGACCGATGTTGTGGCTGTAAGAAAGGCTGTATATCGAATAAATGGAAAAATGGAAAAATGAAAAAGGGGAGGTTGAGAGTAAATAGTCGAATGTTATGTCAATAATCCTCCCAATTAAGCAATGGAAAGTGTTTGCCGGGTCGTATGATATGTGCAATGAAGAGAGAATAAGAAACCAACTGTCCTCTTGAGGGTGTGTATAAGAGAGGATTGCCAGTAATATATTTAGTACAAGATTGATACTTCGGGATTGTGGAAGATGTATCGTTCAATATATGCCTTCAGAGCACACTTTCGATCTTCCCTCACTTTGTCAATGGGGAAGCCGGATCCTATGGCTAGCTCAGCATCAAACTTGCGGGCCATGGAGTTGTGGTTGAGGGATAGGTAGGAAAAGATGGTGTCGACAAATTCAGTGTCGACTTCTGCATAGTCGTCCTCACCAATGGAAGGAACGGTGAGGTCTGTTGCTGATGAGACATTTGTATCCAGAGACCCGAATGACGTTTGGGTCTTAGGAAAGAATTCCGAGGTTTCCGAAGGTTCAATGTCAGGTTTGGAAACCGGGATTTCGAAAGTGGTGACTTTGGGAGAGGGAACAAAATTTGGTGTCATAATATGACGTGGCTGAGGTGTCCATAGAGATGTTGGCATAATCGGCTTCCGCGCCTGGGTAACTGGATGATCATCCTCAAGTTCCTTCTCCCAGAGAAGCCGAGCCTTTTCGAGTTCCCGTTCCTCTTCTAACCTGGCTCTCGTCCTTTCATCGGGAACGTAATTATCATCGATCTGATCAAACTCAGGCATAAAGTCGACAGTCGAATTTCTTCTGAAAGTTGCCTCACCGCCGATGTCGAACATAGCGTCGAAGTTTATTGCGCCCTTTTCGATCGGTTTCCCTACGGCATGATGCCGAGGCGGTGCCATCTTCTCTGGAGGTACAGAGATGGGTGCAACGTCGAATACGATTTCCTCTGTTCCTTCTTCCGGTGTATGTATCATCGACACCCTTGTTGATGATGTTGCAGACACTGGTGATGAGCAGAGAGACGGACAGTACACGGATTCCCGGTCAGAGAATAGGTAATTATTTTCCCGATTAGAATACCGAACGGTAGAAATCGGCTGCGGTAGCGAGGCAGCCAATTGCTTTAGGGCGTCCGATGTTAATGGCACATATTCAAGGTCGTCCTGAGGCTCGTAGTGGCATGGCGAGTTCTCGAACTGGTCAGGCCGCGGCCTGGGTACGAAGAGTAGAGACATGGTGGAGAGTACTCGCGTCCTTCTGGTTGGTGAATGTATCAATCTAAGATTATATAGAGTGTATGTGTAGATAGAATCTGTCTTTAGATGGCGCTTTGGTGATCGGGATTGAGAAGGTTAAGATCTGAGCAAGTTGATCAACGGGTGGATGGGTGCTAAATGTGTTGCTGGTGTTGTTGATGTGTAATGGGTTGACAGGGATACGACACAAGTCAAGTTTGGAATGTCGATGTGATACCGCAATGCGAATGGTGAGGGTGAATGGTTGAGATGTGAATTTCTATGAGCTTGAAGATGTTGTTAATATGGGCATCGCAAGCTGCCTGAGAGGAAGGGGCAAGATTGATATTTAAGAGTTGAGAGGTGTGCTTGAAGGTTTTACGGCAAAAAAAGAAAAGAAGGTTGCTAGCATTAAAGCGGTGGATGGGTGGGAGCAGTAAAGTTGGGTATGTGGGCAATTTGCAGTCACCGAAAGGTACATGTACCACACTTCGGCGTCTGAAAAAATTCAGACTTGAATGATTGGCTTGAACGGAGCTCCAAGGCCCCAAAGGCTCAGGTTCGGTGCAGATGTAGGCAGCTCGTGGGAATGTCTGGGGGGCAGGATGGGGGTCTTCGAACTGGGCAATGTCAGGCGCCCTTCTTTTCCCACACCGCCAAACCAGATTAAAAATGGGTCCCAGGGAATGCCATGTTGGGTGGAAAGGGACCCTTCAAGATTGAAAAAAAGGAATACGGCGGTGGACTTACTCCGTAACAAGAGCCAATTTGCCTTTTCAAAGGTGCGCACAAACGCCGAAAGCCAAAAATCCTGCACTGGCACGTTTTTCGCGACCCCCCAAATTTACCCAGGTGAAAAGCTAGAAAGGCTCCGTGGTCTGCTGCCGGATTTTGATACCTGTTTCTATATCTCTACCACCGTTGTATCCGGCTTTTGGAGATACTTCGGCCGGGACGGTCGTTGACGTTGACGTGCGTCGCTCGAGCGATCCTTTATTAGAACCTGTCTCTTGTCGGTGATTCAAAGAAAGGGTCAGGGTCCAAGGGTCCACGGATTCAGCGGGTATATGTATTTTTAAGCTTAGTAACAATTAAATGTTACTACGATCAGAGACTGAGTATTTCGACGTCGACTTGGAGGCAAATTCGCAAACTGTTGAAGACCTGAACAAGAGGCCCCGCAGCGGATAGTTAGCAAACCCGCTTTCTTAAAGGGAACCTTGAAATATGTGGATGGAGAAAAGATAGCCTTCTGGGGCTTTCTTGGAGGTTTTATCGCCGTCATGGGCAAGCCAGCCCAGCTGTGATGTCCAACGTCATGAAGCAAGAAATCGCCTGAAAACAGCACAAGCAGGCTCAGGTTCCATACCACAGGCAATACACCAAATCCCATGCAGGAATTATCCCACTTGATGGATCTAGAGAATGCCCGACCCTTTCTCGCAGATACCGATTGGGTCTTTAACCATGGACATGGGAATCTTCTGTCCCGGCCTGTGATTGTAGCTAGCTGACGAGCTGACATGATTGTCGGTCGTTCAGATGGCGGCTTGGAAATGCAGTAACCATCACTGGCGGCCATGACGTACAGCTGCGTTATATTTGGCAGCCCTGGCACCGTTGACACCTCGGTTTGCACCTTGCACCTTACACCTGCTCCCCTTTCAGGGCCCATTCGGTCCATCTTTTTGGGACATCATCTGTAATTTCGCCTAAACCTCCATTGCGCGGCTGTTTTCTCTAACCTCTCAGATATAGCGTCTGTGAAACCTGTCTGGAAATTTCACGACAGTCGCCTCGCTATCAGTCCGATAATCTGAATCTCGCTGATGATTTTGAAAACACCTTCCACAATCTTATCCGCCAAAGCGGTTGGCAACGATGAATTCAGAATGTATAAACTGCAGCTAGCAACGATGCGGCGGCGGCGGCGAATGGAGGCTTATGGAGATATGATGGAGCGCGGAGAAACGGGCAAGGAATGTGGGAAGTGCAGAATATGGTGATGGATATGGATGATTGTAGACGAATTTGAAAGTTCACGACGAGCGCGTGGGGGGCTGTACACTGATGATATGGTAACTAAAGACAAGGAAAGACAGTATCACCCTACCCTTCAAGACACGGTTTCTATTCAAGCTGCTGAATGGAATTTTGATGGCGATGACACGATATTCCGCACAAAGCAAAGTCAAATCACCAATAGCACCAAGTACGGCACAAATCAATGTTCAGTTCACTTTGGCAAAATACGGACTTTTCTGTTATATCAGACTATTATAACTCCACGCCCTGGTTTTCTTAGTATGGTTGCGGAAGGTTATCTGGCAGAAACGTCGAATCGGCACCCGATGATGTTCTGAAATAACTATTTGCAACTATGACCTTCCGTCAGAAAGGCTTGATTGTTGCCTTTTGGGATGCAAGTCTGCTGACAGTGGTCGACTGATTCGGTCTCTGCGCATGTAAGATCGCGGATTATATATTATTGTCCGTGTCGCAGAGCAAGATGCAGGATGATGCTGCGCAGTCGAAGGTCCCGGAAATTCCACAGCTTTCAATATTAATATCACTTTTAACCCTTCGCACACTTTCCGCAATTTACCTTTTAAAACTCCAAGAGTATGTTATATAGCAGTGGTTTGAGAGGTTGTGAGGGTACGATTCGACTTCTAAAATTTAAAATCGAATAAAATCTTTAAATTTGAGAGGGTGCCTTCCAGGCAAAATTTCTGGGAGAATCAGGAGACTTTATGTAGAGGCTTGAGCTTTTCGGTAGGACGAACTCCTCGAACTCATATGCAAGTTTCTTTCCCCTATCACTTTGCTTGGTGGAGAACTCCTGAAATCGCTTGCGCTTGCACCTTGCTGCCCAGGAAGCCACCAAAGCCGGTGCCCGGGCCAATAACAATATCTTGATATGATTTGGTGTGGAGCTTGAAGCTGGTGTTGAGAAATTGGCCCTTTAGGACAAAGGCCGACGGCAAGAGGCCTTGCAAGATACAATAGCTTTGTGCTGCCTCAAAAACCAAAACACCATTCGCTCAAACCTCATGACAGGAAGAAGCAACCACACAGGAACCGATCTCGCAGCCCAGGACGAAGCTTGCCCCTCTTGTGCCCTTCCATGACCGCGAGGTTGTCTGTCTTTGACAGCCGGCCTCCTCTAAAAGGAGCCACACCAGAATGCACTATCCCAGTAGGCGATCTTCTAGCGCTATGCAAGCAGAACCATCTGCACGGTTGTTTCCCTTCCTCATCCTTCGACAGGTTCTATCAGAAAAAAAAACTTTGCTTCTCCGTGGGCTCGACCCCGCCGGCGACCTTCACTATCTCGACATCGTCCAGAGGTCTTGCATATGGTTGTCAACATCCATGCCATCTGCATCAGATCCATGTCAATGCAGCTGTTGCCCCACGCACCCATGCTTTCCGCGAAGAGGCAAACCTATTGCTAATTTTTTTCCAATTGGTTTGGCATGAGTTCAAGCATTTCGCAATCGCTTGCTCTTAGCTCCATTTGTCGTGAAAATTCGTTCATGGGAGCTCCGTTAGCATCAACACACCCTTCGCTAGCGACATGGCGGCGATATCGATATGACACCTACTATCTAAGTTGTAGGTCTCATTATGAACCCTGATGAAACATATCGACACACTGACACCAGCACTAACAAGATCATTTTTCTCCTTCTCTCTCTTCTATAAGTATATATATAGATCAACGCTAGATTTACGGATCTGGCATATCAGTATATATCATCAAACCGTCCTCCCGACAAGGCTCTGTAGCGCCAGGACCGGATATAAGAACATCAGCTCATAAACTCGGGTATAAAAGTGTTTCCTAACATTCCAGGCCCGATAGAAGCGCCCAAAGCTTGCCTACCGGGTATTTATCCACAATATCCACCATCTAAGCTTCGTTCTACCTAGCAACGAATGTACCAAGACATTCCATCACGGTCTTCAATCCCAAAACAGCCAGTCCCAATTCAATCATCTTAGACATTTCCAGAAATTACCCAAAGCAGAAATTTTTAACATCATCCATCCGTTCAAACAAATCCAAACAACGACGGAGAACCGACACCAAGAAAAAGGTGTGAGATGTATGGCGGCATTCTTTCATCCGTTTCAAGCAGCAATAGGACATCGCAGACGTTGCGATAACACTCTCGCTCCGTTGCCGAAGGGCTTCAAGCTCGCACTCCATAATATGGATGCAAGAGCCCCCACGCCCAGAAATTCCGGTTGCCCCAAGCTTTCCCCAGCCAACTCTAAATGGAACGTGCAACCCCAAATAACTACCTTCGTAATCAAACATCCCCTTTCACAACATTCACAACTTCAATTTCTAAGCCGAACATGCCGATTTTTGAGGAGTTCCGCGTGAAGGATATGGCACACATACCGTATTCCGCACTTTACCGTGCCGTGATACCCATTACATTCCCCGAATTTCTTGTCTTGGAAAAGAATTGCTTACCCGATGCGAAAGAGGGCGGACACTGAAGAGAGGAGCTGGTCTGGTTTTACACATCTTGAACTCACCTCCCACTTCCCCGGATGCGCGTGAGTGGACGGCCTGTTTGGCGAAAGGAGCACGAGCACGCGAATCAGCCAAATCATCCATGTCTCATTCCTTTCCCCGCTGATTCTGGGGTTCAAGAAATAAGGTTATAGTCCTAGTTCGACCCGTGAACAGAGCGCCTCGAATATCACGTAAATCAGATTTCTAGGAAGCATCCCCACGCGAATGTTACGCTGACTCTCGCCTTTAGCTCCCCACAAAAATGCGATATGTAAGATGTGTTATGTGCCTGATTCAACCTTTTTGCCATATTTTCAACCGTTTCAGAGATTTGGTGGCTAAAGATCTTCGAAGCGAAATCTCTCGGCCAAGCTTCATACTGTCTGCGATACATGCGTATATCGTCACATCTTTACCTTATCACATCCGTTTAGCCTGAACCATGGAACCATAAAAATAAAAAAAAGCGAATCTTGCTGTGAGCTCCCCGAGCTCCTCGAAGCGATCTCAAATCGCGAGATATCAACGGTTTCCTAATAATCACCAGGAGCGAATTGCGCACCACTTATCACCTTCAAAAGAACCAATAACCCAATCAGCCGTATCGTGTGACCAATTCTCGCAGATGCCTGTAGGTAGATGCAGAAAGCAAGCGTATTATGCATCATGCACGCTGCAGACACCACCTTCTCAGGGCGTCTATCCAATAAACCACCCCACGTCCCAAGCTTTCTCCTCCCATTTGAAAGGTTTCTGGCATAAAATACTTACGAACGCACAGGTCCTGCAAGTATGTCATATTTTCAAGGTATTCTGATAGGTAAGGCGTTCAACTAAGAATATTCTACTCACAAAAAACTCCGATTCGAGGGAGATAGCAAGTGTTCGACGCAAGTACGGTGGGACGCAAACTATAAAGCCACAGACGGAAGCCGAAGATTATGTATGGTGACAAAACTTGCGAATAGTGTATACTCGGGATTTGTTGGATCAAGGTGATAGGGAATGGCGTAAGAAAGGCTGTCCTGGCTTTGTCATTGGTGGCACTAATGGCTAGGAACAAGCCGTTTCGAGGATGCGTCCCAAAAGTAAGGCGGCCCATGCTTCTAATAAGAGAAAGCAGGCGAGAGCCGACCAGCCCGGGCCATTCTCGAAGAATGAATATTCAAGCTTACTTCCCTAGACAGCTGACCTACATGTTCGAATTTTGTGTTGAATTGTGTAATTTGATAGAGTAAACTGGAGCTGGTCTGTAAGGGAGGCCGAATCCGGGTATTACCTTTTAGTTGGGGATTTGACTAAAACACGGGATCTTAGAAGATACATGTGGCTCGGTCTTGCCGTCCTTGCTTGTTCGTGCGTCGGCGCAGAGCGGAGTTTAAGAGGCTGAACAAAAGGATATGTTTAAACATGTTTTGATCTGTCATAATACTTGCTGGTGTCTTGCGGGCGATTCTCTCTGGGAGACGGCGACTCTTGCAACAAGAATGCAGAGAATGTATACATATATTCTACTGTTTGAAATGGGTTTTCGTAAACCCAAGCCCAATACTATTATGATATAAAGAAGCCGATTCCAGTGATTGGTCCTGATTCAGAGCCTGGTCCCTCGATCCCGAGGTCTAGGTGATATTCAACTGATCAATGGATCAACAAAGGGTACGATAAAAACGCCATTAAGATATCCACAATTGGGAGAGCCAAGAGGGGCAAATATAGATTTTCCATGCACTTATCAGTGGCAAACCAGACCCTTGACAGCTCGGTTCAAGAAGATCTAGAAGTCCCAACCAAACTATCCCTACAACGACTAAAAAAATACTTGGCCTTCAGCTATTCAAAAAAACAAGAATACACACATAAAACTTTAAAACAGATCATTATATTACCTAAAAGTTGAGGGGCTGAAGCTCTCGGGGATTTGATGCACGCGTTAGCTGTCAACTTGGAGCCCCGCTATTCCAGTTGCAAATGCATGACCCAAGATTATTCGTTAGAGTATCAAAGGTTATTGAGGGGTTTTTGAAACAACAAGTCAGCTAACCTTGTGTGTTTTCGACAAAACATCGACGGTTACGACGGTATACTATCATCAATTAATCAAGAGTTGCGGGAGTTCTGCCAGCTGGACCAGTTCGCACTGTCTCCGAGCCCCTCAAGGAGTCCATCCGCAGCTTATTCCCTGCCTTTCGGGGTGTAATTCATAGCGTGCAGGCTCGCGGCTCCACCGCACTGCATCGCAGTACTGATAAACATTACAACGCTAAAAATCCAGCTTCATGCAACACCAGGGCAATTGCAGGTCGCCTTTCACAGGTTGCATACACTTACACTGCATGCAGTCTGCATCTTGCCTGGTTGCATAGTGCACCGGGTTAGTGAACATGGATTGCACGAGCCGTTTAACTCCTCCGGTAACTAAGCTTCGAAGCGCTTCACCTATAAAACTAAATTACGAGATTCCATTTGCTACACACATACACCCGCCGGTTTAGAAATGTCGGGCATTGAAGTGATATTTAACTCAAAGCAGTCCATGATCAACTCATATTTACGAATTGCATACGTGGGATGTATTTTCAACATCGGTTCGACACAAATCTATACACATATGCACATGGGTGGCCATGGATTTCAACTATCGGGATCTTCCACTCCACCGCGTCACAAATTAATTCAGGTTCGGCCTGTGTGCTGACTGTTATTGTGGTACAGCCGATGGACACTTAAAATTGTCCCATCTGAGGGCTCCGGCGGATGTGCATAACCTTCACTCTAATAGCACGGAAAATGTAGTAATGATAGTTGTATACATACATCAACATATCCACGTTGATGTGAATAGGGTTGCTGGTACCAGCATGAAAAGTGCTATGGGAGGCGAACCCGTTATGATACGGCCCGCTCCGTGGTTTGTGCTCCCACGAGACGGGAATATCCATAATCACGGTTTCTAGAATCAAAGGCTTTAGTCTTGATTCCAAGATTTGAGAAACCTTACCTTCTTTATTAATTAGTAGACCACAGACAAATTTCTCATACTAAGCGCGCGCATAACGTCGGGGGATCAAATCTCAGAATAAATCAATATAGCTCTGCATGCAGCTGGCCGTGTCCTAGCCATTTCCCCAGAGATAGGGGTATAAACTTAAGAATTGTAACAATTAGCGCCTATAAAAAGTCCTACTGTTAAGCAGCAAATCAACATAGACGCCAATTCACTCAAAAGGAATGTGGAACTGGGTAGGAGGTCACCTCTTACTGACCTTTACAGAGTTATGACTGGCCCAGTGGGTTATGGCCAGCCGAGTATGCAAATACTTATCTGCTTATCTACGACAGGGAACTAGGACAAAATCCGCACTGCAGTATTGTCACACGAGATTCCTAGCTGTTTGCAGCTGGGTAGTTTAGGCTCCAAACCACCACTACCAACTTTAAAATTTTCTATACAATATTGCCAACCTGGATCCAACTAGAGGGAAATCAATGTTTTAATTGTGTTTCACTCTTTTTTAGGGCTCTTTGGCCTAAATTTTGAATTTAAGAATGAGTATAAGCTAAGCTTTGTAAAACCTGGAGTCGAATTTATATTTCGTCACCCCTTAAGACTTCGAGATTTCTGCTGCATGCGGCGCTTTTAGTGGGAGGTTCGCAATGAGCACTTGTAATTCTGCCGCAGAACATTTTGGATGACAAAACTAATCCTCGAAATCCAATGGTTATCGCCTTATGGTAGTACAGCTTTTGTATATAGCTGTAGCTGATTTTACATATGAGCATGTGCATAATTATGCGCTTCGTTGAATTCGACCCAAGAGACTTGGAGATGACTGGTGACATAATCCCTACTGTATTAGTAATGAATATTTAGAATATGGGGTTTTGTTATTTTTTCTGTAGTGCTAGCCTAGGTTCGGGCTTCAAGGCATCAGTAATATTTATTGTATACTAAAGTAGGTAATATTTGTATTATGTAGTAACAGGCGCTTAGGCTAGTAGGTAGACACTATCTATATAGCTTTAGTTGGTCTTATAAACGAGCCACAGTTTTATGTGCCCTAAAAGTTTAAACCTCAAAAGCCCGCAATGTGAACTGACTAGTCCCAGTACTATTAGTCAGAGTCTCAAATCTTCCAGGTGCATGTTAAACCGCCTGCAGTTCGACTTGTTCCCTCGCCCCTGCCTCATGCTCTTTAATTTCATCTTCCCAAACTTTGTCCACGACATCAGTTATCACCTTGAAGGCATTTCTCAAATCGTCGACTTGAATCGCCGGCGCTCCACCAACTACTCTAATAGCTGTAATAGCTTCATCTCCTTTACCAAGTACCGTTTGAGTAATAAATATCTTCCCTTCTTTATTCACCCTGTCTCCAACCTTTCTCGTAATTTCATTGCTTATTCTTGCATATTCCTTTGCATCGCCCTCAGCTCCTCTCGCTAACCTTGGTGGGGGGTTTACCCTAAATACGTTTAATGCAAATGCCGGCTTTGCAACAAGTATATATCGTTCTTTATCAGCTTCTAGCAATTGAGTGAACACCTCACCGCCCTCAATCCCTTTCTTAACATGCGCTCTGAGACCCTCAACCCCAAAAGTACGAGTAACGAACCAAGCCTTTAAGCTTCTGAACCTTCTCCCTAATGGGATCTGCCAATCTCTGTAATCGGTAACCAAGCCGCGGTCACTATATTCATTGCGAAGATACGCTGGAGTGATACTTAGGGCGTCGATTAAATCTCGGCGGCGTTTGACGTATAGGCAGCTACAGTCGAAGTTTGTAAGAAGCCATTTGTGCATATTGAAGTCAAAGGAGTCTGCAAATGTTGGGAAGATGCTAGGTATGTGGGAGTACTCTGGTAGGACCAGAGCGGCACCGGCATAAGCTGCGTCGATGTGTGCCCAGATTTTGGGAGTTGTCGGGTGGGAAGTGTGGTATGTTGACAATGCGGTGGAAATCGAGGCAAAGTCGTCCGTCGCACACGTCGGGGTTGTTCCTAGTTCTAAATTAGTATGATATAAAGGTGATATTTGAGGAGAAAAAGATATACTCACCGAGAGTCACGGTAATGTAGAACGGTACCAAACCCCTGTTCTCTAAGTTCGCAATCTTGTCTTTTACGAGTTCACCATTGAGAGTATAATCTCCCAATTTCGTCTCGATGGTTTCAAACCTAACCCCCGCAATGATTGCCCCCTTCTTTGTAGAGCTGTGTGATTGATCACTTCCTAAGGCTACTAACCTTCCTCTAAGCGCACATACTTTTTCTTCAATTTCATCTTCGCCTAGGCCTTCGGTCGCCCACCTCTCCTTGCTTCTGGCAATATATCTATCTCTCGCAGCGACTATAACAGTGACAATAGCTTCTGAAGCAGTACCATGTATAACACCGCCACCTTCGCTGGTGGAGTGATATTCCTCAGGGAGGTTTATCAGTTTAGCGACGTTGTCTAGGACAATGGTCTCAAGTTCGGTGACTGCAGGCGAACATTGCCAGTTGAACGCCGCACATGAAAATGCGGCGGAGTACATATCACCCAGGATACCAGGAAAAGACGAGTTCGATGGGAAGAAGGCAAGGAAATTAGGAGATTGCCTGATAAACATACAAATAATTAATTAGTACTATCAAAGTGAAAAAAGGCGTAGGAGAACCGCCGCTCATTTGCTATCTCCCCGTTGCTACTAGAAATCGCATAGACATACCAGTGGGTCATCCCAGGCATAATATGAGCTTCGATATCTTTTTGAATGTCCTCCCATTTCTCACCGGTCTCCGGTATACCCGGTGGAAGGAGCTGACGGAGATACCCGGGTTCGACATCAGAAAGTACTCTTCGGTCACGAATGTTATCATAGTAGTCGACGACTATTTAAATACTCAATGGTGAAGCATTAGCCCTGATTCTAATAGAAAAGGTTTCCGCGCTCATATAACGAAGTATCTGGAAATAAACTCCCGATGACTGTGGGCCAGGGTGAGGGGCTGGTTCTAGCACAAACTTTGGTCAATAGCCGCGTGTGCAGCCTGTCGGAATTGCGAAGAATCCATGGTCCTGGGATTTATGCTTATTCCTTCGAGGGAATTAGGTTTTTGAAATGCGGAGTGTGGGAAAGGAGTTTCCTGTTGGTTAGGCTCGCGGATGCAAAGTGCTCTAGCCTCGAATGCAAACTTGGTGCCGGATTACTATGGATAGCATATTTTGTAATTTGGGGTTGGCCTCAGACTGTGATTTTATAACCCAATGACACTGAGGCCAATGGACGGCTATTGGGGGGCCTAATGAGCTCGTATGCAAGAAGGTTCCCTGGTGTTCTACAGATCCTTCACCTACCATCACGGGTTAACGGCAAGTTTAGGTTTCAGAGCTCTTTGGGTGTCGGCTCAGTTGCTAGTGCAGCCGATGGCGGCTCCGGCTAGCAAAAGCATGGCGGGAGAATAATTAAGGTTACCGACGGGCATCCTTAACCGCGATATCTGAGGACTCAGAGCCGCAGAGTGCCGTCACCGATAGTATAACATATATAGCCGAACGTCTGATTATAAGGCTGTGAATTTGTATTCAATTTACCTAGGTATATAGGAAAAGTAATGGACATTGGCTGCTCAGACCCCTGAACGTCGGATGGATCTTAACATCGGTATCTCCATCAAACGAGTTGCGGCCCGGCGCACCACACCCTGCTGTTCGCAGCGCTAATATCAATTTATAAGCAAAAATTCTATGTAATATCCATTACTATCTTATTTAATAACTTATAATTATTTTAAATCTATTAAGTAAGCATAATACTGCCGCTAAACATATCCTCCTACCATACAGTGTGAAATGAAATATTAAATAAATTTATCTGGGGTGTAATGCCAAGTAAGGTATTTTACTTGATTATTTATCTTTAGACATTAACTAAACCCCAACCTTCATTATGAACCTTCCTCTATCATATATTACTACCAATTCCTACCTCTGCTGTTCTGCCCAGCGGCTGGCATTTCAGCCAGAGGTTGCGGCTGGCTAGCCGGCATTTCAGCTCTCATCGATAGAACTGTTGTATCCAACCCATCTACTTCGTGCCTACTGAATTGCGGGTTAACATAATTTCCAGGAGGTCCCAATTCTGCTCCGCGTTGGGCGAGACCAATTTCCAGATCGCCTGTTGATGAGTGCGTTGGTTGTACCCGGATATAAGATGGCTGCGCTGTATTCTTCATTTCGTCGGTGATTAGGCCGGATTCAATAGGTGCTGGGGAACTGGTAGAAGGAGATAATAGGTCACGCAAGACAGATTTACCATATACTATTGTAAAGGTAATGTAAAGGGACCTGTTGTTTAAAGAGTGAGTTCCTCAGTATGAAATGATAGGGAAAATTTCGATAATGCAGTTTTGAGTGTGGGATGTAATATATTCCCGAACTGAAGGTAACTTCTCCGAAATCTGCGTCATATTTCTACGCTATTATCAGATATGAATCGGTGACCTACCATATAACAATCCCCAAACATAACAAGATAAATGCATCATCATAAGGCTTGAAAACAGCGCTGAGCATGATTATTTCTGCAAACCAAACCATACATAAAGCAATGGATAGTGTAAAGATGACCCATTGGTAGTGAATTTTCGATTTGGCCCGGAGCGCGATTATTAGGTATATGTTGATGATGGAGGAGAGTGAGCCCTATGCACCAAATGTGTCCCAACCCGTCAGAATTAATTCTTGGCCGCGAATTCTTGACAATTATTTTTAAAAACTTACAGTAGCAAGGGTGTATCCGCATTCGTATACCCGGTGGGACAAACCGCCATGGAAATGTGTAACGGCCGCGGCCATGCCAACGATAACAATTGAAAATATTAAAATAAACGGCGGTAAGAACCTAACCCATGACGGATATGGCGGCGTGGTGTTGGAAAAGAAGACATTCCTCGATTTAGTTGCCCGGTAGCTATCTTTTGAGTCTGTAGATTTGAAAACCACATCTATACAACAACATGTGCAGGCTCTACGGCCGCCCCTAGGTCTCGCGCCCTCAATAGGGCTCTCAGGTGTAAATTCAGCGTCGACCATGCTGACGTCGCGTTGGAACTTGGGTGGACAGGGCGACCGCTCGAATTAGATCCCGGTCGGGCGCTCGGTTCTAGCGCTATAGCGATATAATAGAAGTTTTAATTCTTTCGAGGTTAAGATTTGTTAGTAAGTCGATCAAACTATCCTCTATCAACAATAATATCGCATTAGGTATCTGCCGAACCAGAAAGTTAGGCCCTGAGAGAGTAGCACAGTGACAGAAAAAGAAGTTTAGAACTAACGGATCATCGAGGGCGGCTCGGGCTTATAGGGGCGCGTTCAACGATTATCTCAGAAAAATGATGGCGCCTCCTATGGTCTGGGCAAAAGCCCAGCAAGCCTCTTTTTACAAAAACGGAAATTTATTGGTTCATCGCGGTTGTGAAGTTCAGCCTTCAGCTGCACGATTTGTCAAGATTAGGTACCCGTATTGCCATTAAGAAACTAGAGATGGCCCCGTTAAGTCTACATACTTAAGTATGTTGTATATACCCTACTAGGGCTCAATAGCCAGAGTTTTGGCAGCCGAGTCCCCGCCCATAACGCAAGCCGTGTTGCGCCCAGCGCAGGCTAGAATTGGTCTTGTGGAACGGCAAGAATCGACTGTTCTGCCTGTGTCCGAATGAATTGAAGCTGGTTTATGAGGTCATTCCATGCCGCTGTATACCACTCATGGGCCAAATAACCTAAGACTATACCAGTGCGATCTCAAAACTACTCTAAGAAAAATTTATGTTTCTGTCCTGCTAAACCTAGAATTAATTATTCTAGCAAGAATTGGCATAAAAATGCCTTGAAATGGGCAATACTAATTGATCTTATGCAACAATCAACCTGCACTTCAAGTCAAGATCTCGGGAACAATATAACGCAATACAATGTTCTTGCTGTAAGAGTTAATTACTGGTCTTTAATTCTGCGGCAATACGGCTGTGTACGTTCTACGGCCCACCTTTTCCGTCAATTGTCTTGAAATCCAGACAGTCCCGAAGACTGACTGCCGCATCACTATTATATCTTGATTTTGTGGTATCTTTCAGATGGATCACAAGTATGCTTCCAAGCGCCCAAGCACCGGCGATGTGATCGTTCTGATAGGACAGGTTTTTGAACTGATTCCAGTGACCCGATAGACCAAACATCGACGTCGACCTTATATTTTGTACATTTACAGCAGCGCCTCCAGAAGTCCAGCCTTGATCTTTCGCTCAATCCCATTCTTTTCTATCTTTCACAGCCTTCATTTCTTTTACGGACTCCAATGCCGCCTAGTCACCGACGGGATGGGCAGCGTCCATGAAGCAATGCATCTGTTTTGTCGAGACTTGCATGCAAACGCTTCAAGAACACATTCAGATGCAAGTGTAGCGGGGTTTTTTGTTGCACAGCTGCTATCCGAAATCGGGCTGTCGCATCGAAAAAAAGCCGACAGTGAGATGCCGTTATCGATAAGCCAGCCAAGAAATAGCCTTTCGCATGGAATCCTTGCCTTCCTGAAACACAGCATTGTATTTCTATTGGCCAGCCCGAAAAGGAAATACAAAATGTGTTGTTTTTGCGGTGTGTAACGTGAGATTTTGAGGGGAAAGCCAGATTGCTTGCAACAGTTCTCCTCGAGGTGATGATACTCGACATAAAAAGGTTGTATGAGGATTATTGAAAATCCGCATCTTTTTGTAGATAATCAGAATTTCTATATCTAGGAGCGTCTGGATTTTGGATTAGGTCCTAGTTTGTCCAGTAAGTCTGATGGAATTGTCATGGTATTGTGAAAACACCGTCCAATTCAAGCCCCCGAAAGTCGTCTTCGACATCTCGGTTTACAACAATACCCCGCTTGAGGAAAAAGGCTACACATAAGGGTCTTAGCTAATCTCTGGGCTCTTTTGAAGTATAAAAGGGGAGAGAATATTATTTTCTCATGAATATAGATTATCCTCCTCAAATATTCTTTCTTCGAACGACACTATCGCCCTGGCTCTTTTTGAATACTTATATTTAAAATACATCGCAGTTAGAAATTTGTGCTGCTCCTTTCAAACCCTTGACTTTCGTCTAAGGTGATTTCCCCTGATAAAAATTTAAAATACTGCTTGAGAAGGCAGCCCTCCCCGTTGAAGGCTACGCTTCAGCACTCCAGACCCGCTACTAATACTATAATGCTTCGCTGCACCCGTGCAAATGATTAGCTACCTTCTTTTTCACCAACGATTAACTTCTCTGACTTTGCGGGAATTTGAACTTAAACCTTCACCTTCAACTTCGACCTCACCTTCAGCATCGTTCGAAATGCCGCCAAGGTAACCTGTTTCATACCAAAATTCGTATACCCACGATTATATATATGTATGCTCTCGATATATAGGTTGTAGTGCTAATTAATATCAGTTACATTCTCACCACCGGTGCCACCGGGTTTATTGGAGCTCATGTCGTCTCACAGTTAATCGCAAAGGGTATTCGAGTTCGTGGTACCTATCGCTCTCAGAAGAAAGTCGATACTATGCGGGACCATTTCCGTACCCTTTATGGTGACAAAGTCGACGGTCTTCTTGACTTTGTTTACACTGGCGATCTTGCAGCTCCGGGTTGCTTCGATGAGGCCTTGAAGGGAGGGATTGATACAGTGATTCATTGTGCCAGTGTGAGTATATTAATAGTTTCTCCGGTCGTCTGTTTCGTTTTTACTCCGCCCTCGGCATTGTCCTTCGGGGCGACATGTACACCTTGTTCTTGGGATGCATTGACCCATACATGCATGACACAAAACTGCGCAAATAGACATCCAGACTGATGTAGATTTCACATAGCCTCTAAATTTCACCCTCACCCCGGAAGAAATCATCCACCCCGCAATCGCCGGTACAAAGTCACTTCTCGCCTCCATCTCCGCTACTCCTTCGGTGCAAAAACTCGTTGTCCTCTCTTCTTTTGCTGCTATCGTCGACGAGTTTACTAAAGGCCTCGGCCCTGACGTTGAGTACACTGCTCAGGATTGGAACCCTATCACTTACGAACAGGGTATGTCTCAGCTAAGGTATTCGTATTTGGCATCAAAAACTTTGAGCGAGAAGGAGGTTTGGAAGTGGCACGAGGACGAAGGCAAGGACGTGGGGGTTGTTAGTTTGTGTCCACCTTTGGTTGTAAGTACCCTCTGCCTAGCCTGCTTGCTAAGTATATATCTATCACCTTTTGATGGTTGGGTATGCTAACTTGTACACGTGATACTATCCGATGCATAGTTCGGACCGGTGGCTTATCCGATCGAAAAGATCTCGGAGTTGAATAGTAGTAATGCGGAGCTGTGGTTCTTGACAACGGGGTTTAGTCCCCTGCCTTTGTCTCCTGTTCCTGCGTGGTATGTATGCCTAAGTGGTTTTTATCCCTCTTCCTTTTTCTATACACTGTTGGAAGATTATCACATGGGGTTATTCTCGCTAACTGGGCCCCACAGGGTTTCAATCCATGATCTTACGACTAGTCTCGTTAACGCCGCTTTGGACGATTCGATTACTAATAAGAGATACTCCATCGGCTCCCCTGAACCGTTTTCTTCCCAACTTGCGGCAGACTCCTTTAGGGAGCTATTCGATTGGGCCAAGGAGCGAGTTACGGAGGGCGAACCGGGGAAATACCCAGAAGTTAGTAAGTTAGAGGGAGACATTGCAAAGAAGGAACTCCTCGGTGGTAAAGACTATATAAGTTGGAAGGAGACCCTCTTGGAAGCAGTTGGACAGTTTAAGGGGATCGAGGAACGGGAGAAAGCCAAGGCTGCGGAGGCGGCTAAATAAGCAACAATGAGATTACTGAGAAGCAAGAGACTGTTGATAGCTGCGCATAGAACTTTTAAGCTACCCGACCGATGGTATTAGTTAACTGGGTTCAATAATGTCTTCATCCAACCGTATATATATAAAAGAACGCCACAAGAACGCCAGCCAAAAATGTGACATCTAACTAGCTCACACTAGATCAGCTCTACATCGCCCCTCTTCACGGCTTCCTGTACCGCTGAGTATCGTATCACGTATACGTCCCCCGCTCTCATATCAAGTGTTTCGCCTCCTTCCCAAGCGATATCGACGTTGACATCCCTGACTACCCGCAAGAACACTGCTCCCTCTAGATCTGGTTCCTCAACCATTGTGAGACCGCCGGCTGAATCGTCTAGTCTTTTCAAGTTGTCTGGGAAGTTCTTGAGAAAAGATGTGAGGTATAGCTCGTTCAGTAGGGCTTGGTGTGTCCGCAGGTATGTCTGTTCGGATGTGGAGAGGAGGTGGCGGATGGATGGAGTGGAGAGTATGTGCAAAGCGTGTTTATCGATCTGTAATCCTCGTAAATATTTATCCAATCGCATGTGACGCTACCTATGGGGCTGATGCAGTACCTTTGATATCCTCGTCCGTAGGTATGACCGTATTAAAAACTTGACACGCTCGAGTTCCGTCTGAACAATAATCAACTGGAAGTTGGCGCGGGGATCTAGGTTGCCTGTTTGGTCTTCTATTTGTTCGATCTGAAGCACGAGAACCAAGGTTGATCAGGAAGGTAATAATGACTAGGGATTAGTTAGCTGAAATCGTACCTCTGAGGGAAGAGAACAATTATGATAAGAGGGATAATAGGATGGAGGGGAAAGCCTACCTGGCGTCGCACCCTAGTCATAATCCGTTCGACTAGGTCTTCCTGATACTGTAGGATTTCTGGGGCAGCCCGCTCATTGGCCCACCATTTAAGTAAGTCATCGTAGTCTTTCGCATTCGACGGGGCGTTTTGGGAGTCGAATTCTCGAAGGATATCGTCTATATCTTCCATGGTTTGGGAACCAAGGGGGGGGGAGTGGCAGTGAAAGTGAAAGTGAAAGTGAGGTTGTGGGGAAGTCGGGGAAGTCAGGTCTGGAAGGCAAGCAATTGTAAAAAGTTGGCGGAGGCGATTTTTGTCTTGGCGTTAAAGTCGCGGGTATTCCGTCACTCCTCTTTCCAATCAAAGCCAACAACAGCAAAGCAGCCAACCATCACGGCAACATCACCACCATCGTTTCGACCATCCGCACCGACCAAACTTACCCCCCGACCATCGCCGGTACCTTCCTAGGTTACCACCTCCCCTTTACCCGATACTTCAATCGACCGATACAAACCTCGAATCCTGGCTGGGATACGCGAACTGATGGCGCCGGATATCATGGGCCTCGGCCCGCCGTCGAAAAAACGTAGGGTATCGCCGGACGGCGAGGCTGCAGCTTCAGGGTCCGCCGAGTCGCTCCGAACGTTATCATCGCAATCTCAATTTGCGGGAAGGAAGAAACTGCCGCCGATAGCGAGACAGTACATGCCGACCGATGCTGCAGCTACCATGCCCTCGAGCATCGTAGAGCCGTTGTTAGAACAATCCATCGCGTTGGTGTTTCGGTCCTACGGTTTTGACGGGGCATCCACGGTCGCCCTGAACAGTGTACGGCAAATGGCAGGACAATGTATATTTGACCACTCTATTTCCAAAAGGACCTGAGAAAACAGGGACGGTAATTGGAAGTGAGCTAACAACTTAAGAACAGTCCTTCAAGACGTCGCCACGAACGCCATGGCGTACTGCGCGGCACAACGTCGGACGCGTCCCACCATCACCGATTTTGAACAAACACTCGAGGCATCCGGGTATGCCACTGCCGATCTTGAGGACGAGGTTCTTCGTTACAGGCAGTCACAAACAGCCCTCCAATACGACACACAGGGAGATGGAGCGCCCCGTCTCACGAATGGCACAAAGAAACCGATACCTAGACCCCACATATATAAACTACCGGACCCAGACCCTGCGCCACCGGAAGAGCCGTCGCTTATCGAGCTCCTCGGCCCGGAACTGCTGAAACCTCGGAGGCGGTATAAGGTCCCACCTCCAACCCGTCCAGCTTACATGGCCCAACTGGAACAGGCGAATCCGAATAATCCGACTTTTGCGGCACAAACGAAACCCACCATTACCGTGCAAACCGAGCGATCGTACATAGACCCCCATCAACCGCCTTGGCCGGGTAAACACACATACGAACATCACGAAGAGGTTCAGGAGGTTGTTAGGGATGCTAAAAAACTAAGAGAGCTGGCCAGTGAGGAGGCGCGACAAAGCGGGGAGACGCTTCGAAAGCTGCTTGCAGAGTTTAGCAAAGTTTCAACTGCGACTCGGAACCGGGGTGAGGGCGGCGGCGCAGCCACTAAAAAGAATGGATCGGAGGTATACAAGGGAGGAAATGCGCGACGAAAGAGGGACGATATGTTTGAAAAGACGTGGATGAATGTTATCAAATCTATGGAGGCGGAGAAAGAGAAAGCAAAAGCAGAGGTCGAGGAGAAGAGACGGCAAAAGAAAGAGAGAAGGGAACAGGCTAGGAATGGTACAGTTAATGGGTTGTTTGGTGGGGGTAACCTTATGGAGATTGACTTTGACGAGGAAAGTAGTGACGACGAGGACGTAGAGACCCTCGAAAAGGAGACACAGATTGATGAAAAGGGGCTCTTGGATACGGTGGTAAACTGTGAGAAGGGGCTATTCGCGAAGGGGGCCATGCGAAGAGTGATGTTTCGGTGAAGGACCGTGAAGGACCGAGCCCCCCAGGCACATGTTTTTTGCTTTCCTCAGATTTTTGTTCTGGCATTTTTATGGGATTATTTAGCGGGAGTCGGGACTGGTTTGCGTGCCTACATTTTCAGATTACATCTACCAAGCAGTAGTAGCTAGCAGTGATGGCTTAGTATCTCTTATCGTAGCTTATGGAAGTCACCCGTGGCTAATGTAATATATATATATGGCGATGAAGAATATCCCCTTGGGGTGGGATTGACTTGTATTCATTATGTTTTAAGATCGCTCTGTATTATAAACTTCACCTAGTATGCATGTAGCAAAACCACAAGGAAAGAACAAAGTCCCGGCCAAAGATTAAAGAGATCGATAAAGGACCCAAACATAGCAGTTCTACTCAAGTCTTGAATTCACAGACTCCAAGACCAGTAATGACTACATGCCCGTCTTCTGCTTAATCAGGGCCATAATCCGTAGTACCGCGCCGAATACAAAGAAACCAACAAACCAGGCTGCCAGAAAGCAACCCAGGATGATTCCGAACCGTTCCCCATCGGTCCACTTCCTCCACCAGCGTTCAGCAGCCGAATAATTCGGTGCGAACGTTTCCGGGCCTGGGATCTTGGAAGCAAGGGTTGACCACGGTGGATAAGTTCCGCAGCCGAGGGGTCCCTTTATGAAGTCGATGATTTCAGCGCGACTGTCGTGGCCGCAGAGGAAAGAGCATTGCAAACCCGTTGTCAACGGGAGGATGTAGGGGTTATTACAGAAGCAGCGGTTGTAAGCTGTGATGTTGTCGAAGGTGTCGGATGGAAACAGGGAAGCGCAGTAGCGCGATGAGAGGATAATGGGGGCGCAGTCGTTGATGCAAATAGGGTTCTTTGCGAACTGGAACTGCGGCGGGAGGGGGTTTAAGAGGGACATGGTCGCTGACGGCGCAGCGCCCAAGATGTTCTTTCCTGATGCTGATGCTGATGCCGATGCCGATGCCGATGCCGATGCTGATGTAGATGTAGATGTAATGCCCGCGCCTGCGCCGGTGGGTCGTGGTCACGTAGCTACGTAATCTTTAGTTAATATGAATCGTGACGATGCTGCGAGGAGGGGAAAGAGAAGGTAGAGGGACCGGAAGTGCTGGTCATGGCGACAGCTGGCGATCCGGCGATCCGGCGTCTGCCTTTATATATTTTTAGTGCCTATACCTGGCTCCATGGGAAGTGCAGATGAGATGGATCCGATGGATTTTGGAGTTCAGCCTTGCAATAACTTACCTATTACCCGGGGAAGCTCAAGCGCTGCCTTGAGTAGCCTCCCTTAGCTTAGGTTAGGTACCTTCTTCTTAACTACCTATCCTTGGTACTGATATTTGTAGTCCATCCCCTTCAAACCCCGAGAGAGCATTGCATTTGATACAATACAATAAACACAACTTAGTCTCGTAGGGTTGGATGGGCACTTGTATACTTTAGTAAAGCACCTATACTGCTGGATATCAGAATGAAAAAGATAGTCGGAGCTACCTACATAGGTAGACTAGTAGGTACCTAGGTAGGTAGGTACCTCCTAGGTATATAGCTGTGAACCTTGTACTAGAAGTTGCTATAGCTTAGCTAGTGTGGTATTGGCCATTATAGTGGAGACCCAGTTGTCATTCTGCATTGCCGCAGAGAGCCTCATCTTGGCTACGGCCTTCAGACCTGGCGCCCCGTTGGTTGGTTGATTGACTGGCTGATAAGCTGATTTGATTGCTTATGAAACCAAAAAAATAGAAAACAAAAGAAAAACAAAAAAAAAGCTAGCCTGGACACGCGATTCTCGACCCTGTTGACCCGCTTCGGCCAAATAACCTTCAACAGGGCCCGCAAACGAACAACGACGGCAACAGCGAAGGCAACGACGACGGCAATGACAATGATGTCAAAGTCACCTCCCACCTCACAAACCGCCCGCCAGGAAGACCGCCCGAGTGCGACGACGACGACAACAACGACTCCAAAGATGGATCCGCTGTTGAGAGACGACTTTCAGCTGTACTTCCGTGTCGCCCTGTTACTATCAATATCCGTTTACACTGCCATTAAGGTCAACTCGGTCGTGGCAGACCCATATCTCGTATGTTCACTCCATCAAGATGAGTTCTGCAGACAGTCTGATTATGTTGGCGGTTGAGAGATGATTGCTAACGAGCGGCCGATAAGGATGAAGTCTTTCACATCCCTCAGGCTCAGCGGTATTGTCTGATGCACTTCAAGGACTGGGACGATAAGATCACCACTCCCCCAGGACTGTATGTTTCACTATCTTTTAAGTGATTGATTGATTGAGCATTCTTCCTTAAACTCTGACTCTGACTCTAACTCTTACTGTTCCTGATTTCGGGTGTTAGGTATTTGCTATCATATATATACGTGGGATTTGTCCAGACAGTGCTGCCGATATACCGTTTCATCCTGCAGAACATCCCGACCTTTACCACGACTCCGACCGGGTGGGAAACGAAGCCAGGCTCCACGAACAATTTCACTCACGCATCGCTCGAACACTGCTCCACCGCATCTCTCCGCTTCTTGAATGTCATCGGCGGTTCAATCTTCCTCCCATGGCTAGTCTACGAGATTTATCTCTATGTCCAATCCCCGTACCACCAGGTCACCCCGCCGCCAATCCCCGTAGTGGTTGTTGCCGGCCCGGGACCGGGTGGCTCATTAGCAGACCCCAAGGAAGTCGAGAAAGCGAAGAGAAAGACCGAACTACCCCCTGGGGTTGGACCCAAAGATGCTCCGCCAAAGGTTGATGTCATCGAGGAACGTATGAATTATGAAGCATCCGCGGCACAGACAGCTATGAATGTGGCTCTGTTTCCATTGCTATACTTCTTCAACAATCTGTTTTATACAGATATCTGGTCTACCATATTTGTGCTTTTAGCATACCGTAGCTATTTGTTGTACTCCCCTTGGACTAGTGCTGGCGTAAGTCGCATACCCTTGATACACTGCACCTTGAAGAGATGCTAACGGCCTTAATAGTGGTCTCTACTGTCCCTTTTCTTCCGCCAAACTAATATCCTCTGGACTATATTTCTCCTCCTACTCTCTGCCATTCGAATCCTTAAGCGTCTCCACCCGCCGGCTCCATCATCTCTCCTGCATCACCACCCATTGACCCTCTCGGCGATTCTGGGTCGGGCGGGTTTTGGTGGAATGTACGACCCTTCAATCGCGTACTCCGATATCTCCGACTACTTTAAATCGCTCTTGTCAATCGCTATTTCCGGCTATAGCAACCTATCCCCCGTTCTTATCGCTATCGAACCCTACATCTATGTCGTCAGCCTCTTCGGTTTTTTCGTTTACTGGAACGGATCTATTGCTCTCGGTGATAAAACCAATCATGTCAGCACTTTCCATCCAGTCCAACTCCTTTATTTTTCTATCTTCACTATCCTCAGCACCCCCTTCGTATTTGTCACAAATCCAATCAGCCTCACCGTTGCGACTGTTAAATCACTATTAGGATCTCCATTAAGAGCCCTGAGTACCATTGTATCCGGTTTATTGATCGCGGGCGCGGTCCACCAATTCACCTACACGCACCCGTTCATGTTGGCTGATAACCGACATTATGTGTTCTATATCTGGCGACGCACAATCTTGTCTCATCCAAACGCCAAATACGCCGGTGTGCCTCTCTACCTCCTCTCCAGCTTCTTCGTCTACCGCCAGATAGGCATAAAACCACCAGCGCTACCACCAGCGGCGAAGGCCATTAACCCACAGAGCTCTGCAGTGGTGTACACGACCCACACTATCACATTTTTATTAGCGTTCCTTGCCGCCACAGCGGGGACGCTGGTTTTTGCGCCTCTTGTGGAGTTTAGATATTTCGTGGTGCCCTGGGTGATGTGGAGAATGCATATTGGGATCGGGGACGGAAAGGGCGAGGAAGGGGGTTGGTGGAGGAGGAACAGAATTGGTGGTGTGGATTTGAGAGTTTATATGGAGGCAGCGGCATTTTTAGTCGTGCATGCGGTTACCATAAAGATATTTTTGGAGAGGGAGTTTCGTTGGGCTGGAACGGAGGGAGTACAGAGGTTTATGTGGTGAGTACTTTGTACTTTTGCAAAATTGATTAGTATTGGGCGAGCGGTAACTATAGATATTTGGATTTGTGATGGAGCTGGTACCCCTTGTAATACCGGTTATGTAAGCTTTGGGGTACTTTGCACATGTCAATCAGGGCGTCAGGGTGTAATAAGCACAATAAATACTCTGTGGGAATAATACATATGTATGAAGTATACGTTTTTTTTCTAGAGCTGCCGTTTCGTGAGTCGACTGTTCAGAACGACGACCAATATGTACAATTGACATCTTCGATGATGTAAATTTGATATAAATATCACTAGTCTATTTTTTGGCCTCCCAGCTGGCATCTTAGTTCTTGGTATCGCCAACCGACTCCTCGACCTTTTCGGTATCGTCTAAAACAAGTGGTATATCAGTTTCTTTTGTGTCACTTTTCTTCTCCACGGCTTCACTTTTCGGGAAGAATGCTTTGTTCCCTAGTAGCTCCTTTTTATTAACCTTTCCCATAGCATTCCTCGGTATCGCATCCGTGATAATCCACCGCCTGGGCAGTTTCTCTTCACTCAGCTTCTCCCTTATCCTAGACCTTAAGCTACTCACGAGCTCCCTCTTGTATTCTGGCTCGGAATCATGTTTTTGAGCATATTCCTGCTTCAATGCTATTATAGCGTGCGGTATACTCCCAAAAACTTCTGACTTGACGCCAACAACCGCAACCTCTGCGATTTCGGGTAGACTGAGGATCTCCCGTTCAATCTCGAGAGCCGAGACTAGGTGACCTGCAACTTTCATAACTACATCCCTCCGCTGTTAGTTTCTATCTCCAGGAGGAAGTTTGGGATAAATAAATAAGGGAACATACTATCAACACTCTCCCGACCCAACATATAATACTCCCCATCCTCTCCTCTAACAGCCATATCCCCAGTCCTGAACCAATCATCCTTCAACTTCTGCCTCGAAATTTCCGACTTTCGCTTTAGTTTCAAGGTTTTGATCATTACTTTCCCATCTTCAATTTTTTCAATCGCAAAAGGAGCGACTTGCTCAGGTTTTACTCTAGCCTTATTGGTTGCTTTGATATCATTCCAATATTTATGGAATAGCTGACTACGTTTATGCCATCGGACCACGAGCTTTCCAGGGACATTGGGAACCATTATGAGGCGATCATTCGGGTCGACAAGATGTGCGTTAACGCCGGGCATCGGATAGCCGACTGAGCCCAGTTTCCGGAGGGAAGGGTCGACGGAATTCGAGAGCACCATGCCGGTTTCTGTCATGCCGTATCGTTCTAGTGGGATGGTACCGGTTATATCTGCCCATTTTTCGGCGACGGGGACCGGTAATGCGGCTGACCCGCAAATAGCTACACGTAAGCTGCGTAAACCCTTTGCTATTTCTTCCTGCTTGGGAGCTGGATATGATTCGTAAGCTGATATGAAGGATGAGTACATTGTCGGTACGCCATGGAACATTGTTATTGGGGGGAAGTCGACAGATGGTGGCTGTGCTATGCGTTCGAGGACTTTATGGGCGTTGAAAGGTTGGGTTATAAATTCTACTGCGCTGCCGGCTGAGAGGGGGGTCAAGACGCAGTTGACGAGGCCGTGGATGTGGTGATTTGGGAGGACGTGGAGGATACGGTCTTCTTGGGTGTATTCCCAGAGATCGCGGAGACCAGAGCACTGGCTGCTGATTGAAGATATGTCCGTGAAGACGGCTTTCTGGAACAGAGACGAGTTAGAGGGCGGGCTGGAAAGTATATAAAAGGGGAGCGGAAACATACAGGTTTTCCAGTTGTCCCAGATGTGAATAGGAGGGTGCCTTGCTTGGTGAGTGAGGTGTCCAATGTATATTCTTGGGCGAACTGATCTTCATTCAAAGGACTCGCATTTTTCCATGACTCCAGATCACCGTTCGCCCAGGCGGTGCAGTTCAAATTATTTCTTCCGAACTCTTCCAACCAAGGTTGTTGGAGGAACTTTGATGGTGTAATAAGTAATGTGGTTTTCGCCGTTTCCATTAGACTGGAAACCTCCGTTGGTTTGGAGGTATTAGAAATGAGGACCGGGCGAGCACCAATAGAGAAGATGCTGAGGAGGTTGACTGATAGTAGTTATTAGTATCTTTATTAAATCAATTATATGGTTAGAATATAGGCTGCCTAGGCAAGCCCAGCTACAAAGCCATCCAAAAAGGGTGAAGATCTTTCAAAGGTTGACCCCTTCCCCTGGAGAATATATCGGTCCCTCAATGTATTATTACTGAAGGGTGAATTGGAAGCCCACCTACAAACTCATAGCTTCGATCTGCAATCAAACCGATGCTGAATCCGCGTGTGATTTCAGGCGCTTCGAGCGTCTTCTTAATCTCCTCGACTGCCAAAAGATGTTTCCTTGTCGCAAAGATATCCGTCCCAAGTTTTCGATAGCTATAGGTCGTGGGGTTCTTAACATTGTAGTCCGAACGCTCGGTTATGGCGGGATAGTCAGAATATCTTATAGATTGCATAGTCTCGAGAAGGCTGACGAGGTATGCATGATTATGTGGGACGCCGGGGCAGTCGTCCCAGATTGTCGAAGGAACTCTTTCGGAAAGATATCTGACGTTGTTGAGGACGCCTTGGCCCCTGCGGATATGTGAATGAACTATTGATAACGGAAATATGTTATTAGAAGATTCTCTCACGACGACGATATAATGAAGCGACTGGGAAAGGCATACATACGATGGAACGGATTCCGAACCAGTAGTCCCCTTGCATGCCTCATCATGAGTAGTATCTTGATCCACGGTTTGCTTGCAGCTATACCTCAATCTATACCGGGCATAGTCTAGTAGTTAGTACATATATGCGCTAAGGTTAATGAATGATTTGGAGAGAATAACTGGAAAGACGACCGACCCGCACTTGCCCTCCTCCTCCTCACCGCCACTAAGAACACGCTGCTTGGAGGTGCAGATATCAAGGGCCGGCTGCGGGGCTTTTAAAATTTGGAGTGGAACTGTGGTTCCCTTTAAATTTGGGGAAGAGAAGTTGCGTTGAGTGCGGTTTTTCGAGACGAGGCTTGACTTGACTTAATAAAACGGCTTTGGTTTGGCTTGTGCGACTCATCCACTTGCTGCTAACAGGCCGCATCTGTGTCCAACTTTCTGCTTCATCCTCATCACCAACCCCCCCGGGGCGTAATTGCAATCCGACTTCGACTTGACATCGCGACAGAAGCCCCCCTAGAACTGGGACGTAAATCGCCATGGCTGACTACTCTTCTACCGCCCAGAGCCA
The DNA here is from genome assembly GCA_036872755.1 of Orbilia blumenaviensis. Taxonomy (NCBI): domain Eukaryota; kingdom Fungi; phylum Ascomycota; class Orbiliomycetes; order Orbiliales; family Orbiliaceae; genus Orbilia; species Orbilia blumenaviensis. The sequence goes on along the minus strand of JAVHNS010000004.1, from coordinate 2,646,559 downwards.
GGCGCTCATCCGTCGGTCAACAGACACAGAACTCATGCCGCCACCGCCCGCAAAGCGCATCAAACGTCCACCAAAAGTCCTCGACGAAGACAGCTATACAACTGCCATAGTATGTACTTTTCACCGTGGGCGCTCCTTTTGTAATATACGCGCATATGCTAAATGTAACTATCCTATTACTAGTCTGACATCATAGCCCGCGACTTCTTCCCCGGCCTCACCGAAGCAAAACACCAAGAAGAATACCTCGACGCCCTCGCCTCCAAAGATAGGGAATGGATCGCCTCCGCTGGACGAAAGCTCTCCGAAGTCATGACAGGATCTCGGGTCAGAAACCGACATAGCACACCGTCCTTACGATCAGCAGCTCTCGATGCGACACCTTCGGCCCGCGGATTCGATACACCTATGAGCGCACGCGACGATATCAGTGTTGGGACCGCAAGTTCGAACCCAATGAAGAAGAACTACGAGGACAAGTTATCGTTGGATAACTTTCAGTCGAAATACACTTCCGAAGACAACGCTAGCTTTAACGACCTTCTTGACGATCAAAATCAGAAGCGACGTGATGAGTACGGGTGGCTCTGGCGGGGGAATAAGATCTCAAAGCCTTCAGTCATCGCAGAGAAAGAGCGACAAAAACTATTAAAAGAAAAAGAGGAAAAGGATGGTGTGGACAAGGCGAAGTTGCTAGAGTATCAAGACGACAAACCTGCGATGCCAGAAACTTGGAAGGTTAACCCGAGAAACGGCTTGATGTTCACGCCTGCGAATTTGGACGACGAAATGTTGGATCCTGATCTCAACCCGGCGACAAATACGGAGTCGAGGGCAGCACCGAAGGGTATTTCCCATGCGAATACGAGGATGCCGGCACCTAGGGAAGTCAATGCGATTCCACCTTCGCCATCTGTATCCGCAATCAGAGATGCGATAGCAGGGAGGCCACGATATTCAGCCTCCGATGCCTCCGTTTCCGGGATAGGTGCGACACCGAGGGTTAATGGGTATTCGTTCGTCGATGACGCCCCATCACCGTCGCCGTCCGAGCTAGGGCTGCCACCAATGACATGGGGGACAGTCGATGACCTGCTCCCAAGCGTTGAGGCTTCGCCGTCGCCCTTCAAGATCAATGAACAACCGCGGAGGGAAAGAACATTGCACAGAATGGTGGACAAGGTTGCCAAATCAAAACGTGCTTCTGCAAAGATGGTGGTCCCTGGAACACCTGGGGCGAGCATAGCAGGAACACCGGTGGGGACTGCAAGGAGACTAAGAACTTTGGGGAACATGACTCCGGCTGCCAAGGGGTTGTTAGGGAAGATTGGAACCGGAAGGAGTGAGAGTGTTTTCGGTGGCACGGGGAAGGAGAAGACTGATATGAGATATAGGTGGACTCCGACCCCGAGAGCAGATCGGAAGGCGGAGGCGACCCCGTTAATCAAAAGGAAATAGAGATGCGCTGAAAAACAACTTGCTGGGCTTTTATAAATGGGTCTTTATTTTTTGGTTGATGATGAATCGGTCTTGGAGTTCATGTGCATTCATGGGGGGTGTTAGGGGCGCCATATCGTTTTATTGTTATTCTTTGGCATAGGTCAGCGACTGTACAATAGCTAATAGATGTTTAAATAAGTAGTACTTAAGTACTCCAATTGTGTTTTCTTGACGCTTTGCTCGATGGCGGCTGATACCGCGATGTGCGGTGTGAGGTCACTGGATTTGGCCAGTCGGAGAATTTGCTTAGAAATAAGATAACTAGGCCTGCGTAGGTTAGGCAGGTGGTATCAAACACACCTGCAATGCAATTTTGCCCCGCCAAACCACCATTGATTAACAAACTGCCCCGCCAAAACCCAACCTTCAAATTCTACACCACTTAAAGCTTTCGACATCTGGAGCACGAAAAGCAGGGCCATCGACGTGGATATCGGTGGCATAACAGCAAAGATTCGGATACCGCTGGACTGTGTTTGAATTCGAAATGACGCAGCCAGAATTAACCACTGCGCCAGTACTTTCAACGAATCCAGAATATGAGCCTGCCGCCGTTCAAGTGGAATACACGACTCTCTCTCCGGACGAAATTCGCACAGTCTACGAAATTGACCGAACCGTTGATTGGATCTTATCAAATGGCTACTCTCGGATAACATTACAGTTCCCGGATGACCTACTTCGGGATAGTACACAGGTCGAAAAGGCCTTACAGGATGGATTTAAAAAGGGCCGGAAACCTATAACTGTTGAAGACGGCATTGACGGTTTACAAATCAGCGATGGGAAGGCGGAGAGGAAGGTGTATATTCTAGCTGATACATCATATGGGTCATGCTGTGTCGACGAGGTCGCTGCTGAACATGCGAATGCTGATTGCATTGTGCATTATGGCCGGGCCTGCCTTTCGCCGTATGTATATCCTTCTCCCGTCCTAAGACAAAAGACCTTAGGATCTTATAATAGCTTAGCCTTGAACCCAGGCGCTGAGGGCGATTGCAAAGGCCTTTAGCTATCTTGCTAACAGAGGCCATACAGAACGAGTCGCCTACCTGTTATTCACATATTCACGACACTCCCACTTGATATCCAGGCCCTCATAGCGTCCTTTATTTCAACATTCCCTGATAAATCTACTCCGGTAGCGATTACATCTTCTCTTCCTTACTCATCGCATATTCCGAATATCCATGAATCCCTCAAAGGCGAAGGTTATACGTCCCTCTTCGCCACTTCAGTAATCCATAATCCATCATCTCCAATACCGAATCGAACATGTCCCTCCACGGACGTCATCTCCAACTACCATATTTTTCATATCGACCAGCCTCTGACATCCTTAATCCTTACATTATCGGCATTAACTTCCTCGACGTCCTTACAAATATTTGACCCAAGTACGAATACGACATCTTCAAGTGCGTCCAATCGGCTTCTACTCCGCCGTTATGCCCTTTTATCACATATCCGAGCATCCGGCATCTTCGGCATTCTCATAAATACTCTATCGTCAAACAACTATCTCTCCACTATAAAAACATTACAGACCCTTCTCGCAAAACACTATAAAAAGAGTTATCTCGTCACGGTTGGGAAACTCAATGCCGCAAAGCTCGCAAACTTCGCAGAGGTTGAGGTATGGATCGTTGTGGGATGCTGGGAATCAGCTGTCGTTGACGAGAGGCGTGAAATGTGGAGAGTCGTAGTGACACCCTGGGAGGTTACGGCTGCTTTAGACGGCGGGGAGGGAGTGGGCGTCGATGGATGGAGAGGAGATTGGGAAGCTTTTAGGTCGAAAGTAGAGGACTACCAAGCTTTGCAGGCCGAGAAAGGGGACGAAAATGAGATGGGCGATAGCGACGAAGAAAGTGAAGAGCCAGTGTTTGATCTCAGGACCGGACGTTATATCTCTACTGCGAAGCCAATGAAGGCCATGAGAACAAGCCTTGTTGAGGACTCTAGTACAAATGGTGGCAGCAGCACGGCTCTTACAACTACACAGAACGACAAAAGCTTGACGGTCTTGATTAATAACCAGATATCACCGGCAGCGGAATATCTACAACAGAAAAAGGGATGGAAGGGACTTGGTAGTGATTTTGCTGAGGTAGAATATGATCAGAACGGGAACGAGGTTTGGAGAGGGGATGAGGGGGCTGTGGTCGAAGAAGGAAGGAAAGGAGTGGCACGAGGCTATAACGTCCACGAAGGAGAGAAGAGATCCTAATTTTCAAGCCGACTTTATCTTGCCCATAAAGAACGCTACCCACTGTTTACCATCTATTCGTCTTGATATGTCACCCGCTTCACCCTCGCCCTTCTATTTTCCTCTTCATTTTCCCTCAAGCCTCCTCCCACTGTCGCATCGCAACGAACCGATTTGCACGCATTTCATCTGCACTTGCAATCCCACCTCGCAAAGATTCTTTCGGAGCATTTAACGTCTGCAAGAATTGTTGGTGGTCGTTGGTTCATTACCTTATCGGGGCTATGAGATACATCCAACACAGTACTCATATGCATCGAAACGAATCACGGCGTCGGCAGATGGCATCTCTTGGACTTTCAAAACTGGAGGCGATGTTTCCGGCTCGTAAAAGTCGGGAGCATCACTGCAAATTAAGATAGTGCGAGAAGTAGATGAAAGTGTTAAAGGTGAGGTGATTAAAGAAACAAAATTGGTGAAGTATCCGCGAGAACGGTCACGTTTGTCAGTTTTGTTTCGAATGTTGAGGTTATAGAAGTTACAGAAGTTTCTTGGTGTCCACGATCCAGAGAATGAGGAAGCGATAGATGGCGATGGGTGACGGACATGGCTTATCGAAAATGGGGCAGCAGGAGCACTATTCGCGGTATCGAAAAGACATAGGCGGGCTCCCGAGGTTCGGACTCGGTGTGCGCATGAGCGGCGAGTATCAAAGATTTGATGTCCTAGTCGCACTACCCTTACGTCAGGATAGAGGCCTAGAAGGCGTAGGCATATTGATTGTATCTGCAGTTCGAGCGGCTGGTTTACAAGACAAGCATTTCAATCAGCTTAGGTGCATATCTTGCCTCTGCGGTCAGTGGGGTTGTGCAGAAGCCCGGACAGAGACTGGCACAATTCTGGATGGAATCTTCTTCGCATTGGCGCATTTCTGGTTCCTGATCGTAAGGCATCATATGTGACGCGGATGAATTCTAGTTATTAAGTCTCTTAAATTGCTTTCAAGCAGCTATATTACAAACGTTTCAACTGATATATCGATAGTTAGATATGATCTTGATCGAACCGCTTGGTATTTAATAGCGGCGTGCACAGCTCTCTATCTACTTGAACAATTATCTAAATCTAATACGTCTCCAACAACTGACGTTAACTGTTCTAATCAAACTTATTTGTCATGCTTTTGGTACTTTGTGCCAGTTATTCCAACATCGACGTTATGGGAAGTGTGACCAGGTAGTTCTAGACTTAGATGTGTGTACCATGCAGGGTCCGGCATACGCATACAGGGAATACCATTCAGATGCGGCAAGTTTCCAATATCAATCGAAAGGTCCAGTGAATCCAGCCCCAATGTTTGAGTGCGAGTTAATTACTGACATGAATGCAGTGTAACAATTCAGCAATGTCCGCGTCCGTGCTGCCGGGTGGAACGTTGCACCAGATCCCCATCGAGATATGGTAGGTACCTAGTAATTTAAGTATCTACGGCTTTCTTGCCTACAAAGACTTCAATGAGATAGATTCTGGTGGTGCTGTAAAATTTCTGCCAAACCCTCCCAATTCTGCTCAGTAAGGCTAGGCTTTCTGTATTTCGTACGATGACGGTATTGCAAAGCTGCACTTTTCTAGCATAGTATTTCTATAACGAATTCAAAAATATGTAGGAAGTAGCGAGGGTGGAATCGTCGGGACAATAGGGTCGGTATGACGGATCATTAGTAAATCTAGCGCCCAATTTTCTTCAAGCAAACATTGAAGTGCGCTGCAGTGCGACTAGATCACCACTGGGAGGTCGCATATTATCGTACACTTATATTATATCTTACATTTTGTATCTAGTAGTAGAACTTCTTCGCCTTGACCCGCTGGAGGACTGGCTTAATTAATCAAGTCCACTGAATAGAGACTTTTTAGGGCCACCTCCCTGATGCTTATTTTTTCGCTTTTTCCTCCGACGCTGACTACTCTTCGAGCCGCTGGGTTCATCACTATCGTCAGAGTCCGGATCCAGTTTCCTTGCTTTCGATTTCGGAGGGGGTTTGTCAGAGTCGTCAGAGTCACTAGAGTCATTGTCGGAGTCATTATCACTGTCATCCGATTCTGTCTTCTTTTCGCTGCCGCCCTCTTCTTCATCGTCTTTCGCACCCCCGAAATCTTGATACCAGATTTTAACCACACTCCCACCTGCGGTCATCATTGCCCCATCGCAATCAAATTTGATCGCTGTAACCCCCTCTTCTTCTACTTCCTCTCCAATTCCGTGCTCAAAGACCCTGACAACTCTGTTCCCACCTAACCTTACAACTTTGACAGTACCATCGCCACATCCAGCAACAATGCACCTGCCCTTCGTAACTTCCGAATCCCCTTCTTGTATGTATTCTTCGATACAATCGACATCATCTCCCTTCCCCCCGATCTTAATTCGCTCGCACATATCGCCCCAAACTCCGCGTTCAAAAGCGTGGACGATACCATCGCCCATTCCCACATATGCACGGGTAGACCGCCCACCTTTTCCAACCCCGGAAACGATACATGATGTCAATGTTTCGTTTTCCTGATCATCTGACTTTTGAATGAGACCTTTACGAACGTCGAGATAGGATAACGTAGAATCGCCAGTAGCGACGAATTGTTTTGGCATATTTGAAGTACTCTCGGCAGTCGGTGGAAGCGCTGATATGGAGGATATGTAGTCATCATGGATGGATTCCCATGTTGTAGCCGGTTTTGCAGGCAGGGAACTTCGAGTATCATAGAGATGAATTGTACCGGAATCAGTACCCAAGAGTAAGTGGTGAGGGTTTAACGGGTGGATGTGGGTTGGCGAGTCCGACGAGCTTGATGAAGGGAGTAAAGCCTTTGCGATGACTTGTCCTGTGCTGGTAGAAGCGCATTTTATGAGAGAGTCGGTGCCAACGGTGTAGAGGACTATTTAGGTTATACGTTAATACAACACTTCAAGACTCTGATTCCTGGCGGCATTGACGAAGCGTGTCAGAAGCTGCGATCAAGGACAGAGCGGGGTGCGCGCATCGGGCATACCTTGACCATCGTTGCTATACGCTGCGCTACGACAGCTGCCTTTGTGGCGCCGAGTTTTCCATGCGACTTTGTAACCACCAGGAAGGCCATCCTCTGCTTCGTCTTCATCGTCTGATGGGGCTTCTTTGGGCCATGTATAGGTGTATACGTGGCCTGACAAGAGCCCAGCTGTAAATAACGGCTCCGAAGGATGGGCCGCTAGTGTGAAGATCGGTGATTGAAAGGGTATTGAGTGGGATTTGAAGCTATCCATTTTCGTGGAGAGGTTGACGTGCTCAATGTGAAGTTTCAAATTTCGCGACCCAAAAAAAAAAGTTTTCTGATGTCACTTTTGCTTTGTGCGCGAAACCCATGCAAGTTGGCTGCCCTCAATTCTAGCCTAGATGCCCCACCAACCAATTATCTTTACCCGGTGCTCCGTGTGGAAAACCCGCCCGATTGCAGATTTGAGTGACTTGGAGTGTCTGTGAATTAGGGATTTAAATACGAGATTCCGTTCCCGTCATGGAGAGCCGGCCACGCGCTGGCCATGCTATCGAGTAATCCCCGAGACGGGTTCCCACAATTTCCTAAATGGGCAGCGTAACACGAAGCTGTTACAATGCAAAGGTACTGCTAGCTGCTCATGCTAGGCCATATTGATAGATATCTACCAAACTCTTTCGAAATGGAATGCAGCTCCGGGCCGCCATTTCTTATATTTGACCCTTTTCAATTGGTTAAATACAATCCCTGGCCTGTCCAACTAGCTGGTTGCCCTGCGTCCTGTCATGTACTACCAGCTGCTTGTAGAGATATATCGATATGGTGTTTACTTTGGCTAGAAGGCATTGCATTGCATTGCATCAATTGGCTTTAAAGCTTTGGCTGACGGCTGATCGTCTCGGCCATATAGTTGGAAAACAATGCATCATATTCTTTATTGGGTTGCAAATTTCAAGCCAACGGCTTCTTCCAGCCGAATGGTATTCCAAAAGGTGGTCGATATATATCGCGTGATCGAAGTACTTCGAAGTTTTAAATCAATAGCATGCGGATGCCAGTAACTTACCTATTACCAATGGCTCGTATCAACTGCCCGAACACGGTAACTTGTCATTGGCCCTGTATTCCCTTATAAGGCCTTATATTATTGACAGATCGATAGACCGGAAGTTTCTTGGCAGATTCATTGACAAGACAAATTTCAAAAGAAATAGCCCTAAATTCGGCTCGTATCACAGTCCATTTAAGGTTATTATAGAGGGATCACGTTTCCGGAGCCATATATGTGACGGATCATATCATATACCCTACGCCATACCTGCCCGTCAACGAAAATCATAACCAGGTCCCGCAAAGATCACGGAAGCTAATGTTTCAATTGGCCTATGCTCTATTTTTTTTAAGAGTGGTTTTGCTGCTCCTAGTGATAACTAGCTTGAGCCGTGGCTGAATTAGTGCCAAAATACTAAGAGTTTCGTCCATCCTAATATATCCTAAAAAGTGCACCTGCATACGAGAGCTTCGAGCTTGATTGAATCTGGCCCTTGAATTGGAGCCTGTTCGATCCTCCTATAAAGCAACTATACATGTAAAGCTGTTGAAAGTGGTACTTTAGAGCTGTATCATTTCCCGTAAATTTAATCCGGGTACCTGGGATATTCCGAAACCACGCTCTGAGCGGCGATAAGAGGAGATAGGAAGAAACCCGAATTTCCCCCGTTCGACATGCATTTATGCATATCCTAAATCGCTAACAGCGAAGCGAATTAGGTTCTGGAGCGAACAATCGTGTGAAACCTGGCAGTAGAAGTGAATACCCAGCCTGGAGCCGGAAAATTACTATTTCTATGTAAAATAAGGGGCTCAGCAGAGTTCAATTTTGTACAACCTTTGGATGAACAAGTATTCCATAAACCGGACAGGTAGGCCTCTACCACCGTCGGAAACGTGTGGATCCGCCTGTAGAATTCTTCCTGTGGTATTTTAGGTAACATTCGTAGAGGTAGGTACCTACTTAGGTACTACCCATATTAATTGACGGGTATATAGAGACCGTAGCCCCTACTGGCGCTCCCACTTTCTCTCTTTTTTTTTTACCTCTTTACAGGCTTTCTATTTAAACACTCTGAGCGCTGCAGTACTGCCCGCCACATACGTGGGTTATCGATTTGAAACGTCAAATCCTATAAGGGTGTTTAGGGCCGCAGTATATAGCAAACCAACGACAATGGTGTCCGCTGTAACTGTCTTCTTTCTTTCCTTGCCCGTTTATTATATAGCGTCTACAGCGGTTGGCCTTTGGAGGAATATTCGAACAGCAAAGAGGTCCGGTCTACCATACAGGGTTATTCGTGAGTAGCTATCCCAGTAAAATAATGTACAGACAGGTGAATTCTCAATTAACCAAATACAATCGCGCATGAACAGCTGTTTATGCTTTCAACCCGATATGGCTCCTCACTGGTAGAAAGTTGGGTACATGGTTCGTCACTGCGTACCCGAACTTATGGATTTCGAAATATCTGCTGTAAGATATCCTAAAAATATATTACTCTCCATTCCTACGATCCCCGGTCATAGGCCTGGCTTACTAACTGTATGTATACGTACAGACTTATGGTCCCAGAATGGTCCTGGCGCTACGGCTTCGAGCCGTTTGCTGAATACGGTGATGTATTCATGACTGTCAGCCCGGTCAATTGCCACATCTATATCGCAGACCGCGAAGTAATTTCCCAAATCACCACTCGCCGAGATGACTTCCCAAAGCCGGCATGGATGTACCGTACCGTCAACATGTTCGGCCGAAATGTCGTTACAACAGAGGGACCCGAATGGAAGTTCCACCGAAAAGTCACGTCCCCTTCATTCGGCGAGAAGAATAACGCATTAGTATTCGGAGAAACTATTCGACAAGGTAAAATGATGCTGAAGAAGTGGGCTGGTGAAGATGCAAGAGGTGGTATTACGATTAAGGATGTGTTAGAAGACACAATGAGGTTGAGTTTGCATGTTATTAGTGGAGCAGGATTCGGGGTTTCGTTGCAATGGCCAGGGACAACCCAGGATGGTGATATGATTAGGCCGTTAAGCAACGACTCGACACATCAACATACTTTGAGCTTCAAGGACGCCCTCGCCGGATTGTTGCATAATTTACTGATTGTGTTGGTGTTTCCGAAGTGGTTTTTAGGTAAGTCAGATTGGTCACGAGATTTGAATTGGATTCTGCATTTGCTTTGCGCGAGGTCATGAGGTTACACAATCAATTTCTTTCTTTGCTTGTGTAGTGGGGGCGGGATATATGAATGACGTTGTGTAACATTGCTGCGGGTGACGATCACACAATCAGCCCATGGCAGTGCACTGCATTGCACGCCAGCATCCTGATCTCAAGATCACTAGCTAACGAATTGGTATGAAAATAGCGAATGCGCCTTTCAAGTGGGCTAGAAAAGCGGCAGAAGCCTCGCTAGAGTACCAAACATACATGAACGAATTGTTCATTGAAAAACGGAAGGAGGCCATTGCTGGCGAGAAAGCTGATGGGATGGACATTATGGGAGCCCTTGTCAAAAATTCCTATGGGCCTGAAACACGACTTGGCGAAAAGATGAAACAAACAACTATAAACGGTGATGTTGAACGGTTGGCTCTAACGGACTCAGAGATTTTGGGTAATGCATTTGTCTTCTTGCTAGCCGGTCACGAAACTTCTGCAGGCTCCTTACATTATGTTCTGATACTTTTGGCCCTCCACCCGGATTCTCAGAGACGTATGCAGAAGGATATTGACAGGATATTTGGTGACAGACCAGTTGATGAGTGGGACTACAGCAAAGATATAACGGCAATGCAAACGAGTATGTTGGGCGCTGTTATGCAGGAAGAATTAAGAGTTGTACCACCAGTGATCAACATCCCGAAACAAGTTACAGACGACAGAGACCAAATCGTTATGTACCAGGGAAAGCAGACGGTATGGCCGAAGGGGGCAGTGATTAGTCTGAGCGCGCTTGCGTTACAAAGGAACCCGAAGTATTGGCCATCGACAGGTCCATCCAAAGTTACAGGTGAAGATAACGATCTTGCTGATTTCGTTCCTGAAAGGTGGTTCCTCAAGAATAACGTTAATGATATGGAACAAGAAGATGTGGCGGAGGATATCGGGGCTGCAGGCAAGGGTACAGGCCGTTTATTCCATCCACTAAAGGGATCTTATATTCCTTTCTCGGATGGCCCGAGATCTTGCCTTGGAAAAAGATTTGCACAAGTCGAGATCATGATATTATTGGCTATGATATTTAAGACCTATAGCGTTGAGCTTGCAGTTGACGAGGTGGCTGATGATGAAGCTATCGAAAAAATGAACGAAAGGGACAGGATTGCGCTTTACGAGCAGCAGAGGACGACCGCAAGGTCAACGATGAAGAACTGCTCAGAAATTGGAATAACCATAAGAATTAAGAATGGTTATGTGCCTATTCGGATAGTTCCGAGAGGCCAGGAGCGGTTTATCCATTTATTCGAACACTAGGGTTATCACAAGTATGCTAATACTGTTCATGATTCGAGACTTCAATGTTAATAGTATTGGATGAGAATGCATTCATGGCGGGAGAAAGGAAAAGAAAATATTGGTGTTGATATAGACTTAATGAGCTGATCTAGCCATTGAATGACGAAGCTTAACGTTATTCCACCAACCATCCAATGCTAAGTTGACTACGCTGGGTACAAAGTAGCTAGTCGGTACCAAGTATTTACTCAGCTAAGCCCCGAACGAAACAATCCTCGTGTAACCTACGAACCACTTTGGTCGAGCCTTATCCGTAAAGCTTGTACTCCTCGCACTTGCTATGACCCAGCATTGTTGGTGAGCACATAAGTGAGGGTGACATGTCTAGGCAGCAATGACAGAGAGTTCCCACAGAACAAGAATTCAACCTGTCGATATCTTTTGATCATCGAGCTGCGGTCCCGCTCTTGCAGGTTTGCACTACTGCGTGCGAAACCATGTGAGTGGTTTTTTCAAAGAACATTGGTACCCAAAGCCCCCAGCTAAAGATCTTGCGAAACCCCACAAATTGGGTGGTGGAGAAAGAAAAAACGCCCCATTTTGTTAGGAGGAGAAGAGCGACTGTTTAGTTTGCTGCTAGCTACGCGTCCTTCAATGGAATGAACTCGATATTTGTATGTGGACTCTAGGCAACGTCTCGAGAATGCTAGATCTGGCTAGGGTGGCAGTGGCCGGAACCACACGAACAGTTTGAAGCATTTCCTTGGTCAGTTTTGAGAAGTTTCGTCGAAGTCTTCGAAAATGCTTGTGACACAACCCCGGCTAGTGCTGCAGCCAGAGCCCCCGCTAATGTTAACACTGCCCCCAAAACCCACAGTTCGGATGGTCGCCTAATGCCTTGGCCGGGCGTGACGAGCCTCAAAATGATCCGGAGTACATTTTGAAAGACACTTGACGACTTACTTAAGCATTACTGAACCCTCGAATATTCCCAAGCCCCCTCGTTTCTTTCTAAAGCTCTGCAATAGTCCCTCTAGATATTGAGAACTTTTTCGCCGTTTCCCCGATCCAGTTCTGCTGCGCAGTGCATTTTCGCATTGGGCTGGACATTCAATCAAATACATTGTGCCAGATATTTGTCACATTACGTATCGAATCTATCTACAGAGATATTTCTGTGGACCAAGCCCTGAAGATGGCAACCGCAGTCAGACCAACGATTCAGATCCCGCAACTTGCGATCACAGATGTGGATTCCTCGAGACCTCAGACACCAGTCTCAATTTTGGAAGCTGAAGCTTCAGAGCCCGCCGCACCTTTAGCTAAGCGGATGGATTCCTTGAAAGTCGATGACTTTCCTGAGCATTGGCGACGCAAACGCTCGTCATCAATCTCCACAATGGAAACATTGCCTACTTACTCTGGTCCTGGCAGCCCTACGGGGCCATCTAAGAGCCGAAAGAGGAGTAACTCCGTGTCCCCTTCTTTATGCTCAGAGGCGCCGTCGTACCGCACAATCCCAGAGGACCATGATTCAACAGTTTACCATCTATATCGAATTGGTGGTAGCAACCCCAAGGGAGGTAGCATATCAATTCACGAAGTTGCGGATAAATCATTAGGAGCTTTGCCTCGAGCTACCTTTGCGGATGGTTCCCAGAGGCCCACACCAGGCTGGTGGGCGCGTACTTTTACTGGCGTCAACGTTAGGACAGCCAGGAAGCCCGATAATCCGAAGTTTGATCCTCGAATGCCGACGTTCTATGTTCACAAACCGTACCTACCAGCGAGCTGGAAGTCGCTCCCACACACTCTGCGAGTTGGCCCGAATAAGCATTCTCCAATATCTTGCAGATTTGATGGCTCGTTTGCTTGGCGCAAATGGACATTTAATTTCGAAGACATCAATGGGGAGGGAGTCGTTGATGAGAGAGGTGTAGTCGCAGAAGACTACCCAAGAAAAATTTATCGACCTGGCTGGAGGAGAGCTTCGGAGATCGGGAAGGAAACGGAAGAGGGTCACCGCGAAGCCGATATCCAGCAAAATGGTGTTGGTCACATCGGGAAGAAAACACCATGCCTACATCCGTGGAGTCCTATTGTCAAAGCTATCTCGAGAAAGATAGGTAATAAAGAGCTGGACAAAGGTACTGGGTTAGATATTACCAAGTCCGCTCCGCGATCAGAATCAAATGAAGAAAAGGCTTCTGTTCCCGCTCCTCCTCCTCCTCCTGCAGTCGTTGGTGTCGCAGAAGGTCTATCAATGGGGACAGAGGAAGGAGGACCAGAATCAAAACCAATATCAAAGACACAAAGCACACCAGCTCTCAGTATTGACACATCCAAGGCGTGTAAAATAACACCCCCAGCCACACCTTTAACCCCGAATCGCCATGACCGAGTGGAGATGACCTGGGAGAATAAAATCGGACGACAATATTCTTTTACATACCAGGGTATCAAATTCTTCTGGAAGGGGACGTCAACCCTTAAGGACGAACATAATAAAAAGTGGGGTGCACTGAATAGGTACAGCCACCTTAAGCTCGTAGCTGAGTTACCGGAAGAGGCCAGAGAGAGCCCCCCAACTCCAAATTCTCCTAAGTCCCCTTGCCTCAGCCCGCAGGATGCAGAAAAGTCTGGGTTCCTACTTCGTCGGAAGTCCAGCATCTCAAGCATTTCAAGCATTTTCTCAAAGAAGTCAACGACTGCTCCTAAAAGAGAGCTTGTAGTCGCCACGTACACATGCACTTGGGGAAAACGGAAGGCTGGAAGGTTACACGTTGATAATACTGCAATTGAAAGGCTTGTGCAAATTCTCGCTGAAGCCTCGCCCATCCCTTTTTCGCCGCTACCTAGGCGGCGGTCAACATCTTTCTCTGGAGACCATTATTTATCCCCGGATTCGTTTTCTCCGCCAACTAAGAAGCGTCATGCCCATGTTTTCCCTACCCCCCGGCTTCCGGATTCCCCCACCCCAGTTGATGTCTTTGAGAGGAAACGACTACGAGAGTTAGTCGTTGTTACATGTGTGGCAATGGCTAATGGCGAGCAGGAGAAAAGACATGCGTTGGTCGAAATGACCGGGCTCCTCATCGAGATTGCACAGAACGCTGCAACTGGATAGTTTATACCTGTTGCTACTATTCGCAAGGTTCCCTTTCGATCCGAAGATTTGCAGCGCCTGATTCTTTATATTAGGTAGCAACTATAGTAATGATCTTACTAAACTCCCAACAGCGTGCGGGCCACTTCGTCGGGGCTATTTACGAGACCATATCATAATCATAATTCTTCTTGCATATACTTTCTTTCTATGCTAATATGCTAATGTCCTGGGCTGTATATAAAAGATCAATTGGTAGCATATGTAACTTTATGATAAATTTATAACGGGGTTGACTCTGTTTATATATGTGGGAGGTTCGTGCAAACATAGTTAAGTAGTCATATTCCAGGTCAATCCGGGTTTAAACGTTTTGGTAGCTACTCTTTTGATTAAATGCAGGGATATTACGGTCATAGTATACTAGAAGGCACTTAATTACAATATTTTTGGCGACAGTATGATACTATTTCACAGAGCGCTTTGTGTATGTCTGGTTTACGAGATAAGATTCAGGGTATGATATGTAATACCGCTCTGATACTGAGTTGGCCCCAGAGATATTTCTAGCTTGGTCAACTGCCACTATAGTCTTTTTCTTTTCTTTCTTTCTTTTTTCTTTCTTAAAAAGTGCTTGCGCAAAGATATTCGTGTCAAAATTTTAATATCCAGCAGTCTCATCTGACCCCCAGTTTGTTTCGAGACTGCATCTGACCAGCTAGACAACGACTATGCTCCAACACATTTTTCGCAATATCCAACAAACCACTGTATGTTATTGCATTGTTACTTTCATCATTGAAGTTTGTAGGTTTACAACCAAGCTGGATTATAGAAATCCCTATCACAAGGCTCAGAACTCGGCAATCTATATTAGTTGAATACAACGAGTACTTATTCTTATCAGTTAGAAAATCTTGAAATAAAGGGTACCTAGATCCGAATCCCTGTAAATATGTCGATAGTTCGAGCGTTCAGCAGCCCTCCAGTGCACTAGTATGCAGATATATATATATGGCACCAGTTTCTCGGGCTCTGTTTTGGGATGACCCGAGGATAGGATCAGACACTATACCTACGCTCTGGCACTAAATTTGGCCTGGCTCCGGCTCACGGAGAAATCGAATCATATCCGTTTCTTGGTGTCAGCCATCGCCATGGTGCCAACAATAGGGGGAAGCTCAACGCGCATGTGGTTAGTGTTGAAAGTGGCAGCTGGGCTCCAATTGATTTGCCGCATTCCTTGCGAGAGTTACGCACAGATGTAATCGATAAACGGATATTGTAGAAACGCCTGAGCGTATTTGGTACGAAGGAAACGGAAGTTAGTCAGGCGGTATCCATATGCAACTAGCTGTTACCTAAAATTTGCTTCCCGAAGTATGGAAAGGATGCTGCATTGCGGGACCGGGGTTTTTGAAACAATCAACTGGCTAGTACTGGCTACTGTCAATCCTCGATTAGCTTCGCCAAATACGAACGTCAGATTATGATAAAGTCGTGTTCCAGCTTATATTTTGTTCTTTAAATCCAAAAAAAAAGAAGTATTGAAAATTTTGGCGACTGGCCTAGGTGTATTGGAATAGATGAAAAACTGGTCATCAAGAATAGCTACCAAGTTAATTAACACTTGAAGACTATTTAATCATAATTTAGTCAAAAGGTATTTCATCAGTAAAATTAATTGGGTATAGTAAGACATATGTTTGGACCAGCGCCGTTGTCTGGACTTTGCTGGTATAAGATATGCACTGAGCGGATTCGCGAGAAGCCAGCCTGCATCTTTCCCAGGGTACTTCATGTAGTTGTCATAGGTGTCTAGGGGTGAGGCTCCAGCGGGCATACATTTAAGTTCAAAAGTTATTTCTTTTTACAACCCGAGACCTGGGACCGAGACTAACGTTATAACCCGAGACCATATCACGGAGCATGCATTGCTATGGTCTCTTAACATATACACGAGACCCTTCGCAGTGCATGATTTGTGCTTAACTGGGGCACAGTCTGTGTGACGCATCGCTATCACGTTTCAGATGAAAATGTATTCTAATCCCGATAATTATTTGTAAATTCGGCGTGCGCTTATGTAATTATATCAAAGTTTTCCAGATATGCAATTTACAAACATCGCAAATGTGAGCCGTAAAGTTGCAGTAATAGGACTTGATTAGGACACTCGCAGATACCCCAAATTATTCTCATTGCTGGATCGATGAGCAATAGGGCACGATGTAACACCGAAGCCTAGGTGCATGCACCTAGGGCTGCACTACGAAGGTATTTATCCCATTCTAGGTACCACGGTACCGCGCAACTGTTGCTAGATCATATCTTTTAATTCCACGTCTTTAGACCATCCCCGAAATATCCGAAATGCAGGTTTATATGAGATGCGCATACGCAGCAAGCAAGCGCGGATATATACGTGTATATATGCATTTTGATTTGGGATAAAATTTCGAAATGGCTTGATATTCTAGCTCGGATATATATTTATGGATAGAAGCTTACAAACCACATGCATCTGTGCATCTATATAAACGAGTTTCGGAGTTGGGACCATCTCGACGAAGAGCCTCTAATAAGTCTTACCTTCGTACGGCTAGGCTATTTGGCCGTGGTTCCTATTCATATCCTTGCTAATGGATCCATATGAATCAAAGCTTCTGTACTCGTTCATACGACGGTTGAGACATTTAGAGGGGACGGTTCGAGTTTTTCCTGTGCAGCGCACCATGATCATGATTAAGCTTAGCTTGATGGGGAATGGCCCTTTAGATAGAGAATCGCCTGAGTTAGCTATTTAGCATCTAAAATAAAATAGCACATGGCCTGGCCTGGCCAGCTCGCAACTATGATCCTGGGTTGGTAAGCACTTATGGTAGCTACTTACTAAGTTCTTCCTCGTTCATTCTTTTGCACGCATCTAGAAGAACGCCATCTTCCTAGAGCCTGAGCTTTGTTCCTTTGTACCAGCAGCATTGACCCTTGTGGAATCCCGTGTAGGCTTCCACACCGATTGCGAGTCAACAGCATCATATACACCGTTGCGTGAATCATAATTATATTTTTTTTTTCATCTACAGTTGTTTAAGGCCCATGGTCTGCAGATATAAATACTAATATCCTATATATCTACCAGGCCTAGACTCTATAAATACCGACCTTGCCCCCATGCCTCTAGACTGTTCTTTAATCTTCATGCTACCGTAAATCCTAGGTACGTATACGGCCGTATGTGTATTGATATCGATCGCATTCCGATGTTTTCGCTACATTGGCGCTAACCCAAGTTAGAGTGTTTGGACTCCACCATACAGGCAAAGTGGCACCGCCAGTCTCTTTGACCTCCACAGACACCTGCACCTCGCGACCTCGTGGCTTCCTTGAATTGTTCCCCTCGCCTCCAATGGCCAATTAATGAGGTCTCAGATCCCTTTGTCAGCAGGATTTCGCAAGCATACCCTAGTATCCAAGACTGATCGGATCGCTAACAAACGTTGCGAGCTCAGGCATTTAGCCATGTTTGGTCGAGTACATATGAAAACTGCCATGAATTCGTGAAACTTGCAGCATCCAGAAACGGGTGTTGAGTTCATGATACACGCACGGAATAGTTCATGGCTCGCTATCTTGACAATATGCATTGTCCTGCAATTGCAAATGATTGAAGATGGTCCCCGATGCCGCTAAAATGTAAGGTAGATTCGATCCGTGGCTCGGCCGATAGCTAGGGACCTGTACTCGAAGTTAATTTGCCTTTCAATTATACTAATCAGAATCTGGACTGAGTTTTGCATGGTCCCATGAATACCACGAGACCAATGAATATCGAGTTCTCGTGAATTAAGAGAAACCCTCTAGTTTTCCATTGCTGGTGAAAGGTCCATAAATGTAGACTTTCGCAATCAATGCAATCGCAAAAGAATTTTAAAATACCTCAACGCACTCGCGCAACATCAGTCAGCTCCAACTAGTGGTTGGTGGCTTCGTAGGATGCACCTAGGCGCATTATCTCGGATTCCGCTGTCAAAGCGTTCACGAACTCCCTCACATTCAAATTCTCTGACCTTTCGACCCACACATGCATATCGACCTGGATTCCTCAACTGCCCAGGCGCCCATGAGCTCAGGCCTAATGATCGCTACCGAATTTGAGGGTTACTGGAACTATGAGACTGAATATCCATGGTTTGGTGCCCCTGTGTCTTCGTAAAGGCGAACTGAGCACTGAAGGTGCATGGATAGTCTCTATTACTCGTACGCCCGCCAGCCTTCGCGTGGAAAGTGATAGTTACGATAGAACACTTGGGCAATCAGATTTGTGAGTGGATGAAATTTTGAAAAGCGCCAAATTAATTACTTGGAACCGGGCTGAACTTAACTTGAGGTTTCTAGCGAGCGAGCTATGGGCAAATTGAACGCCGCAGAATAATATTGTACTTTTCAAGTTCCTATATATCCATAAGATGCTTCCATAGGACACTTGGAAGCAGTTATAGCTAGTTCCCACAATTCGACATCTTGGAAATCCCCGTTTTTTTTTTTTTTTTTTTTTTTTTTTTGGTTCCAGATGCAGGTGTACGTTCTTGAGCCTCAGTAAACAAGTCCTCAAACTTTCGTACTATTATAACCTTCTACAACACATTTCGACCAGCGCTGGATCCACGAAGTGCCTAAGTTGTTGACTCTTCATAACCTATTTCTTTTTCTTTTTCTTTTTTCTTCCACTCATATTTTTGTTTATTTTTCGGAGATACATACTTGAACCACGTTGGGAGCTGGTTTTTTACTAGAAAGTGTCCCAGGAATATACACATATACTAGAAGGGAAGTTGTTGTTACAATGGGACAATTTCCGAGCCATGTCCCGAAACCAACGACAGAAGAGCGAACGGCCATGTTCAAATTACTTGGGACGATAGCGAATATGACAGGTTCGACAGGTCCAACTTTAACGGATGAGCAGATATCAGAGCTCTATTCCCCAGACTACGTGCCGCCAACCATGGATAGACAAGCAATTATCTTGACTATAATAGTTATGTTCTGGCTGATATCGTCGATATCTTTGAGGTTCTACTCGCGGTTCAAATATGGAGCACAAAGTGGGCCACTACTAGACGACTGGCTGGTTCTCTTAGCGACGGTATGGTCGTAGTCATGGCTTCATAGGTTCAAATCTTAAAATGGGATCTAATTGTCATCTTATCATAGGTTTCTTGCATTGTCTACGCCGCAGTCAATCTTTATGCCTTCTTATACGCTGGATTTGGGCGGTTTACCTACGATCTTACAATCAAACAGTTCGACGAATGTTTGAAGCTCTTTATCGTCAATTTCACGACCTTCGCTATCGCAAATACCGCCGTCAAAGTGTCCGTGTTAGTCCTATATCGCAGAATTTTTGACTCGATGCAGACAAATATGAGACGAGTAGTATACTTCTTGATCGTTTTTGTCATCCTCTTTTGCCCGATTTCCCTGGCAGCCCAAGCTGTTACGTGTAAGCCATTCAATGCCTTTTGGAGCCTCGAGTTAAGGGCCGATCCGAATACCAAATGCACAAATGGTGCTACTGGTAGCTATATTGTTGGCGCAATACGGACACTTCTTGATATAATTATTTTTGCGCTTCCATTAAAGCATATCTGGGACATAAAAAACTTTTCGACAAGGAAAAAGATTGCGATTACTGGTATATTCACGCTTGGACTTATTGCTTGTGCTGCTTCCATCCTCAAGCTAGCATTGTATCATGAATTCTTGCACGGTGACCTCACGAGTAAGTAGATTATGAGCTTCAGCTATTGATCTAGACGCGACTAACGATTCGTGTAGGAAGTATATTTGGTGCAGTTGTTGCAGAGGCTCTAGAGTATACAAGTGCCATCGTTGCTGCATGTGTGCCTGCTCTCCTCCCTATGCTAAAGTCTGTTTATAGGAATACGAGCTCCACTATCAGACAAATTACAAGTGGTGGAAAGTCTCAACTCCAGTCACATACGACTACTCATATCGCTGGAGGGGCGGGGAACATGCATACTGAATCTATCAAAATGAAGGGTATCAAAGTTTCCCATGCTGTCTCACAAACTATTGAGATCCATAGGGAAGAAGATGACACAGAGCTCATTCTTCAGATGCAAGATGACAGTGATTACAAAGACGATAACAGTAAAATGAGCCACAGCGCCAATAGGAGTCAGATAAGTGTTTGATTTTATACATATTTTTTTTTTGTTCTACTGAATTTCGACGTCAATTCATCTCCATATTTACCTAATGACATTAATATTTTCGAATGATCCCTATATAGCTATATTATGATAGACCCTTGATTACATTGACACGGCTGTGTCTCTAATGGGCACCTCATAAACACAAATACCTAAAGCATCATTACTTGTCGCTAATCAGCTTAATATTACTTGATATATGCTTATATAATGTAATTTTCGAGATTCGACAACCATAGTACCAACGTTAGCCGCAAGCGTCTAGTTTCAACATCTGTGTTGCGGCGTTGGATCAACTCCAGACCCCGGTAGGCTTCCAGGCCTTGTTCGTCCCCGCTTACTCTGACATTCACTAGATTGATAAGGCTCGCCGGGTTGGCGTCATAGTGAACAACTTTCTTATTCATACATTATAATCGCGAAAATCAATTACACAACAGCACCCATAGATGTGGGGCAATCATTGGTTTTCAACCACACTTTAACGGAACCCCACCGGGTAATTAACGATATATCGATATCGAAATACACGTGCGACAAATATCAAGAAGCTGAAAATCGAGGGTTGTCTCCGCCATGTCTTCCGACATCAGCTACGTGACATATACGTTATTGGCCGTTGTGGCCGGCCTCATTTTCGTCCCAGTTTTTCTTGACGGGGAACCCGATGGACCTCCTATGGCGCTACTCCAGCAGTCCTCCGTCGGTCCAACGCGACAAAAAAATGAATCTGCGGTTCATAGGTCGCGTGAGACGCCAGTTGGGTTTCCACTTCGACAAGGACTCGGCATCCAGGAAGGCTATTCTAAGAGGAACGGAGATGTGAGGGATATATGGCGGGTCTTTATGCAAAAAATCGGTCAACTCCATACTATTCTAGGCAATGATAAGGTCGTTCATAGTATTGGTAATTATTATACTCACCATGATGAATGCAGGGCTGGCCCATTGTGCTGGCAGGTTATACAATACTAACGTTAACAATCTATCTAGATACACTGGATGCCGAAATTGACACCTTGGGCCACTATATCTCCGGACTGCCAACTATTGAGGGAAGAAAAGTTGTTGCAGTGTATCTTCCAAACTCGGTTGAAAACCTGGTTGCTGGGTTCAGTAAGCATCTAGTCTAAGAAATACCTTTCTCATGAGGGATCAAACTAACTTGAAAAAGCCTGCGCTTTCTATGACTTCACTTTCGTCCCAATAGAGTATCCAGCCGAGCCTGAGGTTATCGCGGACAAACTTCGAATGACAAATGCCGAGATATTAATCATGCCAGCTGCATCTCTCGATATCAACGACTTAAATGTTGCCACTTTATTGAAACATGTTATTCTCGTTGTGGAGGAAGGAAGTAGACACCTTGATTTTGCTGCTGATCCAGACGCTAAAGTGACATTGAAGGAATGGCACGATATTGCCGCCAATGGCCATAAAACCCCGCGACCGGAGAAAATTGATGAGTCGTTGCCTCATATGGTTGTTTTTTCGAAAGATGTCAAGCTTCAGAAGAATGTGGCGGTTTCCTATAGCCATGTCAATATCGTTGCTGCCGTATCCGCACAGGCTACCGCCCCAGCTCCCAAGGATCAATTTCAATCTATCGACGTGTTTACTCCGGCGGCTACTCTTGCGGATCAGTTTTGCCGAATCATTACCTACACGGCCATGCTTTCGGGATGCACTATCATTATCAACGCTGTGACTCCGCCATCTGGCAGTCTCCAATCCTCTTGTGCAAATGCCGTACCATCTATTATCGTTGTTCCAGCGGATTCTCTTTCTGCAATTGGCCGCCTCTCGAAAGCAGCACAAGTTGAACTTTTCCACGAATGGATGCATATATACCAGCTTCGGAAACTCACACGCTATGGGCAGGTTCCCCGACACTCCGCCTTCGCGAGGTTTAACGACTACGATCGCCCAAATCTAGGTAAAAGTCTAAGGCTTATTTATGTAGCTGAGAACCCGGCAGAAGGTACAACGCCAATCAGCTGCAATATGCTTAATGACCTGAGGGCCATATTCTTTAGCAAAGTTGTGTATGCGCTCACGTACCCTCCGGCAGCTGCCGGGGCTATCACACAAACCATGTCATTTGATTACAGGCCTGGTGAAGACACCAAAACGTTCAAAGATTCACATTTAGGCGCGCCTCTGAGTTGTAT
Organism: Orbilia blumenaviensis; assembly: GCA_036872755.1. Classification (NCBI taxonomy): domain Eukaryota; kingdom Fungi; phylum Ascomycota; class Orbiliomycetes; order Orbiliales; family Orbiliaceae; genus Orbilia; species Orbilia blumenaviensis. The sequence continues at coordinate 2,623,782 of JAVHNS010000004.1, read as the reverse complement.
CGAGGTTAAGTTGAGGGATGCGGGTGGGTACACAGTAGATCACACAGATGGCCCTATGGGCGAGATTGTGATCGCTGGGCCATCTGTTACCAGCTCTGGTGAGTATGCTACAGGAATAATTGGAAGGTGGAGAAGCGATGGGTGTTTGTCAATGGGTTCAAAAGCTTAATAAAGACGTGGTCGGGCATCTGGTAGCCTAAAAACTCAGTTCGCACTTTACTTACTCTTGACCATTGTATACGAATTCATTTTCCAAAAAAATTCTTGGGGGTATTTAATCACTTTTTCGGAAACCATTATATTCTTTTAGTCTATAACGTTAGTGTCAGGTGGATTATTGCTTCTCGAGACTGTGAACTTTCCCCCCCGGACACAGGAACCGTCACCAAGACTAATGTTCTCATACCTAGTACTGCGGGGTCAAGGTGTACACAAAAATGAAAATTTCATACGGCCATCTTATAACTTTCGAGCGAGCGACGGGGCTCCATGGCACAAATAGGGCGTCTTTGCTCATGATGTGTATTTTAATGCTAAGCCATAGCAGTACCTCCACAACAACCCACCGTAGACGGAAAACTTACACAGATCAAAGAACCGAGGCAATAATTTAACCAGGCCAGCGCTCTCGATGTTAAGTTGTCCTCGGAGAATCGAGAACTATATAGGTGTAGGGACTGGCCTTCTAGTCTCAGGCAGATTTCGTGCGCGTATCCGGCCAACCTCCTACATTTGGAATTCGTGTCTTCAGATTCCCCGCTTTCTCAAAAGACCTCCTTATATATACATTTGTAGGAAGCGATTGTTTGAGAAGTATACATATTTAATATGACGATAAATCCTTCGATTCTTCGGCAATCCTAGAATCGTGATCGGTGCCGCCAAACAGAATGACACAATATTGTCGTGGTACTTAGTCAATTGAAGCAGTAAGCCATATGATGGGTACTGAGTAGAGATTCAAGAACCTTAATTTGTCTGGATATCTACGCCTACAGAAGATCTAGCCCTTCTTTCATCCAACTGTATCGTTCTTTTTTACTTCTACTTTATTATTTTATTTTCTTTCTCTGCTCCTCCCTAAAGATGCCGGGAGACTGTTCTAGGATCATTCATCTCATATTGGGAGGTACTCTGTGTTGATAAGGTTGTATTTTCATATCTTATCAGATCTATCGAAGATAAGATCTGTGCCTATATTCAGAAGCTTAACTACAAGACCAGCTGGACCCAAAAATAGTCTTGTGAAGCATCAGACTCCCGATATCAGTCGAAAAGAACATCAATATAGCAGCCTTTTAAATATCTAGGTATGCATATTTCTACATTTTCACATCCCCCAAATCAACGAACTCGATGCTGGAGCTTTCAAGTCGCTGACATGGGCTTGCGTGTAAAGCTAGCTGGGGCCTCTAGACTGTAACGTTGGAGGAGCATCAGCCCCACTATTGACCACACCACCTTTGGCTATTTCCTCTCACCCACTACCGACTTGCGACATTCCATACCATCTCTTTATACCCATCTCCGACCAGGAAATTACCAGAATTCTTTTTTGTTTTACCTCTAGAAACCTACCGCGTTCAAGATGGATACACTCCAAGGCTTTGGCAAGACTGTCAGCAACACCTTCAACACCAGCTTCACCCCTTTCGCGACTCGAACCTCGCAGTTCGTGAAGGAACAGCTGGGCCAAGCAGATGATAAGGTCAGTCAAGCTTCCTCCGCCTTCTCTAGTCAAGTGCAGCGTCTCTCCCACCTCTACGCCCCCAAATTCCTGCTTGCAGAGGTTCGTAGTTATAGCCAAAATTTATTACGATTGCTCTCGATCCCATAATGTGCATGTGCAAGAAAATTCCATCTGTTCCTTGTGTTCCTGCGTTGTTAGTGTACTTTTCACGTGCCTTCTTGTGTGTACCTTCAAGTTACGTCGATGATTTGAAGCTTTTGAGGAGAATGAATTGAATGTTGAAAATGACCTGCCCGTGGTGTGGGCGTGGAGCCGTTGTTCTCAAGATTCGACTGGCCGAAGCTGACATCTTCCTCAAATGGAACGGGGATACGGTCGAAAAGACCCAGCTTCCGGCAGACTACCGCGAATTGGAGGCCCGCGTCGATGCACTCCACAAAGTGCATCAACGAATGTTGAGTGTGACGTGAGTACCCTTTCATCATCCCCGTCCATATTCTCTAATTTCTAGAACGAGGAGCTAATTCCAAAAATTACGAAGCACGCAATTTGGGAATGAGGTGAGTGAACAAGGAAGTCTGGCAATGGGTCGAATTCTGACTGAAGTCGCTATACGCACTAGCCATACGATTACCCACCAAATCTGGTATGTAACGCGAACCCAGACTTCTGAGTCGGATATGTGAAGCTGATGTTTCTCGAAGCGTGAATCTATTACCGACCTCTCCCGCAATGTCACTGGCAGGATCCAGGCCCTTTCCAATGCTGCCACCCCAGCCGAGGCTCAACAAGCACTCGTATCCCCGACACAAGCTCCCACCGAACCGAAGACATTTGCCCATGCCATATCCCGGGCGGCCAGCGCATCTTCCCAACTCCTCCCAGCTTCAGATCCGCTTGCGTCGGGGCTTGAGAAACTGTCAACGGCATCCCGCCAGATCGGCCAGGCCCGTTTGACTATGGACAAAGCTATCGTTGGTAATCTAGTTCAACCTTGGACCACTAATCTTAACGTGCCCTTTAAAAATGTCGCCAAATATCGCCAGGATGTCGAAAACTCGAGGTTGTTACTTGACGCTGCTAAGACCAGGTTAAGGCAGCGGGAGCAGGGCGGCGGCGGGCCTGGAATTGGCAGCATCTTTAAGAAGAATCCTGCTGATGAAGCCGCCGCTGATGAACAGCTAAGACACGAAATCGAGACATTGGAAGATAGATTTATTACTGCAATGGAACATGCAGTGCGCAGTATGAGCGATCTATTGAACACACCAGAGCCTTTGAGGGGTTTGTCTGCTATGGTTCATGCACAGCTCGAATATCACCAGTCTGCCGTAGATGCTCTTCAGGACGTCACCGAGACTATTAATGGGCTTCAGAGGGAGCAGGAGGTAACTTAACCCTTCACATTGAGATTGAAAAGACTAGAAATTCTAACATCCAGCCCGAACCAAAATAGGAAAATTACCGTCAAAGTAGAGAGAACTCATCGTAATAGATACCAGATGCTGTGTCGCGCGGAGTTTCCCCACCCTTAATCTTCCTCCTCCGGCTTTGCTTGGCCAATTCCCTACAAATACTTACTAGCTATTGATAATGTCTTCTTCGTAATTTATGGAATCGGCTCTTCTAAGTTAAATCGGCGTTCTTTAAGCCGAGACTTTATTCTGTCCGTAGTTTTAAGTAGGTCTTACTCTTCGAAAATGACCCATCTACTAGGTAGTATACGGATATGCTTCGGCCCTCGGATTTAGTTTGATGACGTAAAACCAAATTCAAAACTTGGCATATATACATTTGATAAGTTAAAGGGTTGCTAAACCTTAAAAATAGTTGATTCCTGCGCCGTAAATTTCACCCCTAACTCTATTATCACATAATCCGAACTGCATAGAAAGCTATTGACGGAATATTAATCAGGTCCATGCTAGTCGAATGGGCACATTAATGCTGAACTTTTTATATACGAATTCCACCCCAAATGTTAGACAAGATATTATCAATGTAGTGGACGGGGCTATTATCGTAGGTTAATCTAGCGAAGAGCTAATCTTCTTTGCAAAGTCTATCCATATGCGGCTACCCGTTTCTAACGCCAAAGCCTCAACTTCTAAAGCAATCTTTGAGATCACCACCCGTGCAGGATTATCAAGAAGCTCGAGTCGTTTACTCTGGCGGATAAGTGCATCAGTTGGCCCTTCATGAACGAGGAGGCTTTCAAGGAAATCAATCTTCCAGTCAAGGAGGAACACATCCAGGATTTCCACGCTAGGAGTAGCTGAGAACTGCAGCATAGGGTAATTAGCATCCCATGGTATTTCCATATCATAGCCTTGTGATTCGGGTAGAGGTTTTGTGGTGGTTTTCTTCATCCCAATTTCCGCCCCGGCTTCCAGTAAGACCCGAGCCATCTCAACGTTTTTATTCTTGATTGCATATGTGAGCGCCGTATCCGAACCGCGTGGTGCAACCATATCGACGTTAGCTTTTGTTGGGTGAAGGAATGGAATCATTGCCTTGATGACAGGGAGATGATCATGAATGGCGGCAAGCTGGAATGGGGAGGACATATTTTTTGTGGTTCGTGACGATAGATCGGAACTTTGGCGAACGCACACATTGACAATGTCCACATCCCCAATAATTGCTGCCCTCTGAAGAATGCTGTAGCCGTTATCATTCGACGCAGTAAGTCCAAACCTATGGTGTGGTATTAAAACCATAAAACACTCAGACTTGCCGATCTCTGTTGCGAGGTAAAGGAATTCAAACTTATCCCGCTGGGGTACCTGGGATACGAAGTCATAAAACTCGTCTGTGTGAAGAGCTTCCAGTATTTTAACAGAATTCTGCTCAATTGATTTTCGGACCATGTTTCTGTAACTGGTATGGTCAAGGTATTTGCATGGCAGAAACCTAAACGTTTTTTGTACGCTTGACGTTAAGGTAAACTGACGATCCCTCTTATCGACCGCTTTGAACAGTTGCTTCAAAATTCGCATCAAGGTATCGAAAAGAATATGATCTGAACGCTCACACGCGTACTGAAGATGGGTTAAAAGATAAGTTGGCTCCTTGGATAGCCTGCCTCCCGGGAACCTCGGGAACGCAGGTTCATCCACATCATACTCAACGGCCTCGAGGACAGAGCCCCACATCCCTACCGCATCTAGATCCTTCTTGTAACAAAGCTTCTCGAACCTTGTTTCAGAAGGGCTTCCTGACATATAATCTATAGGCAACCAATACTTCAGAAACGCATGTTCGTCAATTCCGACAATCCTACTGGCCGGGAGTTTGCAACGGCGAAGGAATTCAAAGATACCATCGAGTCCGTTTTCAAGGATCCAGTCAAGAAGTTCGAATAGGCCCTCTTCGAAGGTTACAGAGTCCGGCCTGAAGTGTGTTTGCCAGGGGAACCTAATCGATTGAAATCTCTGTAAAGCGAGAGTTGATATACCACAAATTTCATCAGGGCGAAGCGGATCCATTTCGGCCTCTCTTTGCTGACTGTATTCCAAAAAATGTAGAAGCCAACTACTAGTAGCGTATTCGAGCAATGGATACGCTCGAAGGATATATTTGAAAGTTGCGTTCCGGGATGAGATTATCGTTGAATCCCCTGTTCTAACAAGGGCAGTGGACGTTGGTGCATATAATGGCGGGCCAATGAGCCGCGGGGTAAGCTCATAAAATTTCTGTGTCATCCAACCCGCCCAAGAGCTGTTGTTTTCTGGCGAGTAGTTACAAGGGTTGCTAGCAACCATGATGAGAGAATCAAGTGCCCTCTTCGAGACAGCTGTTCCTCGCTGCTGTGACCCAGCACCGATGATTTCTGGGAACTTGTAGTACTGTACGCAAGCTTCTGCAAGGTGACCATGAGTCAAACCTTTTATCGAGAATAAACTCTCACTGCTTTTCCCAGATTTTAAGAAGTCCCTCACTGTGGAATGGGCGAATTGAACCGTCCGGTCCACCCGGTTCACCACCACCAGATTTTCACAATTTTGAAGCCACTTTGATTCGTCCACGTCTGCTAATTTGTGCAAATCCGCCCACGAGGAGAGTTGTTTGTCACCTAGAGACGCCGCCTCTTTTAGTTCTTCTAGGGTCAGGGGACGTATCGCATATGCCACCCACTTGAATATTTCCCGTGCTACCTTGGAACGCCGTAGTCGTACGATGCGAGAAACGATTCGATCATATAATTCATCAAGATCTCTAGGCAAAATCGGGAGAACGGCTTCTATGTCTTCTGGCCTGGCCTCTTTGCATATTTCTTCGATTTGAAGGTCAACCCAAATAAAGAGGCCCCTTGCATTCTCGACCAAAAATGATGTTACTTTTACCCGAAGTTCTGGGGTTAGTTTTGGCAACTGCCCTTCGAGCTCTTTATCATGGAGGGCCTTCGATATGAATGCCTCAATGTCCTCCTGGTTGGAATACCTGAGGTCTAATTGCTGGAACGTTTGTAAAGCTAGGACGATATCCTGAGAACCGCGGCTGGATATAAGTATTTTGACGCCCTGGGGAACATCCTCTAGTATCTTTCTTAGGGTTCGAAGAATAGTCCCACGTTCTTTATCGTTGCATTCGTCTAGACCATCTACAACTATATAATTGGTAGATTGGTTCTTTTCGATGATCTGCGTTAAAAAACGTTGGATATCGGTTAGTGCTACCCTACTAGCACTGACTTTGTCCTCAAAGCGGGCCTCTAAGTCTTCCACGAGGCTTTTAGGAAGGTCTTGCGAATAGTAAAACAGCTGGTGTAGAAGGCTTAATAGAATTGTGTTGGCAAGCAAGCTTGATGCTGTCGTATAAGTACAGAAGAAGTATGCGACATATTGCCGTTTTACCCTTGACGACCTTGATAGCTCCAGAAGGCTATCTATTACACCAGCTGTGAGGACTGATTTCCCGAATCCTGGTATGGCATAATACCATAGGCCGGACGACTTGGTGCTGTTGAACCACGATTTGTACTCAAATGTTTTGTATATCCACTGGCCGCTGTTCTCGATTCGTTTATGAAGGTTGTTTGTGAAATCAGAATAGTAGGGATATCTTGAGATGTTTCGTAAAACTCGCTCCTTTTTAGATCGCCTTGCTTCTTCGCTTATCTGTACCCGGCCATCATGGTAGTACTGGTAATTCGCTCGGGTGAAGTGGCAGAGGTCCCTGACATCTAGTCGTAGTTGAGCATTCTTCACCCTATCAACATGGAGTTCCTGTTCCGAAGAAAGCGTAATTTCCTTATCGATAGTTTCCCTTGCCAAATCGAGTGCTTTGAGAATGTTGCCAAACTTTTCCTCGAATGGTCGAAAGGCTGCAATCGCAAATTGCTTTAGGACTAAGAAATACAAATTTACACATGTTAGCAAGCTGATTCTCAAAGTCAATATACAGTTATGTGGATGGGGCGCCTGACACACCTGAGCTGTAAAGAAATAGCAATGCTTCCCTAAAGAAATCGACGACGATTGCATAAAAGCCACAGATCGCGTCTTGCAGCTCTCTATGACTCGGGAAAAGATTGCTAAACCGCTTGAACTGAGGACAGAGGCAGCCCATCTTCTCACACATATTGGCAATCTCTTCCAAATATTTCGTGTAATTCGAAAATGCCTGTGCGATACCCATTGCGGGATTAGAATCTGCTGCGACGAAGCAAAGCGATGTATATGTATCAATAGGTGGTCTCTTACAAGAAGCACAAACTTGATTCCACCCCATATAAGGGCAGCGATCTCAGGGTTTGACTGGATACATGTATCTACAATACTAGAGAATTGCTGCATTGATCTCAAAAAGGCTGTAAATTGGGGTGATTGAATGGCCCTCCGCTTTTGTTTCTCTTGAAGCCTCTCGTCGAGGTCCTTAACAAAGGTCGTAACATCTTCGGCGCTTGGATCGAGGTAATTCTTCAGGGTGTGGTAGTCTTCTGGTTTCAAACTAAGCTTGAAATCTTCGATAGACTTCTCGAGACGGCTAGAACCACTTTGACCCAGGCAGGTTGTCAGTCACTGAAGCCAGTGTTTGATTGCCAATGGAATATTGACTCTTCGAAGAAATTCTCCTAGCATGCATGATGGTAGATACTTGAGCTAACCTTAACGACATTTTGGATTCCAACTCCTGTCCCTTGACTCGATCAAAAAAATCCAAGCTTAAACGGTCTACAACTTTTTACGGGTAATGCCCACAAGATCTTTTATTGTTCCTCATTGCCTTGCCTAAGTGGAAACCACAAAGCCTTAAGTACTTGGTTTTACGTGGCACAGTACCACGCTGTGTCGCGAAGCCCTGCGCTGCAATAGGTGCTTGGCATATGCAGGAACTGGGGTCTGCATTACGCGCCCACCAGGCGGCTTCAACAGATTTCCGGGGAAAATTACACAGGCAGCATATTCTTGGATATGCATGCGACCTGGTCGTGTAGAGTAACCGCGGATTAGAGCTGACTCCAGTAAAGTCGAGGGTCAGGTATGAAACAACCCCAAACGAAAGATCACTGAGGTTTGGCAGGCTGCAAGAGCTTAGTAGGCCTGGACTCAAAATAGGGTAAGTGTCCCATTTTCATGTAGGCAGCGCCCTCATGGCCCCAGGGCTTTCCAGACCAAAGAAATTCAAGTTTTCCGCAAGTTCAATACCCTCCAATCCTTCTCTCGGGCCCCCATTGCTGGAACCGGGCCTCATATCCTCATGTTGTTGTATCACTGTCAGTTCTCAGTCCTTTATCGAGGATCTTAAGCACAGCCCCAGCCGCTCTACCAACTTCCCCTCCTTCCTGGAGCCTTGCCTGGAGCCCTGTCCTAATACTGCCTTCAAACACATTTTTTACAACCCGACGACGACTATCACAATCTTCGGATGATCCTTCTGCATCTTCTTCACTAGTATTCTCAGCAGGGATCCCAAAAATATTGAGATACCCATACACGTTGGAAGTTTTCGGCATCATATAAACATCCGAATACTGATGTGGCAATAGCAAATCCCTGTCTCTCATCTCGAAGTCAGAAATTTGTGCTTCTTCCTCAACCATCCCCGTGTAGAGGAATTGCTTTAGCACTCCTAAATGCTGCAAAGTTGCCTTTTTGTTCTTCCCGGGATCCGAAAATTCGATTGTACTGCCTCGTGCTGTCCTTCCAGATTTAGCGCTCTCCCACCCCAGCAAGACGATCCAGCATTTCAGTGTCTTGCCCCAGCCTTTTGCGCCTCGCACCGCCTCTTCGCCCACGACATCCAGCAGCCATGATAGAAAATTTGTAGAATCAGCCCTGATCTCGGCGCTAATGTGGGTCATAGCGCTGTGTATATAGAGGAGGAACCGTGGTGTATGCATTCGTATCGCATCAACGGGGATGATGGCATCTTGTCGCGGGTCCCTCGACTTTGTGTGGTTGTTTAGGAGAGTGAGAAGCTGCGCCCGGACCGGCCCAGTCAAGTCAACGATCAAAGGTGCCAGAGCGGGTAGCAGGATGGAATAAGAGATTGGAGGAGTTGACACTGAGGATGATGACAACACCGAAGCAATGTGGGCCAGCGAATCGCGACGAGTCGTGTAGGCATGGTGATTGAGAAGTGTGAGATTGTGTTTTAGTTGCGACTGTATAGTTGGCGCGGCGGTATTTAAAGATTGGTGCCCGACGACAATGGCTATCGGAATATGTAGATGGTTTAGCAAATTGCCCTTGTATTAGTATACATGCGTAGTTATTAACTCAGCCGCACCTTTTGCTTTAAACGAAGTTGAGGTATGGTTGTCGGCCTTCGGCTTCGTTTTCCCAACCTTGAGCTTAGGTTTCTAGTTAGGAGCGCCGGATTGTTAGTTATGATCTCGAAGCCGAGGGGCAGACTTTCATACGACGAAATCCTTCTGCTTCTCCTTCTTCTTTTTACTGCTAGATCCCATCTTCAATAGTGGAGCAGTGGGGTTTTGAGGACTGAGGTTAATTATGAGTTGGTGATGTGGTAAGTTAGTGTCGCAAAACTGAAATTTCTGGGCTGGCTGTTTGGAAGTGAGTGCTACATTCGGATTCTTGGCTTTGACCAAACAGAGTTGCACGTTTGCATATACACCATACCCAATTGTAGCACGACAAGCTCCACAAACAAGCTCCATAGCTACCTAATTCCAACGTCTCCAAGATGACGCAGGCGACTTCCATCGCGGTAAGCTCAAAATTTTATACTACTCTGCGCGTATGTGGTGATTGTATAGCTAACAATAGCACGTAGAATGAAGAAATAGAGGCATTGCTATCTCGCCTGCAGACGAAGCAAACGGTCCAGTCCGTCCTTGTCCTCGAAAGACAGACTGGCTCGATAATTCGCTCCTCGGGCAACATTGCCTCACGATCCAACGAAGATTTGGTCACTGAGTATGCTGGGATGGTATGGAACTTTCTCAAGTCTGCGGAGGACCTCGTGAACGGGATGAACGAAGACGTAAGGACCTACCGCCCCGGAATGTCAAATCGACTGTCGTTCTTACGCGATGTTTACTTAGGATGCCCTCAAATTGCTGCGGGTTCGGACAAAAATGCATGAGCTATGTATAGTACCTGGTAGGGCTTTTCCGAAAACCTCATTTGTTTCGGGCATTTTCTAATACCAGCCGTGTTACAGACCCGAAGTTTTTATTGATTGTTATACACGACACCCCGCAGGCTTGAATATTATCAAGATCTTTGTGATCGCTAGCCTTTTATTACCCATATTATGGAAAGATTATTCATCAAACAAGCAACAACTTCGTTTCATACCGCTGGTTGTCTGACAATCAGGCCATAGAGCTTGGGAGGCTGGTTTCGTCGAAGATAGGATTGCCCTGTTAAAAAACCTTTTACTGGCAAACCCCTCAAAGAAATTCAGAACTTGAGCTCGGACTGACGGATAGCAGATTTTCGAGCTCAATCCCGCGGGAAATTTGCCGAACGGGATCCTTGTTAATTGGGTCGCTCTATAGCCTATAAGATGACATTCTATTGCATATCCTAACCTCATAAACACCCAACATTCAATATACCGACATGAAACAAGTATAGCCGAGCTACCAAAAATATTGTTTTTCTCTTTACCGTACGCCAAACCATGACGAAAATGCAAACCCGAAAGATGAAACAAATCGCTGAAAAAACATATTTCGTTGGATCATGAAACCTTTATCAGGTTAGAAGAAGGTGATTCTGCAGGCGTTACCGTCCAGTAGTATCGACACTGATCCTTCTCGAATCTACAACGATATTGCTCGTCTTCATTATCCTCAAGTCGTAGTTGTGGAACATTCGCCTTTCTGGATCCGGTAATGACGATTGACTGCCCAGCTCGACATCAGTGAAGTCGTTTGCATCATCGCGAGTGACCAGGCGGTTCTCATCACTCTGTGTAGCAGTAATTTCTGTCGTGGTAAGGACGCTGCCTTTGTAAAACAGACTATTCTTCTTAAGTTGGCTGTTGTTATGTGTCCCGCGTTTGGCACCTGAAAGTTGTATACCACCGGAATCTCCAACCCCGCGACTATTCTTGAAATATCCGTTTCCAGATGCCCATTTGCTGAAGTACCTGCCTAAGTGGCGAACAATAAAGGGCTTCAGCGCAGGGATAGAGGCGCAGACCATACTAAGGTTAACCTCAACAGCAGACCAGAGGGATGGACCAACAAATCCCACTAAGAAAATAGACGTTAGGAATATTTCTAGAGTAAAACAATTATTATTGAGAAACAGCGTACTTGTGATGTTCTGGCCACCGTTTGGTATGCTAGTAAGCTGTACCATCCGGATAATCGTGATGATTATAATGCTATTAAATAGTTAGCACTTTAGAATCTCGTATACTCTGCATCCTCGACTTACAATCCGCCAGTAGTAAAGAGCATGATAAGGCCAACTTTCTGGCTCGTTGGCATCTTTAATTTCCACAATGTTCTCAATGGCAATACTAGGATTGCAACATCCGTTACTGTATTCAACGCCGCATTGATGAAATAAAGAGGGTCAACATCAATGCAATTTGATTGATCCAGATTCCAATTCCACAGTGTAGATACCGGTCTACAAGCAAAAACGAGTATCAAGATTGTGAGGACGTTGTAAATAATTATTGCTGCTAAGAACCCCCAGATAATATATTTCTGCGTTCTGTTCATAATGAACCGCAAGTAAAAAGCGAGTATAGTGAGCTTACAGCCACATATCGAGACGAAATATGTGAGCTCTGTCGCAAGAAACCACTGTAGATTGTGAGCCTTCCATCAATCAAAGCGTGGGGCCACGGTAGCGTACCTTTAGGACCGGCGACATTATTGTCCACGGCACATCCCACATATTTTTCCCTAGTCCAAGAGTAACGCTATAAACGTTGCATGCTTGGAATACCAGTGCAGATACCTGTAGTTCATAGATTTGTAAAGTATAAGTATTGATAGATAGATCCCTCTATTTTACGTGGGCTTTGGCCTCGTGCGGCGTCATGGTTGGGATAACCTACCAAGGTGAATAATAGTAAATCTTTCAAGGGTTAACGTTATTTCTATCTACCTTCATTATGCACACGTGGGAGACAGGGGAGCAAAACTTACAATCATCTACTCTAAAATTTCGTATTAATACCAATCGTGTGTAAAATCTCATTCCGCAGGCGATTATCGCAAGTGGGAGGGTGACTGCGGTCCCAACAATGATTTGCCATCCAATGTCATAAGGATTTTCGAAATTCGGAACGACACCGTCCGGCGGGTCGAGCATTGGCCTTAAGTGATCTGGAAGTGTCGACCATGGTGATACACTGGTCGTCGTCGCCGACATTTCTTCAAAATACACCTACGTTGAATACCCAAAAAAATATCAGAAATCTTTGTAAAGGACGAAAACTTTCAAAAGAAACAGAAAACGTGGGAGTATATATTTACTTATGTCTATTGGTACCGAGACAGTGGATTGATCCACAGCAAAAACGAAAAGGAAAAAACTTGACGAAAATCTGACAGTCCCTAACATGGGGCCTGGTCGGATATATTATACCCAGTCTTTAGCAATATTTGTTCCTGCATCTATGTAGAGGCATAATATCACATGGAGCCTGGACCACCCTGACATCGAGATTTTCATTTGATGTTACTAGCGTTCCAAGATTCCCTCGTGGCAGACCTAAAGGTCTGTGAGCATCATGCTCCGGCGTGTCTCGGGCTCGCACGATTCATTGAACTGTGACAGGGCCGCGCCGCTTCACCAGTGAATTATTTAATTCGTCGCAAGCTTTAAAGTTAGTTTGCGTGCGTAACTCGAGAGCTGGGACGCTTGGGCTTCGAGAATCAATTCACTCCTGCAGGTTTCCACGGGGTCGTCACATTAGGTGTGTTGGATAATGTCGAGGTGGCGCTAAAGTATGAGGGTGTCGTCGTCCCGCGTTCAGAACATTCTTCTGCGTGCTTTTCTAGGATACTTCTCTGGGAAAGCCCCGGCATTTCGAATGCAGACGTAAAGTGGGGCAGATCAAACCTTTTTTGGTGGGATATCCTGGTATGTTTGAATTCTTCCACGTTTTGGATAAGAGGGACCGATCGATACACCGAAATGAGGGGCGAGCGCCAAAGAAGCCATCGTTCCAGACTGCCCCGGGTTCATAATAACCATTGCAGGGCTGATAGTTAGCATCATCTTGTCGGTGTTGACATATTTGGGAGAAATTGAGTAGCGAACTAGCTGCTAAATCCTTAGGTACGTATTGTGTGCACTTAATTGATTGGGGATTACCCAGCCCGAAGTAAAAAGTTAATTGTTGTCGGATGCAAGATTTACCGGTCAGTCTCGATGTGGGTTCGATTGTTAGCTTTCGATTTGAACAAGTCAATCGAATTCAACTTTTGCGGCCGCATCCACGGCTGCGCAGTGCCCTATGCCATGCGCGTGCGATCAGAACGCAAAATTGCAAAACTTTCTATCGAGGACAAAGCACTCGAATTTCCTCTTGTGGTGGCCACCGCAGGCTGACCGGCAGGCCGGCAGACGGCTCGCTGTTGGAACATCATTCGCCCTGAGCTGGAGCGCAACGAATAGAACGTTTTTCCGGGCTGGAACGGTTCACCCTGTGACCATAGGCTAAATCGATGCAGTCTTCACACGCATGCAAGAGTAAGGGTTTTTCGAGTTCTTCGACTACCAAAGGTCCGACTCTCCACAATATAACATGGCTGGGCTGGACCTTCGAAAGAATGTGATAGAAATCTGAACCGACAGGCCGAACGAGACCTATTTCTGTCAGAGTCAACTTAGAGGTGTTCTTCTGAGTTTGTGCTCGTCGAGAAATTCGAAACTCGCAGGGGGCTATTATTGAGTTGAGGGTTTGTCCGCATCCAGCGGATGCAACGAGGGCCAAGCAACCCAAGCCCAAGACACTGGTTCGGTAGCTAGTTTTTAAGCCTCGGCTGGTCGCAACCTGGAAAGTCAGCAGCTCGGCTTACGCGAAGCATTACTGTACCATCCGGCATCCAGTCGTCGCAGCTGGGAGACGGCTATCGATAACTTAAGTCTGACTTCGTGAGATGACGGTTGAATCGTTAGTATCCATTAGTTCAAGTCGCATTGTATTGCCGTAGATTTTTCGGCAAACCCGCCATCTATTTGCTGTATTTAAGCCTACCCCATACTTTCTAAGCTCCAGCTTTAATTGGCTTCGAACTCAGTAAGCTCAGCAGCAATTAGCACGACAATACCAACAACATCGCAACTCCAGTACTGAAGTGTGTCCAGCGGGCTTGATCGCAGCTTACAGTATAACTTCGTCTTCGCCTCTTACAATATATTCATAAAGCAGTACGTTACAGGAGATCTTTCGACATGTCGACATATGACGATGAAGTTTTGCTTCAGGTTGAGGGCAAGGTAGCCAAAATAATTCTCAACAAACCGAAGAAGCTTAATGCTCTAGGTGGAGCGAACTATCAGCGAATTGGCAATCTCCTACGTGAGGTTGCAGAAATGAAAGATGTTACTATCACCGTTATAATGGGGACTGGGAGGTTCTTCTCTGCGTAAGTTTTAAGATGCAGGGTTCAGGAATTTCCTGTGCTAATAGTATGCGACTAACATCATTTCACCATTTCCAGTGGCGCAGATGTCAACGCAGGCAGGTCGATAACAGCATCTGACGTTTCACCAAGATTTTACTATAATAGCACTTGTAGGTTGCTTGTGCGACGGGAACTTCCGTTATTTGTGCAAGTAAGCTAATTTAGATGCGACATCTAGTTGGTTCACAAAACCTCGAACTCACGCGCGCCTTCCTAGAACACCCTAAGGTTCTGGTGGCTGCACTAAACGGCCCCGCGGTGGGCCTGAGCGCTGCAATGATCGGAATGTGTGATCTGATATACTGCGTCCCAAAGACCTTTTTACTGACCCCCTTCTCCTCCCTCGGACTTGTCGCGGAAGGCGGTGCCTCGTTCACATTTACGCGTCGCATGGGGTACGGGCTTGCCAGTGAGGCATTGTTAGCTTCGAAGAAGATCACTGCTGATAGGCTGCTGGCTGCCGGGTTCGTCAACAAGGTTTTTGACGAGCAGGATACCGAAAAGTTCAATGAGGCCGTTCTTAAACACGTCAGAGAAGAACTCGGAGATCATCTCAACCAGGAAAGTATCTTGCTCATCAAGAAGTTGGTCAAGGATGCCTACATGAAGGGCTTTGAGGAGGCGAACGTCCTTGAAATTGCTGGTGGCGTAGAACGCTTTATGAAGTGCGTTCCTCAACAGGAATTTGCAAAGATTGCATCTGGTGCGAAAAGACATAAGCTTTAATTATCGGTTCTAGATTTCCCAAGCTTGATCTTTGATTCGCCTACCCCTCAATGGCCCTTACTATTCCGGGCCATTTCCTGGAGCACGTGGGCTTGTATATTAGAGCATTATTTACCATCATTATCATCATGGCGGGACGCCAGGGCTTGGACATCGAATGGTCATGACTTGTGGCTCTTGTCTTCATTCCCTAGCCTAATTTCTTACCTTTTCGCAGATAATGCAATTGCAGCGACCGGATCCGGAGGGTGGTCTGGCGACATCAAGCCTTCACGTCCCTGACTTAAGCCTTCCGATGTACATCCACTAGCTCTAAGACAAATAGTTAGGCCACGGCAGCCTTTTAGCCCATGGGTTCAGCTTCAATAGTTTGAACGGTTGAACTACAGCTAATATTCGATACCATCCATTGCTAGCGTAACCTCGCTAGACCAACCCCGAGGGCCTCGACCATAATATGACGTGCTAGTAAACCCTACGCTAGTACTATGCAAACTTCGTGACGTATTGCATAGATCAGGGCGACAAGATCTCATTGTGACCGATTCACGTGACTAAAGCCCACAGAGTAGTCCATTGATAGGTAAATTTGTACGTTTGTAAGGGCGCAGAACTCCAGAACTGTATCCGCCTAGGTGCCTAGAAATTCGGAAGCCAGTAGTAGAGGATGAGTGGCAGGTAATTTCGGTGTCTAGTATTGATCCCTAGGTACTAAAGCGGCAAAGCTCTTTATACTAATCTGCTGGAAAACATATGTATGTGTAGATGTCGGTAAATATTAGTGGGAATTATCTTTTGAGGATTATGGATATATTAGTATATTTGCTTCCTGTATAGTGGAGTTTATGGTTATATTAAACTCCGGCACTTATATGTTAGCAGAGGGTGGAATGGGAGTTATAAACAACAGATCGAAACCGTTGAGGTGCTGATTCGAACATCTTAGTATAGACTTAGGTACTTACCGTACGGGGCTTTGGTTTGTTTCTCAAGACGGTTTATAGAAAAAAAGGAACTTAAAACAGTTAGATAATGATTTGAAAGAGAATAAAACGGCTCGATTTCTTTTTAAAATGTTTTAATATTCAGAAGCAGTCCCAGAAAAGTACCCAAACCCCCCACGGTATGTATCCATGCAAATTTGGAGCCCCTGGACAGCCCTCTCTAGCTTAATTGGGTTCAATGGCTGGCGCCCACAGCCTAAACTAACATCTGTATAAAACCCGCTATTTCAGTAGTTGTTAGGTCGATGGGATAGTTGGTCAGGCCTCTCTGCGGAAGCTTGCTGATATCATAAGATCAGCTGGTGCTGCATTCAGGAGACCGTCATCATATTATTGTTATGTTCGGAGAATTTAACTCATACTGGTTAATGGTTACGTACATTGCGGAACTAGGTAACCAGTATGCAGTACTCAAAACTTATATGGGTCGACTAACTATTATAAATCCATCAGTGGCTGGCTACACAAAATTTCCAACGAGTTGTGTGGTATTTTGGCTGCTGACATAAGATTCACTATCTGAGCAAGGCGACCGCACCCTGGCTATAGGCTAGGCTTCGTAGGATCCTAATACATAAGCATATGATATAATATACTGTGGCTGACGGTACCAATATCCTTAGAAAAATCTTCACGGTTGCATTTCAACAAATATCCATGCCACCAACTCCTAGGGCAGCGACCACTGGGTCATCTACTTTCGCCCCAGACTCCTTTTTCGAGGCATGGTCTAACGAGAAACAAAGGGACCCGGTTCCCAATAATGATCTCCGGTCTGCAATAATCCAAGCATTTGGTCTCAAACCAACAGATAGCTATGTATACCATGCGGTAGCGAGTGTGACTTTACAGCAAGTCCAAAATGCACTTTTACAGGGAGGAAGCAGAGATTTACATGCATGGTATAGGAACGAAAAAGGTGAACCAGTATGTACAACTTAACTAGCTCTTTGGTCAACTTCTGCTGCATGCAAATGAAGCCTGAAAGTTATACTTGTTGGCCTGCTAATTATAATCTTTAAAACAAAACAGTTAGAATCACCTCCAGAAACCGACATAATTGCATATACATCTATATTTAACTCCGCCTCTGCCGCGACCAAAGCTTTCTCAAATTTTGCCTCCAATGCAAGGAAGCAGTCAATCCGGGCTGGTGTAGGCTCACATCTTACTTCTCTGCGGCTACCAGCGCCAACTTCGATATCTATTCCTCGTAGCAAGTCGCATATCAACCCGTATCTGGACTTTTGGCGCTGGTCATGCCATAACCTTGAATGGTGTGGCCCTGACGAATCTACGGCGAGTCTAAAGAACAGCCATCATATTCTTCCGATATTCATGCACCATTTTGGGTGCGTTTGCCCAAGTTACGAGAGTATCGAGATAATCAAGGCTCTATCTCGAGCTCGGAAATGCGGCGTCATAGACATGGGAAGTGGCAACGGGTACTGGACATACATGCTCCGCCGAGCAGGTCTGGAAGTCGCGGCGGTTGACAACATGCAATCTCTCTGGCGGACAATGTGGGTTGACGACACCGTTGTCGAAGACGGTTTAAAATATCTCCAGCGGAATAATTCCGGAAAGGATGATATCTTACTCCTCGTATATCCAATCGTCTCACTAGACTTTACGAAAAGGATTCTAACACAATATGGTGGAGATATAATCTGCATTGCGGGAACACAGAACTCGAATGGATATACAGCATTTAAGGATGTGATGGTAAACGAATACTTCGAAAAAGAGATGCCAAACTTTCACAAGATTACCCAAGTACCTCTGCCTTCGTTTGCAGGGAAGGATGAGGCATTATATGTGTTTGAAAGAAAGGACTTGTCGTATTAATTCAACGTTATCTGTGGACTACAGCTCACAGCGAATTAAATTGTAGGCACCCGCCGGTGACCAAATTCTGAAACTCCGTTTTTTTTATGCTGGGAGAAGGATATCAGGGTCAAGTTCTTTGCACTTTTGCAGCGTTTGCTCATAGAGTTTCCTCTGAAGCCTTTTGCCATTCTCAGTGTTCAGCAGGGAGGCATGTCTAGGATCTCAGTCAGTCTTGTGGGTTTCCACTTCCAGTCCGCCTCGTTCAGGAATGAACTCACGGTTTAACAACACCGTCAGACCAGTACGTCCCGGTCTTATCGGTAATCATTGCTTGCATCAGGGTCTCCGCAGAAGTGAGGGCTTCCCGGCCGATCATTCTCTTCATCAACCTGACTGGCCCCTTCAACCAGAACGGGAGGTTTCTGTCCAGCTCAGTTAAGACAATACCAGGGCATCCACTGGTGCATATGATATTAGTCTCATGTTGCGCAAGCTCTTCTGCGAACATTGTCATAAGCAATTTGGAAATTGCATATGGTTGACTCGGGTCCCAAGGGCGATTCTCATCAGAAGCAAAATATTCGAGAACATTGACATCGTCTGACAACAGGGACTTGGTAGAGATGCTGGCCTTGGTGTGCATCAACGATGATGTGAAGAACAAGTGGGGTTTCACTCCAGCCTTTTGTCCCTCTTTCAGCAGTGGAAGAAGTTCTAACGCGATAAGAGCCGCCCCAAAGTAGTTGATTTGGAAGTTCGGTTCCCACCCGTCAGTGGTGGGCACAAAGCTCATGTTGTTGACCCCCGCATTCAAGACAACGGTATTCAGTGACTTCACTTCCTCCTTGAACTTTCTCGCGAACGCCAGGATGGATTCGAAGGAGCTCTGGTCGCATTGGTAAACCTTAATTTCTCCTGTCGGGTTTTGGTTCGAAATTATGGCATCCTGCTGCAGTTGGGAGGCCGCATTGGCTCCCCGCTCGAGCGAACGAACGACGAGGTAGACGGCCTTGGCTTTGTGACGGAGAAAAACCCTGGCAAATTCGAGGCCAATCCCTGTGTTGCTTCCCGTTATAAGGATGGTCTGGTTCTCGAAGCTGAGGTCCTTCGGGAGGGTAGGCAGGCCCATGTTGGATGTATACGCAACTAGGGATGATTGCGGTAGCAAAGCTCAATTGATCAAGGGGTTCTACCGGGAAAGAACTGATCGAGAGGCTCCGCCTGGGTTTTGCAAGGAGAAAAAGCTGAGGATTTGATCGCATGAGAATCTTCATGATTCCAGTCTTCAAAAATCATTTAATCTCGAATTTCTTCGTGATTATTAATGACCATATGCTCTCGGCCGGTTCAGTACCCGCTATACGAGAACCTTCGAAGCCAAGAATTTAAGGCTAATAACCTATGTGAAGACAAACCTTGATATAAGTATTATGCCTTGAGTCTGCACTTCGTATTTTTTTGAGCACTCCGGTGTTCAACCTGAGCTGAGGAACATGAGCAGCTGTGGGTCTCGTATCCTTGACATTTTGGAGTAAATCCAAAATCGAAGAATCTAGCGGCACCCGGATTGATATCGATATCAATCACGATCGCGCAACAACCGTGAAACTATTTTACCATTAAAGTAGAAACGCAGCGACCAAATCCTCAAGGTGCCTCGCGACAGCTTCATCGACGTAAAGGTGAGGCTTAGCCTAGCTTACGTTGAAAACGACATCCCATCTTGACGGCAGCTCGAGCTTGAGCCAAGACTTCAATTCGATAGAGTTTGGTCGGGTATTAACCATACCGCAATAAGGTTGCAACGAACGACGGAGGGAGACGCTCCACGATTCAGTTCTGGCGCTGGCCAGTGCTAGTGCGGTACATTGCTGCGCTCAACCTTGCATAGCGAAGCTCTATCTTCCCGACGTCGACGCCGGCTGTTACGTAATTTACCCAATACGAAAAACAGCACTTTTTTAGGACCTAGGATATTCAATTCGACCGGAGAACCTGGCCCTAAAATATATTAACTTCTAGCACAGGAATCAATTTGAATTCTAGAAGTCGATCGCTGTTGCTGCGCGTGTGGGCAGTTGCGGCGCTCTTCAGCCACCAATTAGCTAGAGAACTTCAAGGGTAAGCGGCCCCAGGGAATTCCAACGGCCGTTAACGTTATCGAAAAGGCTTCGCTGATAAAAATTAGCCCAACCGCGGCTTTGGGCTTGGGCTTTGGCATGTGAACCGAAGACTGGAAGCCGATTTTTTAGGAAGCAGAATACAACTAATTTATCATGAAACAGCCCTGAAAGATAGACAGATTTTACAACTCAATATGCACGTCGACGTATATGCTTGTTGACATGTCGCATACCCGTCTAGCAACTGCTATGGTCTCAAGGTCGAACCCTGCCATTGCAGGTGAATTCAGAGGCAGCCTAATATATAGGACAATCAGCGAATGCGCAAACGTATTATGTTGGTCGGGGAAAACGTTATTTCAACGCTGGGACTGCTGAGGTTGAATTGAATGGAGAACCCGAGAATGCAATGATCAATGATACTACGTTGTGGATCGATTTGTGTAAACGGGGAAATAGAAGCCAGAGTGCTCGAGCGCAAACCGTTTGTTACAGGTTTGCCACCCGCTCGTTACACAAGCCTAGTTGGATTCTGGAAAATCCCGATCAATTGGCTACCCTCTTAGGCTGGTAGCCCGAAATAATTAATAAGAATCGGCTACGAATCAGAATGGAATTTATCGAAATGCCCCTTGAATATACTTCGGTCTACTAGTTTAGTCTATGTAGTTGGTCGGGCTTAAATTAGAAAGGGCACACATGGTATTGAATGAGTACGAAGGAGACCGTCGATTCGATTCCCATTTTCCAATAATATTAATAGATTAGCCCCCCGCTGCTTCGTAACAGTTTAATTTTTTTAATTTTTTTAGTTGTTTTATCCAATCGATCGATTATGTAAACTGTGGCCAACTGCTAAGGTATGTTTGATGTTTGATTGGGGGAAAAATCAAATATTGCCTACATACCTATGTTGAGTTTTTGAGGCTGTACATAAGGGCTGCAAGCACTAAGATTCTAAAAAAATCAACATGCAAAAGCTGCAAACTTTAATAACGACCGAGCTATTCTTACCGACCCACTGATTTCGACGGGTCGCGCAGCGGAATCGAACCTCTCCAAGGCTAACTGTGAAATTTCCGTGCCCATGATCATGTCTAGAGACGTTTGTAACGTTTGGAATTGCGGCTGCGCATGCGGGGTAGATGCGTTAGTTGACAGCTCGGCGGACAAAAATCTCCTGCATGACTATCTGATGCCTAGATACCTGGCCCCCTTGTCAAGCCCACCCAGTCAACGTTTGAACAGGAATATAACCTATTGGCTGACACAACCAGCAGGCAAATGTGCATATGGCTAAATATCCAACAAATCCTCCACCCAAGATTACGATTGTTTAACGTTATGGTTTCTGGAATCTGCCCGTTTCCAAGACCAATATCCCAGTTCACGACATGTTCCGCCTGCCCTACTAAGTATGTATCTGGCACCAAAGCCGCTGGCCTGATAGACACCTGTACGATGTCCTTGTTGAAGATGTATATCCCTGAGGCTGAAATTTTGTAAGACATACTGCGAAGCTTAAAAATAAAATTACACCAAGGGTCGTAGCGAGTCGCTAATGCATGTCTGGGGTCGGCATCAAAGGCAGAGAAGCAATGGTAGCCGAGCAATGCGGGTGCTTCTGCGGATACCGACAGCATATACCATTGTCGCAAGACCTTCCCATACGGTCAGCCACACCGATGCGCCGACATCTTTCCAGATATCGATTCTCAATGCTGACACACCATGGTGACCTGACGCGGAATACTAGATAATCTCCCCGGCGTAAACTTACAAACTTTCATTTAATAAAATGGCAAATTCCATACATAATTCTGACTACCAACGTTAGGCTTGAAACCTAGTGAATTGGCGACCATGGGGTTGGTGATAGGCTCAAAGTGCAATTTGTATCGCGGCCTAAATTTACAATATGCAATCAACATTTCAGCCAAAAAAAAGTAATATCCATAGACACATACTCACTGGTAACGTTGACCGTGGGCGTTTTGTGCCTTCTTGGCGCTAGGTAGACTGAGCAACTGCTAGAGGGTCTGAAGATAGATTGTACACTTTGTGTATACCTTCTGTTAGTACACAAGCCTCCTATGATTGAAGTTCATGATGTCGAGACTAGTAAGACTTCCAGAATGTTATAAATTGAGTCCATATCTCCCTGATTGAGCCTTTCTTTCACTATCACCATCAGCCAGCAACAGTTTCCTCATACTGAAAAGCAATCGGCCTCGAACCCTCTATTCTACAGCTCATTTGTTTCTTTCAATCTCACCATACGAGCTAGGAACTTAGTTCAATCTTCTGATATATACTCAAATCAACCAAAATGAAGCTCTCTTCTTTCCTCCCAGTCTTTCTTCTTGCCTCCTCGGTTTTGGCATGTCCAGACCATGGCGATGTCGAGGCTCTCGTCGAACGCGATGTCGAGATTTCTCCAAGATCCGTCGAACCAGATTTCGACACTCTCATTGCCAGAGACGATGACTATGAATACGAAGGTACAGAGGAGGGAGAACTCGATGCCCGCTCCCTTGATACAGAAGGTGACCTCGTAGCCCGCGCTACCAGCTGCAATAACGGAGCTGGTGCTGGTGTCTGCGCCAACAAGTCCGGTAAATGCAGTGGCGGAAAATTCTACGCTGGGTTCTGCCCGGGTTCTTCTTCCATCCAATGCTGCGTTAAGGGTGCTAAGCTCCCAAGCATCCCAATTGGAGGATGCCAGAAATATGTCTACACCAACGGTTACAAGATCATGAAAGTTTTCCCAACTTTGATTTCCAGTGTTGGATGCAAAGGCTCCCGTGCCTACAAGAGCGACCATGCCGTCGGAAAGGCTTTGGACTTCATGCTAAAGGTATACATTGAAATATTGGACTCTCGATCTCGCAACAAAAGCTAATATAGAAACATAGAAAATCGCACCGAATCCAAATGCCACCAAGATGGCTGAATACATCATGCGCAACTATAGTTCTCTCAAGGTCAAGTACATTATCTGGAACGGAAAAATCTGGAGCCGCGAGCGCAAGGAGACCCCAAAGGCCTGGTCCAAGTGGCGCAAGTACACACCACCAAAGGCTCTCGGCACTAACTGCAACGCTCGTCACTGGTAAGGATTATATACCCAAGAGCGCAGACTCATAGGATTTTTTTGACTGATTTTTGATACAGCAACCACATCCACGTCAGCTTCTTCTAAATGGCTGTTGTCCTTCAACACCTTGGGGTTGCATAATAGAATGACGGCGTACAATTTAGCAATTTGATTCTTGGATGGAAAGTCGATTGGTTACAGTTTTACTACTTGATCGTCTTCAATTATCTCTCACTATTGCAATGGCCTGGCTAGTAGCCTAGCATTAATACGTGTTTTCAGTATTCTGTTTGTTGGAAAGAGGTTCAAAGTTGTGTTGGCTTGGAAAATACCACAAAATGTCCAAAGCTTCTTGTATATAACATTTTGGGTGCATTAGCTTAGTGTTTTACCGCGAATACTATTTTATCAGAAAATCATTATACCGCCTCTGGGGAAATAAACTATCTATATCCAGCTATCTATTAGTCATGGCTGCTGGCTGCCTAGAGTCCAACTTATCGGCCCCACATCTCGGGTTGCGCCAAAGTACTACAGGAAGCGAAATTATGTCGAATGACTGACAGCTATAAACCGGATTGATTTTGTTAATGTTGACGTTAATGGTGGATCGAAGTTTTAAAGGTGGACATGATAACAAGATATCTAGTGCATAAAGTTTCGTAATAGAATGTATCACAGCACCGAAACCGAGGTTAAACATTCTAATACCCGCCTACAGTATACCATTACGTCCCGTGTATATAAAATACGTTTTTTGACCCATGGTATACTTGTATAGGTTCAGAAATCTCTCTTCTTTTAAATATTTTAAATCAGATCATCATTAGCCTCCGGATAAAGCTTCGCGGAATAACGAAACATTCGAAAATGTCAGCTCTGCATGATCCGACATGCGGGAAGGTAGTGGACTCCGACTCCGCGATCCTCAATCGAACACTCTATTCGAAACCAGCCGAACTTGTGGTTGCCGGTCACGACAGCTATCTTGTTACGAATGCTAGCAATGAGATACTGGATGCAACAGCGGGGCCAGGCGTTACCTGCCTAGGCCATTCAAATAAAGAGGTCCACCAAGCAATAATTGATCAAATGCAAAAGGTATCATGATTTTGTACTACCCACCATGGTATTCCTTCTACAAAGGGGTGGCGGGAGCTTGTAAGCTCTGGTTTAGGTTACCAGATGAGGCATAATTAACCATAGGTATAGCCGCTAATATTGATGCTGATGATGTCTACTAGATTAGTTATGTCTACTCCGGCCACAACACAACACAGCCAGCAGAGGACCTCGCGGCATTACTTGTTGAAGAATCCCAAGGCGCCTTCGCAAAGGTACTTATTAACAGTGGCGGTTCTGAGGCTACAGAAACAGCAATGAAGATAGTTCGACAGTACTCTCTGGCTAAAAGCCTTGTTTCCAATCCTCCAGCTTCGGCCAGGGAACATATCATCTCTCGATTTCCATCATACCATGGTAATACCCTCGGAGCCCTGGCTATCTCTGGCCATCCATTAAGAAAAGGTATTTTTACACCGTATCTATCGGCAGTCCCAGTGTCCTTTGTTTCGACATGTTATCCATACCGTCAGCTACAGGACGGTGAAGCTGAAGAACAGCTTTGTCAGCGCCTACTGCAGGAACTTGACAATGAGTTTCAAAAACACGAAGGAAATGTCGCAGCATTTTGGATGGAACCAGTAACCGGGACCTCGCAAGCCTGTACGGCATCTCTAAAAGGTTATATTCCAGGTGTTAAGAAACTTTGTAAGAAATATGGTGCTCTACTGGTGATGGACGAGATTCTATGTGGAATGGGACGAACGGGCTATCTGTTCTCTTGGATGGAAGACGGCAGTGTGGAAGATGCGGCACCGGATATAATGACATGTGCAAAGGCTCTCGGCGGTGGATACGGTCCCATATCTGCCGTCCTAATGACAGCTGAGGTTGCAAGCGTGTTAACGGAGAGTGGGGGGTATAATGGTGGTTTTACCTATCAATCGCATACGCTGGCCTGCACGGCGTCATTGGCCGTCCAAAAAATTGTAAAGAGGGATAATTTACTCGAGAATGTTCGGCGCATGGGTGAACTATTGTTCAGTATTTTGAGGGGAAAGTTAAGGGACTCGCTATTCGTTGGTGATATTCGAGGAAGAGGACTACAAATCGGAGTAGAATTTGTGAGGGACAAGTCCACCAAAGAAACACTGCCTCCAAGTGCAAGATTTGCCGGGCGGCTTCTAGAACATGCTTGGGAGCATGAAAGGTTAAGCATGCTGTTGGGCATGGGAACGTTACACCTCGATGGCAAAATCTCTGGGGACAACATATTACTGCTCCCAATGTACATTATCAAGGAGGAGGAGGTTCATCAAATCGCTGATCGATTTACAAGAAGCGTGGAAGCTATTTCTGCTATTGTTATGCAAGAGCTTTCAAATTAGGTGGGAATGGAAGGGAAATCGACGTGTACATACATAATATGACTAATAATTTAGGTAAGTACATGAATTTTTGACAGTTGATATACAGCGGAACGCCACGCTAAAAAAAATGACAATATGCGAGGAATAGCTTGAACCGTATCGAACTGGTCTCGTAAAGTATCAACAACTCTGTCAGGAGTGGGCGCTACTGGAGAACACAGCTGGGTTGGGCGGGTTCCTGCTTAACGGCCGGCTCCGTAATATCTACGGCAGTATCCGCCGTTATTGCAGTGCTACCAGAGCTGCAGGACTCGCCAGAATCTGTATCGGAAGTATCCAAGTCAATGTAGCTAATATCAAGCTCATCGCCAACTTTTATTGACCCTATCTGGCTGCTTGAGTCACCGATAAAAGTTCCATGTTGACCGAAGTAAACTTTGCCATTAACCGTTCTGAGCTTTGACAGTGTTACAAATGGTTCTGGCGACCTCTCAGCAGTCATTTGGTCGATACATATCATATGACATCTCCGGCAGGGGCCTAAGAGCTGAATAGAGGAGCTGGAGTTTCGAAACTCAAGCTGGAGCCACTTGTCCTCGTCGAATGGCTTAGGACCGTCTATGACAATATTAGACCGAAAAACAGATATATCTGATGCTTTTCCAGCACTAGCAGAAATTGCTTCGTTGACTGGATTAAGGCTTTCCCTATTAACAACCAAAATTGGACTTTCATTTCTGAGAGCTATCGGAATTTCGCCATTGCCTTGACGAAGGTGGTTTTTCATATACCTTCCACCACCATCAGGTGCCGAAGGATACCGAGCGAGGGTACAAGGGATCCCAAGGGTGTCCGAAAACCATTCTGAGATCCACTTGTCCGAATAAGCTTGGACAACAACGATATCGCCGCACACCTTACTGTTGCACTTTTTAGTAATTGGGTGTGAATGAGTGGAGAGGTTTTCATGGAGTGGTATCCGCAGACTCGTTAAGGCCGGTTTACAGGAGATCGATAGTATTTGCGTGTCAAGATCAATAGATGGCCTGATGAGTGCCATCTTAGGGTACATCTTCATATCCATGACTTTACCGGTTCCCTTATGTATTAGGCAGAATTCCCGATCGTATTCAAGTCCCTGCGCCATGATTTTCCATGAGGTGTTGGCGGGGATGTCGAATGCCGCGCATGACTTAACGGGATATATGGAGATTTTCCCGACTCTTGCAACATTGGACGAGGGGGGGAACAATGCGGTTGCATTAACATGGCGCCTCTTCTCGACATAAAACTCATCGATAAAAGACACAAGCCGAGCAACGTCGTCAAGCGTACTCATGGCACCAAAACTGATACGTATTGCGCCAGTAGGTTTGCCATTCATCAGGTCCCATTCGTCGCCACATCTCTTCCCGGCCGCGAAATTCTCCCGCATTTCCTGCTCCGATAAGTTCACCCACTTTGTCACGCCTCCCGGGTTGCATAGCCCTCCAGTCCGAATATGTATATCACGAACGGATGCAAGTTTGAGAACGTCGTTGAATCCAACGAAGGAGCCATCTGGTTTTCGAAGATTCAATGCGAATGTAGCACCCTGATGATCCGGATCATTTGGATGTTTGTCCGTGTATAGATCCACTACGGGCGTTCCATTAGTATGTTTCCGAGCATTGAGGGAGTCCAATACAAGGCAGCCCAGAGCCTGTGTATGTTGTGAGATTCTCTTGAAGCCTCCATAGAGTCGATTGTGATCGGAAATAGCATGGTCGAGTGCAATGATTGAATGGAATGGAACAGTTCCGTCTTCTAGGTACTCGTGTGGATCTCCAGACTTTCTTATTGCGTGGGGTAAACCATCCGACGCATGATGAAAAGGGTTTACAACGAAACTCACGGTTCCACCCCCAAAGTATTTCCTACTTTGAAGAATGGACGAACTCGCTTTGCGAACTATTAATCCACCAAGATCAGGATATCCAAACATTTTATAGAAGGATAAGGCAACGAAATCTGGGGCAGCCGCAACGTCGCTGAGATCAAGCGGTGTGGTGGTAACTAACCCGGCCGCATCGAGCAACGAATACCACCTGGGTCGGTTGCGCCGTAAGGTTCCGGCCCAAGAAAGCGGATGCCTTTGACCCGTCATATTTGACTGTGCCGGGTAAGCCATCAAGCCAACCTCATTTATCTGTTTCGAATTTACAAATGTATGCATTCGATTCGAATCCAGGGCTTCGGAATTGGTAGCCATTGAACGGATCCCAACCAGGCTAGTATGCGAATCCGTATGGACCTTGTACTCGAATCCAGATTTGACATTGTCGCAGTGAGCGGCAAATGCATCTGCCACAAGCTTAATCGCGGCTGTTGTATTCCCACAGAAAACGACATCAAAATGCTCTGGATCCGCATTAAGCAGCTCTAACACTCGAACTCGGGTATCTTGTATCCTTTTCGTGGTTTCAAGTGAGGAAGGGCATAGCGAGTGCGGGTTTCCGAATAAATTCTTTTTTAAGTCCGAGGATACTGCATCGATTAGAGAAGCTGAGTATAACGTTGTAGCAGCATGGTCAAGATATGTGACGCCTATTAAGAGATACCGGCTTTCATGTTATTATACTTTGTGATAAAGGAGTTGGTTGTCTGGCCTTGTATACCGTTTAGCTGAGGATACTCCCTTTCTCTGAAGTCTTCCACCCTCGCGTTATAACATGCACTCGGGAACGATCTCTCGATCACCTCCAGCCGCTGCTTTAAGTCGGCTCTTAATGCCGTATACTCCGTCATGATATGGTGTAGCGGTGATATCAGATCACGTGGCAACCTCGTGTCGATTCACCCTGTGGCTAGGTCAAGGCGATAGTATTTCCCAAGAAGCACCGCCTGGAGCATTCTGGACTCGAAGAATAGCCCGAATTACTGAAGAAGCCGAAACTTAAATATAAGTAGGTTTGATGAACAATTTCTGGGGAACTCGATACATATAAAGAGGGCGCTATAAGGAAGCTCGATTCCTCCAGTTAATCCATTCTATCCCTGGCCTGGGTGGACTAGCATTGAGTTAGTTGGGTCTCTGACAGGGAATGTCTCGGAGAGTTTTAATTGGGTATCGCCAGACTCCTGGTGGGCTTTGCCGCACAGGCGAACTTTCATCGGAAGTCCCCGATCAGGTGACATCAAGTGCGCGATGTGGCATTTTGGGCGGCAACACAAAATCCAGCCAATCATTTATACCTACGCAGGCAGCGTTAGGGCCTCTTGGATAACTTAACATACCTTTAATTCGAGCAACTTAATTTGAGCAACTTAATTCGTAAATAGGAGCTCTAAGGTGACTCATACAGATTTATAAATGCCCTTGATGACGGCGGCTTTGAAGTCCTTAATTAGCTGCATTGCTTCTCTTATAGCCTCCCTACTACATCTTACATTGATCACAGGGTTGTAATTACAATTATCAATATCTCATAAATCTGGTGTAGGTGAATAGGAGGGAGGTATCGACAACATGATAATACCCAAAGAAAAATCCATCCTGTGCTACATAAACACACACTACACTATGTGCTCTCAAAAGCCCATCAGCTTCCTTTTCTCGGCCGTTTTCTTCTGATCAATCTGTGTAACTCTCCTTCCAACGTGTTTCCAGTACCCGCCACAGCCGTAGACAAACATCAAACTGAGGATGAAAATGCCTAGGACGATACCAAAGCGTTTCCCAGCGCTCCTCTGTTCCCACCAATCCGGACACTTGTACTCTAGGCTACCTAACCTTTCGTCGTATCCCGCCGGTCTTCCTCGCTTACCAGAGCCATCCACCAAATCACACCATCTTTCAAAAGTTGTATCGTAAGGCGTGAAATACCACAAAGGTTTGCATAGTTCTAGGTGGGCAGTGACGAATTTTTGGATTTCCGACTCCTCACAAATAGATATGCAGGGAAATATATCGTGAAGCCCACAAAAACAAGTTGAGTTGAGTGGAGTCAGGTTGCATGGCGTTGTAGGTAGATATTCAGCAATGCATCGATGCGCGCAGGATGGGAAAATGGTAGTAATATCGACAATTGGAACTTCAGTTGGCGATGTTATCTTTGTTATGTCGATTGAAGAGGGTACCGGTGACAATTGGCAGTCAAGCAGGTTGCAAAAACCGTCGCTGCATCGTACTCTTAGGTTAGCAATGCGAGAAATTCCGACAGGTATTTCAATCAATAACCCGTGAAACACATTAGATATTTAGAGTATAGACAGGTATCCATATATACTCGCTTACCTTGGACAACAACCACCGTTCAAACCTTTCGGACAGTTCTTCCAACCAGTTTCACAAACCTCAACAGCCGTAGCCTCGCCGGTCGGGATTGTTGAAGTTGTGCTGACTACCAAGCTGGCCAAGCCAACACTGGCTGTTGAAGTGAATTGGGAACAGACACTTCCGCGCCACTTCTCCTCTGCATCTATATCATGTCGGCCGCACCTCGATTTCACACACTCAACTGGTAGCTGGTATGAAACCCTGCCGGTTGGGAGCGCACACAAACATGATGCGATAAACGGCGTGCAAGGGATCGATTGAACCGCCGAGGCAACGCATTCGGATGCGCATGAAGGGAGATACGCATACGTAATCCTATTTACACCAGCGGTGCTCGTCGGAGTAGGATTACTAGGGGACGAATCGCTGATACCTGAGGATGAAGCGGTTGTCGGCTGCGCTGTGGCTTTGAGCACTGTAATAAGTGCAACGAGAAGGGATGTTGGTAAATGCATTATTGGTCAAATCGGAAGTCACGGCGACGACAATGCCAGAAAATATGGGAGGTTAGAGGTCTGATCAAGTAGCAAGGAAATCCATGATACGAGCGATGACATTCGTGTCTGTGCCTGTTGGCTATGGGGCCTTATTTGATCCTTCATGGATAAGTACAAAAAGCTATGCATATGAGGCTGCCAGGCTGCCTTGGGCTCCAACGTTATCCACACCACCGTCTGAGGCTCGATAACAACACAATCGGGCGAACTATAAAAAGAGTCCCTCTTGACGCTCTCTACACCAAGGCCAAGCGAAATCGCAAGTTGGAATATATATAAATATGAACCCTATTTACAAACAGAATAAAAGAATTACAAGTAGACGCCATGCTACACTACTCCTCACCTACGATAACTCGGCCGGGCAATTCGATTTCGGTGTTTTAGACACTATTTTACTAACATACAGATATAGCGATACTCCATTTATAAAACCAACTCTCGAACTCCCTCGCGTGGTAGAGCCCCCCATGACATCTTCAACAGGTCACTCCGGAGCTTTTGCTTGAAGAATAGTTGGAACTCGATATCTGTAAGCCCAATTTTCATCACGATTTCGAAATTGCAAGTGTAGAATACTTTCCTCCGACCCCAAAACCCTGTCTTTTCTTCCATCCTTTGTCTCTCAAACATTTCGATCGGAATTCCTTTCATATCCGACCTAAGACGGCAAGCGAGCTTTACATCTACGGGTACAATGGGCATTTAGCATACTAATTTAAAGTGGATTGTTAAACATACCGTCGTTCATCCGTGGTGGTGGGTCATCCAATGGGCACATCACTATAACATCTTCCCAAATTTCGGGCGACTTGTCGAAATTCCGAGCGAACAGCTCCTTAATCTCTGCAACCCTTTTCCCTTGGATTTTGTCTCCCTTCCCGATAACATGTTAGCATACTCCATTTTATACATCACACTATTGAAGCGAAAACGCCGCAATAAACCAGTTCTTGTGACTCTACCTTCCTAATCAGCCATTTAATCTGGTTTCTAGCCATCAAAGCCTTTGTCCGCGGGTTAAGGAATGGACCATCCTGCTGAAAGTTATGCTTCATTGGGTCCCAGCGCTCATTAACGCGAATCCCGTAGCTCATGGGACAAATTCGGAGAGATATTTGATCGTCAACCCCTACTAGACTCTTTTGGTGCGATTCTATAGAGCCACGGATCACTGCAAATTCTCTGTAAACGCGAATTATGATTAGTCCAATAGAAACCTAAGCCGAATATCAATTTACTTGGCCCTTTGGGCCGGAAGCGCATACGCATCCTTTGGTTTAATCACTTCGATGTCGCCTGGGAGGCTCTCACAGTATTGCTTTACTCTCTGATACAGGTACTTTGAGGATCCCAAGCCACCGACAAGGAATATTGACTAAACTCCCAAGATTCTAGGCGGTTAGTTATAATAAATTTATCTTTTTCCATAAGATCCTACAGAATGTAGAGGCTGACCTTAATGGATAATTCATCCCTTAAGCATTTATCAACGTGCTCCTTCAGGCATTCCATAGTCCCTGTAATAGATTCTGCGAACAATTCACACATTTTGGCCCTATCAGGAATACCTATGCATTAGCAACCTTATATACTAATTCTGAACCACAGATATCATAATAAGATTAGCCAGAACGTACCGTGATATTCTAAGAAAACCGGCCGCTATGTTTTTCCCTGAAAGGCTCGGTGGTGAGACTTGAATTGTTACATTCGGCGTAGAAGGGCTATTATCAAATGCTTCTTTCCTATCCGAGAACGCTTTACACATCCGTTGTAAGTGCACCATGCTTTCCGATGCCTGGAAGAAGTAATGCCACTTCCGATCAAGGCACTCGTCGAATAAGAAGCGTTTGAAGGCTAGATCAATGTTCATTGAGCCGCAAGGTCGGCCCGTCACAATATTGATCTGCTCAACTTTCGTCGTAGGGACGTGGGCAGTTACTTTGTATGAAGCAATATCCTAGGCAGCCTTAGACGATACCAAAATAGACATGCTGAAATGCATGGGAACACCGGAAACCCATATTCACTTACTACTGTGCCCCCGCCAGCATCGCAAAGGATTATGCACTTCCCAATTGGCATCAAGCTTCTTACTCCGTGGCTGAGTGTATATAATATTGCTGCTTCAGGCTCCCGCAAAGAAACACTGATTGTATGCACCCCAAATCCAGTGGCCTTAACTAGAGACCGAAATTTTTCCACTTCTAGAACCTCGAACTGGGCGGGAACGGTGAATAAGATACTATATTCCATATCATCGGACCTCAATCCTTCATCGGTAAAAGTAAGTCTCATATGATAATACAAGAGCTGTAGAAAGTCGCGAATGACATCATCAACAGTCTTGCCAAGGGTTTCCCAAATTGGCCTCCGAACCTGCGCCGTTGACGCAGGAGTTGGAGCAACGGATTGTCGTCTTCTTGCGTCGTCGGTTACATCGAGAAACATTTTGAACATGGAGCATTTTTGGGTCGGGGGCGCCAATTCTGCTGCAAATCCAAATGCATCGGGAATATAACTATTGCTTTGTTCATCACATCTATAACTAATTACTGTGGGAACTTTGCAAAATTTCCCGGTTGCGCCGGGCCAATTGTCGAGTTGAGTAAATTGCTCATTCTGCCCAACAGGCATATACGAAATTCCTATAGCATCACAGCATCATAATTAGCATATATTTCTATATATAGCTTGGCGCACCAGTAGCCAACGCATGTAACCAATGACTATTTGGTTTTGAAGTCTATATTAATGAGCACGAGACAATCCATATAGCACATTCCAGCTTTTGGCCAAAGGATAACAATATAAATGTGTATACGCAATTACCCGCATGCACTCAACAGCACATTTACCTGAATATGTTGTTCCAAAGTCAACCGCGATTGCTAGTACTTGCTTGTCCATTATGCATGCTTCCATAATGTCCTTAGTTGAATATATATATCAGAAATTGTGATTCCGAGTTTCGTCGCACCTGTTGTTCCGAGGTCTAGGTATACCGGTAGGGGATGGGTTTGTTATGTTCTGGAGTATTGACTATAAATCTCTAGGTTTTATGATTTCAGACGCCGGAATTCTCACAGCCTGGAAGCTGATAAAGATCGAGATTCAGAAGTAGTTTTCCCGCCGCGCCCTGAACCCGAGACCAGTTCCTGCCTATATCAGTTGATTGGTTGGCCTACATACCCTCGAAAACTTTCACTCTCCTACCTGACCATTGACCAGCTAGCTAATATTGATAAGAGTGCTACCCACTAAAATTAACCAAGCGGGCATACCGGCTACAATTATCCCAACAAGGGGCTTATCTATAGTATTCTTTGAGCATAGGTTTGCAGGTGTCGTGCCTATTCCATTTTCGAATATGCTTGTTTCGGACACATCTACATCGAGCCAAGGCAACTGTGCCACCTGGTGAACTCTAGACGCAAACAAGCACAAGGCTATCCTCAATCCTGCTGGCCGCCTCAATTCTACTACCGGTCTACATACGAAGTGAAACCAATAGCGGACCCCAACAGAATCTAAGGACCGAGTTACGGTATAATTTCATGTAAGTACATACTTGATTTGCCACACATATGCATAGGAACTAGTAACCGGTTTAAAGCAAACACGAACAAAACTGGGGAACTAGGGCGGTTATGCATGTATATAATATGTGATAGATTAGGATATAGTTGAGGAGCTTATTGCACCCAAATAACCTAGCCGATCTCACACGGTCGTTCCCCGGCTTGGGTATTTGCCGCATGTTTGGAGATCACAATTGCATTAATTGTTGCATCAATGGAAATTAATTTTGTGTACTGTTTACTGTTCGCCAAAAAAAAAAAAAAAAAAAAAAAGCATCATTCACTCTTGTGCATGTGCTCGTATACCCGTACCATAATTTTGTCTCCACTCCGAGTGCTAGGCAGGTCGACGTCACAATGACGGGTATTAGTGAGTAACAATAAGGTAGTTTGGTTTGCTTAAGGCTAATTTTGGGTTCTGATGTTGGCCTGTAACATCGAGTGTCACGTTTTGCATCTTTCTTCGCGTGGATATCGGTACAGATCGACCAATCCAGAATCGAGGCGCCTAGGTTTCAAATATGACTAGCCTAGATAAGGGCTTATTATACGTAATGCGTTCTGGCTAGTACTGCAGTAGTTAGACTCGGCGAATGATAGCTATTTCGATATCGGTATTGAAAGACTTGAGTGCTCTTGATTGGACGACTTTCGTTGTATAGCTATATAGCTGATCACGTAGGTATATATACTTTAAAGTCAGTACTAGTTAGTCTGGGCGCTGAACGTTAGGTTCGTCAACGATATATTTTAGGGCGTCGGATACACGCGAGAATCGTAAATTCGTCCCAGGCCGTGGGCGATTTCCTACAAGCGCTTGCATTTCCCCAGGTCCCGAACATACGCATACATATGCCCATCATATGTGCACACAATAATCGATCATACTTACATGTGCATATACGCACGAAACCATCCTAAACTTTTATAGTTAATAAGAAACATCTATCGATATAAACTCCTAAAGATATATAATAGCCTAAGTATCCATGCTCCCATAGTCTCTTTATCCGGTGGTCAGGTTCTACCTGCTTAGTAGTAGCCAGTACTAATTAATTGGCCTCCTTATATAAGCCAATTCAAAACTGAGTTGAGATGGAGTATGTATAGGTAAATACATACATACACAATAACAGATCCAAAAGTTATCGATGCATGTATTGCTATAAATATATATAGCCCCTGGAGTATAATTAAAACTCATCACGGCACTAAGATACCTATGAACCTTCTCTATTTTAGATATATTTTAAAAACCGATTCATCCTAGAGATCAAACTCCCAGCATTCCTCAACGTATGTATAAGCGGAAGGCTTATTATACTACTATCTAGTTGGTGGTAGTACTATGGTTTCAGCCGTCCACAAATATTTGCGTTAACGGTACCAGTTCGGAGGCGAGTGCTATCACTTCAAGCCCTGTGGGCACGCGTATGCCCATTACGAGTATAAGGATGGGTACGGGCGTTGGTTCCCGAACCACCGTTTCAGAAGCGCGCTTTCGAGGCTTCCCGAGAAGCTCCCATTCGGTACCAGTTGCTAAAACTACTACCAGTGTTAATGCCGCTGGCACTACCCAGCTATACTTGGTTTGTATTTCACCACTGCTCCCCAAAGAGCCAACAGTGATACCTAGTATCTCTAACTATGGTTTTATGCATTAGCGGTGGTATACCGTTCGCGTTCGCTCAGAATCGCAAACGCCATCTGGTTCTAAAACGGGATCGGAGCGTACAGCGTCTACAACTAAACAGGAGGAACCCAAAATCAGTACAATTGCTGTAGTTACGACATGTGTTATACTTTTTGCTGTAGCCGTTTTCCTCTTTTTCCACTACTATTGTCGACCCAGATATCTAAAGAACCAGACACCACCAATGCTAGAAAGTCGGGCGTCTGTTGGGATCTCCAGCCAGCTTAGGTTTTCCGCGAGGAATCATGGAGGTAAGATCCCACCCATTCTCGATAGATTTAATTACACGGTCAACACAGGTTAAGGATAGGGGCCCTTCCATTGTATGGTAGTTAACATAATCTCTTGTAGCGTCGGTTAGATCTGGACGGACCGTTGGCACCCTTGCTCCCGAGCCCCTTCTAGACGACCAAGCCATTGTAAAACAGTTTGACGACTTGGACGGCAAAATTACGGACCATGTAATCAATTATTGGCACAGTGGCGAAATTAGCTCGAAGGATTACCAGGCATACATCAACTCCGCAGCCAGTAGGCATTCTTGGAGCCGAATACTATTTCAGGGAAGGGCATTGCTGGGGAATCTCGAGGCCCGAGTCCATATGTTTCGAGCGATACTGGCCTATCATGTTTATTCTTGTATTGCCGATTGGAAGATTCTTACGAGTGAACAGCGAGATGCAATCATCAACGGTAAGTCAATTGAAAGTCGGGAGCCTAGTCAATAGGATTGACAATAGCCACTAACAAACTACTGTTTGCGACTACAAAGACGTAGGCACTCGGCGCTTGGTACGTCGAAAAATATGTGGAAGGTTGCTTCGCTCAGAACAAGAAGCTATGAGTCGGGTTCAAATTATTTATAGTATTCTTGAGATAGAAACAAGATTACACGTACCGGTCGAACTAAGAAATGATGAACTTCATAAAGCAAGTTTGGAAAGTATAGCAATGTGTGTATTCGTCATCGGAGTTAAATTAGGGTCACAAAAGGATGATTTTAAGTTTGACTTCAGAAACAAAGACAACAACGGGGACACTAGCAACGCTTCGTTGGGGGTCAGATTGCTTGGGCAATACGGAACCAACAGTAAGGATATAGAAGTGGTCAATGAAACAGAAGGAACTATCAGAGCGCTTATATCGCCAGGCGTGATCCGAGTCCCATCATCGAGAGGGAAAGGATCTCATCTCGTTAGAAAAGCGCATCTCTTCGCTGCCTAAATACAAATGGCTATTTGTGGATTCTATCATATCCTCTGTACCAGTCTATCTCTACTAATGCTAAGTCTTTGGTTTTTGGTATCTCTTGCAAAGCTACGCTTCCACAATCCTTTCATCCATACCTTCTCGAGCTGATATTCTAGTTCGCTACCCTAACACTCACGTATACGTAGCGTCGGCCACCGCTGTACAGTGTAACATAGAAACTTATCTACAAGCTTCAACCACCTC
This sequence comes from Orbilia blumenaviensis, assembly GCA_036872755.1. Lineage (NCBI taxonomy): Eukaryota > Fungi > Ascomycota > Orbiliomycetes > Orbiliales > Orbiliaceae > Orbilia > Orbilia blumenaviensis. The sequence goes on along the minus strand of JAVHNS010000004.1, from coordinate 2,586,258 downwards.
CAAAAGATTTTTGCTAGCTCATACACCCCTTTGAGTCGACTAGATAGTCTGTCTAGCGTACTGTCACCGCTGCGAAATAGCGATTCACTTCTAATATCTTACTTGAATTTGAATAGCATATATTAAAAATGCGGCTATAGTCCTCTTTCACTTTCCGCCTGGCGTTTGCCAATAAACTACGCAAGTCTCGATACATTTAGAAGGCTGTAAGGTAATAGATTAAGGGTATTATTCGATATTCCAGTGGCTAAATGATAAACCAATATCCAAACGTAGAACTCTCATGGGCATAAAACATGGAACAAAACAAACCACTAGAAAACAATAAATTAGAGGATGAAACTGGTGAAACAGAGGTAGAAATTCTTGAACAAAAGTAATCTTGAGGGCCAAGAATCATGGACAAAGATATCTTAGCAGATACAGATAGTAATTGGATGTAAATAAATTAAAGTATGCAAAATACAGACTGCTGAGTAGCCCCAGGCTACTTCGTGAAGGCAAGTAACACCCAAAACAAAATTTATCGTCATTTATGCTGGAAGCTCTGCGATAGGCGGTATTTCAGGGACCGTGAACTGTCCTGATGCAGGCCTCCCCAAAATTTTTCCTAAAGCTTGCTTGAGATCCTCGACTAGGTCAGTCGACCCCGGGATACTAAAGTCTATGTATACGCTGGTGAGGCTACTTGCAGCCAGAACTTCGGGGATTTCAGCCGTTGCAACGAGCTGTATCTTCTCGTTTTCCCCTCGCTGCGGCTGTTCTCGATGTTGACCTGAGACGGGTTTGGACACAGGAAAACTCCATGAATCCATCAGATCTAGACCAATAACTGAATATATCTTCCGGATTTGTTTGGCATCATTTCCAGTCAACTTGTTGCTAACTTTATGAAGTTGAGCAGCAAAATGTCGGTTTTGATTACGACGTTCGTTTCTGCTATTGATAAGAATTTCAAGCATCATCTCTTGTCTTATCGTCTCGATTGTTCGGTTCATCTTTTCGACGTGCCGCTGGAAATCCATGAGATCACTGCTGAGGAGTGATAGTCGATGCCTTGACCTCCGAAAGAAACCTCTTTGCATGATCTTCATTTCGATGCAGTCGGTTAGGTTTTTGAGTTTGTTGGCTTTAACTCGTAGGTCTTGGATAAAGTGATCGCATTGATGATGAAGATCCCTTGAGAACTCTGCACGCTCGAGGAAATCACCAAGAGAGCTAATTTGTCGCTGGGTATCGCTCACCTCCCGGATAAGATCTTCGAGGGCAGATTGGGCAAATAGGGCTCTTTTCTTAAGATTGTAAAGCCGAGTGATCGCAAACGTAACTGGGATTGCGACATGGAGGAAACTGGATTCGACACCGGATGAAATAATATCCATCGTGCTTGCGCCTTCGCTTCGTCCGTGATCCTCGGGATACTTTGGTGCGTTTCTCGAAAAAAAATTATAGAATGGGTTTTTCTTCGACTTCGTCGAGAGGCTTAGAAGCAGTATACTAAGTAGATCTATTTTTTAGGGCTCTATATATATCTCGCTTTTGGGAAGAAAAAAAAGGGCAGAGCTACATGATTGTGACACCTTTGGTTCTTGAAATATGAATACCCCAAGGGGGGGTTTTTTTTTTTAGCAAAAGCCTGACACTAATGCTGGAATTTATGATATTAAACGATATTTACTATAGGATACACTGGTCTCGTTGGAACCAGGGATACACCAAGTTGGCATCATAGTTATCGTAATATGTACTATCTTCCATATTGGGGATTTCTAGCGCAAGTCGTTCCCTGCGTTGGAACTTTAAATATCGTATAGAGCATATATGTACACACCGACACAACCTTTCTATCTAATCCGCCAGGGTAGCCTCGAATCCAAGCATTCTAGGCAAAAGCGAGGAACCCTAGGTCATGTCATTTTTCACAAACGACTGATCTGTTTACCGTGTATACCACTGCGTACACCAGTGCTTTCCCAGGATGCTATCAAAACCTCTCCCCAGGTTAAGGATGAGGTAACTAAAATAATATTAATACAATTTTACAAATAGATATATGATAATACACAGGTAAATACCGGTGTGCAGGTATGTAGGCGTGTGGAGTGGAGACTATCACTATCAGATTTGGCGTGGCCTCGAGGGATCCGGCACACTTTTTTTACCATACAAAAAAGGACAAGTCTGCATGGGCCCTGTGCCCATACCCAGGTTTGCATGAAGAAACAAAATTGCTGCCTTGATTGGGAGAGGGAATGGAATATTTCCTCGGCTATATATAGCGAGGCTGGGAATTGAATTTTGGTATCTTGAATCGATTCGAGTCGTAATAAATTAATTGAGGCTAGTATTAATATTAATCTTCCCGTTTCCTATGGCTAGAGCCACCCTGATTACATTGTGCATTCGACTTTTGCTTTGTTGCATCTGTGTATTTATTGTATTTTAGCTATTACTTCTACTAACAGGCAGCTATAAAGTAGTGTGTGATGTTTTTGGTTTCGAGTAGAGGAGACGGGTTGGTTGTTTAGTTTTACATGCACAACTGCGGCGCTTATAATGGTACAAGATGCAGCGCGTGGGCACATCTACATTGATTGCCCACAACTTGCAATTTTGTGTGTGGTGGTTAAACAAACAAACACATTGATGGATGGAGGCTTCGGCAATGAGAACTTCTCATTCGGAGATATATCAGCCTTTATAAATTATTACTTTCCGACAAGCTTCTAATTTCGCAAAAGGACAGAAAAGACAAAAAGGCTGGTTCGGATTCTGTATTAATATTTGTCTCGTATCTGGGAAAAAATAAGAGAAAAATCCTATAAGAGGACGGCAAGAGCACCTCCAACTGCTGCGAGAGCCACGCCCATATTTCCCACTACTTTGACACCACCATTTGGGGTTTGGGAAGCCGAAGGAGCACTGGTGGTCGAGCCTCCCGTCGCCACGGCTGGAGCAGTACCTCCAGTGGAAGGGGTGGTAGTAGTAGCGTTAGGCGTTTCCGTCTTGGCGGAACTGCTGCCATTTGAATTCGAGTTCGGAGTTTGGGTTGCTTCTGGGACGGAGGCCGTCGACCCATCAGGAAGTGGGTACGGACCCGTATAGAGATTTCCCTTTCGGCCATCCGAGAGAGTATAGCTTCCATCCAAAAGGCTTCCATAGTCACCGGCAGTATCCCTCCAAGTATATGCGCTGCGGAATTTAACAAAGAGTGTCAGTTCTATCACATTTGCACATTACAACCACCACCCATTTAATCGCTTGGTTACACGAACCCTGGCGACCCAACAGCATGGGGAACCTAGAAATGGAACTGGAGAGAATGGTAACAGGGGCCCTTAGGACTGAAACCGGAGTAAACTCACATAGCATCGAAACAGAGAGGAACGCCTTGAAGGGCCACACAAGTCTCGCTCGACTTGCAGTCTAGTGTTGCACGTTTTACCCGTCGTTTCACAGCATTATCAATGATACGATAAATATACTCGTAATCAAGAAGACTCCCACCGCCACCACCGCCGCTTCCGGTGTTCTTGCTTAGCTCTTCGAGGTAGGGTGTAACGTCGATGGCGCTAGAGGCATCGCAGGTAGCAGCCAGCTGTGGAGCGAAACCCAAGATTAGCAAGACAAAGCCCATGCTATCAAATAAACATAGGTCCCTTAATGAATATATTATGATATGCGGCTCCAAAATATGCGGAATGGACATACAGCGGTCGCGGCCAAGGTCGAAACGATCGACACTAGAAATGTAGCTTTCATTTTGGGAAGCAAGAGGTTTTCTTTTCTATCTTTGTTTTTCGTCGTAAAATGAAACGATACTAAAGACAAACGGATTGAATTTAACAATGTGATATTGTACGTGTGAAGGAGAGAAATAATAGAGGGAAGGAAGGACAAGAAAAAACGGTTGAATCCGACGTTGCGAGATTCTGGGCGCCAACGGCGACGAGAAAGCTTAAATACTAATCAGAGCCTCCGCCATGACTAGAGCGCATATCAGGGGCATAATGGAGGCACTCCTCTATTAGCGGAAGCCACAATCCTTAATATCGGATAACGGACACAAGTTTGAGCTGAAGGGTCTAAATGCATCGACCAAATGAGCAGATAAGTTCGATATCGCAACATCGACAAACTGGTCGATTTTCTCTGAAAAAAAAAGGCCATGAAGTATATAGGCTGATCTACAACGTTAAGTATTCCGCTTCTACTCTTTTGAATTTTGCAATTAATCTTTTAATTGAATTTGATTCTGAAATCTCGATACAAACAGTTTGAGGATCCGATATCCCGGTGCCAAGGATACGCCAAGGGAATACTTGGCGGGATTTTATTCCAATTCCACGATTTGGGCCGGGTTGGACAGGTTCCGGAAATCCTTCGAAGTGAGCAGCTTTATGACCTATTTAGCCAATTTTGGGAGATAAGGGTGGATATATGTGTTTGACACTATATACATGTTGGGAACCGTAATCAACTTTGAAGCAGAGTTTACGGTTGCAAATGTGTGTTGTAGGAAGTCTAGTCTTCATAATTCTAACAGCCTTAAACCAGCTAAGGAGTATTTTTGAATAGGCTATGCTACATGTAGATGGGGGTTAGTCAGTAAGTAGATATTATGGTCTTAATGTCGGCTAGCCTTGATGCTAACAAGGCCGATAAAAAAGGGTTTCAAAAAAATAAAAGAAAGATTAAGACTTTAATAGTTTGGTCGAAGTAGGCTTTATATATAAGATGGTTACACCTAAACTCTCAGAACGAACCCGAGAAATGTTGGATTTTGTTGCATAAAGTGCGTTGCGTGGTAACTGTTAGCTTGGTGGGCAGCGAAATTAATGTTGACAGCGGACAAGGACAAGGGGGCGCTGAGATGTGGTGATAAATTCTGCATGCACAACCGGGCTGTCCCGCGTCATTTCCCCTGAGCCAGTTGAAGTCGAGGGCCCTTCACCCTCACGTCCACGGACACTGAGAGGGTTTGGAAAACAGACACTCTCTTACCTCATTGTCACATTATCTAACCAATCAAACCAGCAAGGAAACACTCACCATCATGCCACCAAGCCATATCAAGAGCTTCAGCCCTCCAATGGATTGAGAAAACGTAACAGGCCTAGACTCGTTACCAGGTGATCTTGTGGGGTGTAAACACGCCCCGCATGCCCGAGTTAGGAGTAAACAATTCCAGCCCCGTTGATGTTTTGAATAATTTGAGGCAAGGAGAACCGGACCTTGAGTTCGGATTTGTTCTCCTCTGGCATCTTTTGTCTTGTTTACAAAAAGACCTGCAGAAAAACATTACGTATCAACTTTTTATACGTCTACAGAAGGTTAAGGTTTTCGCCCTCGTGTGTACCCGGCTCCATCGATCGAAAGGGCTTGAGGGTCAGCCCGTTAGCAAGCTAACAAGAAAAATTCTAAATTCGCCCGCCCCCCAGGAGCAGCATCCCGGCAGCGGACTGCAGGATACCACACAAGTTCCAAGCGATTCCGTGTTGATATAGCGCGCGCAGGGGGTAGCTCCACAGCTCAATATCACACCGTCCCCAACGTGAAAATCGCCAAAACTCACCTCCCCAAACCATCAAAAAGCAACTCCTCGACAAATCAAGTTAAGCATCAGCACCGGGCTGTAACCTGCGGGTCGGTCCAGTCCCATTGGGTCCCGTCGACGTGGATACAGGAGCGCACCGTTCGGTTTGACGACCCGCCTTCGGACGGGTGTTTACCTGGGGTTCGTTGCCAGGTGGTATAAAAAAAACGGTTCTCCCTTTCCGAGGCCCTGTCCGAGATAGAAAAAAGTTTCTTTCTCTATAGACGCCTCCAATTCTCTGGAAGCATAGTAACGTACTTATCCCCTTTATCTATTTTATTTCCCCTTTTATATTGCGCGTCCACGGCCAGAGCGATGTACCAACTACCGTCCTCCTCGATACAGGGAATACATAATATAACTCCCGCTTCATTATCAAATCTCAAGAACGTAGCCCGTAGACGAGCAACGATGGGTTTCTTCACGACTTCACAGACCCCAAATGGGCATTCCTACGGGCCTGGCTCCTCACGCGCGAGTTCTGTTGCAGGGCCCGCCGGACCAGCGGGAGAGGATGATTCAAGGCACGGTCATATGCGTAATATATCGACAGCTTCTGCTCCTGTGCCTCCTCCTTTAGATGACTTGAACACAGCATCGCTCGAGGCACTTCAGGATGACAGCCAACGCAAAATCCTTGATGTGGTGGATGGCCTCAAAAGAATTGGGTTGGGCAGTGCTTTGAGTCTCCCTCAGCTTGTGGTCTGCGGAGATCAATCCTCGGGCAAATCGTCAGTACTGGAAGCGATAACCGAGATTCCGTTCCCGAGAAAAGAAAACTTATGCACGCGGTTTGCAACGGAAATTATTTTGAGACGGAGCGATACCCTTAAAGTCACGACGACGATCAATCCGCACCATGAAAGGACGGAAGGTGAACAGGCGGCCTTAAGGAGGTTCTCGCGGACAATCACGGACTTCAGACAGCTGCCCAGCCTTATCGAACAAGCTACGATTCTTATGGGGCTCGAAAAGGGCCGAGCGTTCTCCAGAGACGTGTTGATTATTGAAATCAGCGGCCCGAATAGACCTCAGCTGTATGTAACAGAAACCCGACCCTGCGGCGAGATCTTTTTGTTCTAGTACCCTGCATTTGGTAAAATGTCCTACCGGTGCAAACGCTAACAACCTTTCAGTACCCTAGTTGACCTCCCAGGACTCATCCACGCTAAAAACAAATCCCAAACGGAAGAAGACATAATCGTAATCCGCGAGCTCGTCGAAGAATACATTAAAAACGACCGAACCGTAATCCTCGCCGTTATTTCTGCCAAGAACGACTATGCTAATCAAATAATACTCGAGTACTGTCGAAAGGTCGACCCGGATGGTGTCAGAACACTCGGCATTATCACGAAGCCTGACATGCTTCGCCCCGGATCAGATAACGAGAAGCAATGGCTTGACCTTGCCTGTAATAAGGATATCAAATTGGACTTGGGATGGCATATTGTTAAGAATAGGGAGGACGGAGATATGGCGAGTAGCTTTGAACATAGGAACGCTTCGGAGAGAACATTCTTTTTCAAAGAGCCATACCGAAAGCTTCCTCACGAAATGCTTGGGGTTGCGGCCCTTCGGCTTCGTCTTAGCAAGCTACTTAGAGACCACTTGAAGAAAGAGTTGCCAGGACTTCAGCAGGAATTAGGTGAAATCCTTGCCATAACATACGAGGATCTAGAGAGGCTGGGGGAGAGCAGAGGTACATTCCAGGAACAGATAACGTACTTAACGAAGACATCCATGGCAGTCCAAGCCCTCACCGAAGCGGCGATCCAGGGCCGGTACGATAACGCCTTCTTCAGCATCGATGACTCGGAAATTTCTCCGGAAAACAATACTGCTCGGCTCAGGGCCAACGTACAGTACTACAACGGAGAGTTCTCGAGAAATATGCAACGATACGGGCGGAAAACAATGATAGTGGAGGACCAAAAACTTGATCCAGGAGAATTCGAAGTGGAACCTCGTGTCGAAAAAGAACTCATTGCATGGGCCCAAGCCATTGACAAGAATACAGATAGCAACATGCGTCAGCACGAGCCTATGCTTCCTAAGAAGGTGTCAAGGGAACAGGCAATTGATCATGCGGTTCAAGTCATGAAACTTTCGAGGGGAAGAGAATTACCTGGTAGTTTCAATCCGCAAGTCATTGGTCAGCTGTTCCGAGAGCAATCAGAGCCATGGAGGCTTATTGCATTGCTACATCTTGAAGCTATCGCCACGACATGCAGTGTCTTTGTTGACATGGTCCTTGAGCGCTGCACGGCCCCCGATCTTAAAAAACGTCTGTGGGCATCCAAAGTTGAGAGATCCCTGAAAGAAGCGGTGTTGTCAGCAAAAATGGAACTACAAAGGATTCTAGACGATAAAGACCGACACCCGATCACATACAGCTATACTTATGCCGCAAACGTCCAAAGAAACCGGAACATACGAATTCAACAACGGATTAAAGAAGGCTTTAAAGAAGATGCGATCACACCAGCGGCGGATATGGACAAGGCGGCAGCCGAGGAAGCATTTGACTCCGAGAGGGCCTACTACCGGGTAAGTGCAAGTTTACGAACCACAACTATTACCGATTTCGCTAACAGCTTCTCGTATATAGGATGAGATGAAGTACTTCATCAATGTCGTCACAAAACAAGTCATCGAAAGGCACCTAATGAACACACTACCAACTCAAATTATTTCGCCAATGGACATTGCCCTAATGACGGAAGAAGAAATTGAATTCCTCGCTGCTGAGCCAATTGACATCCGGGAACGTAGGAAGTTCTTAGAAGACAGAAGAGCGTTGCTTGAAGGCGGCTTAGAAACGTTTAGGTTTGCGCTCGCAAGGTAGGGTCTTTCGAAGCCTTCCTTTCACAATTATTAATGTTTTATGAGAGATGTAGGGGGTGAAATGTGTGTACTGTACCCAGTAGGTAAGGCGTTCCGGGGAGCTGTGTGTGTGCTTTTATTTTTTTTTTTCTCCTTTTGCCTTCCTTTTCTACTTTCTTTTTTTGATGATGAGGAAAAGTGAGGATGAAATTGCATGTGAATTTTGCGTTTCCTGCTCCCATTATACTTTATTCCACTTGTAATTGTATACTCGAGTTTCTCATATTCGCATTAAAAGTGGCGAATGGTAAGTTCCTGGTAGGTTCACTCCGAAAGGTTGTAATAGTTTATCACTAGATCGGGCTCACAAACATTCGATACTTGCTACAAAATAAACACACAGGTACTTAATACTCTAGCATTTTTTAAATATGTACTCGCATTCACATATTTTCCAGCAATAGGTATATATAAGCGGTCTCTTCATCATCCATGGTAGATGTGCTGCGCCTGATCTCGTAAATATGTCCTAGTAATCTTCATCTCGTATCTCCAAGATTCATGTATTCAAAATGCCAACGAACCTAAGAAAAGGGGAGCCAACGACAAAAGGAAACAGCATCTATCAAAAAAGAAACGCCCATCACCATCACCACCGCTTTCTCGTTAGTATCAAAATAGCCATGTCGTGTGTCGTGTATCCATATACATATATACAAGAGAGAAAAAACCCAACCGCTTTTTATAAAGCTTTCGAATTCGCCAATTGTGCAAATAAAATATTTTCGACAGCAGAGAAAGGGACAAAAAACAAGGGAAGGGGGAAGGGGGAAGGTAGAGCAATAGAAGCTTTGATATATAGGTATATTGCACTAGAGTTGGTGCACCTGTAAAACCCAGGACCTAAAATGAACACCAAAGGTGAGTTTTGCAGAATGAAAAACCGTAAGGGAGAATGCCAGAGGTATGAGAAACAGTAGTTCGTTAGCATTAAGAAAAACCAGATCAAGCTAAGGCAATCATGGAAGCGTATGAACGCAGTGACAAAAGAAACTGAAAGCAAATGCAAGACAAGTGTAGGAACAACTGTTTCATGATATAAGGAAAGGGTTAGCGAGTGGGGTTGATTCATCTTCCTATCTGCCTCAGTTGAAGCGAAAGGGATTGAAGAAAAGAGCGAGAGCCGCCTGCCTCATGTCTTCCCCGGAACTTCGTCATCTGGTATACCTCGTATCGCCTTCTGTACCCCCAGTATGTGCCGTAGCTGTGCTGCCGCCTCCATAGCTTCCCTAAGCTTCTCAGCAACCTCCCCAGATTCTCCATCTGTTAGCTTTTTCACCTTCTTAAGCTCTTCTTCTGTATGTTCTATACGCTCGTTGTAGGCCTGCTCGATTTTTCTTCGAGCAGCACCCATCTTTTCGATTTCTTGCCTCTGCTGCTCAACTGTTATCTCTAGTTTTGCTACCGTCGTCTTGTTCTTTTTCTCTTCTGCCGCGATCTCTTCGATCCTCTTCTTAAGTCGGTTTACGCTCGTTTGATACCTCTCCTCCAGGTGTTTCCACGATGCAGAAAGGACATCGTATTGACGGGCATACCGTTCCCTCTCCGAGACTTCGTTTGAAAGATCTTTCGCTAAGTCTGCGACTCTGGCATCCTGGTCGGCAACATATTTTCGAAGGTTCGATTCGGCGTCCTGACGTTTTTTAAGGTTTTCTTCGCGTTCGGAACGGAGTTCTTCGATTTTTCGATCTTTGCGAGAGAGAGACGTCTATTGGAGGAATGTTAGCGAGATCGAGCCTTCTTTCCCCCTGGTTTGTTTACCAGGTCCCCCCGATCGTAACGCTCCACGAGGACAACCGACCTTGTCAATGTTCGTTTGGTGGACCAAATTCTCGTTGATAGATTGTAACGAATCTCGCGATGAGCGGGCGGCTTCGGCTCTACGTTGTTCCTCCTCGCGCTATTCAGCACCAATAACCACGGGGTCAGCACGCGAAGTCAATGTAAAATTATTGTTTTGAAGGGAGAGAAGCCGTTCCCAAAGGCTGGGTCCGAAGAGAACGGATAAGGGAATAGGTGCAAAAGTACCTTCGCAGTTTCGCTCTTCAATTCTCTCCGTAACCTGTCGTTCTCCGCCATAAGTTTTTCTATCACCCTCCCACTCTTGCCAGCGCTTCTGCCCATGGACCCAGGCGGTGATAATCCACCGTTCAGTCCAGCCGTCGCTGGAGCAAGTAATATATTTGAAGGTCCACCATTGGCTGCATCCATTTCAGAGAAATCAGCGTCGTCGATTCTTACGCCGCCGTTAGGATGCGAGTCGTCTGCCATAGTGATGACCAGGGAGGGAGAAGATTGGAAGGATAGATTGAAGGCAGGTCGGGGGGAATGAAAGGGTAGGTAGCGAGCGGCCCGATCGCGAGAGGAGGCCGCTTAAGCGGTGGACCTGGTTATCGGGCTTGTGATTGGGGATAGCTTTGATAGCTCAAGTCAACTCTTTTGGAGCCGGGTCGCTGACTGGATCAAACGCAGAGGATGCAATGCAATGACAGAAAAAGGTATATAGACGAGACCAAAGAGCCAGAAGAAGAATATAAGCCAACTACGCTATGTCATGCTGGATCACGGTTTTGCAGCCAATGGGGCACGGTTGAGGGGGCTCCGAGGCGGGGTGGAGGATGGCGGACAGAGCTGTTGTTTGGAGGTGAAGTTGACAAGGTGTTGGGACAGCTGAAGGCGTTTCTCAGACGGAGAGGCGGCCCCACCGGCAGCTGCCTGTTCTGCGCCCTAATTCGACGGCGATGGCTGCATCTGCCTAGGAGTTTGTATTTACCTGCACCATTGATGGATGAATGGATGGATGGAGTAGCCCGTTTGATGTATTGAACATGCGGGATTGCAGTGTTTCGTGCGTGATTTACAGCTATTGGCTTATGTTTGGCCCTTTCGCTGCTTCGACGCAAAATATTTACCCAATAGGCTGTTTGGCCGGATCTCTGGATGGACATCATGGAGGGAAATGCCGAGAGCTCGAGGATCATGGATCAGACATCGATGCATCACGGATTGGTCGAGTCAACAGGCGGCACCAACCGCATCTCAATACAGCCAATGCCCTTCCAATGTACAATGCTTTTTATGCTATCTATCAAGACTACGATACTATATACAAATCACCATAAGCATATGATATGCGCGTCCAATTCTCCAGTGATCATGAGCATGTATATATGTTCGAATCTACGAGAACTCAACCCCAACCCCAAACTGAAGCCCCTTCCTAGCCCGCTCAGCCCCTTCTTCACCATATGTACCTCGCACTCCAATGGGAAGACAGAAGTTCATCTCGAACCTCGCGACTGGATGGCCATAGACGATCCCCACACCAGCTGCTAGGCTCGGTGCTTCACCTAGCAACCTTGATACAGTATACTTCATCCCCTGTGCAATGTTCATATCTTGTACCTCAGGGGGCCTCTCCAACGCCAACAGTCTCCCTCCGTTGATGAAAGCCTGGAATCTAAGTCCACTATCAGCTCCTACCCTTGGGAATGGGAACAATAGCCCCAAGCTTCCGGCGACATATGCATCACCGCCCAGCGAGTCCTTCCCAGAATGCGGACCTAAACCACCCGTTTGAAAACCCCTCACGTCGTTGGCACCACCAATATGAAACCTGTCAGCAATGGTGCTTGGCTTTGGTCCCGAGTCCCCAGATGCTAAAGGATATAGGATACCACCCCTCACACTGCTGTTGACTGTTACGCCCTTGAACAACGGGTATGCTAATGCACTCTCAGCCTCTGACTTCCAATGTGCCACTGAACCTTTTAACGGTCCAATCCCAGCAATAGAGTTTCGTAGCCGTAGCAGTGTCCCAGATGAAGGTAATATTGGGTTGTCACGAGTATCGCGGGTGAGAACATGTGTAATCGCAGATTTGATACTATCCCCTGCATCCCGACGAACAGCGGCACTGGCATCATCATGTAACTCCGTCAAAGTACGCCAGATCCCTTCGTAGCTTATTGACTGTTTAAGTTTATACGCAGGGGTGGCCCATCGAACGGTACCAATAAACCCCTTGGAAAGTTCTGTATGACTTGAATGGGAGTTGTCCCGCGCTGTCGAGAGGCCCTTGAGTTCAATGGCCGCGAGAGGGCTGGAGTTTATAGGGGTCGTGAAGGTAGCATCATACGCTGAACGGGTACGAGTACCCTTCGAGGCACTGACGTGGAGGAATTCGGCACCGCCAAAGACATTACGGATGGATCCTTGGACGTAGGCAGAGCCTTCAGTATTGCCCAAATCGGTGCCGGATTTGAGGAGAATTCGCGACCTCTCTTTGACATTTATGATAGCTGACAGGGGAATCGGGTTGTTTGGGGTTTTCGGATCAAAAGAGTATTCAGACGGGGTATCGAGGTAGAACGGGATGTTCGGTTGAAAGATTTCTATGCTCAATCCAAGAGGGGTTAGAAAAGTCTACGGCCTACGATGCGACTGATGATTTATATACCAAAATGCTGCAGGCCATTAATGGCCTTGGACAGCTCTCGAAGCGCATCTTTGAGCGTAAAATCTCCCTGGTCACTCCTATCAAGAGCCGGTTTCACAAGCCTCTCGAGGAACGACCGACGGGTTCTCGGTGCGCCAAGAATAGTAATGGAATCGAAGTAGACCGGTTGTGAGGAATGTCCCTGTATCGTTTCGGCCGCCCGCTTCTGTGCTTTCACCGAAATCTCATCATCGTGGGCCTTTTGAGCAGCCCGCTGGGCTGCAATTGTATCTGGAGAGCTAGCATCCTTGAGGATGTCGAAGACCTATTCAGGATTGGGACCAAGTCAGACGCAGTTGTTGAGAGGGTTCAAAGCATGGAGACAATGCGACTTACATCTCCGCTACCTCCTGCAGCCATCTGGCCGGTATTTGGGCGTCAATTGACGAGGAGGATTAGAATATGGATGAGGGATTGCGGGCAGAAGGATTGAAGCGAGGTTGAGGAAAAGTCCCGCGACACTCGGCTAACAGTTTTCTTGGTGTTGAGACGTCACCCAGGCGCTCTCGGTTCGCCGTTTTCTTCACCCGGCGTCTGACCTAAGGATGCTAGCTCGTATGCTTGTGGCCGGAATTCAACCAGCAACATTGGTCTGGTGGGCCCTGGCAGCAACATGCAACACAAGAATTCAAGAGTTCAAGAATTATCAATGCTGTAGACAGGTCGTGGAACGGGCCTTCCAGGGGGGCAAAGTTAGTAATGGTCACCTAGGTAGGTATTTCACACTATAGTCCCAGCTGTCGAATTTCTGCTACTATCTCAGTACAAGCATAACTACCTTGCGGGGGCATTTGAGCCTCCTAATACAATATACCCCTGGTCCGGTCCCAGGCTGGAGGATAGCCACAGCGGGTCACATACTTATGGTATCGATAACTTGTACGTAATACGGATCGCAGATGGGATATCCACCAAGCAAACTAACGAATATTTGGATTCTATTCGCCCCCAATCCACCCAGCAAATACTTACATGAATATGAAGAGAAAAGAAAGGTAGAAAACGGTACATGCGAAGACATGGCAAACTGTAAAACAAATACACCTGCTAATATTACACCAGCCCTGGTCAACCGACGGGGCCTGTAGAATGCATGACCAAACCACCATGTCCCCAAATCTAAGCAAGAGTCGCCTCTTGTAACCGATGTTGCCTCGATAAGGCCTACGGCTAGGCATGGTGAACTAAGACAAAACAAACGATGATAAATCCTTTTCTTAAAGAATGCTTTTGTTTATCTCTGGTGGACCTTTCCAATTCTCCTAGCGCCTTCGTACAAGCCACGGTCGAGCGCAGCAGCGACCGTGAGGGTACCTCCAATAATAGCACAGATGCTAGTCAAGAATCCGGAGAAAGACTTGGTTCGGATCTCGCGGTTAACCACTTTCATAGCTATTATCCATCCATACAGTCAGTATATATACTATTTAAGAGAAGTGCAGTCTTCGGAAACTTACGCGAAATATCATAGCTGAAGAATATTCCGGGAATACCGCCGCGAGCATGGACAGTTCCCGGGTGCACCTCATCTTTTCCACCCTCCAAACTCCTCTCATGGCTGGTAACGCTGTACTGGTGGGTGTTGATCGTGTAGCCGTGATCGAGATGCTCATAGCTTGTAGAGACGATCTTCAAGAAGTACAGGTAGTTATAATTCCGGTCAACGGTATTCTTGACAGTGTTATCTAGTGGGTTTTGCTGGTGGTGGCTCTCGTGCAACAAGTCGGTAGGCAGTGGTGGACCAAAGGACAAGGCGTTAATGGTGTGGGAAAAGTCATGGTGGACGTCCGATTGAAGGTAATTGGCTAAATCGTGGACATGCATTTGGGCGTTCGAAAAGGATTTCCCTGGCGCAATGTGAAAATTTCCGACGACTTTGTTAACCCAGAGATGCCCATCGATACGGCAACCTTCCTCAGCCTGTTCCTTAAGCATTTCCTTATACCCTTCTTCCTCGCACTGGTGGACGCCGGTGCCATCGCCAAAAGCCCAACCCTTAGATGCGTAAGCCTCGCGAACATCGTCACAAGTCTGACAACATCCCGCCTTCTTCGAGGTATCCGGAGCAGTGGCACCGTAACATTCACCACAGTAGTTAGGGTCGAGGTGCTTTGGGTGTTCAGGGTGGAGTTCAAGGAATTTAGATTCAATAATCGTCCCTGACTTATCGAGACGGTGTTTGCCAATGCCGTGGCTGACAGATGGCTGAAGATCACCAGAAACATCCATGACGTCGAGGGAGAGAAGTTCGCATGGTATTTTTGGGAAAGTAATATTGAGGTGGATTTCCATCTGTTCACCTACAAGCCCGGAGTAATTTTTATTAGCACTTTAACACCATTGGGGCCCGTGTGAAGTCGGCGCCCTGACTACTTTCCCGACAGGCTTGCTGGCGGCTTGGTGTGAAAGAGTGCATACCTCTGGTTTTATCAACAACCAATTCCGAGATCACAGAGATCTTTCTGTAATCATTCCATTCCCCAACGGCCAAGCAGATGATAAGTACGACGCTGAGTATTGTAACAAGTCCACCTGAACTTGTACGTATCCTGGCATCTTCAACGGTTTTTGTGAAGGCATCAAGCCTCATCAGCCGGGATGCTCGACCCATCGTGAGACCAACAGCAAAGGGTCCACAGCAGTCGCGCGGACGACTCGATCGGGGAGGCTTGGAATTTGGTAAAAACGGTCGATTGGCTAGCTACCACCGAAAATCACAGATGGGATAGACTGAGACGGCGTCTTCGAAGTCCAAAGCGAAGTGTCCGGGAAGATGTCGAGGGGATGATGGGCGGTGGAGCTGAGAACTGGCATGTGCGAAGTTGATATCTGCGAGAAAGGCCACATTTCTCAATCCCGCAGCCCTGCGATGCCTGTCAATTGCTCAGGCGGGCTGGGCTTATGGGCTCTTCGCTTAGCCGACCGGTTTGCCGTTGCTGCTGTTGCGCCCCGCCAACGTCGCCACAACGCGTGGACACCAGATCGGGACATTTGTTGTATTTATACACCCAAGTGCCTGGGTAATTTCACCCGGAGTCGGCCCCCACAACTCGAGCTCAGCTACCCAAGTAGTCCGCTAGCTATAGCGCTGCTAACGTTACAGGATTCGACCCCATTCAAGTCGACTCAGGTGGTCGTACAGCTGTGCGACTCTCCTTCTCACCTCTTATATCCTCGCATCCTTCCCTCCTTGTTTCCTTCCTTTCTAGCTTCCTTCCTTCTAGGAATTCCTTCTGCTGTATTCAAATGTTCACTCTCCTTTAGCCGTCTAGCCAGCCGGAGATATATTATTATACTCAGCACAAACTTAGTCAAGTACTTTGTTTCTTAGTATATATCATTGTTGAAAATCGCCGGCATTGCATTGCATTGCATTGTAACCTCTCCTTTGCAACCTGCAGCGGCCTGGTACCTAGCCTACCTAGGTAGAGGCTAGCTACATCCAAAAGGGCAGTCGAGGCTGTTGTGTTTTTTCTGCATTGGCTATTGTTGTGTCGCTGAGATGCGGGCGCCCGCCACTCATTAACTTCCTGCACCTGGCGACCTATCACGATCACATAGACTTACAAGGCCGACGTCGACGAAAAATATGTATAGAAGAAGTCAGCAACGGAACATCATTATTGCCTTTTTCTTCTTCTCCTTCTTCTCTTCCTAACAATCACCCTTATCAGCTCCGGATCCCTGCCCTATCCCACCAGCAGATACAGCTAGCTGAGGAATTAAATACCTAGGTAGTTAATAATATACCTCCCTTTACATTACATTGTCAGTACATAGTACCCAATCCTAGGTCATGCATACCATGATCCCTCTTCTTTGGTTCTTGGATAGCCTGCTAATGCAACATTTTCTATATAGCTAAGTATCTAATGCCAGACTGGGAACTTTAAAGTTATATTTTTGGCCCCAGTAAATAAACCTACGGCACCAATTAGGCTCGTAGGCATCAATATGTTTCGCCGTGTTCTGCCTCGGAAGGTCAGGTTACACAGGGCTTTTCCTGTCCTCGTAGCTGCCTTTGTTCTCCCATCAGACCGTCGGCGAGAGCGATCGCCAGTCTTCTTCTCCAGTTTGAAATCCCTCGCTGGTTTCTCATTGCTCTTCCTCCCACAGGTTCCCATCCCTGACACCTCAAAGATCAAGGACAAGCTCTTGAGCACTCTACCATCATGGACAGTCGAATCAGCTGTCTCGAAATTTGTGAAGAGGCCAGAAGCAGACATCATCGTTGGCATTTCAATGCAGATGCCGTCTTTGACTGCATTTGTTATGTACTACCCCAAAGGGGTAGAAATATTGGCGGAGTCAAGAATACACTCTGGGATAGAAGAGTATAAAGTCCGGATGCCTGTTCTGAGAATGGTTGATGATTGGGATTTCGACGAGGGCGAAGGGATTCATCGTAATGCCGTCAGTCACCTTTCTATACATTTGGACCTAATAAGGCGCTAATACACCGTTTCTCTAGACGATTTCTATCATGAAGTACTCGTCGGAGTTTCCCCATCTACCAGTCGGGCCTGGGTTAAAAGTCAATGGTAGTTACAAATTGTGGGACCCTGAAAGGGCGGATTTCCGTGTCCATTTCACCGATTTCTTTCCCTCCCAGGAAGTATCGCTTAACAGGCCGAAACCTCCTGCGTTTGCCCTCACGGAAAGACAGATCATGACGGATTATGCTCGTTCTATCCGCCAGCATATTGAAGAATTCATCAGTCGCGAAATCGTCGATAATGCGATGATAGTCAACGATGCGCCCGTCGTCAAATGGATGATCCTGTATCCGGATTGCATGGATTCAATCGAAACAGCTCCAGGCGTCACTGTGAAAAGAAACTTTGTATCCGCATTAAAAGACGCTGGATTTCCCATTAATAACTCAGATATTCCACCTATTCGTCCAGATAGCCTCCACCAAGGTAGCGATGAAAGATTTAACGAATCGGTTATTGAGGACCTACATACACACTCCAGCAAGGTCGAGTTTTTTAGTGCTGGATTTGCCAGCCTTATCAACATTGCGTCACCCCAAACGCTGGGGACCACCCCCTTGGTTCCGGGGCTACCGGTATGTATCCCCTCCCTATCTTAATATTCCCATTCGTTCGGGATTTGAGTCCTCAAAACACTAATACGTGTCTGCTCCTATGGTAAATATAATATACAGCAAGAACGACCTTTTATTGCAGTTATCGATGACGAGGAATATATTACTGCCCGCCGATGCATTTTTACTCCGCACTCTCGGTTCGGGGTCATGCAGCAGCAAGTTTGCGCTGTAACACGCTCACCAGTATTTAAGCAATTTCCGGAGAATATGCTTGACGTTGTAGCGAATATCCTACACGATATGCATGTATTCGAAGAATTGAATGAAGAAACCATCCAGATGATATCCAATTACGCGGTCAAACATTGGCCTGAGAGTAAAAACTGGAGCGATGTCATCGATATTTTAGAAAGCAGAATGAGTAAAACGCCCATTCTCTTGGAAGCGACTAATGATATTGCTTGGGGTGTCGATCAAGAGATTGATACCCCACCTCGAATAACGCCTATTTCTTCGTAATTCCCTCCTCTCTATCCACTTTGCTCCAAGAATACATAGCGGGAAAAAAGGAGATCTTACTAATACTTTGACAACAGGTTTGAATTCGCAAAAGTCATTAGGGGCGATATATATGCGCCGGCCATTGGTGTCTTTGGTGACATACACGGCGTATCGCCGGAGATCAAGGTAAGCGGCTTTCCCATATATTACAGTTTGGAAAAATGGCTAAAAGGCTCCCAAAGGATGCTGTTCTGATCGACAGTGGACGCGGTGAATCCGATGCTTACGCAATCATTCTTCGTGGCATATACACCATCAAGGACGCGTTCCTAGAAGATTCTGAGTACTCAGACCCTGATGACCTTTTTATTGAGGGGTTCAATATCACGAAATTGCTGGATATGGAACTTGAAGCCGGGACTATAAAGCGAGAGGAACTCCACGAAGACGAAGAAGAATTCGTAAAACAAGTTTCGGACACGCATGACCATCTTGATCGTGCGAGATATGATAGAATGAAGGTCACTGTTGCAAAGCCTGAAATACACCAGCCATTCCAGATATTTGGGCTAGCCGATGCAGCGGGGATGGAACTGTCAAGGATCTTTCTAGACGCCCATAGGAAGTAAATTCTACAATAAGCTCCCTAGGTACCAGCTGATAGGATACCCAAATCCAATCTTTCGGAATGCCTAGGCGTAGCACGCCAGTATTACATTTTCGCAGTATTTGCGCAAATCCAACGGCTAGGCGACTTTACCCCAAATTCAAGCATACTCGTTACCATCATGTAACTTCTGGCTAGCGTTTTACAATATTTACCCCTTGGGCCTGTAACAACTATCCTGCTCCCAAACTTCAGCGTTCTCTCTTCCTCACGAAGCTAAGCCTAGCCTTCGCGATATACCAACACAGAATTCCACAAGAATCCAACATCCCTAACAAACCTGCCAGGCCGCGGCTACAGAATCACGCAATCGATCCGCACCCACCCTTCAAGCATGAGCTACGGAATTTATCAGCAAATGGTCAGAAATGTGCCGCTTTTCAATATTCCCGCTTTTATAGCTTCCCTGATTAAACGAATCAATTCCGTGCCGCTTTTTGGAAAGTGAACAACAGTACACGTGCATATATGCATAGCAAATATAGATCTTGCTTCACTATCTTGTTACCCCGCAGTTTGTAACCCTTATTTTCCCTTGGGTGGCATGGGCGGTTACTGGGAGAATGCATTATAGTGGTCACTTCCAGGATACCATAGTTTTAATCCATGGCTAGATAGGTAGATAAACATGAGCACGACATCCCTGCTCGAAGTTACGATTTCGCTGCAAGTAAGTACATAATGTTAGATTAATTTCCAATTTGGGCTGTAGATGAGATTTTGGGTGGGTGGGATGGGAGTAGATATGCTAGCAGCGTGGGGTAGATTATAGTTCCTGGGTCTTCATGTATATATAAGGCACCCTTGCGCCCTCAGGATAACATTCTCAGCAAGTCCTGGGTTCCAGTCTGCATTCCCATCAGCATATACCTCCTCTTGACCTCGCAGAAATTCCAAGCTTCTCACCTCCATATCATATTTTATATTCATTTCAGAAATATGACTGTTCTGACGGATACCCTGTCGGCAAACAATGCCTCCTACGCCTCGAGTTTCACAAAAGGCGACCTAGCGCTCCCACCAGCGAAGAAATATCTTGTATTAACATGCATGGACGCTCGTATCGATCCGGCTGCAGCACTTGGTATCGACCTTGGTGATGCCCATGGTATTTATCTCCTAGAATCCTGCTCAAATTTAGACAATTAGTAAATCTATACGTAATTAATTAAGGCTAAGACTACTCATACTAGTGATTCGCAATGCTGGTGCTTCGGCTGTCGACGGTCTTCGTTCCGTGATAATCTCCGAGCAGCTACTCGGCACCAATGAGATCCTTTTGATCAAACATACAGGGTGCGGTATGCTTACGTTCACAAATGACGACGCCCATGCGCTAGTACAGAAGAATTTGGGGGCCGATTCTACCGGGATTGACTTCCTCACGTTTCCTGAGTAAGTGTCAACATTGGGATATATCGACCGGAATCTAGTTGCCAGTTACTAATAAGGTTGATATTTGTGATCTGCGAGCATTTAGGCTAAATCAAGCAGTGAAGGATGATGTAAAGTTCCTAAAGGATTCGAAGTTTGTACCTCAAAGTGTGAACATCAGTGGGTGGATATATGAGGTTGAGACTGGGAAGATCGTTAACGTCGTTCCTGCTTGATTTAAACCCATGCCGCCCTAAGATATGCACTTAATTTAAAATAATATATACCTAGGTATCTGACACTAAGCCTTTTGGGCATCTCTTACCTGTGCTCTATGGATAAAGTCAGCCCAGCTACAGTTAGCACAAACGTAAATAAATAGGCACCTAGGTACTTCGCAAGCAGCGTCTGGGACCGGGACTACTTCGGAATATAAAAACGTCGGCATTTCAACTATCGTTACACAGGAGAATGATATCCAAAAAATAATAATCTAATAACCCAAGACCATTCATGACGAGTTCAGTCTAAGCTGCTCATTTCTAGATGTACTAAGAGAAAAGGTATGCATAAAACAAAAAGAAAAGCCACAAATTCTAAAACCATGGTATCAGATTTCATAGCGTGCACGTGCAATCGACATATACCAAACCTTTTATTATACCCTTGGCTAACCTTTGGAGTAAAAAAATCTAGTGGTAGAAAAACAATAGTAGCAACAATGGAAAAGAAAGAAAGTAAAAGGTCCTATGTCGCCTCAGCATCTCTCAAGCTACTCCATATGCCCAAGCCTGTCATCTTCTTCTTTGGCGGCCATCTTGCCTCGGAAAGCTTCTTGAACAGGACGTTATCATAACCGACTGGCCTCAAAAAGTTCCAGTTAAATTTCAATGTGCCCTCTTGAAAATACCTTTCGACTTGCCTGAGTGTCAGCTTTCTCACGTGGTTCTTAGACCTGAGACTGGATGGGACGAGTTGCGGAGCCAACGAGCTAACAGCTTTATCGCACAAGGTTACGAGTGAACATTCTTTCCCTGAGTCTTGCCTTATGTGGCATTTCTGGATCTTTTGAACGGTATCGCGGCCTTCTTCGGCTTCTTGTCGCATCTCGAATAATCTAGGAAGCCAGAAGTCGATAAGATTTTTATCCTGTAAGTGGGTGGCTTCCTTGTTAGAGAATAACTTCCAGCCATCGAACTCATATGTACCCATATATTCCCACTCAGCTACCCCGCGTTCGAGAAATACTGGAAAGCTCGACACATCTGGGGGTAAGTCCTTCATGAAGTTATGCGGCGAAGATATGACAATTATTTCTCCGGGTTTTGTAGGATTCGGCACAAACTCTTTTTTGATGGCGACCACAAATCTAACACGGTGTATCTGCGAGATCCTCGCGGAAGGAGAAACAGAGGAAACGGTTGATCGCGCATTACCCCCAAGGTAATGCGATAGCATCCGCCGGTTAAAGAGCCTTCGATTCTCTGTCGGAACGTGCGGCTGGTCTGTTTTGGAACATAGGAGGTTATAATATCTCTGGAACCAAAATGTATCCGGTAGTGGCCCTCCTTGAACACGTCGTGATGCACCTGCTGCTGCCTTACGGGTAGCCGAGAAATGAGGTTGTGGGTTTTTAACTGGCTTCGAGGTAGAGTTTTCGACCAACATGCGTTCACGGAACCTTGGAGGGGTTCCTTGACCCCTATGGCTAGCCCTACGTTCAAAAGGGCACGGAGACCCGCTGGTCGAGAATGCTATAGATGGTGACCGAGTTTTAGATCGCTCTTCTACTGCTAGAGCCTCGACTCGTGTTCTCTTTCTGAAACGGAGATCTGCAGGCGTTCTCGGTTTAGGACGGACAGGCTCTCCCCCGTATTTGTCACTATAACTTGGGCTTGGAGACCTCTTTTCCCTTTGCTGGAAGGTGGCGACTCCACGTTTTCTTTTCCTCTGAAAAGCCTCTCCGTTGCCGTCTTCGTCGCTGGATTCGGCTCTTGGTTTCGAGATACGTCTCTCTAGTCTCTTTCTAGTAGTTGGTTGAGGAATAAAATCGATAAATCGCCGTTCCAGGGACTGAGAATCACCCAAATCCTCTTGATCCACTGATGCCACCCGTTCATCTGGATACCGCTTCTCCTTCTTCGGTTCGGTAACACATACCTCCATCTTGTCCTCGATAGCTGGTGTTTCTATTTTCTCTAACTTTACACCACCTAACGTTTCCTTTAGTTCCCCGACTATATCACGGGTAAGGCGTGAGACCAGTGTGTCCAGATCGATATTTCCCAGAGCCACTGATCTTGGTGCCGTTTCAGATGGTAGATGCCCTAGTTTAAGCTTCGGGGTGACTATGGATACCAGACAAGTAGAGATGCCACGATCTCGGACATCCTGCATATCCGTGTCTTCTCCGGTCCCCTGTGGGTTCATTGGGTTTACATCTTTCTCAGGAGCGAAATAGCTGGGTGAGTGAGATGACAATCCTTCTTGACATCCGCTATCCCGGACCCTTTTGACCACGACAGGCTTATCCTTCAGAAGCTCTGAAAGGTCAACATAAGCAGACGATGGGGCATCTCCCATATCGTCGTCCATGCCCTGTGACCGAAACCATTTTTTCCCCTGGGAATCCACAACCTCATCAGAACGAGGGAACCTTGGTCGGGCCACAGCTAAATTGTTAGGGTATGTACCGAGGCTATCGGGGTCTATTGGTACCGGTGATCGACGGGAACCATGGTCTCGGAGTTGATCCTTTTTCCGTTCGTCATTGTATTTCGTTTGATGGAATTCAGAACACGGGTTCAAAGGCGTATACCCTCGATTTGCCTTAGGCTCCGAAGGTACGTGGTGGTTTTGTTTAGGCCTTGGTTGTAGTTGTTTTGACCATTGCTGGCTGCCTTTTATATGCCCCGTAGTTCCTGTCCTCCCCCCCTTGAGACGGTCCAGCTCTCCTTTGTGCTTCCGAAAAATGTTTTTATCCTTAGCGGGCGTGTTATTATTTCGTGTCGGAACCTCAAACTTTACAGGCGACTTGGGCGGAGTATCTCGCATCTCAATGGCTGTGACAGCATCTGAATCCCCATCCCGTAACTCCCCGTCTTCAGATCCACACAGCGGTGAGATTTCTTCTTCTCGCCTTTGGTCACACAGACTCTGATGACCGCGGCAATTAGGACTAGTGGGCGGAGTGGATCTGAAAATTGAGTCTCCAGGTCTATAAAGATCCGCTACTCTGGACGTTGTGCATACTGGGGATGGTATACGAGGTAACGAAAACTCTCTGGACTGTTCTCTAGATTGGGGTGGTGTCCGTACGGAGTTGAGACCGGATAACCGTCTTGAGTCGTGATGTCTATCTCGGTGGCGGTCTAGTGGATATATTTGGGGCAACGATCCGGATTCGAAGGATGGTCGCCATGATGAACCCATGCCGTCTAAGTTCTGATCGATTTTTCAGGTAGAGAGTCTTAATTAAGGTCCTATCAAACGAGCTATCTGCAGCACAAGTCCGCGAGAACGTACGAAACATTAACCAGAGCGTTCAACCGGAATACATTCGCCCAGCACGTGCCCTTCACATATATATTGACGCTATCATATGGTCAATGCAATGTATCTGCAAGCATGCTTCATGACGCTGATCGCCTGAAAGTGTGTTGGATATGTTGTATTATATTTACCTTGCTTGGTCCTGTAGTTACGACGTTTGTACTGGGGCCGGCCCAAGCTGCGCTTATAACTACCTAGGTAGCTAGCTAACACTAGACGGTGTCTGTGCAATACGTCGTAACTACAGTATATTTATATGTACGTATAAGGGGAAATGAAGACAGGCAATGCTACCTGCAATTGCTTAGAAAGAAGAACTAGACGCTTATTCGGTTTTGTTTTCTGCTATTTCGTGAACCCTGATACGTATAATATATGCTGCTATATTCGATCTCTTGCGATAATTCCGATAAGTGGTTTTTGAAGGTCTGGAAGATGCAAAAATTGCAAACTGTATTTTTAAAGCTTTATAGCTACCTACCTACCTACCTACATGCCGACAAAAGATACAGTACTTATAATAGTATGCCCAATTGTTTTCCTACAGCCATTTAACTAATTAAAGGGCATCATAATTTGAGAAAGTATGCCAGAATATCTCACAGATTCTGTCATAGTATGCTCTCCATTCAAAACAAATTAAGATTGCCTTTGTCACTTATCGAGATATCGTTGGAGCAGCTCAACATGCTTCCAACTGGAACTTTTTTTTTTTTTTTTTTTACTTAAATACCTATATGTGTGGCAGATGTGTATGCATGATACGGGAACAGCGACACTACATAACATTAGGTAATCCACGGATTATATTAATGCGAGACTAAAGACAAAGATAAACGGTACCTGGTTTTCGGGCGACCACAGGAGCGTCGGACCAAGCTTACAAGATACCCCTATTAAGGAGCTGTAGAGATACCATTCAGTGCCCAAAACACACCTGCTTTGTGTTTGATAACATCATAAGCTATTCATTCATCGATTCTTTGTTAACATGTTTGTGGTGTGTTCCTGTTAACTGTGCATGTTAGACTAAGCCTGCTTAGCCACAGTATCACGTTACCGACTAATTACTGGCATATATTACAATGCCACAATGTTTACGGGTTTCGAGGATTAGTACAGTTCCGAGAATACGGGATTCCCCGGGCCCGCTGTGTAATACGGTAATGCATGCAGTCTCGCGATAGAACATATAACAGTAAGGAGGGAAGTATTTATGTATATACATGTGATACCTAGTACCCGCAGCTCATAACACCCGTGTCTCAAGTGTCGTGTATATATCCGGGTGTATCCCAGAGGCCGGCTATAATGATACTGGTTTGTGAAGCTATCCAGTATTCTCGGGACCGGCCGGGAACATATACGGATGCACGTGCGACCCGTAAAATATCAATACAACTAGCCCCCAAGGGCTGTTAGATGAAACAATTTTGGGTTGAAGTAATAATTTTGATAACATGACAAAGCCAGCTCAGTTAAGGACATATGGGTCCGGATTCGGGAGACGGCATTCATGGAAAATAGAACCCTGAAAGAACGTATAACTGTTTCCCCTTGTTGCAAAATCAACCATTGATCTCCTGCAGCGGCCCGATTAAAGTGGCACGGATCACAAATACCAACGTTCAAGCCCTGCCTAGTTCTAGCATGTTTGTATACGCGTGCGGTTTCATTATTAAAGGCAAAATCCTAGCGGCCAGGGAACTTCAGCTAGATTCATAGTTATATAAGAGTTAAATCCGTCAACCGGCCGTTGAAAGCGATCACCAGCATCATAGAAAGCCCTGCATACTGTCGCCGCTGGCTAATAAGCAGGGCTAATTATCCCAAAGTCAACCTCAAAGGCTTGTTCATATCAGCAGTATTAATGCATAAATAAGAGTTCCGGAGAACGCCGTAGTGTGGCGATTTTTAAAGTTTAACCAGGCCAGCCGCCAGGTATCAAGGTATATAGCACCTAGGTCTGCATTGTCAATGTATATTGATATATTCGTAGGCTAACGGGGCAT
The DNA here is from genome assembly GCA_036872755.1 of Orbilia blumenaviensis. NCBI lineage: Eukaryota > Fungi > Ascomycota > Orbiliomycetes > Orbiliales > Orbiliaceae > Orbilia > Orbilia blumenaviensis. The sequence continues at coordinate 2,560,119 of JAVHNS010000004.1, read as the reverse complement.
TACGTAGCTTCAAATCTATGGCAGGCGGAAAACATGTGGCCGACTGGGGTCTTGGACTGATCGAGACTAGTAGGTGGATGTGCATAAAACTGGGGTTCATGGTCAATTTGATTTCAACATGCCCTAAGAATTTCAGATTGCTGGATGGACTTGTGTGCTACATACCTAGGTAAGTACATACCCGGGTACTTGGTTATCGGTTTTGTATGTTAACGAATGGACGTTGGACTCATGGACTCTGTAGTGCTGCTGCGCTGCACTGATCAGTTCTTGTGGATTGCGTTGACTTAACGAATTTAGTAGCTAGTAAGACCTGTGTAACATTGAGATGAACCTAATTCATCAAAGCAATTACCAATAATTATTATACTGTACTATAGTAACTAGGTAATGTAAGAACCTACCTCGTCTGGCGAACCCTAGGTACTTAGGCAAGTACCGGGCTAGATAGCGCGGCCTTAGCCTTGTGCGCAATTGTACAAGACTAGCGTAGCCACATATTTTTGATCAAGTACAGTGAATTGACGCGAAAATCTCAAAATATTAATTGCCTGCTTGATGTTGATATTATGATTGATATTAGTGCGCGGGCACGGTGTATACATGTAGCCTTCTATACATCTGGACTGTCTGGGCCCAATGCATTAATGCTATAGGGCGCTAATGGCATTTAACATTTATATGTGTATTATTTAGATTCGATTGTCATGCATAGTTCAACGAATAGCTTCAAAGAAAAAACCTTGATCTGGTAGAAAGCTTACGAAGTGATCCTCAGAGTTGGCCAGATAATACTCGACCTAGGTAACTGATAGTACCTGGTAAATCATAATCCATTTGGGGGAGACGCCCAGGAATTAATACTAGTCGTTTGATGAACCTAGTTCTATGATCGAGAATAAATTGGGGATAAAGTTAAAGTAAGGTACTGCACTGTGCCGGGCTCGGTGGTAGCTCCAAGGTTGGAGGCGTACGATCCATATTTTACCACTGAACCAATCTGAATATTACTATACTTCATCTATATTAATATATGATGACCAGTGTTGTGATTCTATTGTATCGGTGGTTATCCCAGCATCATTTATTCAAAGTCGGGACCTAGGCACGAGACAGCCAGTGGCTAACACCAAGGATTTTGTATGTTAAAAATACCAACATGCGTGAATGATTATTAACGATATCGCTCAAATGCAAAGACTATTATGCCAAACTTAACGGCTTTGATGGGGTTTTGAGCTACTCCGCTCCCAGAGCCTTCAAGGCTAACCTCAATTGTGCCACTGCAGTTGGAACATCATCGAAATTCAGAGCTGAATCGGCCCATCGGATACATTTGTGTGCTTCTTTTATAGCAGCAGGGTTCTCGTCAGGATCTACAAGCTGAACACGCGGCTGCGGCCTCTGGTATGCCTGTTGTTGTAGATATGGCTGTTGTTGAGGAGGCGGAATATGAGGATTTGTTGCAGGGGGGGTAGAATAGTAGTAAGTTTGGCTTGTAGTTGGGGCTTGGGGGTTCATTGGTGCCTGGACTGGAGGAGGGGAGACTTGACCAAGCCAATGAGGCCCAGAGGGTGGTACGCCTGGTTCTGATTGTGAAGGGAGGCCGACGCTAACACCTGTACCCGGGGCTCCTGAATAGAAATTGTCTGGAGCCGCGGGGGGTGCTTTTGGAGGTAGTATAGGGGCAGAAGGGAGGTTTTGGGGAGCAGTGGGTAGAGACGGTGGCGCAGAAGGAAATACAGAAGGGGCTGATGGCAGGTCTAGATTGGATGATGCAACGGATGTTTCGTGAGAGGGGTATGGCTGTGGAGGGAAATAACCCGTAGGTGGAGGCTGTGACGGGGATGGGAAAGTTTCGGCAGTGGACATGGTTTCGGTTCTGCCAGAGAAATTTGACATCAGATGGTTCTCCGGTGGCGACGGGAAGCCAGGTGCATTATTTGGCGTCATCATCCGGCTCGGGTGGAGAGACTGGTCAGCCGTTGATATTCTGGCCATAGATCGTTCCAAGCTTTCCGCCTCATCTACCGCATCCTCTACTGTTGCAGGTTGTGGGTGTGGGGAGACCGGCGACACCGGCGACACCTCATGAGGTTTCGGTGGAGCTGTATCTGTAAATACTGGCGGTATTTCATCTTCTGGTATTTCCTCCACCGGTGGATTTGGGTCCTCGTTGGCTTTCAAGGCCCTTAGTATGCGAGCAGCGCTATATTTAGCGAAAGTAATCTTCTTTGAGATTTCCGGGTCAAGGTCTCCAAAGACTCGAAGAATTTCCAGGAACACAGATGCTGCCATAAAGGTTTCAGCAGTCAGCCTAACAAACAAGTCAGTATGCGAGAACTGCCGGAATGGGTCATAAGGCAATGTAGATAGAAGGGCCTACTTCGTGCATCTTCGTGCATTCTGTGTATTCTCAGCATTGCTAAATATCTTATTCCCAAACTGCTCCACGTAGACTTTCCCAACCAAGTCGTCCCCGACAGCTTCGTTATCAGCTAATTCCACTTTGCGCTACTTGCATAGCTGTTTCAGCGAGATTTCACTCCTAGACATTGTTTGCGCCGGCTTGAGATACACGGACCTGTTCGAGAATGTCCATGATGTGACCTGTATATGCGCCTTCTGCACCCTTAGTAAGTCCCTTCGCCAGCGCCTGCTGAACGATGTAGACGTAGCAGTAGTAGGATATAACAGGATCGGCTTTCTCCATCTGCTTGGCTTTTGTAACGAACGGTGCGAATCCCTTCATGGAGGGGGGCATTTCCGGGGTCGCCATGTCGCACTCTGCACAGCTGTGCTGGATGCACTGCAAATCGGGTTAATCGCAAGTAAGATGTCTCCTTCAAGGTCGGTGTGGGCAGGTGCTATAGAAAGTAAATCCGTCTTCGTTGTATAAAATGGTGATGCGATGTGGTGTAGTATATACCGAGGTACGTACACCTGGGGCAGCACGCAACGTTAACTGGTAGCAGGTACCTATCGAATGAGAAGGATGTCACGCAAACGTGGGGCTCGAGCTTAGCTTCGCCCAGCCAAGTTTTAGTCGCTGCTCGGCATCTGTGTGGCTGGTGTGGTTTTTGATTTTGTGGCTGGTGCAGTACACCGCCTTTCAATTTCTTTCGCGAAATTGCCAACTACATTCGGCGCCGACCTCACTCGCCTTCCTTTACTCCATCAAAACACCACATTGTTCCAACATCACCAGATTCTCTGGACCACCCCATCCTTCCTACGATCTTACAACCGAAATACCGCCTCGAGTTTTAATTCCAAAGCCGCCGCCCTACCTGCTTAACTCTCCTTGAAGGCTTGTAAAAAGTCTTGCTTGAATCACGCGTCGATTCGGTCCGGATACCTGCAATAGTTATCAAGATGAACGGCAACGATAGTTATCGAGGTAAGCACTTGGTGCCCCGTTCTTCTTCCCGATGGGACGGAGGGTCCGTCTTTTATCCTTCCTTTTGGCGTCTGATTTGTAAAGACATCCAAGCAAGCAAAGATACTCTTCCTCCTTAGATACTACTCCATCTATCATCATGATGATGCTGCATACACACACACACAGACACACATACCTGCCCTGAAGAGTTTTTGGCATCGCATTCTATCACTCGCTGGCTAGGATTCCCCGAAGCGGACTTTTACTATGGCTACTACTACTACCCATTCGTCGCGACCCTTGCACTTTCACAGTCGCCGTGGAGTTTGGTATCCATATTCTTCAGCTCCTATTCTGGAATCTACACCCTCTGTGCGGTTTGGTGGTCTTGCGTGCCGGTAGCGTTTACACAAAATGGGTCTTCGAGGTACTAGAGTCAGGAGCAGGGATTCAGTCGGAGGGTAAAGGAAGTGAGCAGAAAAATAAAGAAGGCCGATACTAAAAGACGACGGGGCGGGAAGAGAATGCAAAACACTGCATCACCACCACTAACCTACTAACAATTTGCCTCCGTGCAATCAAGCAAGTCCAAATACTTACCTCACCGTCCCTCGGTTCCATTCTATTTAGATTCACGCCACGGCTACTCATCTTCTCGCAGAGATCGAGACCGCGACTCACACCGCGAAAGAGACCGCGAACGAGGGGATAGACATGGAGATGGATCGGAGTACCACGTGAGTCGGGTAAACTTATTTCTATAAGACGCCGAGAACTCTGCTAACGCACTCCAATTTTAGTCCTCCCGGCATGGCGAGAGAGGCGAAGGCCGAGAACGTGGTGAACGAGGCGACCGCGGAGATAGAAGAGAACGGGGAGACCGAGGAGATCGAGAACATCGCGGCGACAGGAGGCGTTCTCGCTCGCCTTACGCTTCTAGGGAAGGGGGTAGAGGTGCTCGAGGCGGTGCCCCTCCTGCTGCTGCTCTAGCTGGCGGCGACGACTACTACAGCAGCCGAGATCTCCGTGACCGAGAAAGGGAACGAGAGCATGCCAGGGGTGAAAGAGAGATTGGTCGCGATAGACGGGACAGAGACCGCCGTGATGACGATAGACGACGAGGTGGCAGGGATAGGGAAGGTGGCCGAGGAGACCGGAGGGAGCGGAGGGAGGATGTCAACATGGGCGGCATGGACGATGCGCGTCAGCCACGCCGAAGCCCAAGTCCTCCTAAAGTTAAAGAACCTACGCCCGATTTGACGGATATTATCCCAATCAATGAACGCAAACGACGTTTGACTATGTGGGATATCAAACCTCCTGGTTACGAGAGCGTGACTGCGGAGCAGGCCAAGTTGTCTGGCATGTTCCCTCTCCCCGGTGCCCCCCGCCAAACAGCTCTCGATCCATCCCGTATGGCGGCTTTTGTCAACCACCCACCGAAAGAAGGTAGCACTCCTCAGCCTACAGCCCTCAAGCCATCCAATTCCCGTCAAGCCAAGCGTCTTCTTTGTCAGAATCTCCCACCGATGTGCACCGAGGAAAACATCTACTCATTCCTCTCCAACTTCCTCAAATCTCTCAATGCCGTCGACAGCGAAAGCGAACCTCTTACCACCGTCTATCTCAACCCAACTGGCACCATGGCAATGCTCGAGTTCCGATCTACCGCCTATGCAACTCTCTGCCTTGCCTTCGACGGCATGGAATTTGACGACACAGAAGTCAAAATCAGACTCTCTCGTCCAAAGGACTACATCATTCCACAATACTCCGAAAGCAACGAATCCCATAATGGCGATATCTCCCCTAATGTCCCGGATTCAATCAACAAGATTTGTGTCTCCAACATTCCCACCCATCTCGCAGACCAACAAGTCATGGAACTTCTTCAAACATTCGGACCTCTCAAGTCGTTCTTCCTTGTCAAGGATAGAGAAATGGACGAATCGAAGGGTGTCGCATTTTGTGAATACCTTGACCCGAGTATCGCTGAAATCGCTATTGAAGGCCTCAACGGACTCGATATCAATGAACAATTGTTAAATGTGAAGAGGGCGTCTATCGGCGTTAAACAGTCTGCTGGGGCCGAAGCAGGCATTCCAGCTATGACCGTTATCGCTGCGACTACCAGCGCTGAGATGGAAGGTGGAAGGGTTTTGCAGTTGTTAAATATGGTTACCGCAGATGAGCTGCTGGATCAGGAAGAATACGAAGGTATGATTGGATAGTCTTCCCCCCTATATTAAGGATAGCTGCTAACACAGTTCCGATAGAAATCTTGGAGGATGTTACGGACGAATGCACCAAATTCGGTCCAATAATTGATATCAAAATTCCACGGCCAAGTGGGAACCAGCGCGCCGCTGCAGGTGTTGGTAAAATCTACGTGCGATTCGAGGAACACAATTCTGCAGAGAAGGCACTCAAATCACTCGCTGGAAGGAAGTTTGCGGATCGAACCGTCATCGTCAGTTACTTTAGCGAAGAGAACTACGATGTGGGCGCTTGGTAAACTTTTCTCGCTCCGTTGTTGTTTACTGTGCGGTTGTCCAGATGACATAATATACGTTTTGTTCAACTTTTTCTTTTGCCAACCCTGTTCTTCGATTGTTTTATTATAGCTCGTGAAGAACAAAAAAATACCATATTACTAGGATGATGGGCGAACAATACAATCCTGCATTGAAATGAAGCCATATACGGCCTTGGTCGAAACTACTTAGATACGTAAGAGGTATTACGCGGAAATAGCGGATTCATGATATCATCATTGATAGCCTTATGGCCATAGTTAATAGAGATACACACGTCCCCTCTAACGCCCATGATCCCAAAGAACAGGAAAGGTATGGATAAGAGAAAAAAAAAATTAATTCGTAAGAACCGTGACAAAAAGGGTCGTTACGTTACTATCCCCATGATAGTGTATAATATATATGACACAGTCGAAGTAAAAGACGAACACGAAATGGAAAAGACGCTTAAGCGCCCAACATAGCGCTGGCGGTGGCGGATTCGCTAGAGAGAAGAGATCATGTTATTATCTATGCTTCGGAAGAGGGTGATGGGAGGGTAGACATACTATTTCCATGTTGGTGGCATAACACCGACGGTCTTGTAGTACCTGCTGAGACGGTGGATTCTAGACTCGATGAGAATGAGACGGAACTTTCCGTCCTTGTCCTTGCGGTTACGCTCGAGATGCTTGCGGACGGCAACGGCCTGGAGATGTCATGTTAGCAAACATTAAATGTCGGGGCCTCCAATAAAATGGAGGGGGGGGGTAGTGGTATGGATGGAATATGGGATTTTTCTTATTCTTACCTTCCTGATAAGCATGTGGAGGTCCTCTGGGATTTCTGGGGCGAGGCCTGAATTTGATAAAAATCACTTTGTCAGTCTAAAGACCATACAAAGGCTTTGCTGAAGTTGAAGATCCTCTCTGATGGGGGAAGTTCATTCATGGAGTAGTAGTATATGTACCGTTCGACTTCAAGATTCGGAGAATCTTGTTACCTGCGCATCAAAGCAAAATCCGTCAGCATACACGTCGTCCCTAAAGTCGATTTTATAGAATCCAGAATTTTCATTTTCTTACCAGTAACAACCTTAACCTGGGCAACACCGTGGCTGTCACGGAGGACAACACCGATCTGGGAGGGAGTAGCACCCTTACGGGCGAGCTTGCAAATCTGGTCGACGATTTGATCGGGAGCGGTCTTGAACCATGTTGGGGCAGTGCGCGAGTATGGGATCGCGGACGAAGAGATACCCTTTCCTTTGGAGTGAAGACGACCCATTTTTGATTATTGGTATTTGAGGATTTGTCGGTTTTTGACGTTAGAAAGGGCAGGCGGGTCTAAGTGACTGATTGTCGGTGTCGCGGGTATGAGGTTTGTCGAATTGTCGAACTGGTCGGATGGAGATAATCGAGATCGAAATTCTGTTGGAGGTAGAAATTTTTGGGTGTGTGGAGGAAGAAGCGAGTGTGTTGTGGCTTGTGGATGTCGGTTGTGGCTAAAAGCGGAAGGGTTTGTTGATTAGGGCTCATCTGTGGCTTTGACATCTTTGGCCGATTTGCTTGGCGGGCTGGCGGCTTGGAAACAAAACTTTGCAACAGAGCCTTTTATGTCTACAACAACCAACAAAAAACTTACATCGCGATGGCATGACAATACATCCCCAACACGCAACATGGCTCTCATTGCGAACGTTGACGTCAACGGACTTCGTCAGACTACCTTTGATAATGCCTAGGCACCCACAGACGTATCTAATACGCGCGACAAGGTTTTCGACAGCATGTCGCCCGTACTGTCAGTCGCCTGGGATTTTCGATGGTTCTCCTTATGGTAACCAAGGTAGATGATTATAGCAAGCGCAGGCTCATCTCTATGGTTACCTGTTTACACTAATAGTAAGTCACGGCTTTTCCTCCTTCTCCCGTCCCTTGGCCCTTATACGATACGCCCTTATAGCCTTTCGATTTTCTTTATATATGTATGTGTGTATATGATGAGACAGCACATTTGTGGCACCTCTTGCGGGATAACTGCTGGAATTTACGGACTGCATCTCTTCGGAGATACCGTTCGGATACATCTTTCCTTCGGTTATATGAGCGAACTGGACTTCTGATAAATACAACTTTTTCCAACCTCTTATTATATAACTTGTTTATGAACTGGCCTCTTGGTCTATTGGGATTTGGGGTCAGACCTTGCTAACGGCTGGTGAAGGCTTTAGGTATTACAGTCGTGTTTTGTATTGTTAGATTGATAGCAGACAGAGAATCAACCGAATGCAAGAAATTTCCACAAAACATTGAATATCATTTTTGACAATACCACTGCGGCTCTCTTTCCCGTTCATCAACATGTGAAGTTTTGCGTCCTGGACGTCGTTCAAAGGGCCCCCGTGTGCCTTCCTCCATTGGTATCGTTTCGAAAGTCTGTCATGAGTCAACTACAATGTTCAGTTGGAAACCGAGACTTCACGGGTACTGGTATCGCTGCTGTTACCGCCTGTTTCCATGTTCCTAGACCTTCCGAATCCGATGTCCTGGTTTCCTACAAAAAAGAAGGGAGAAGAGGGGGAGGGGGAGGTCGAGGCCGCACTCCTCCTCTTCCTACTACTACTACGGCTACCACCACGGCTACCACTACTATACTACTGCTGTCACTGCTCCTAGTGGGTCGGGACCACAGACGCTAGAGCCCAGCCTTTATGCGCAGGACTTCGTTTGTATTCATGATCCCCGTTCGCCATTCATCTCTTTTTATACGACCTGCAGCAGAGGCGAGCCCTCTACTCCGCTGCCTTCGGACGAAACTGAAAAACAATAGATAATATTAATATATAAACCCAATATAAATATACATAACTATATGCAAATCATATCAATAAACATGCATATATCCGGAATACCTCGTATGCATCATATTCAGTATCCCCTTCTTCGCTTCATTTTTCCTTCCCTCCCTCACTCTACATCCTACAAGGACCTTCCAAGCAAGTACTTGATCCCGTCAGTACTTAGGTACTTGGCTAGAATCGTCCTAACGATGCCTCAATTTCTTTATCGTGGGTTCTATCTCTGGGCCGCCCTCTCCCTCTCCCTAACTTTTCCAACCTCTCAAGCCGAGGATGCAACAAAGATCAATTGGACATATATCACTACTGTCGCCCCGACTACATTCACCCCTCCAGAATCATGTGCATCGGCTACTTTTTGGTTCTCAACTACCACACGCGTTCCCTCCGCTGACTCTAACCCTGCTGATTTCGTCGACGCCGAGTTGTTGATGTACAAAGCAGGATGCCTCGCGGATATAAACTGCTGTCCTGAAGGCTATGTTGTTAATGACGGGGATGCCGATACAGATAGCGATACCCCAGTGCCCATCTACAAGCCTGGGGTCTGCCCGAGTGGGTATATCAATATTGGGGACGATGCCAGGTCTGTTGAGCAAGACGAAGCGAGTGGTACCCATTATTGCTGTCCGAGGTGAGTACCCTAAAAAAAAAAAACTCTCTGAGGATTCCTAATACTTGGGATCCGGGAATGGTCTGGGTATATATACACAAGCACAATCGTGATATTGACATATACCTCCCATAAATTACCAATACTCTTTTCCAATTTGGAAAGACCTGGGTCTAACGTACTTGTGCTACAAGCTCGCTCGCGCCTACCATACCTCACACAGCCGGTTGTCCAGCTATCTGTGCTTCTACTTCCACTGAATACGGTTCTATCGTCGCCGACGATACAACCTTATCCTATCAGACCCTGCATGTTGTCGCTGCTACGCCAATATATGTCGTCCCGCCCCCATCGTCAGAGTTTCTGGTGCCGAGAGATACCCCTCAGATCACACCAGCGGAGAGTACCCCGTTCTGGTGGATCGGCATTTTGTCCGTTTTAGTTTTTGCTGTATGCTTTGTGGCGTTTTTTTGGTGTCGATTCCGAAGGGAAGAAAACCGGAATCGAGGAAACCAAAACCAAGGAAACCAAAATCAAGGAAATCAAAATCAAGGAAATCAAAATCAAGGAAACCAAAACTCATCTTCGATGCAGTTAGGGCCTGTAACCCATGGAGCTCAGAATCAACCCCAAGCAAATCAACCCCAAGCAAATCAACCCCAAGCAAATCAACCCCAAGCAAATCAACCCCAAGCAAATCAACCTCAGGCAAATCAACCTCAGGCAAATCAACCTCAAGCAAATCAACCTCAAGTAAATCAACCTCAAGCAAATCAACCCCAAGTAAATCAACCTCAAGCAAATCAACCTCAAGGAAACCAGGCACAGGAAGACCGAGCCCAGGGGGGAGACCAGGCTGGGGGAGACCAGGCTGGAGGAGATCAGGCCGAAGGAAACCAAGTTGAGGGAGGCCAGGCTGAGGAAAACCAGGCTGAGAGAGGCCAGGCCGAAGGAAACCAAGCTGAGGAAAACCAGGCTGAGGGAGAACAGGCTGAGGAAAACCAGGCTGAGGGAGAACAGTCTGAGGAAGAACAGGCTGAGGAAAACCAGGCTGAGGGAGAACAGGTTGAGGGAGAACAGCCCCCGCCTAGAGACCCTCCGCGGTATGGGGATCTTCCTGCGCCTGATTACCATCCTACGTCAGGGCCGGACGATGTCCAAGATGATGCGGTCGACCGGGTCAATACACAAAGCCGGCAACATCATTTTAGACACAGTCCTGGTCAGACAAGATCCCGATCTCGTTTGCCGCCACCCGGCGGGTCCTTTCTTCGATAATGGAGCGGCCTTTAAGCCCCTTCGCTTTTCTTTTCTTTTCTTTTCTTTTCTTTTCTTTTCCGGTGGCATTAAATAAGCTAAATACCACTCCGCCTCGTATTATCATATGGGACGTAGGTATATATCATTCCGGAACGAAGGCACTTTGTACAAAGAGTTCAACCTTAGTCAACGGTTTGGCAGAACCATGGCTTTTAAAATTAAGGTGTTTCTACTTTATAGTATTGTCTCTGTAACGTGATGTATTTTGGGTGAAGCACCCAAGACTAGATGAGCAGTTACTAATAATTAAAACGAAGGAATAATAGACCAGTCCCAACGAGTATTGTTTTTGATTCATAGCCTCAGCCCTTGGTACCACAATACGAATCTTACGTAAGTAGACGCCGTGTTGAAAAGGTGGACACAATACGTACAATTTCCAGAACTTGGCCAACCCGTATTTTAAACATGTAACTCGTGCCCATGCGGAGGGAGCATATATTCAGGAGAGGTAAGCAACCCCCATTCCAATTGCGCAGCCATTTCGCCGGACTTGGTTGTCTCCCATCCATTATCCATTTTAACAACAGTCTCTCCGTCCTCCCCACCATCATCAAAAAGTCCGCTTCCGCCCACTATCTCTTCGTATACCTCCCAGTTAGCAAGCCGTTCGGGCCTAGCCATCTCTACGACCAGGCTCTCACGAAGCCATTTTCCTTTTGGTTTCCATGCGTTTTTGAATACGACCGCTTCCTCTAAGTTTAGCCAGATTAAAATACTGCTAATATACCGGAAGTAGCAGTAGCGAATGTCAGGACGAAACGGTGATTTGAATTCTAGGACAGTGTTGTGGATGTCGGCGTACTGGAGGTCCATGTCTTCAATCTTGCAGTGGGAATTGTATGGCTTCATCAAAACAAGCTTTAGTTTTATCCCTGGATTTGGGGAAGTAGCAGTATTGGATGTCAATTCTGAAACGAAGTTACCCCTGTTTAAGGTATCCATATCAGCTGGGAGTATACCAAGCTCTCTTTCGGATTTTATCAACTCCTTCATATCTTGAATATCAAGGAGTGACGTTCTTTCTTCGATACTAAGTTCCTTCCAAGCCTGGCTCCCAACTTCGACCGTTGCTCCACCTCTGAACGCCGGAGCTGTTAAATCGTTCTCACCACCTTCAACCGGGATAATGGCGAAGTCTCCGGATATGACGAGGTTTGCGATGCATTTTGCCATGATCATCCCGTTCGCCAAGGAATTAAAATGTTTTTCCCCATCCTTCATGTTTCCGAAGAGGTAGCCGATCGCTTGTGAGTAGTAAGGGTTTGGGTTGATGATGTGGAAGTGTTTTATGAGCGAAGTCGGGAGGTATTGTTTGAAAACCGGGCACCAGAGATAGCCTGATCCGTCAGGCTTGAAGGCCGAGTAGGCGGTTGCTAATGCCTTTTGGAAGACTGTAGTCTCATGGCCGGGCTCCACTATTGGTTTCAGTAGTGGTGGTGGTAGTGGTGATAACGATGATAGTGAGGCTTGACTGCTTGGGGATCCGGAAAGTTTTAAGGGAACTAATGTTGGCGAGGAGATGATTGACGAAGTACGCTTTGGAGGGGTACTCGGCCCTACACCGAAGATGTGGGAAATTGCGATTTTAGGCGTGGCGGTAGACATTATTGTTTGAAGTTGGGAAGGGGTTTGTGAATAATCGTGGAATGGGTTTAGTATTATCAGCAATGCGGTAGAAAGGACATTTGATGATAAGAGAGTTATGAAGATGAAGTTGAAGATGGGGGGATGCACCCTGGATAAGTGCTCTGGCTTTATTTAAGAAAGTACCTCCTTTCCTAGACTTAATCCAGATATATAGCGAGCGGTAGTGCAGAATGCATTTGGAGCGTTATGGACGTTCCGTGAGCAGCCCGTAGTTTGTTGAATATATTTTAAGATCTGCAATAGAAGAATGCCACGCTGCAGATCTTCCATGGGGAGGTTGTGCAACGTCGGTGCTGTGGCTTCCACATGGCAGGCGTACTATTATTAATACCTCCTTGGCCTTGTTAATGTAAGTACCCAGGTATGCACCCAGATACGTATTTGGAAATTAACGCATGTGCTAAGTTGGGGTTGGACAACGAGTCCCGATGATGCTATGGCTTTATGACATGCCTATAATGTAAATATTCCAGTAAGCAAGTACCTAAGTGGGTTGTAACGTACTTTGCTTGGTACCTAATCTACTTTATCAGTACTAGTATACTAGACCGCGCATAAGAAAGGCTTTGAATTCTAGATATAAAGGTACTTAAGTAGCTGGGATCCCGTTTTGGATTTATCTGATGTAATGGTTCGCTTTTGTTCGGGCTATCGGTTAGATAGGTAAACATTTAAATCCACCGAAGCAATTTCATGACATAAAAAAGCTACCCATCCCACACTAGCGTCTTACGGCTGAAGGAATCGAACCACTTGGGGAAAAAAGAAATAGAGAGTTACCAGAATATGTACATGTTGCATTTTTTGCGTTGTCGGTGTCGGCGCCGAAAGTGTACATGTCTGAGTCTTAACTTGATCAGACAACCGGCCGGCCAGGCTGCGCAGACTCTGCAGCTATGCAGACTCCCGTTGCATTGCAGCTGCACAAGGAACGCGAACTGTTGCTGGGCTACCACTTAACGCGCCTTTTTCGAATACAAACTAGCAGGGTTATTGGAACCATTCTATCAAATGGCAGCTCCATTGACAGCAGCTGAGGCGTCCTTCTGGACTTCAACTTCAACCCTCGCCTTCTCTCTACAGTAACGTAACTTAATGTTAGCCACGGGGGTCCATACCTAAATAACAGGGACGACAACAGTGATGCTCTAAAATCTCACCCCGCTAAAAACTGCGCGATAGTAGCTGCGCAAGAGACGAAAAGACCCTTAAAATGTCAATCCGCAAGACAAACCCAACTGGCGTGGCGAGCCCACCTTCTTCGCCTTCCAAACGGGATTCTAAACGTGCACGGTTATTCAGCACTGACTATACCGCCCCAGAAGAAAATGTCAACAATGATGACAATAATTCCGCTCTTCACAACAGTCGATTCTCGCCACCGCGCATGCCGGGCCTTACAGAATCCTCAGGGTCAAACGACGAGCCGCCTCCGTCGCAGTTAGACCAAGACGACGAGTTTACTGGTCTTGAAAGTTCGTTACCGCAGCTGACCGATTATGAGGCTATTACCCGTGAAGAAAGCTCTGGGCCCAGGAGATCGAGTATCTATGTTGATGCCTTCAATTTGGCTTTGGACACTGTGTTGGAAGAGGAAGGTTACCTTTTCGATGAAGGGGAGCACGAGTTCTTTGAACGATACAGGGCGTTGGATTATGAGGCGCAGTATCTGTGCGTTTATCCTCTTCTATAGCTTATGCATACCTTCTTTGCAATATTCATAGCCATATTCTAATGAAGATTTCAGATACATTCGGCTATTTCTACGCAAGACGAGTGCATGGTTCCGAGTCGGGAAGCTAGGATACTTCTACGATATCAAAGATATGCCGACTGCCTGTGCTACACTTCAGTCCCAGGATGTAGCGTTCGCGCAGGATGAATCCGAAATAACAAGTATCGATGAAGCAGCCTCCATGCTTACACTCGAAGAGCTCAAGACGATAACCAAGGAAGCCAAAGTCAACGGAGGAAATAAAACACAACTGATAGCAGCGCTTCGACGAAGCTGTGCAAACCAAGGAAGCCTCAACATACAAGGCCAGCTGCGAATCAACAATAATGGACAGACTCGGTATGGAACTATTCGGGCAAAAGCCGTCATTGATAAGATGCTGGCCATCACGGGGCCTTGTATACGGCTCACGGAGGCCGTGGCTACTTTGTTTAGCCGTGTGCATCTCGTCTTCTATCGTTCGACGGAATGGACTGAAAAGTCCTTGACGACTTTGATCCTTGCACGCATCATGAAGCGGAACTTCCCGTCGTATTTTGTCTGCCGGACCTCAAACATATTTCCCACTCGCGAAGCACTGCTCGACTTTGAGCATGCCATAAAATTACAAAGCGAGGTCGATGATATTCTCGAAAACGGTGTCCCTACAAAAGACGATCTACTCAAGATTGTGGGGATAATGGAGTCGATATACGGCCGCTGGGAACAATATTGTGAAGACGGGAAAACCAAAGACGACTTGGAGGAAATATACCTCCGAAGGTTCTCAGCCGGGTGGGTTTACACTAGGATTGTTCATAAAGGTGTCTATGCAATCTCGCGGCACAAGGATTACGAACGAGAACGAACGATACTACTGGCACTCCTATCACAGAAACTATACCACCCGTCGAGAAGGGGGGCGTGGTACCAACGACTAGCGTTGATCGAAGAACATTATTTTCATGATGCCTCTTCGTCGAACAGCAAACGACTTTGGTTGAGGACGGCGTTGAATACTTGTGAAAGGGGCCTAGAAGACCCGGATACACACGTTATTTACCATTATGACCTTCAGAAGCGGATAACAAAGCTAGAGAAGAAGTTGAATATTGCCATGCGGCTACAGCATATCTGGGTATGGACTTTAAGAAAGCCGACGACCAGGACTATTATTGGACAAAGAGTCCAAAACGATGACGGGTCACCACCGAAGCCCGGGCAAAAGACTGTATGGAAACTAGACTCCGGAGAGGAAGGGAGCGTGGAGGAGATGTGCTTGGAAAGGTACCGGTCCGAAGGGTGGAAAGGGTTCCATTGCGAAGGCGGGATTATCAAAACGATATTCGCGTACTTAATGTACGATATATTATTCCTACCTCTACCTAACATCTTCCAAACGGAATTTCAGACCTGTCCGCTGGACTTACACACGGACTCCTTTTACGTCTGTCGAATGAGCGAGATCAACCATCGATTGATGGAGATATCGAACGGAGAAGCAGCGAGGATTGTTAGGGAGGTATGGAAGAAAGAAGTCGAGAGACAGACATGTGTTATCGGACTCGATTGGGGCTTCGAAATCAATGAAGTCTGCGAAATCGTGGAGTGTCTGGGAGGTGAAACATTAAGCGTCATCTGTAAGGTACTGTGCCAAGAGTACCAGCAGAGAAGCAGCGGCATGCCGGATTTGTTCCTTTGGGACTACGGCAAGAAGAAGGCGAAGTTTGCGGAGGTGAAGAGTGAGAATGATAGGTTGAGTGATACTCAAAGGGTTTGGATCGATGTACTTACGGGCGCAGGTGTGGAGACCGAACTTTGTCATGCTGTTAACGGGGACAGGAATTCGAAGTAGAGGCGTGCATCATGGTCTGGTATTTCATTACAAGATTGGCAGTAATCTGGTATATCACTTGGGCATATATACACTGGAGTTTTCGGCGCATTGAATTCGTGTACTGCAGGTGTTCACATTTCAGATGGAATAAAGTTTTGATGATAATCAGCACTAGATTATATTGGGTATTTAGTTACGGGATTGATGAAGAATATTGACACAGTTCTCCTTTGGAAAAAATAGAAAGCTTTGACCTCCAATGAAACCTAAAAACGCCAGTGACCTCCTATTTGCGCATGCTGCCTAGAATCCAAGTTGTAGAGAGATGTTTAAGTGTACATGGTATCCGATAAATGGTGAAAACAGCCGTCTATTGAACGAACTGGTGTAACGTTGTACGTGGACCGATATATGCATGTATGTAGCCCAGTTTAAACGTGTTCTACGATCTCTTAGAATCGACCAGGAGATAGTATGTACTTCTATTTGTCGCTGTTTTGACCAGAAAACGATATCCTAACCCGTTTGGGGCCCGGCGTTTCGATCTCCGAGTGGCTCTCCGAATCCTCATCCGCAGCGCCGCCCTTACGCTTCTTTTTAAGCGCACTGGCTGACTTTTTCAGCAAAGCACTGTTGCTCCCACCCTTAGGGAAGCTAGGTGTTGACGATGAAGTAGCCGATTCTGGTGGTACGCTGCCCGATGGGGTCCCACCGTTGCTCCCCTCTTCACGACTCTTCATGTAGCTATAACTGCTGCTCGAGAAGATTCTATCCTGGTCGGTAATGTTTGCCCGCCGACGGGCGACAGTGCCCTTGATGTAGTTGTCAAATCCACGAACGATATTCCCATTCTGTGTTTCCTCGAGGTATGTGGTTTCGTACTTGTAGATGTGATCTTCGAGAGTCTCGAGGAGTTTATCGGAGTGTTTCTTTTTGGCGATGAGGTCTCGTAGCTGCTTCCGCAGGGTTTCGTATTGATCTCTGGATGCTGCTGAAGCCATCGGACCGGAAGAGGGCGTGCCAACGGCGCCCATTGGCTGGGAGGGTTGGTTCTGGTGATTTGAGGTGGGAATACGGATGGGTGCAGGTGGCATATTTCACCGCTCGACCATCACGGAGCGCAGCAGTCGTGTGATCTCGAGACTCCTTCAGTCTACTAGCCTAGCGGAGGAATTTGAACGAGGGTGGTTAGGTCGACGCGATGGTGAGAAAGTTTGGAAACGGAGTTGAGGTTGGAAAGAGCAGTTGCAAGCGAAGGAAGTCCACACAGGCCCTTCTCGAACAAACATATTTTCCTGCCCTGCCAGGCCCCGGCGTTTAACCAGGTCACGGCATCATCCACATTCCTTTTCGACCTCTCCTTTCCTTACCCTGCCGACCAGACGTCATAACGATTCCTACCCGGACCCGACACCGTGGTTTTCTCGATCGCCGATAGTGAGAACAGAAGCACCTCCGAACCGTGAAGTTACTTGGTTTTTTTATCGAAGGACGAAAGAAGGAAGTGAGGAAGAAGGGGAGAAAGGAAGAAGGGAAGAATAGATTGCTATCCTCCGACATCGCCATCGCCAGCTGGTCTGGCAATCTCCCGACGGCCCTCAACATGCCTTCAAGCTCTCCCCTGCCGAGAAACAGATCATCGCAGATATCTAGCGGCTACTCTTCGACGAAATCTAGAGAAAGCAACGGCTCTTCAAGGCCCGGGGTGGATAGGCTGTCGTCCCAGACTTCTATGAGCAGTAGAACAACCATCACAACTCCTCTGACGAATCCTGGGACTCCCAGCCGCCTTCATCATGGATCAAGCCACCCTATTGCTGTTCTCCTTGGCCGAGAGCCTGCGAACATATCTCTGGCGCTGAAGGAACTACGGTATCTTATCTTGACAGAGGGTATACCGGCGGATACCGATGGAATGGTACGCCTTCAATGACCGACTCTCAGTCGCTTTCCCCCATTTCAGGGATCCTATATCTAATCAATCTAATAGTCTGCATTCCGGATATATATCTGGTCCATCCTACTTGGCGTCGAACCCCTCTCTGCCTCACACTACCTCAGACTTGTCCACAAGGGACCATCCCAATCATACTCTAAGATCCGCGATGATACCTTCAGAACTTTAGCCACCGACCCCCTCTTCCACCGAAAGGTTTCAGAGGCCTCCCTTACTCGACTCTTGAATTGCTATGTTCTTTCTCGGGAGTCCGCCACGAGAAATAGAGACACGAGTCATTATGTGCAAGGCATGAACGTCATTGCTGCGCCGTTCATGTACGCTGCTCGAAGTGAACATGAAGCCTTTGCACTTTTCCAAACATTTTTGGTTCAGGAGTGCCCGGCATATACCAGGCCGACGCTTGACGGGGTGCATAGGGGCCTTAAACTTGTTGATTCGGTTTTAGAAGCCGTGGACGAAGAGCTTTTTAGCTATTTAGAAGGGAAAGGACTGGTGGCGAAACTCTACGCCTTCCCTTGTGAGTTTCACAGATAAAAAATTGAACCCCCGTAGCAACAAACTAACGTTGTTAAATTGACCAGCCGTGATGACATTTTCAGCATGTACTCCCCCATTGCCTGAGGTCTGCGTTTTATGGGACTTCTTGATCGCCTATGGGCCATACCTGAACATCATCTGTGTCGTCGCCCAACTCCTGATGATGAAAGATGAATTGATGGAAATGCAGAGGTAGTAGTCCTTCATTATCACTCAACGGAGTAATTTGAACTAACCCATCCCTCCATAGCCCTATGAAGCATCTCCGCCAATTCCCGCCACTCAAGGCTCGTGAGGTCATCAGTTCCGTTATGAAGCTGATGCCACAGCTCTCCGAAAGCTTATTCCAAGAAATCGTGGACCACGCCAAACTTTAAACCAGATTGACGATAAAAAGTCTCTTCGCTTCTCGATCGTATATATTCTCATATTTAAATCTTTTATTACAGCTTCGATTTCCAGTTCATCAAGCGATATTTACGAAAGAAAAAAAAAGCTAACACATACCCACAAGTTTGTCATTTTGTTTCGCGGTTTAATGGTGTACTATAGATTATTTCCCTTTTGTCGCATGTATTATTTTTTCTAAGCATAGAAGGGCGTTGTTTTTTCTTTTCTCTAATTGTCTAGTCTTTTGATTTCGGGGAGGGAGCATACACGATTGGAGTTGGAAAAAGTAATGACTCTTGCTAGTTGGGCTTTCGATAGTTATGATTTTGATGAGTTTTTTTTTTTTTTGTTTTATTCCCCTGGTACGATATACACTAATGAATGATATTTACTTTCTCTTCTACTTCGCACT
This sequence comes from Orbilia blumenaviensis, assembly GCA_036872755.1. Lineage (NCBI taxonomy): Eukaryota > Fungi > Ascomycota > Orbiliomycetes > Orbiliales > Orbiliaceae > Orbilia > Orbilia blumenaviensis. Next base: position 2,540,928 of record JAVHNS010000004.1, on the reverse strand, counting down.
AAGGGCGCGCTTTACATGTGCACGTGGTCATAGCACCTTAGTATTCCTAGCAAGGCCATAAGTCTCAGTGCGAGTTTTACCGTCCCACAAAGCCGAGATGAATATATTCAATAATCAGATGTTAGAATATGGAGAAATGACATGGGGGATCGCATATCAAAGTATCGAGGCTACAGGTGGTCAAGGCTAAGGGATGGTGTAAAATGTTGAATTTGTGGAGGGTGACCGGGTGTTCTCCGTGGCTGGTATCTTACGCCAATGACGAAAACACCATACACAATCGGAATTTGACCGTTGAGATTCTCTGGGATCGAGTCATGGCTATTGGATAGCATTTCTCGAGATCCTAGGTAGGCCACATGGTTGCACGCTCATGACTTTGACGTTGATCTACAGGGAAGCTTACATCTCTTTGGAAAGATTGAAGGGTATGCAGATGTCAACCAGCCGCCCCGGGTGAAGGGAATCTTAGAAATCATATCTACACCGCATGTTTCATTCGTACGATGGGATAGTAATTCATTACGTGGGTATTTTCACGTGTACGTGAACTATACTCTGCAGGTAGCACTTCTGTGCTCCACTTCCAAGTAACTGATTTGAAATGCTTCGATACTCATCAAGGTTGGTTGGCAAGATCTTTCCAACGTATGGCCAATCCCTTGGGGTCCTGCGGCATTTCCGCGCTCTTTCGAATGAGGTTTGCTATCATTTGGTTGATTGACATAATCAAGTCTCGTAAGCAGGAGAACCGGCCTTCGGCATGGGGTACCAGCATAAATCTGATGTGCGCATGGGTATGAACCATCCAGTCTTTACGAATATGGCATGCATGAACAATCACATTGTGGAAGACCGGGCTTTCAAGCTTCATGTCCTTCACGAGTGAGTGGCTTGCGCTACCTTACTTGGAGAAACTTCACAGATTCAGCCTACCACCGGCGCGGCATGCATATGGCTAGTGAAACTTTTGAGATACCACAGCAAACTGGTAAAAAAAGGAACGCTTGGTATCATATGATAAGCAGATACCATGTATCAATGGTCAAGATCCAGGTTTTGAAATCGATCCGCGAGCCGGTGCCCAATATAATCGTCAAGTTGGTGAGTATTATGCATATATTTATGCATACTGACTTAGGTCATATAGGCCGGGCTTAAGTTACCACTCAAATGAACATGATCGATCTACTCATAACATATATTCAATATACTAGTCTATACTCTACAGTAGATCGATAGACTGGCTTCTGGTGATATAGAAAAAGCCGGTGTCGTATAGCAAATTGTATTGAACCCAAGACCAGACATCGGAATTCATCTAATGTTTGGATCGTCCGCGCAAGTGCCGGGCCATCTCTGCATGAAAGGGCTGCTGCGAAAGGGCTCAGATGGCCAGGCCCAGACAAGACTAAGGAGACACGGGCTGATAGAGGTGCCACCGATGCGTGATTCCCCCAGATTTCTAGGCCAATATACCCCGCATCTCCACATTTGCATCAAGCTATTTTGCAGGCTCATTCCCTTCCCTCCGCCATCTTGGTTTTATCAATCCGGGTTTCTCCACAGATTCCGAGCGATATGCCTTGCAGCTGGGGTCGCTTAAACAGTGCCCTTCGTGGGTTAGCTACTTAAACAGTTAACAAGGAAAATCACACGATCGTACGATATCACAAAATTGCCATGGAGAGCCTGGGGCGAAATCTGCGGAGACGGCATAGAGCGGGAAAACGAAAACAAAAAGGATACACCAAGAGAAAATGTGGAGAACATTTCCCCAAACTATATCCTTTCCTGCAGAAAAAGATATAGGTTTCTCTGGCTTGTGAATGTAAATGTCGTCTCTGAATGTTTCGAAATGAGATGCTAAGCTTCAAGATTGGTGTTCTTGGGCAAGATAACCGAGGGAGCCTCAGGTTCCTTATATATTTCCTCAGCATGTGAGTCTGTGCGTAAATAAGGTGGCTGTCCGGTTAGGCTCGTTTTCATGCGGGAACGGAACGGAGAGGACAAATGGGTAAAGTCATGAGATTTAGTACACGGAAACACTATGCACTGCATATTCTGTGCCCGTTTGTTTTTTGTCATGCGAGTACGATGACCAGAAGCAGATATTGGTATCTGAAGCAAGTATTTTGAGGTATTTGGATAACTTCGGGTGGGTATGATTCGTGGTGCATTGTTAGCGTTGCAGTCAGGGCACTTACCAGTCAATCCGCCAACTACCTCACTAGCGCGGTGTCTGCTGGTTTGCATGCAGTTCGGAATTCCGAACTGGTTAGCACAAAACACCCAGAAAGATTCGCCAAAAACCACAGACAAGGCTCTTGCATCATACATCATCCGCACGAGCTTCCTATCAAATGCAAACTTAGAAGAGAAATCCTCAAGGTATCTACCCTGTAAAGGTTCAACCACGTTGCCAGACCCGGAGCAAAGAAGTACCGGTACTTCTGCGATTCTTCTGCGCAGGGTCGCCCGGTTCAATTCTCGTTATAAATCAATTCTCCCAGGAGGATTATTCACAAAGGTGCAAACAGTCCAAGCGTTTCGTTGCGACGGACAAAGATATCTGGCTGTGAGAGCTCGAAGAAAAAGTTATATCCGTGATATCCGTTGCGTCAGGTCTCCAGCAAACGAGTTCAAATTGTTTCTGTGAACGTTTCACATGTGTGTGAAGCTGGGACGTCGAGACTCAACAATACTCGAGCTATCACTCGCGAGTACTCGCTCCAGAGCAGAGTCGAACAGTCTTGAAAATGATCAGAGGACGAGTCCCCGGGTCGAGGGAAACAAACGGATAGGTATATATTAATTTTGTGCCAAATATATGTCTTCCTTGATATATTGCGAATCATCGGCATTGCATGATATGATTTGAAGAAAAGGGCACAATATAATTTAGAAACGTAGCATAGACGGGTCAGCTGTATTGCGCTATAGATGGTTGGCTTGTGCTGGAAATGAGATCGGGTATCAGGTGATATCAACATCATCCAATCCGGGCTACGCTTAGGTGCCCAGAACAATCAACTAAGATTGAGCTATCAAAATGTGGCTGCGCCGTTGCATTGACAGTTGCCGGATTGTGGGGGCTTATTTCCCGGCTCGTCAACGTCTTTGTCTCTAGGTAAAAAGCCACTCCGAAGGCTTTCAATGGGCTAGTTCTCGAAGCTGGCAGGGTTTATTCCGTTATCTTTGTCGTACGCGAAGGTTGCTGAACAATTGATTATATGCCCTTGCATAGGTACTTGCCAACAGATCTGAATCAGGAGGAGGCTTCGACAACACAGAAAATTCAACATATGTGCCCAGCTACATGTGCATACACATAGGCGGCATACAAAATTAATACGAGTGCAAAATGAAAGAATAAGCAGCCTCCTTGCCACGCAGATTTGATAAAGCTAAGATTACAATATCAGAGGTGGCCAGTTTTCCCTTGTGTTACAATGAAATATGTCGAGTGAGGGCATTTGCTGGAAAAGGTTGCATTCGCAGTCAATAAGTAAGGTTACATAATGATATGACCAGCCGGCACACAGTGGGCCCCTTCTTACTCTCTACCGTTGACAGAAAAAATTTTTAATTCGCTCGCTCCATTTTGTCTCGCAGGTCCCTTCCCGTGTGGTGCATGCTCCGACATTGGGGTTCAGGGTGGAGTCTAGAATTTATCGAATTGACTTCTGGTGCCTTGTCAATTCGAACATCACAGTTTCCCCTGCATGCATGCATAATTTTTCCGGGGTCCTGCGTCGACGGGGAGCAAAACACCCCCCTCGTTTGACAGCTTTATTGATTATGAAGAAAAGAAATCAAGGAGACCCTTGAGGGGTTTGACAGTTAGGCAGCCGGTGCTCATTCCAGCATCTGCAGATCCAAGATTATGGAAACTTCCCTCTGGTTGATTGACCTTGTGGGTATAATGACGACAGACTTGAAAACCCCTTCCCAGCTTCAGGGTTCCTCATTGATTATGCCGTCTAGATACAAACATTTCGGGATTCAGATATGATATTAATGATCATAGAAAGAAACGTCTACCATACTTAGAACTAATATAAGGACGAAACTTGGTAGATTAATAATACATTATGATAATTATGATCTCTAACAGGCACCAGCAGGCGCCGGCTTGGAACGTTGCGATTGCGATTTCAATATACGGAGTATATTTCTAGCGACGGAAAACGTGACAGTTATCAACATCCGACAAAACGTGTAGCACTGCCATGCCCTAGATCGATAGACCCCACCATCGGATATGTAGGGTGTCCAAGCACCGGTCTAGGATCCCTAGTTACACACACATGTCCGAACTGCTAGCCCTCTAGACTGTGTTGGTAAGCCTTACTTGATGAAGCCAAAATTAAAAAAAAATTAAAAAAAAAAAAAAAAACTAGAAAAGGGTTTTAAAGGCTTGAGAGGTGGTAGAATGCTGGTGTTAACAACGTCTGACTATTATGTTTTAAGCCGTCGATATTGATATTGCCAAACCAGCTAACGGGTTATCAGTGAGGTTATTCCGTGCGCCCGAAACGGAGGGAGCCCCGCATGCTCTCTGTGGTTACAAGGCCAAAGTGGATACGGCAAAGCGGCAGTCCAGAGGCATCTATATAGCCGTGTACCTATAGGACCCCACTCACACCCCTTCAGTCTACAGATTTGTCCGTTTATATGCTCCTTGTCCATAATGCCTTTCATTTCCGTGAGTGTTAGACTTTCAACAATATACAGGAGTGATCACGGATTTGAATGGGGCGGCAGCACGGAGCATACTATCACGGCTGTTATGGGTAAGCCGTCCGATTTGCGGTGCATACGAGCAATATCGCTACCATTCTTTCGAATTCCGTGTATGTAATGTTCCCGAAATAACCTTATTTATTAGGTAAAAACCGTCAAACTTTAGTTACGCACTACCGTTGTCTCTTACATACGCATAGTACGTTGACAAGTCTGTGCCATTACAACCTCCTAACGGCAGTGTGCTCCGTAGCCTAAGGACCAAGCAAAAGACAAAAAAAGGAGTTTGAAAAGGTTTTATTGGCATTTCATATTCATCGGAAGGCTATAAAAAAAAAAACTTTGAATGATGCACATCAAATCTCACAAATATGTTGCCACGGCTCGGCAGGCATCTACGTGTGATTCGCGCTACATAGACTGTAACAGTCCTTAGGGCTTGGGTACTCCGTGGGTCTGAGCGCAACCAGGCAGTGTTTATTTATACGTATAACGTGTTTGGGGCAAGCTTTGCATGTGCGGTGGCGTTCTTATAGTTATCAGTGTGGTCGGTAATTTCGGGCTAAAATCTAACAGTCTCTCGTCGCTTCGGAGGAAGAGCCAGAAACGTAGCAGGAGGTTCTAGCCCGCTAGCTTGGGACAGTACTACTGAAGTACTTTGAGGAGCAAAGTGTAAAAATTTGTTGGTGTTGCGAGCACGGTTCTGTTTCAAGTTGTTCTGGAATCTTGAAATATCAGGCTAAAGACGACATTGTGGGAAGTTTATATCTACTTAGTACTTAAATGGTGAAAGAATTGCCGATACCACAACGATAGTTTGCTGCACATAAGAACTCAATATCGGAGTATTAACGAACAGTGACTAAAGATAATTTTTTAATCAAAGCTGACACCTACGGTGTTTCGACACCGTCCGATGATGTAGAAGCCCTAATAGGACAGCGTAGCCAGCGGCGGGGATCAGCCTCGCTAGATCTCTCCAGTAAGTCCAAGCTTCGGTCCTCAATTGGCATTCGTTCGATATATACGTAAAAATATATGTGCATCATGCATCAGATTTGACCCCGGAAATGTATTACGATGTATGTCATGTTGATGGTCCGAAGTTCAGGGAAGTTGAAAAACAAATTGGGGCCTAAGCTTAGCTTCGGCTGACTCGGAAGCTGAATTGATCAAAATCTCGGGAATGTAGCTTCCCGCCGTTCTGCTTATTCGCAGCGATGAGCAGCGCATTTGATGGGAACCGAATCGATTCGATGTCATTTGCTAGCGGATGTCTTGCAGTAGTTGTTGGTTCTTGGGCGACTAGTGGCTTCTGGTTCCTGATTCGGTGGCCACCTCCGAACCCATCGGCCTCGATGACCCACATTTCCCCTGCATTGGTGGTTTGCTGGGATTCTAGGATTCGATTTGCCATGCCCCTTCAATATGGATAAATCTCACTGGCCATCGAAAGTTTGTTCCGCTGCAGCTTAATTTCGTCGCACATCAGCAGAGAACTTTGAAAATATATACCAGTCCACTTAGGGGATGTTCAACTGGACGCTGACGCAACCGGTACGCCATTGCATTGTCAACTAGACTTTTGGTAGAAAGCTCGGAAAAAAGGTCAGAGTTGAATTGCACCCCGGGCCAAGTGACGGCGCAGCAGGGTCGGCCAAATTGTGATACCTATCGTGCTTGGTATCAGAACTCTTGATCTATCAATGCTGTGTCAGCATTGTAGGGGAGTAAATCCTTCAGGATGTATTTCGGGAAACGGCGATGTTATCGGCTGTCCGCTGAGAGCGGAAGGTACCCAAGGGCGAGCTGCGGAACTAAATGCGCCGTGGGAGTTTGTCTTGCATGGAGTTTCTCGACTCGGCCACTCGGCAATGGCGAACTGCCAGGGCCCAAGGTCTCGCTGTTGTTATGAGTGAGGCTACACAAGACCGAGACGTGCACTTAAAAAACTGTCCCCGATATCGAAACCGTCCCACACAAGGCACCCGTGCTAAACCGATCGAACAAGTGAGGAAGCTCAGTACGGGAAGTACGGGCGCTGTGCCATCATCGACAGTCGCATGTCCCTTCTTTTGCTGCTGAACGCAGATATCAATTCCGGCTTAGCTGTCATGCTGGCGGGTAACCTTGACCAGTCAGATGGCGAGCAAGCGACCTCATTAACACACCGCTAGCCAATCATGAGGACGGAGTTCTACCGTAATCCTAAAGAGGCATGGGGAATGAGGAGCTGGAGACGCCGCTTCGCAATGGCAAAGAGACTGGCCGACCCAAAATCCCACAGCTCAGGACAGTGCATGCCCAAAGTATTCTTGCATGGGTCGAGTTTTCAGCCTACTGGCATCTGATTTTTGCAGGAGGCCCCACCCGCTCAGCGGTACCTTGTCATGAGAAATACCCAGAAGAGCCAGTGTAGCACCATCCTGCGGTACCAGTACCCCAGACGTTACTTTTTCCACGATATTGGGGTTATCCACACAAGATGAAGCAAAGGCCAGGATCCTTGAAGGGCGAAGAAACGTCCATCTTGCACTTTAGAGTCAACGTCCCCTTCTGAATGATAACCGGGCTTCCATGCTCTTGAAAATGGGCTGGCACGTTTCTTTTTCCTAGCAGAGTCAGGGCCACCCACCCAGCGGAGTCGGGTCTGTATTGTGCAGAAAAACTGATATATGGTCGAGGAGCCCTACGGCCAGGAGGCTTTGAGCTCCTTTCTGGAAATTTTTAAAACTCGATACTTTTTCTCTACTCGATTGAACAACCGATACCCCGACAGTTAACCCTGTCGTGCGTCCATCTCACCATAGGCAGACGAGGAGAAGTGGCTTGGGATTAAAGACGGTTCTGGTGGTACTGAAAAAGAAGGTTTCGATTGGATGAAGGGAAGCTGCAAGGACGACAACCAGAGTTCATAACAAGGTCTCAACACAAATTCTACCAGCCGCCATCGAAATCCTAAGTCAAAGGAAAACAAAAAGAGCACCATTTCGAATTATAAAAAGAAGGGTTATTCGTAGATTGGGATTGGTTTTGCTGTTTGCTGTCCTTCGGATAGCCGGATTTCGCCAAAATGTCGGACAGAGTACTCGAGTTTTGCCCAAAGCCTTTAGTTCCACTTGCAGATTACCCAGCAACTGGAGGAAGTACGTTCCCCCACTTCGAACGAACGTCCATAGTTGATTCCTATCTGACAATAAACATCAAGGTATAAATGGTAGATTATGTACGAGGATACCAATGCCTTTTGGGCTTGGAACGACATATCCATGTTGCGTTCCTTGTCCCGTTCAAGATTGGTTGTACCCAGACAGTAAGTTGTTATGCGAAACGAACTCGCTGAATTGTTGCACTAATTTATTTGATATTGGTATTTAGACTTCTCAACGATAGTAGACGCCGTCTCATACGTAAATCTCGCAAGCATAACGGCATGTCTGTTCATGCTTCTAAGTTTCTGGGTTCTCCCAACAACCCAGACACATAGGCACTATCTTAGCGTCAGTCTTGTAGTCGCGGTTTTGATCATGGAGGCTTCTTTCGTCGTCGGAATGGCTACCAAGGACAAAGATCACAAGTGTATCAACGAAATTACACCTTACGACATGGCAAGCAGTGTCCCTTGTGCCCTCTCCGGCACCTTTGTGCTCCTTGGCGGCTGGTGTGTCGTGATGTGGGGTGAGCACTGCATTTCTGAGCCTATAGGCACCATCATCTTTTACATGGCAAGGCTAACCGCTGTATATTTTAGTATTCCTACGGGCTCTCTCTTTGCATCTACAGATTTGTTGGCAGGTGACACCTGGAAAGCCATACTTCATCATCTCCCAAATTGTTGGCTGGGCTTTCCCCGCCGCAATGACGGCTATCGCTCTGGCCGTGACTGGGGTCTCACAAAGATTTGGAAATACTTGCCATATCAACACTAAAAATGGCCTTGCAACATTTTGGGGTAAGGATAAACTGTTTGGTTTTCTGGGATTATAACCAAATAATCCCTTGCTATATGCAGATAGGCATGCAAGGACAAGGTTGTTAACATTCCCCAATTCGCAGGTCCGCTGTTGGCTGTTGCAGCTGCTGCGATTGTCATACAATTCGTCACGTAAGTGTTAATTATCTCCGAGATTTTCTTTACCCATGTGGACAATTACTCCGCACCCTGTGCTCAGCCGTATGCCAAAGATGCACATGTCTGACTTCCACTGCTGGGACCTACCTTTGTGTAATATTCATATCCTTGTGTAACATCAGCGCTGACAATTTAACGTTATATCTACAGATTCGGTTACTGCATCAATGTCTACCTTCGAAGTTTGTTTGAAGATGCCCCGTCCACCGAGGGTGGCTCTGTCGCTTATACCAACAGTCGTATTTCGGCAACCTACAGTATGTATCGAACTTTCTAATTCCGTTCTTCACATGGACTCCTGTGATACTAACGCCTTTTCTTGCTGTACAGCCCAAGCACTCCGAAGGGTCAAGCGAGTCATTGCCATGCAATGGCGAGGCATCCTCGTTGTCATCGTGGTGATCGTCGATGTCATTGTTTTCGCAACCGTCTTCCTGCAGTTCGAGGGAACAACCGAGAAGACTCCGGCCAATATCGCGCGGGCCGGAAAATGGCTGGAATGTCTAATCCTAAACGAAGGCGATAAGAATAAGTGCCTGGATGAGGCTGAAGCAATGGTGGTACCAGAAGCTACTGCCGCCGCTGTGCTTTTCCTCCTATCAGTAAGTCCAACCATACTGAAACACACGCATGAAAATTTCCGCTAACCCAAACATTTATATTTAGTGTAACGGTTTCTGGGTCGCGATATTCCTTGGCCGCTGGTCCATGGTCACAGGCTGGTGGCACCTTATTCGCAAAGAGAAGCCCAATGACGAATTCGTCAGCTTGAGTGCTGCCCGACCTAGTTCATTCGGGCCAAACCCTCGTACTTATGAAGACCTACCTTCTTCTGCTACCAACTACAGCAGCAGCGCAGACGAACGGTACCGGGAAAACTACGCAAAAGGGGTCTATGAAATGGAATACGGCAAGCAAGCCTCGATTGTTGTCCACGAGAGCTTTCGACCAAAGAAAGCCTCGCATCAAATGAAAAGATCCTTCAGCCAGCCGACTGTTCCCAACATGAAGAAAGGATCAGGAAGGCCACCTGTAGTCCAGGAAGATGAGGAACTTGGGAATGTCGGATATACCGCTACAGTCACTGGCGGGTTTTCTCGACCTGTCCTAAGCAGATCAGTCACAGCGCCAATTGCAATTGGTGTTGCACGAACGAACTCATTACGCGCCAAGATCGAAACTGCAAGCCAAGAAGAGGAGGCGCTGGAGTTAAGTGTTGCATCCGCCCGTGGACGACAGAATTCGAGGCAGCCCTTCCCTTCTGCGCACAGAATATAATTCCTACGACTATCTTCTTTGGTAATCTTTCTTTTGCTGTGATTTTATTTCCATACTGCTGGGCTGGCCTATCCTGATTACAAAGCTACCTCAAAAAAAGTTATGATTTCAGCGGCATAGAACTAAATCTGTCTTCTGCAAATCCTATTATGACATCAACCATCAACGACTTGGAGCAAAACATCATTTTATCTATATCATTTGGCGAAAGGCGTTCGGTATCTTTTGAAATTATTTTTATTCATGATCTTGGAGGAGGAATCGAATCTTGGGTCTTACTATTTCTCTTTCATATTATTTTATACCCGGCCGCATAAGCAAGTGCCACCTGTATGATTCACTTGTATTATATTATATTATTACTGCATGTACCAGTAGTATTTCCCCCCAATAATATTGGCATTCCTTCACGGATATCAAATATACCTGAAAATTGCAACCTCAATTACTTAGTTGTGCATGTTTGCTTGTGCGATTCTTCTTCTAAGCTTAATTTGGGCTATCTAACTCGCAAGGCCAGCTCCACCACCCAGAACCAGGCCATAAATGAAGCGTCTTTCAGACTCTACCTACTATGTTCGTTAATATGTTTGCTAGCTCATGTTTGTCTAAATTCCCAGACCTGTCCCTAGAAATATTTGAACCAATCGAAGTCGAGATTATTTTGATTATATATATTCCCTATATACATACATATCCCCGATATAGGGAACGGAGTTCATTAATTCCGTTGTCGCAGATTAAGATTACTATCTACATTTTGATACTCCATAATCCATTTGCCGTCCTTTACCACCTATTACCACCCATCCCTTCCGTTTATTGCCGGATTGAGATATTAGATAATTCTTCAGGGCCAGACACCGCCATCTGGGATCGCTGGGCCAACTGGGGGTTGAACTCCGCTGTCAGGAGTGGTTGGGAAGCCGTAGGCAGTGCAGTTGGTGGTAACGGCAGCGACCAAAGTGCCGCTGTAGTAGTGCCAGATGTTGTTGTTATCTGGGCCGGAGCACTGAATGCAGTTGGCGTAGTTGTGGAGGAAAGCAGGGCTGCTGCAGAAGCCAGGAGCTGGCTTGCGGGATCCGGCGACGGCTTGGCCTAAATACGGTAATATCACAATTAGACTCTGGAGGTTTTAATAGATCGGGATACCTTTGGGGAAGGAGTATTTACCGCAGTTATCGTGGCAGTTGTAGAGAGGAGTGCCTGGGGCCTGTCGCTTGAGGAGAACACCGGGCCAGTTGGGGTTGTCGAGTGGAGCAGCAGCGACGGCGCTCATGAGAGCAGTGGCAACAGCGACGATGGAGAAATGCATCTTGATGGTAGTAGATTATGCGTGAATCTTGTAAGATCTGCAGATAGGTAGGTAGAAGAGGCTTGGAGAAGAAGGTGATGATGATGATAAAAAAGAGCAGGAGCAGAAGGTGGCCGTCGCTGCCTTTTATAAAAAAGCAGCTCCTGGATCAAATCGTAAGTACCCTCAGCGATGTCCTGCATGACTTCCAGCATTTGGGGTGGTTGGTGACAGGATGACCCTGCTGGACGCTTGGTGATCGTCTCAAGTTGCATGACAGTTGATGCATCGTGAAGCTGTTACAGCATACCGGTCCACTACTTGGGGTTCACTCGTGGGATAACCTACGCGACCGATATCGGAAGCGGTGATATTGATAGAATTCTTTGTCTACTAAACCCCCCGCATTGTTCCCCCATTGTTTAGTCGTTTAGTGACTCTATACCGAAATGAATATCCCATTGTTGCATATTGCAAGACATGTTCAGAAACCCGGATTTTTGACTCGTGATGGCCTTCAGACTTCACCCCAGACAGCCTTTCAAATAACCGAGGAGATTTATATCAGCTAAACAGCAAAGTAAGGACTTGGCGAAAATGCTAAGTGCATAAAACCCAGGATAAAATCAGTAGAAACGGGACACCAGTCAGCCAATTGGCTAGCTCGAACAGGGCAGGCGGGGGTCAGAATCTGCATGCTAGAGTGTTGGGTGTTGGATTCCTATACGATCTGATAAGATTAGGAGCTCCTTTGCCCTTGCTTGAAAGCGGATCAGATAACTTAAAAACGCTGGGCGCAAACCTGCCAGCCCGCCCCAGCCCGGTTTTACTCCACTATTATAGAAGTTCGCAGATGTCCACCCTTCTCCACAGCCAGCCGGGACAAATCAGGAACAGGAAGGAGCGAGCCGAAAGGCAAAAAGTCGCGCAATAGCCTTTGCTGTTAAGTTTTGCCCAGACTTGCCTTCGTTTTTCCTTGTCTTTTTCAAGAAAATTTTTACTGGATGCCAAACCTGGGAAACATCCTGCACCTGCAGAGGTTGGCATATCAATCAATCCATTATCTAATCGCAAAGATCTTGATCAGTTGCTCTGTCGCCCTTGGTAGGTCAGATCAGGCCGTGGCCTGATAGGTTCGTGCAATTGTGGTGAACCTGCGACGGCAAATTTCTAACGCTGTGACCTTCTCGCGGTTCGTAGCGTGGGGGAATGCGCACACTCGCCGAATCCTGAATTACTTTACAAATAAAGAACATGACTATTAGCGGGTAAACTATTCGCGGATGCGCCACCGGCACCATTTTGGTGGGGTTTTGTGCGGGACTAGCCTAGACTACCGTTGAACGTATTCGAGGCCACCGCATCGAGGTCATACTCTCATAGAAGTGTTCTGATTTTATAGAGAATTATCATTACACGCTTACATTGCTGGAGGAGAAAAATATACTTCTCCCACCGCATCGGAATAACAGAGGAAGGGAAACATGGTCGGCAAGGGGAGAGTATTCTAGGGTATGTGAGAAGAAAAGGAAAAGGCGGACAGTTTAAGTGGTATCCATTGCCAAGATGAAACCTTATATGGAGCTAATGCGTAAAACTGTTCAGGAAAAAAAGTTTCAAAAGTAGGAAACGGAGCAAGGGTAGAACATAGTGATGGAAAGATAAGGACCCAATGACTTTGCTGTGGGTGACTAGAGCGGATTCCGCCCCGATTAATGTCTTCGAATGTAACTCCTTTGCCGATGGTTCCTTAACCCCGTTTCCTTTTACTCTTCGTCTCCGATCTGGAACAGGTGCAAAAACGCATAAGCTAATGTTCTGAAATATTAATCTGTTGGGGGGCAACAATACCTTTGGCGCCAGGTAAAACCTCAGATATCCTGCTCCCATTTTGTATTCGACCAGCAATGGCACCTCATTACTGAGACAAAGCGTGACGGTAGAGGAGAGAGACGAGGCCTTGCAGAAGTTAACAAGGTATTTGAGGGAGAAGGTAAGGTTCACAGGCTCCGTAAGCTCAAGCTTGGTGGACTTGCCCTCGTCCTCGAGGTTTGTATGGGGGCGGAGGGTAACGGATCCATTGCCAATATCTCCGGAGCACGCGAACTTGACGCTATCCTTTGTAGCCTCAATGGAAACTATTTATTGCCACAGTTTTAGTATTTATCACCCCAAAGACGATCAATTGAATTCCTATTGAACATACCGCTCTCACTCAATGCAGACAGATCCCTACAGATCCTCTGGAACTCGGCGGATGGTAGAGTAATCGTGGCAGCATACTCTGTTTCTGGAATGCCAAGGTGCTCTTGATCGATGTCCATCAGCTTGATGTCATATTCACTAACCCTATCTTGCTCGGAGCTTTCGAAAAGCAGGTTTAGGCTGTCTGGTTGGTCTTCTGCCTTGAGGGTGAGAAGGTCTTCGTTGGCTGCTGCACGGAGGACTTTCATCAAACTGTTCAGGTTGATCCCTAGCGCTATATTACGATCACATCGATAAGGCGAGAAACCGTCGGAGCCAAGCTTCATAGAGACGAGGGCGACGTGTGAATTGTCCATGGCCTGGAGTTGAATTCCGGCATCATTGCAATCAAAATTGCAATCCTGAACCAGATCCTTGATGGCTTCAACGACCTATCCATGGTTCATATATGAGAACTAACTCGCGATGAATATTAGGCAATGAGGGCCCTACCTTTTTGAGGATTTGAGCTTGCTCCAAACGTGCTTCTAACACTATTACCACAATAAATTTAGCTTACACGAATATCCAGAATTATACCGCAAATGTAGCGACTGTGAATGCAAGCTCTATGGGATTCCAATGGAGCTTACTCTTGACGGTATTTGTATTGTGGATGGGAGGTTATAGAAGGTCGGTAGCTAACATACACCAACATAGTTAGCTTTAGAGCAAAGGCGAAGGGATGTAGGTCGAAGGTCATTACTGTGAGAATTAGATAAAGCTGAGGCTGATAGAGTTTGTGCCGTTATTTTGAGATCTGGAGAAGGGACGGAGATGGGGGGGAGGGATACGAGGTAGCGTGAAGTCGTGTGTCGTGGTCGAGTCGTGAAGCTTGAGCTGCTTGGAGGTGTCCCTGAGCAAACTCCAAATTTTGATGTGGGCTGAACGCGTCTTCCCAACACAACTTTGTGCGCGTTAAGTGTTACACAGCTCCAAAATGCAACAAATAGCAACTCGCAAGGTAGTGTTGTTAGCAGGATCGATTTGATCATGCATTATGAAGAGGATACCCAGAGTGCTTAAGCATGCTTGTACTACAGCACTACCTAGGTATACAGCTATATAGTGCTAGCTACTGTACTACCAGGTATTTATAAATACATACTTTCGATCTGTATTTGCTGTGCCTATCAATATATATCAAGTCCGCGCCCAATCACGAAAACCTTGAACGTAGCTATTGATGTCAATAAGTATACATAGGGTCTAGGTGTTATAGGGGCTATCGAAGATGCTTGAAGGTAGTTTTTCTTGTTTTGCTTTTGGTTACTACGAGACTAATTAAATTCATATGTATGAGCGGTGCCCCCCAATTGGATTGTTCATATGTGCATACAATAGGCAACAATACTACCATATTGGGCTTAGGAAAACTAAATATCAGTCGTATCGTCAAGTAGTACTATAGTATAAATATGGGTGACTCAAAAGTAGATTGAAGTATATAGTTATCGTCGTCCTGTCAGTATCTCGTAATCTAGCTGCCAGAGGGTTCGGGAAGCTTCGCGAATTCGAAGTACTATACTAAAGATAAATGCTTTTACCTTAACGCACCGTCGAGATTTTTTCGACATATCTGGCTCCGAGTCGCAGAGTGTGGCTAGAAGCCCTGGTAATCATAGTAGATACAATCCATCATGCTAGCATTGGCTTCCTCCGCCTTTGTTTCCCTTTCCCTTCTACTTTACATACTTGTTTTTCTTCATGTACGCACCAAGTGCCTTCTATAGATCTAATGCATGTGTTCACTCGTAGATACCGTCAAGCCTTTAGAATCCGATCATTCAAACTCGGGGGATGATTTTAAATTTAGAGCTACAAGTAAGAGAGCAAACTCAAGTGGGCTGAAGAGGGCTGTCTCACGAGACTAGCTAGTTCATCCGAAATATTAACTAGGTATATAGGACCCCTAGATTACCTAGCTACACGATCGAGCTGGAGCGCGCATCTCACTCCATGGGAGAAGTTGAGTTTGGCATATTGGTTATATATTTCACGGTCGATCGCGGGGAAACCATATTACTGTGAGATTTGGATATAGTGCTGTAGTGCTACGGTTCGGATTCGGGGTATGATAGTACCAGCTAATTTCAGGTTAATTCCAGTATGAAAGCTAGATGGTATACTTATACGCAATTATAAACTTACGAGCACTAGTTTTAGTGTTAGCGTTGACTAGGAATACTGACGCATTTGTTGTGGCCAGCGTATTAAGCTTTGTCACAAGGGAAGCTATCGGGGTAGAGTAAATATCTAAACGGAATGCTAAACAGGAGCCAGACGCTCACAATATCGAAGCTGGACACTAGTATAACCGTTTATATTTGATACTTAGAAGAAGAAGAAGAGAATTTGGCCTATATCCCCAGCTCCATAGACTTAGGATATACAGGCTAGGTCCGTTCACGCGCTGAAATTCCTCTACGTGATAAAACTAAATACTCGGGAAAGGTGAGGTTAAGGAGTTGGCAGACAAAGAGAATTAGAATTATTCGCGGTATGCCGTTGTAACTAAGGTTCTCGCTGTGGTATATGCTATAAAAAAAAGGAAAAGAAAACACGAACTATAGCTTCAGTTCATGACAGATACGAAAGTATGAAGGAGCAGAAGCACACTTTCTTACGGGGACTCAATGTATGCTAATGGGGCGAAAGTATAGAAAGAAAAAAACTGTTGTGCGAATGAGAGTGGTAATGAGAGCGGGGTGGGAGGTATCACGGGTTTCGTGCGGACTAGCATGACAAGGTATCTGGTAGACGCAGCTGAGGTCAGGCAGAAACTTTAGAAATGTGTAATGGATATCGAAGGAGAGGAGAAGAAGAACAAATGGACGGGATGATGTTGGCGCTAAATGCAATTCTGCTTCGTGGTACCACTACGTTGTGATGAAAGGTGAAATGTTTATTAAGACAAAATAATGTGAGTATTTGTGAAAAGCAAAATATAATGTACCGTTTGAACACCAGACGTTAAAATTCCAAGTGAAAAAAGAAGTGAAAAAAGAATAGAAAAAAAAAAAGAGAAAAATCGGAAGTTTGAAAGATGATCTCCAGCTGACCCCCGGGGGTGTGGCATTGAAGTTTGAGAGGACAGCGACGGAAGAGCTTATTCAGGGGCCAGAGGGTTCGGGGAGAAGCCTGCCCAAGTTGAGGCGCCCCTTCCCCGGCGACCCTACTCGCCCTTTGGCTAGCCATATCTGGGAAACCAACGTTGGAGGATTTCTTCCGATCTATCGGGATACATATCCCGATAGTCGAAATGGTTGGTATTCTCCTCGTACGGGTCGTAGAATTGGTAGGTCGTTGTGGAGGTAACCGGAACTCGTGGGCGGGGAGTTATGACCATATTGAGGTACTCCCGCCTCGTGTATTGAGGCGGGTTGTAATAATCCTCATTTGGTACATACTCCACCGTCGTGAGTAGTTCCGGGGTACTATTTGGCTGACCCCCACACGCCTCTCGCCTCTGCTGCCTCCACCCCTCGGGGGTCAATCCCCTGGGGATCATCTTCCTATTATCGAATCGCTTGCAAACGTTAGAAGGAAACATGTCGTTCGAATTTCCGCAGACCTTGGCTTCGAGAAGGCGTTCATCCTTGCGAAGCCGACGTTGATTCCTTGTGAGAAACCTTAGCGGTTTCCCCAGGATCTTCACCCATTTAGGTCGGTGGATTTTCTGGGAGCTTCTCTATTGCTCCACCCCAGCTGTCAACTGGGCGACACGCGCCTTGATCCTTGCCACTCGCGACTCAATTGCTAAAAGAAATATGATGCATAAGTATAAATATACCTCTAAAATTGGAGAGAAGTTGGAACTTACATTCTTCGCCGTCAACCGCAGGCGGGCTCTGTGTAGGCTTTGGTGGTGAACCCATAGCTTGGTTGGCCTTGGCTCTGGCAGCCGCATTTGCTTTGATCTGAGCCCACCTATCTTGGACAGGTTCCAAAACTGGGGACGTCTGCGGCGTAACATCTGTCTGTTCCTTTGGCTCCGAAGCTGCTTTCTGAACTGGCACAGGCTCTTCTGCCTTTTCACTCGGGGGAGACACGTCATAGCGGTTGTCAGAAGCTGGCACGTCCGGAATATGCTCACGCGAAGCAGCAAAACGAGTCTGTGGGTGGTTTTGACGAATAGGCGATGGTTCCGGAGAGTCATCTTGGGGAACAAAGGCGGGTACATCAAGTGGCCCTTGGTCGAAGCGCGAGAATTCAGTCTTCGCCGCGGTTTCTTCGACAATAGAAGCGGCCGGTGTTGTCTCCCGAGTAGCAATCGGCTTTGGACTGGCAGGAGCCTCTCGAGCGGTTTGGAATGACTCAAATGCCGTGGGTTCGGCTGTTGAAGTTTTATCACCATTAGAAACTGGAGGAATATTGGGCTTCCCACGCAGGGATGGCCGTCGGTCTGACTTCTCAGGAACGGTAAGGTTCTTAGGAGTGACTTGTACAGATGCCCGGCGGTTCGCTGGCTTTGTGCTTCCGAAAAGCTTCCGTAATTTGCTGACTTTCTTGTTCGGCTCGCCGTCAGACAGGTCAGGGCTCATCGCTCTCTCAGATGCATTGGTCCGGGAAACAATCTGCGCCAAGGGGATAGGCTCCTCGTGACGCTCGGGCTCTGCTTGAGGAACCGGCGGCTGGGGCTTATCTGAGACAATGTCTAGGGATTCACGGGATACTGAAGCCAACAATGGGGTCGGTAGAGGGGATTCGGTCTTGAGAGCGAGTTTTGGTTTGGAGAGAGTTGGGGGAAGGGGGGATACGGGCGGCGATGCCTGTGGATATGCTGGAGATCTGGCTGGGGATTGAGCATGGCTGTCACCGTTCTCGACTGGCGCAGGAGGAAGGCTCTTCTGAGATACCGCTGCAAGGGACGTAGCACCACCGAGATAGGCGTCTCTAATGGCCTCTTTGTCGTAGTTCTTTGCCCACGTCATAGCCGGTGAGGCTTCCCTCATGATTGTTGGCTGAAGTGTCATAATGCTAGCAGTTGTCATAACCTTCTCGGCAGGGCGATCTGGTGGATTAGGTCTGGGGCGGACAGCTGGGAAATCGTTACCACGTTGTCGCAAAGTAGCAGCGGTCTGCCTAATGCTCTGCTGTTGCTCAGGTGTAAGGTTGAGGGGTCGCTGAGATAGGGAAGTAGTCGAAAACCCATTAGGCTTCTCTGGAACGACCTCCTTCCTGTCAACAGATCTTCGTCGAGTAAGCCTGTTCCTCATGGTTCTCTTTTTATCCTTCTTTGTGGCGAGGAAAACTTCATCATTGTTCGTATTCTTCAACGCCCCTTTGACCTTCTCTTCGATGATAACCCATTTGATGCCACGAATAACAGTGTCAAACATAGCACAACGGCCGAAGACTGCCTTTCGGGCCGATGTTTCTTCTGGGGCCAAACTCGTCATCCAAACCAACCAAAAGGCATCATCGATGGCAATCGTAGTAATACTTGCCAGCTCTCCAGGCTCGAGATGCGATTCATCTGGTCGACGGTTTGACTGAACACTGCGGGCCCTCGAGGTTTCAATTGCAGGGAGAAGTTTGTCTGGGGACAGTAGAATCGGGGCTGGAGCTCTTGTTTCTGAGGTAGCCTCCGCAAATCCTGAGGCCATAAAATCGGCCCACGATGGTGTGGTTGGTCGAGCGAGGTCAACTGGCTTTTGTCTCTGAACCAAGCCGTCATTTTGTTTACGTTTCCTGAACGTCTGTCCGGTAGACCCAAAGAGGCTATCATCGTCTCCAGACGACTCGGATTCTTCAAGGGCTGAAAACCCAAGGTCTTGGAACCTACTCCAAGACTGGTCCCCAAGGCCTGCTCCGGCCCCTGGCTTTGTCGATTGGTTGGCGGCGGAAATGCATTTCAGAATGCGCTTAGATTCCTCGGTAAGAGCCTGGACGGGATCTTCGTAGTCAGAGAACTCTTGCAAAGGACGACTCTCCTCGGTAAAATCGAAATTACGGGCACGACGAAGAAGATTGAAGGGGGTTGGTGAAACTGTATCGACCGTCATGATGATGTGGCTTGTTGGTTCGTTAATAAACGACGTCTTATTTGGGGGGTAGTCTACATCATAGAGCAGATGTTGGAGGGAAAGTGGGAGAACTGATACCCCGCCACTTCCAGTTGGTGCCAGCGAACGTAGATATGAGAAGAAAAGATGGCAGGTAGCCAAGGCAGCCCTGGATGTATACAATTAGTTGGGTTCCAAATAACCTATAACCTGTGTGAGCAATGTATAGCTTACTTGGCATACGACTCGTAACCGCCCTCAAAGCCGAATCCGTTATCGGAATGCTCAAATGCCCACCAGCCTGCCATCCGAGATATCTTGAGGCCCGTCAATCCATTGTGCTTGCCGTTTGCTGCAATAGCAGACAAGAGGTCGAAAAAGTCGAAAATGATGGAAGAACGTGCATCCGAGTCGACAATCATTGGCATGAAGGAGGGGAATGCATTTCGAGACATTTCGGAATCTGTTCGCGAAAGTTAGAGACCATAATTCTTACTGGAGGATTGAATCGCTTGTATACCTGCTTCTCCGTCTCGGAAAGTCTCGTACACACCCCACGAAACTACACCACCAGGGAGCCTTGCCCAGCACCACTTCATGATACTACACAGGACCTATTGTTGACCGGTCAGTATCGCAAACAGGGACCATGATAAGCTGAAGAATGCCTTACCGTTATATCTGTGAGCCTGAGTTCGCGGGCAAGCCTATCTCCACGCATTGGCCCGTTGAAATCCATTTCGGTGCTAAAGTATTTTCGAATGAAAGGACGAGCTGAGCTCGGCTCATTTGTTGGTCGGAAGGGCAAGATGAAAAATGGAGCCGTTAGGCCTGATCCGTTCCCAGTTAGCTTTGCTGGCGGAATAATAAAGCGAAATATGCAAGGAAACCCTACCTCTCGATTTGATCTCAGTTGTACAAGCTTTGACCAATTCGCAGATTTCGTCAGGTGTAACTTGTGTCCTTTCCCAAGGGTCCTGGTAGACAGGAGCTGCGGCAGGCTCGGTAGGCTGGGTCTCCGATCCCTTGGATTTTTTCGGCTTGCCCGGACTTCCTTTGCCCCGTAGGGCCTTTAAGAACGACATGACGCGAATTATGAATGATGTTTTGACCGTGCGATAGCTCGTCACGGGTAAGGTAAGTTGGTGCTTGTAGGGAAGAATTGACCTTCGAGGCCAAAATGATACACTGTATCGAAGAGGGAAAGGATGTTTCTCGGGTGGAATTCAGAAGAGAAAGATGTAGATAAGGACGTGAATTTATCGAATTCGAGGTATTCTGATGACGCGACACGTTTGGTTAGCAGCAGGAATCGATGAACCAGAGATGCTGTTCGTTATTCGCTGTCGGCTTTGGTGCTTGTTGGCCGTTGCAGGGTTGAGGAGCAAGCTGCCGTTCAAGGGAGTTGCTCCTTCCGACCCAAAAGCAAAACCAAGAAATGAACCACGCGAAGGAACAAAAAGCGACGAGATGCGACGTTGACTTACCGACAAAGACGAAGAGATGAAAGGACGGTCGATTGGATAACCAGCACACAAATCGGGATGAGAATCGAAGGGAGGGGAAGTTGGAGTTGGTGAAGGCTGCGATGGGTGGTAGGGTGTTTTTCTTTAATTTTTTTTTGTTTCTGTTCGCGGAATTGTATTGTGGGCTCAAGGTGTTTTAAGGGGAAATGAAATGGATGGTGAAGAGGAAGAGTGGTGGGAGAAGGTAAAGTGGAATTTGAGTGGAGAGCTTTAGCGTATTGGTTTTTGGTGACAAGGGGATCTGTTGAAAATGTCAACCCGACAGGGCACCCACTCTACAGTGCAGTACAGTACATGCACAGTATAGTACGTTCTCCCTTCTTGACGTTGACGATGATGCCGATAGGAATGTGTAGGCCTAGCTAGGTCCCACCAACAAAGGGAGAGAGGGAGGGAAAGAGTGAGTGAGAGACAGGTGATTCCTTATGTATCGTATCGTATTCTCTCAACAATCGCAATTCAACTTCGGGCGCATTCTTGACTTCTGGGCGACAGGACGGAAAACTTTTACCGGAGAACTACCGCTGACCAAAGGGTTAGGTCGTAGACGCTACAGTCTGAAAGTACGTCAATCTGAGGCCAAAACAAGAAATGCCATCCGAACATGGGACGACCCTAGTGGTTTATGTATCAAACTCTCACTCCCTCGATTCGACGACGCGCAGAAGTTCCTTCTCTTCCTTCAGAGGCTGAAGTCACGACCAGAAAGGCATTCGAATGCGCTGTCAGACGGGAGAAAAACCCATTTTTTTCTTCCTTCAGGTCTAGGTGGTGGGGATGCCTGAAGTCGATTCGATGGCTGTCGCACCACCACAAGGCTTGATATCAAAGTGTCTGACATCCGCCGGCCCTCTGGGATGCGAACAAGCAAAAGTACAAGCATGTACGCAAGGGCACGCTTGGAGAAGCCAATGGAGCAGATCTATACCTACATACATACATGTACGAGACAGATAGGGCGATGGGGAATACCCTTGCCTGCGGCGACATGGCCATCCTCAATGACCTTCGAGACCCCAAACCACCTGATCATTTCATGAACACGTTTCTTCCCGAAATCAATTCCTAAGCGAATATAGACCCCTCTTCGATATCAACGATTGTGCCGTCATGCAAGACTGATGCCGTGAACCTCCTGATATTGCCCGGCGTAGGGTCTGGCTTGGGCCGACGAAATGTTTCGTGAAACTCGAAAATGAGTTCATGAGCATGGGGTAAGGGATCGCGGGCGAAAGAAGCAAACCCCAACTAAAACGGTTCGTCGGCGCTGGTGGAGGATTGCCGTAATTGGCTCGCTCCAAGCAACCCCTGCTTGTGGTCCCCTGCGACATGAATTCAATGCTCCAAGCGAACTCAGGCCATGTCGATGAGTTGGCAGTCAACCATGACGCCAATCAGGACTTTTTGTCGGTCCCGAGGTCGCGTCGACGGCGACATTCGACGTGTCTTAACTTCATGCGACAACAAGCACGGCTGGAACCAAAGGCGATGAGCTCGAGATGAGCCGTCGCAGCTGGAGCGCCGGAATACATTTGAGGGGTAGGGAAAATTCCAATTTAATTTTATCAGAAATTGGTGGCGCTAGTTCGGGTCCCACAAAACGATCCAAGGCTCCTTCATCAACCGAAGCCATTTCTAATCGTTTCTAACCATGGTTCCAAATCGAGACATGAACGAGTTGCGTTGCTCTTAGTGGCTTCCATTCTGGGATTTCGATACCAGTCTAGCCCCGAGGACTTGGGGGCGTAGCTGGAATTTCGAACGTTTCACCAACCTTATTCCGACTTCGTCGCCGTCCGGCGCTTTGCCACACTTGTCTAATATCGGCAACTGTCGCTGAATATAATAGCAACGTTCCTGGTACGTACCGTTATAGCCACCACCATTGGTTTTATATGATTTTATACATCAAACAACATGAGCTTAAATATTTGGATTTGGTGCTTTACCAGGCAAGTTAGCGTGCACGATCCACACCTCCATGGATCCATGGAACGAGACTATTCTATCGATAAGGAATCCCATTTCTATATACCCGAAATGCGGATTAATGCTGGCTCGTCACATTTGGTATAGTTTGTGGTCCTTATGCAGGCCATTATTACCCATTTTAAGCCTCAACCTCTGTTGAAGCTTAGCTTTATAAGCCTCGAGGGTTCACCTTAATGGTATTCAGGCAGTAATCCAACACACAAACTACTCCTAAACATATTTAAGTCCATTGCCGCAGAACTATCGTTTGGTATTCAACTCGTTTGTGCTAAATGCGCTATCGGTTCGTTTCCGCTTGATCTCTATGAGGATGTGTACACCAACAAAAGGCAGAGCGGGTTGAATTAATAATGTATCCATACAAATTTCGATTACGTCCCAACTACTTATAAATAAGTAATTCTCGACTTTAAAAGGCACATATTGTAATTTATGCAGATATATACTTACGGAACATGTTCCTGGTATACTAATATTGAGGCGCTGCCAATAGCTGGGCTGGCCGCAACCAGTCCGAGACCCCTCCCACTTTCTAGTGATTTCCATGATTGTTTAGTACCCAACCCTTGAGTAAACACCTACATGCGCCTGCATGTATAGGCATGTTTTTTGCAATCACTTGTATCACAATACATGTTCCGTGTCCGCTAGGACAAGATAAATTATAACAACATCGACTAAATTATATCTGCGTATCGGTCTTTGTTCGTTTATCAATATCAATTCGATCATACGTACCCATATATTAGTGACCGTGCGAAAATGCTACTTATGCACAATGCCAGCAGTGGAGCTCTTGCTTCGAGCACTTCTCCGTCATACGATCTCATATCCCCTCTTTGGATTCCCACACAGATAAAGGAACTCTGCTCAGAAGGTCTAAACCTTAGCATGACAAACATGAACATGTCACGTCTCTCAATGGCTAGCAAAGGCATTAATATTGACCCGGATGACAGCCTCTTATCTAATTCATTGGCAAATTTAGTTGCTGCTCACATCTCTAGTATCACCAATGACGGCCCAGAGCAAAAGACTACAGCTTTACCGACTGAGGCAACAGAGGACCAGAAATATAACGAATCAGCAGCGCACTACTACCATACCAAAGATCGGTTTCTACGCGTCTATGGACAATTCCATCGATTTCGAATATTTCTAGTACACCTGATAACAGAAGCTACAGGCTTTCGAAGAGCCGCTGATTCACTCCATCCTATCCTCGGACTACGTGCCGTCTACAACTGGTTTTCTCATCTAATATCAGCTCCTGGAATGGTCTTTGTTGCGAACGATAGGTTTAACGATCGAATCTCAAACTTCCTTCGACGGAACTGGACAGAGTCATTATGGTTTCGGGAGTTTATCCAAACTATTGTCGATCGGAAGCTCGATACCGACCTTGCAAGATACTTTGACAGTCTAGATCCACTATGGGACCTCTGGGATGACTCTCAAAGAACGAAAGAGCAGAACTCCCAGCTATTGGAAACTCCTCTTGCTCTAACTAGGATCCATCTCATTTCCTTCTTATGCGGGCTCCTCATTGGAGTGATCTTACTCATAGCCCTGGTGCTGATATCTGCTGTAGTATCATATTGTCTATACACATTATTTTATAAGTGCTATCGAAACAACGATCCCCACCCAAGGAATGAACATAAGCATACCGTTCAGCGAAATTACACTAATCTGGGGGCTGACCCTCTCGAAATTTGGGACAAATTGATCTTTGACCCTCTGCTTGTACCTTCGGTAAACACCATGCCTCAAGAAACATCAGACCTCATGGACAATCGCTTGCTTTGCTGGGACAGGAACGAGGCCTCGCCTCCCGAGACTCCCCAGGACGCAAATATATCTGCTTTTCGGAGCCATGGGGACGTATCTTTGCCTGCATCGCCAGCCGGTTCCTCTGCACCGACAATCTCCACTGCTGAAGGCCCAGCCCAGGGAGACGGTCATATTGATATATACCAGCTTCCCGTTCAAAATACCGATGTATCAAACAACGGAGCCTTTCCAGGTGATAGTGCTAGTGGCATCTCCGGCCGCGCTCAAAATATTGATCATCTGGGCTATCAGGGCGATCTTGGGACCACAAGCCCTCTTGACACACCGCCGACTGAGGGAATAGCCAGTTCCAGAGGTAGTCGCGCAAGTTTAGCTTCGGATTCTTTTGACCCGCCAGACATTTGGCTGACCGAAGCTTTTACAGCCACCCCGGATATTAACACCGTAAATAATTCCGAGCCTGACTCTACAGACACGATCGAAGAAACTATGGTCGGGGAGCGATCTTTCAGGGATTCGCTGGTTTAGATTAGTACTCCCAATTAGTAATTAACATAATAAGGCTGAGTCCAGCTATCATAATGTTTGTTTTGGGCTCGGTTGTGAAGGATAGAGGTAAAGGGTGTCTTGGGATCCGGAGCCAGCATAAGAGAAGTAATGGAAGTCGGAATTGGGATATTTAGGATTCTAAACCATTTAAGTATGAGCATGAGAGAAGGGGTGGAATTATGATAGAAATGTATCTAGGTATCTAAGAGCTATATTAGATGAGAATATCGAATGAATAAATCTAAATTCGCTAGGCCGCCCGCGGCCGGGAGCGAGAGGCTGCACTTTGTTGGTCTAGTGCTAGTGTATTGTTATTGTTATCAGAAATAACCCCCGAGTATCAGTGGCCTCGACCTAGTAGACCTAACGGCTTGAACTGCATAGGTCTGCGAGAAGACGCGCTAAACTTGGCGGCTACGTAACTGCTCAGGTGGATTACTAAACCTTAACTTCAGTGGCTGCCAACATCCAACAAGTTCATAGCTCTTGTAGCCATCTGCGTTTCCGTGTTGTTCGGTTGCTTTTTGGGATCTGCAAGGACTTCTACCACCTTGGTAATCTTGGTACAGTTCGGTAAATCTTCCTATCTGGGTAATTTTGCACAATAGTTCGCCAAGAATAGGCACAATGTTGCAATTTTGCTTCGGCAACGCAGAAATCATCAGCTTCGCATATAAAGAGGGAGATCCCGTAGAGTTTCGTAAACATTAGATTTTGTAGATAAGCTTCGTGGTTTGAAATTAGAATAATAGCGGTTTAATGCGTGAAAGCTGGGGCCTGCTATCCTTAGAGAATGCTTTGGTCCACAGCGTTTGGGACCGAGACTATGCTTGTCTATAAGACACCAGTTTACGTGTCGGGAATGTGGGTTGGCTTTTTGAATAGCAACATTGAATAGCCCTAACTTTTTACGCTGCATTGTGCAAACATTAGGAGGTTAGTCGGGCGATAGAAGAATTGTGTGGTTAAATAGGAACGGCACTGAAACGGGACGCTGGGACTGAGCGTGCATTGAGAATGTGTTGTTACAATCTCAGCAACGACTTTTTTCCCTCACCAGCACCCCCCATAGGTATAAAAGGCCCCCCACCTTTCCTTTCTTTCCTTCCTTTCTTTCCTCCTTCTCTCTTCATCCATCGCCCAAACAAGTATACCCAATACTTCGATTTCAGCAACGGATACACCTTCCCAATCACGACAAAATATCTATAGCGCTAGTATCGACCCAGTCGATATGCCCCAAACTATGGATTCGAAACGCGTTCTTATTACCGCCGACCCACGGTGGGCCGAGCGGGGACCATTCCCAGGGATATTATATATCCTGTTCCCTTGCTTGGTGATAATGGCAATTTCGGTGGTCCCACCTGCCATTTACGACATGGCTGCCGCTTTCAAGATCTTCGTTGCCTCGTTCAGCGAGATCTTTACCGTCTACGTCGCACCCGCCCATTGGACACCCGAGGCTGACTTGCATCCCGATGCGAGTCTGTTCTTCTTGTACGCAATGGTGGCCACTTTCGTCTCTGGACAGTGCCTGCTCCGTGAAGAAGCAGAAGAATTTGACTTCGAGGACGCTCCGGTGGAAACACTGACAGCTGAGAAGTCCTCCAACGAGGAAGCACCGGTTGCAAAGCCGGATGCTGAGAAGGAGAGTTCTTCGGCTAGGCTTCCGAGTAAGCCAGCACCAGCATCGCCTGAAGTAATTCGGGCGTTCAGAAAAAAGATGAGAGAGGCAGCCAAGCGGAAGGCTGAACGACTTCAGGCCCAATCGATCCGCAAGCGCTCCGGCCCAGCTACAGGGGGGCCAGTTGAGAAGAAGGATGTCGAGGTTGAGCATTTAGCTCCTTCGATCCCTTCTGCTCCAGCACCCCAGTATGTTGACGTTGGAGTGCAGACGGACGACACGAAGGGTGTTTCGGAGGAAAGGATGGAGGAAGAGAGAGCTATAACTGTGGAGGCAGATAGCCAAGGGGATGAGGAGGAGCACGACAGTGGAAGAGAGTGCGCTATTCTCGGGGAGGCAGAGCGCGAAGGGGACGAGGACGAGGACGAAGACGAAGACGAGTGGGAAGACGAGGAAGACGAGGAGGAGGACGAGGAAGAGGAGGACGAGGAGGAGGAAGAAGAAGAGGAAGAAGAGGAGGAGGATTACGGGTGCAGTAGAGAGAGCGCTACTATCGAGGAGGCAGAGCGCCAAGGGGAGGAAGAGGCACAAGAACAACAGGTAGGGAGGGTTGTTCGTCAGCCGCGGGGCCGGCTAGCCCAGCTGGCTGGCTCCAAGCTCTTGGAAGAGCTGAGGAGGGAGCAGGAGAAGCAGAGGGAGCAGCAGGAGAAGGCGAGGGAGGAGATGAGGATGTGGGAGGAGAGGGAGAAGGAGAGGGAGAAGGAAAGAGAAGGCGCTATTTTCGGGGAGGCAGAGCGTCAAGGGGAAGAGAACGAGGACGGCGGGGACGGCGCCAGTAAGCCGGTCCAGGGGAGGATCATCCTTCAGGCTCGCAGCCGCAAGGCTCGCCTGGAAAGATCGAAGAGGGAAGGGGAGGAGAAGTAGGGGATGAGAGGAGTGGGAGTGGACGAGAAGGGAAGAAGGTGGGGTAGGAAGGCCGAAACGGGGTTGCAGGGCAGGGAATAGTTAGTGAGGGGGGGCTAGGGGAGGTGTGGGGACAAGGGAACGAGGGGAGTTGGGGGCAAGGGAACGAGGGGAGTTGGGGACTAGGTCTGCATTCACGTTTTCGGTGGACTGGGTCCGAAAGCATTGGGGAAGGGGGGAGGGGGGGGTGTGCATTCTGGGAATACGGCGTGGACGGTCGAGGGCTGGTTCTCTTTGATCGAGTTTTAGGACTTGGGTCAACCGGGGAAACAGAACTCCTGTCCTGTCGTCGGGCAACGAGTACCATTGGGTGGATATAGGTAGGGGTGGAGGGGGCTTACTTGAGGGGGATTACTCATCTGCTTTCAACAAGCAGAGAGAGTAGTCGAGTCAAAGTTGATCATTCTTCTCTTCGAATCCAACATTTCGAATATGGAGTAGATCGAAAGTTTTATTATTTTACGGAAGTATTCTGTTGTGGACCGAAAAGGGCCGCCAAAAATCAGAATACGTCAATGCATCCATACAGACCGAGCCATTGGTTGCAGTATGGCATTCGATTACCAAGGAGCTGGCACAGATACAAAGCAAAACTCCATAGGCCAAAAGATCAAACGGGTCATCGATTCCGGCTAATTTGGATGTATCGAGGTCAAACAGGCGCGACAACTAAGGGACCGACTGGAGCAATATCTTCGAATAATCAAAATGCCATTCAAGCATAACAAACGAAAGAGTTTGTGTCAGAGGAACTACGAAACTAAATTCAATGTTCCAAGGACAGAAGATTTACCCCGGGATGAGAGCTATGCACCAGACGTCTTCATATTATGGCTTCATTAACTACCATTTACCTACCTTGTTCGGGATTATGGAGCCGATATGTCTAGAACTACAAGACAATCTCTCGTGGCACCCTTTAAACCAAATTGGGGATCAATCCAACCAAGTGAACTCCGATTTACACATGCGCAATGACTGGCAGGCGAACCAAGGAAGCCAGATCACCCATGAGCACCTAAGTGTCATCCTGGCGTGGTCACCTCTGGATCCTTATTTATACATTGATTCCACAGAACCAATGTAAGACGAAAGCTGTCGGACGGCAGCAGATTCGGTTTCTGGACAAGAACAAGCCGAGCCTTAACCAAAAACAGAAAGAAAGAAAAGGAGTAAAAGTCATATGGCTCCTTCGTTTCTCTCACAGGCTAGAAACATTAAACGGTATACAAAAATTTCAACGCCGATGCTTACCTTATCTGATATGGAAACAAAGTTTCATGATAGAGCTTATCGAGCGAAACCAGTCGTTCGCAATCGCCCAGCCGCGCAGGGCCGTCTATGGTCAGAAAATTCTCTCGATTGACCGACCCAAGGATCAATGGCCCAGATTACAGAATTTGGCAGGATCCTGAGGGGAAAACAAATCAACAATGGAAAGAAAACATAGTTGAGAATTCGGACTCGGCGGGGGTGAGAATTAAAGGAGGCAGTGAGAAACGAGAAATATGGGATTGGAGAGGGATACATACAAAAAAAGAACAAAGGAAACAAAAAGAGGAAAATAAAAAAAGGAAAAATGAAAATGAAAGATAATGAAGAAAGGAAGAAAAAAAAAACAAAAAAAAAAAGAAGAGACAAATAAAAATAAAACAATAAAATAAAATAAAGGAAACAAGGGATGGAAAAATAGATGTAAAGTGAGAAGCAAAGGAAGCGGGAAAGGAAGAAAGAAAAAAAAAAAAAAAAAAAAAAAAAAAAAAAAAAAAAAAAAATCTTACCGGATAGAATTATGGCGGGAGTCTTGAGAGTCGCGGAAATGGTAGATTTTCACAACCTCCAGACTTCAATATGCCTTTAACTGTTGGCAGCAGTTAATCGAAAGCCATCAGAAAAGGTTAAAGAAATAGGAAGAAGGCGAACCCAAAGCCAAAAAAACATCGAAACCAGAAACGGAGAACGGAAAAAAGAGAAGGAGCGCTGGAAGGGGAAATAAGAAAATGGAGCCTAATTCTATCCGGAGGGGAGCCTGGAAACACAGGAAAACAAAAATTATCAAAAAAAAGTAAAAAAATAAAATAAAATAAAAAATAAAAAAAAAAAAATAAAATGATGTGAAAATAATATAAAGAAACGATAAAAAGAAGAGTAGAAAAGGAAGAAGAAGAAAAACACACAAGTAAAATGGCAAGTAGGAGGAAAGAACAAAGAGGTATATGAAGGGACTTGTGAGACTGGTAGCTCTACTGATATATAAATATTGGCAGAAGCACCGTGGCCTAAGCCCTACTAATGCCCTGAAAAAGGAAAGGAAAGGAAAACCTGAAGTTCCGGCGTGGACAGTGGAAGGGAAAGGGAAGGGGGATATGGGGAATGATGTAGCTGGCATAATTCTCGCAAGTCAGAGAAGCCGAGTTCTGTTTTTTCTTACTTGTTATTTCATAGACTTATTTGTATTAGAAATATAATATTTTAATTACATTCATTCATTCGGTGTTCATATACAGCCTCGAGGGTAGACACATTGTTCCTAGTTAGTCTCGTATGTTCCTAGTATAGTTAATTATAAATGTGGCCTCGTGAATTAAATGTATGCATTCATAGTATAGTACCAGTTAGCTACAGTATGTGTTCACTCAAACGCGGATGGGAATGGTAGAATATGTCGGGTCCTTAACCGGGCATTGTTTAAGTTCATCGGGCTTGTGGCGTGTATAGGGGATAATGAAGAGGAAGAGGAGGGAAGAGTAGAGCATCTCGAACTTTCCGATAAGGCAAATAATTAAATATACCATCAAGAGGACTGCGAAACGGAGGTTGAGAGCCAGACCTCCCACGCTACCCTGACTAAGTCGGCCATCCGAATGGTCGCCGAATGTGGGGAACGACTTTAAATTGTGCATCTCTGAGGACACCGACAGTTGAACAATAAATCCCGGGCCGATAACCTGGTTGCTTTAACTACTTCAAGGGTTGAAAGGGTTTCTCTGAGCTCCTAAGGCTAAGCTTAATTAGCTTGAAAGCTCTTGCTTCGGTTTCCTCGTTTTTGGGGTGCTTTTTTGTATATCTCATTCTCTCTACACTCCATCGTTCTCGTTTCGCCCACAATATAGTAAACTGTATTATCGTTTAAAAGCATAAATGTCCCGAATTATGTACACATGTAGCCTTGTTTTGCATCTAGCTTTAATCACTATATTGACGGATCAGCCTCCTGCTAACCTAGTCTCATAGTATACGACGCTTCGTTGGCAAGGTCTGCTAACCATTGACGAACATTCAAAGCTATTGTGGTTTTCGGTGTGTTGTGACCTCCTTCTCAATGATTGTGTTGTCATGTGATAGAGAATCCGTTTGTTTTTGAGAAGCCAGTGCGGAGTCTGGTTCCAACTTTCAACTTTGTGTTGTCTGGTTCCAACGAGACCAGTTCCAACGAGACCAGTGCGGACTACCGCAACACAAAAGTGGGTTGTGAACTCTCTCAACAACGCGGCTCAGCAAAAATACAACGCCAACACAAACTACTGAGACATCGAAGCCAACGAACAGCGCGATAGCGGTGAGTATAACAAGACCAGTGAGTATCGATTTCTTCCCGCGTAGATGTATGGGGTGGGAGTAGTACCTACTGTGCCCTTCATTCTTTCAAACTTAAACCATCTTTTCTTCTTATCACTCACCTACTCAGATGCCAGCGTCCAACGTCGATCAATAACTACCTATTATCCTTACCTGCTTCGACACCGTTGACCTTCTCAGTCGAATATCAAGATGAAGTTCCTCTCCCCCCCTTCCCTTGCCCCTTTCATGAGGACGATCCTCTGGCTCCAACATTTCCTATTAGCTGCTCCTAGCTACGATGACCTCAAAGACGTGTCCGTCTGCTCCGATTCATCGCCCACTTCAACTTTCCCCCCTGCCATCAACGGGACCGTCACTATCGCCAACCCCGTCCGTCCCACCGCTCTAATTACTATAGTAAGCACGCTCAAGATCAGTCCATCTAAGACCGAGAATGACGGACGGGCGCCATCCGAATCAAGCAACAAGGGAAAGATGGTCATCCCGGGATATCCCTCGTTGCAGCCACGTTCGGCCTCGGCACCGCAAGTAGGTATTTTCTATATGTTGTTTCTACATCTATACAAGATTCGCGCTAATGGACAGTATTTCGTAGGATATTATTAATGATATGAGCGTGGTCACCACACTGCTCTTCTTTTTCTATATCTTGTGTGGGTTTGGTTTCCTCCCAGTCCCCCGTCGGGTGGAGACGGGAAACTGCAAGGAAGAATCCAACCCCCTCGCAACTATTACAGAGATCGAGGACATCACCCACCCATCGAGCCTTCCGATATCCGCCGGTCACAATTTACTAGGGCCACATAGGCAATCCCCTGGACTCAGCCCATCACAACCTGATAAGGAAGAAGATGACGGATACGACTCGGACGCAAGTGTCATAACGGTTATTGGACCGCTATATGATTAATGAGTTTGGCCGCTGCCCTTTAAACGGGCGTGATTGTCCTATTACGCTGAAATATTGGATTACCAACAGTGTCCGTGGTTTGATATTTTTAGATGTGTTTGGACTAGTCTCGTAGCTTGGACCACTTTTATGTGGCTTTTATAAGTATAGTTATTTAAAAAGTAATTGAAGTCATTTTCCTGCCCATGTGGTAACAGTCGCAATTGGAGGCCTCGAGGTAATGCTGTGTTGTCGACTACAAAAAGTGCGTTGTCCCTTGTTGGAAATATACACTTTCTCATTGGCCGAGACATCCGACAACCGAGGCACAAAGCTGGGAGGAATCCCTGCACTAGAAAACGCTAGGCTGTAGCTACCCCGTAAACACGTTCTTTATGCAACCATGCGCTCGTGATATCACAGCTGCAGAACGAAAACCTCATCAACTTCGTCAGTTTCAGTCAACCTTTTGATAGCTTAGCCATCCGAGTTAATATCTAGCCGTCTCAAAGTTTCGAAGCAACCTTATAGCTATGCCGGGCTACGAGAGAAAGCCGCGCCGAGGGCGCCGGATTGCATCGAACGACATCCATGCGACATTGGTAATCGACGAGACATTGATGGGAGAGGTCGGCTTTGTGTCTCGAGATATCTGGAACGAACTCTACGGTGGAATTACAGCGGAGGAGGACGACGGAGGTTTGTGGGTCCAATTGAGATGTTAAGTAGAAGGAATCTAGCTGACGATATTCTCCGGTAGCCATGCCTATTACACATGTGGCACTCTCGCCTTCTCCAATACCCGCCCCGACCTCGTGTACGTCTCCATGGATTGTAATACCCACCACCATCCCACCGTTAAATTCCTCGCAGTTCCCGACGATACCCCTGTCTACGATTCTGCTACCAGCTAGTGGAGCACCGCACCCGCTGTGGGAAGCCTTCGCGAACCAGCCTTCGCTTAGAGCTGAGAATGGGATCAAGTTTCCAATCCAGTTGACAGCTACAACGCCCATTGCTTTAACGAGCGTGGTTGTCGGTTTCTTCTCGACAGGCGAAGAGGGCCTGTTCGATGAGGAGACAATTGAGGAGATGATAACAAAAGGCCTGGATGACATGCGAGTCGTGCATACTGGCGATATTGTTCGTGTCCAATGGATGAGCGTGTTGGCAAGAGTTCGACTCTGTGAACCGGTCGATCAGGGTGTGTTAACCGAAGATACGAAAGTTATCGTAGTTAAGGAATCGAGGGGGAAACGGGCAGGAGAGCCGGAAGATGGGCCACTGGCAAACGGCATCGACTTGAATGGTGTGGACGATAGCGACAGTGATGAAGACGTCCTGTCGCAAGGCGACGATGACGACGAAAACAATGTCGAACTTCCTGGGGTTTCTACTTTTATGGATATTGCAACGACATTAGGGACGCCGTCTATCAGCACACCACTTAGAAATGGACCCGGTGCTTCCATATCTGGACTCTCGGATGCGCCTAAGGTAGTTAAATTTACAGCGAAGCCTCTTTCTCAGAAAATCCCATCAGCTTTATTACTACCAACGCCACCTACAGCTGATGACGCGGAGGCAAGAGTATTTGTTAGGGTAAACGAACTGATGGGGTTGGGTTGTTTCAGCGGAGACTGGATCGGGGTGGCTAGTGATCAAGGGTTATTCGGGGATAGACTTCCTAATGGTAGCCGTGCATGGAGACCTGCGAAAGTTTACTCTCTCCCCGAGCTTTACGCTGGGAAGGAGAAAGTTAAAGTCTTGATGAAAGGCTGTGTCTATATGTCTCCATTGCTCCATGCCAACCTTGGCTCTCCTAATTCCGTCGTTCTGACGAAATCTCCATTTATCACGCAATCAAATATCCAACAAGGTGCCTTACTATCGCCAGTTACGACGGCACCTCCTGGTTCAGCGACACCGCAGATCCCCCCTACAGCAAAAGAGGTAACGCTACTACGGATATCTACGCCTATATCTACCGATAGGGCACTACAACCATCTCTGTTAGCTGGGCTGAAAACCTATTTCGAAACTTCTCGTAAAATGGTAAAGGTTGGGGATCTAATACCCGTCTTGATCGACGAGTCCTTGGGGCGTAATTTGTTCTCCCCAGCTGCATTACTGCCCCCGGATGCTGAAAATGCCGAGGAGGTGCCTGGTGCCGGCGATGAGCTTCTCTACGGGTCGCACGGTGGGGCTGGAATCGGCGTAAACAATACTGGAAAACTATCTGCTGCCTGGTTCCGCGTCGGTACGATAATACCGGCCGACGAACCTTCTAACGGCCTTAGCGGTGGCATGACATCACAACAATGGGGCGGCGTGGCTATTGTCGACCCAGGAAGTACAAGAATGGTACAAGCCGGAAGTGAAAGGGGTAGGATACCACCAACATTGAACAGCCCATGGGAATATTACCTAAATATTGTGCCGCCCCCAATTCCCAACAATCCACCTCCGATCCATCCAGCTCTCGAGCTCCCAAATAATTATATCTCGCCTGTGCACCGCCGGTTACGAGAGTTGATATCAGCAGCTACATCATTGCGTTCTATCAAACTCGGCCTCGCTCCATTAGCTGTGCTTCTGACGTCCACTCAACGTTCTATTGGAAAACGATTACTTGCATACCGGGCTGCTTCTGACGTTGGCGTTCATATCTTCCACATTGATGCTTATGACATCATTGGTGAAGGAGGGCAGGCCAGCGATGTCAAAACTGAGGCGTACCTCCGAGCCCGTTCAGAGCGTGCCGCATCTTGTGGTATCGAAAACTGCGTGTTGCTCATAAGCCATATAGAAGCATTTACTGCCGAAAGGATGGCAGAAGCACTGCGAGATATCGTGGCAGATATGAGAATCATCATTGCTACGACGACAGATGTGGATAAAGTACCTGAACCTGTGAGAAACGTATTCACACATGAACTCGAGGTTGGGGCTCCAGATGAGGGCGAAAGAACGGGCCTGCTCAGACAAATAACTCAGGAAAGAGGCGTACGGCTGGCAAAGGAAATCGATCTGGGTACTATTGCTCTGAAAACCGCCGCCTTGGTAGCGGGTGATCTCGTTGATGTAGTAGAAAGGGCGATGACCGCGTGTAATGAGCGGATGGAGAAACTAGCAACAGAGATGGATGGTGTCACCGTCAGGGATATACAGCTTGCAGGCGGTGATGCTAGTTGTCTTAATAAGCAAGATTTCGAAGCCGCAGTTGATGCAGCAAGAAAGAACTTCGCAGATAGCATTGGTGCACCAAAAATCCCGAACGTGTCCTGGGACGATGTTGGTGGATTGGCGAACGTTAAAAGTGCAGTTATGGAAACTATCCAGCTGCCGTTGGAAAGGCCGGAGTTGTTTGCAAAGGGCATGAAAAAGCGGAGTGGTGAGTATTTATGCCATTGTTTTACTTAAGAGCCGGCTAATGTGTCACAGGTATTCTATTCTACGGGCCTCCAGGTACTGGAAAGACATTACTTGCCAAGGCCATCGCCACGGAATTCTCCCTAAACTTTTTCTCCGTGAAGGGACCAGAACTTCTAAATATGTACATCGGAGAGTCCGAAGCCAATGTTAGAAGAGTGTTCCAACGTGCTCGCGATGCCAGACCTTGTGTTGTCTTCTTCGACGAATTGGACTCCGTGGCACCAAAGAGAGGCAACCAGGGCGATTCCGGCGGCGTTATGGACAGAATAGTCTCCCAATTGCTTGCCGAACTAGACGGTATGAGCGAGGGCAAAGAAGGTAGTGGCGGTGTGTTCGTGATTGGTGCTACCAATCGACCGGACCTGCTGGATCCCGCATTACTTAGACCCGGTCGATTTGATAAAATGTTATTTTTGGGTGTTTCCGATACACACGAGAAGCAACTGACTATATTGGAAGCCTTGACTAGGAAGTGCGTTTAATTGGTACCCTATCCTAAAAAGCTGTAGAAACCTAGGCTAACAAGCACTTTAGATTTACTTTACACCAGTCATTATCACTCGCAAGGGTTTCCGATACTCTACCATTTACATACACTGGTGCAGACCTCTACGCCCTGTGTTCAGACGCAATGCTGAAAGCTATCACACGACAAGCATCCAAAGTTGATCAAAAAATCAAAGAAATGGAGAATCCCGTCTCTACTGCGTACTTCTTCGACCACTTAGCAACACCAGATGATGTAGCAGTGGCCGTCACCGAAGAAGATTTTATGGAGGCGAAGAGGGAGCTAATTGGAAGTGTTAGTCAAAAGGAATTGGAGCATTATGATAGAGTTAGGCAGATGTTTGAGACAGTTGACGAGAAGAAGAACGAAGCGGCTGTCGATAAGAAGGGGAAAGGGAAAGCGTTTGAGATAATGGTCGACGGAGCTGTGGGTGGGAGTGGGTCTTTCGGAGACGACGGCGGCGAGGAAGGGTTATACTAAGAACTATGGGTGCTAGAAGCTCGCAGTTGTGTCTCGATGGAATAGATTAATTCAGCACTTAAGTATATATGAATAAGGTACATTAAATATATGGAGTTATCCTACATCGAAAGCCTAGCTAGTTGGTCCTTTGGCGAGGGCCTCGCCATGAATAATTAACCTCAAATGGTTCGTGTTTATAAGCATAGTCGACTCTTCGAGACTTGTATTTCGAAGTAAAATGGTGCCGATGATGGGGGGATAGGATGGTCCGATATTCAAGATAGACTGGTCTCGTTGGAACCAGACAACACGAGATAGACCAGGTATCTCGAACTCAGACCTCGGTTCGAATTTGCTAGGCGGCATTACCATTTTGTCTAACGGCAAAAAAATTAGCAACTGGTATTCTCGCTTGTCCAAAACCGAGCTTCTATATATATTGGGAACAATCAAGCCATACCGAACTGAGGTATCGAGCAATGAAGACCGTCCGCAGAGAACTTCCTAAAGAAAAGCCCGAGAAAATGTGATTCGCCCTCTTTCATAGCGCACAAGAGGGGAGCACTGCTGTTTTGGTCAGCTCCTGTAGGGTCTTTGTTGTAGTTTGGAAGTCTGTTTATGAGACGTACCTTGCAAGTGTTGTAGCATTCATCTTTATTGCTCTCATCACTGTGGAGACGAATCTGAGTCTAGTTCGTCGTCACCCATCCTGGTCTTCCAGCTTCGAACCCCTAGCAATTCTCCGGTTGCGATCCCCCGCCAGGTGCAGACTGTAAAAAGCAGCCAAATAGCAAACATAACTGCTGCCAGTATTGTGCTCCAGACTGACCAGGCTTGTGAATCCAGGCTAGTTGGCTTTCCAAATTGAACAGCAGACATAGTAAAAACTCCCTACATCATGGTCACCAAGTATTCTTCCCATAGGCAGGTCAATCTCAAAGGAACACCATACTAACCCAAGGAAAAACCACACTCCAGCAACTCATACTGAATCTTGTTGCACTGATCCCTCCTTCCTGCCCCCAGAGCGCCTGTAATGTCGCTAACAATGCATAGGACCAGAAGAAGAAACCATAGCCCCATATCATCAAAGCACAAAATATACAACATGTACCAACAATAGACCCCGCAGTGTCTTGAAGAAAAGCGCCTCTCCTATATCCGCCGAAGCTATTCGTCGCGGCAGCTCCCAGCACCTGAAGAGCGAACGACGTTTGTCCCGGAGGCCCGCAAAGCACAAAAGTTTGGTATATCATCCGCGGCGCCATGCTATACCCATCAAATAGCCTCGCAAGGTATAAAGCGTCGTAGGCTAAGGTCAACGGGCCAGCCATACCTATTAGTAAAAATGAAACAATGATCAATGGCACTTGTAGTTTCGAGGACATCCCGGCGGAGACACAAATAACACCGGCGCCTGCTGCAGCAGTAAGGGCAGCAATAAAAGGCAGCAGTACAATTGGTGTTATGTTCTTGACACCAGGGTGTTCGAGTTTGAGAAAAACGTAGGGTATACCGATACAAGCCATTGATGCCATCATTATATTTACCCATGTAAGGACATAGGTTATCAGACCCCAGGGCGGCCCCCATGCTGACACGCCGACGAGGCACATCATATTGATGATTGTAGTTAGAGTAATAGATATTGAAGACAGAGCTGCGGTTTCAGTTATATCCGTCCGTAAAGCATATTGTACTTGCTTTGGGTATCTGTAGCATCTGATCGCGTACAGTGCCAATGCTGCTAGGTATACTAAGGATGTGTAGAGCCATAGTATAATTGAGACTACCCCAAGGCCACTAAATTGATAGTCTAAATTATGTAGAATGAGGGAAAGGACACCAGTCCCTTGGCCGACGAGGAACCATTGCGACGAGAAGTTGCGAACTGCGATGTCCCAAGAGGAGATGATCATGCTTTGTAGAAAAAAAAAAAAAAAAGTTTGGCCGTCTATATATATCCTATATGAAGGAAAGGTTGAGGCTTTATATGAGCTAGTCGATTCGTTTTATAGATTCGTTTTATAGATTTACGTAATAACCCTTTACGTCACTTCTCGACAGCTATATTTCCGATATTTCCGTGGATTCATCTTCTGTTAAGGTGAATGGTTCCACTATCGTACCACATAGGTTGTATTCATATGGTCATACGAATTATTTTTATATCCATCCTATCTAAAGAGTAGTGACTTCTATAGCTGTGACTGGGAATTGAACCACAGAGTACTCCAAAGTTACACCACAATGAGCGAAAGTGTTGCATTTTATGTGTTGTCAGGGTTTGTGCCAGCAGCCCAGTCTTGAGACTAGGCTGTGCGTTGCGTAAAAAAAATCCGGCAGCCGATCCGCCGCTAGCTTCGCGACAGGGCAGCTCCCATGTCGCCTGGCCACCATGCACCATACGGTCGCGCCCACCTGGCTAAATTGCCAGATCGAACCTCAGATCTACTACACGCGATAGAATGTCATTAGGCTGAATCGCTGGTACGCTGGTACGCCCCTGGGCCTCAATTGATGATATCTTCACAATTAACTAAACATCTGTCTACATAGTCCTCCACCAAACCCGTTGATACACCCGTACGGTACCCCTTGATAGACCCATCAGCCTTCATCCAACTCCCAATGGCCTCCTCAACTCCAAACCAGACCCCCATTGAGTCCTGCCTCGTCATCGGTGGTTGTGGCTTTCTGGGTAGTGCCATCGTCACCAGTCTTCTCTCCAAGCACCCAAAATGTCGTATAACAGCAGCAGACATCCGCCTTACAAACCAGTTGTCGAATTCAAACGTCACATACGTAACGGTCGACATCACCGACCTGGGCTCAATCACTTCAGTAGTCGAGAATGCGAAACCCCAAGTTGTGATCCATACTGCTAGCCCTGTCCACGGACTGGGTAGGGAGATATATATGAAGGTTAATGTTGATGGGACGAAGAATGTGGTTAAGGCTTGTGAGAGCACTGGGGTTAAGGTTATGGTCTATACATCGTCAGCCGGGGTAGTTTACGATGGAAGCCCGTTGATCAATGTGGATGAGACCGAGCCCTTTCCAATTGTCCCTTACGATTCATACAATGAATCAAAAGTACGCCCTCCATATCTCGGTGTTTTCTAGTGACAACATTACTAAAGCTCCCGTCGCAGGCAATCGCAGAAACTGTCGCCCTTGAAGCCAATGGCTCCAACGGAATGCTCACCACCGCTTTACGACCAGCCGGTATTTTCGGACCTGGCGATCGTCAGGTGGTCCCCGGATTCATCAACGTTGCCAAAAACCGACAGACACAGTGGCAGCTAGGCAATAACACCAACCTCTTCGATTTCACATACATCGATAACCTTGCCATCGCACACATTCTTGCTGCTTCTGTCCTATTGCACCAGCAATCTACCACGGGGGTCACTGACCCGTCGGTTGATCAGAAGAAGCATCTTGACGGGACATCGATATTCATTACGAACGGACAGCCGGTCTATTTTTGGGATTTTGCAAAGGCTATCTGGTGCCACTATGGCGTATACGATGCCGGATCTATTGTACTTTCTAGGAATATGGGATTGGTTATCGCAGGATTGGCGGAGACCTTCAGCAAGCTAATGGGCCGTGAACCGGGCTTGACGAGATTCAGGGTCAAGTTCTCTTGCGCACATCGTTATTTTGATATTAGGAAAGCAAAGGAGCTGTTGGGATATGAACCAGAAGTGTCATTGACAGAGGGTTTGAGGAGGTGTATCGAGGTAGGTTTTTCTTCTTCTCGGGATTCGGTTTCCCCATACGTTCACTAACATACTATCTTTTCTTTAGTGGTTTAAAGCCGAAGAGGAGAAGGCAGCGGAGAAGAAGTAAATGCTTAAGGAATAGTTGGGTGTCTTGAGGGAATTTTTGGATATTTGGCAAATTTTATACATGCAGCGGAGTGTATTAATATAGACTATCCTCTTAATGGAACTAAACCCTTTCTTCTTTTCTGGGCACAAGACTATGTCCCTTCAATGCGCACATGCGCTGACACTTGCAAGTGGAAATGGCTGGGATGTTACTCCAAATCCGGTAGACTATCCTTAGTCCTCTCAACATCCGCCAAAGCCCCGCAATTCTTACATTTTCTCAGGTTATCGTCATTCCTGAACTTGTTAACAGCTTCCTTGATCTGTGTGCCCAAATCCGTACAATAAAACGCATCCTCATACACCACTTCTTTGCAGTCTTGGCAGTACCATCTAAGTCGATCAAGGTTTCCCTCTGGACGTTTTTGCTCCAATACTATGCCAACAGTATCAGCAAAACGGACAGGGTTATGTGGCGTGTTTGGTGG
Organism: Orbilia blumenaviensis; assembly: GCA_036872755.1. Taxonomy (NCBI): domain Eukaryota; kingdom Fungi; phylum Ascomycota; class Orbiliomycetes; order Orbiliales; family Orbiliaceae; genus Orbilia; species Orbilia blumenaviensis. The sequence continues at coordinate 2,499,572 of JAVHNS010000004.1, read as the reverse complement.
TAGGAGGAACATATCGCCTTCGCGGATGATGATGTCGCGGAATGCGCCATCATCTACAATTTTTAAGACCATTGGACCCTTGTACTGGTAGAACCACTCGGGAGTGGTGTTGATATGGTAGTCTGTGCGGGCATTCCCGGATGCGCCTCCTACAATCTTTTATTTTGATATGAAAAAAAATTAGCCTGGACAGCTTATAACCGAATGAACCTAGGGATGGGTGGTCTCGTAAACCACCCCCAACGAAGCAGAATGGGTTCTTTATTATGATTTTTGCGGAGAGTGGGCGGCAAATTAATAGAGGAATTCAAATTCGTACCATGACAGTGAAGTCTTCATTGTAAACGCAGTAGTTATTAATTGGGGGTTGAAGAAGATGCGAGTTTTCCTGGAGCCTGAGGTATTCGATAGTATTAGTATCTAAAGGTTTAAAACTGCTGCGCATGCATATGCACGCGACACTTCAAAACTTTATATTGACTGCGATATCTGTACGTACCATTTCGGCAAGTTCAACGGGCTGGAAATAGGCATTTTTGCTGCTAAAAGTTAAGGTAAATAAATGGTGTCTCTTTAGCTAATGCAATAGTGGAGTAAATCAGAATCCCCGCACTTTCCAACTTCGAGGTTATGATAACTTTTATACGCCCAAGTACACAAATATTAACTTACTTAAGTCTTAAGTAGGTAGCTAGGCACTTAAGTGGTTATAGATATATCGTCTGAAAGTCTTTTTATGGTCGGCTGTTAATGTTAGAATGCACAGCTGCAGGGCCAGAATATATCGGCCCTGTTTCGGTTTTCGACGGAAGCACCAGAATGCGTGAGACCCGGCATCCGAATCCCACAAAACCCACGCCTGCAGTCTAGCTATCTCTTGTTTCGTCTCGACGGCCAATCGAAGGGATCGAAAAATAGCGGGGACGGAGGACCTTGCAACCTTGAACAATTGTGCGACGCTAACTAGAACGGTGCAGAAACTGCCTCACCTGCATAAACGGAAAAGGATGCGTGACCCTTGGCTGATGCGATGAGAGGCTGTATTTAATACGGGGCGACTGTCCTCTGAGGTTCGATTCGTATGCCTTTGAGCTTGAACTTCCGTGGCCGCTGATATCGATACTTTTTTTTGGTCTCTCTAGCCTCTCTTGAACGGTGAAGTTGAGACTGACCGCTTTTGTTCTAAGCTTAAAATAAAACCTGGCGTTCGATTTCAAGCTCGGTTTTGGTCTCACATATTCTCAATTCAAGAGTCGACACCTTTGAATTTAACTGCTCGTAGCTGAATCGCGAAAACCCCCGTCGAGATGGAACACCACCACCACGATCATTCTGCTAGTGCCAGCATGGATATGGGACATGGCGATATGGGCGACCGTTGTTCCATGAACGTATGTTCAACCTCTAGACCTACCGTGTCTCGATACTCCTAGAAGCTTGATTCTAGAAACGTTCGAATTCTTGGGCATTACCTGCTGAAGTAATTACTAATTACTAACGTATACCAAAATGGCAAATTTAATTGATACGGGATAGATGCTGTTCACTTGGGATCCGACCAACCTCTGTATCATCTTCCGGTCCTGGCACGTCCGTGGCACCGTGTCTCTCATCTTCTCGCTCCTCGCTATTGTCGCTTTGACTGCTGGCTACGAATTCGTTCGTGAAGTCAGCAGACGTTATGAAGCTAAGCTCGAAGCTAAACGCGGAATCCTGAGTACGTCGTCGTACCCCCCCGATCCCCAATCCCCAATCCCTCCTCTACCCATCCCCGGTTTGCACCCTCCCCGTGCATATCCGATCCTTCATCCTTCGCTTTCCGTCCCGCCACTTGCTTGAGATCTCCCTGTTTGTGCTCTACCAAAAAAACAAAAAACTCGGAATGAGTCAAGTCTTAATTTACACGGACGTCTTTGTTATCACGATATTCAATAGCCGCCGTAGATGAATCAAGCTCATTGCTACCAGGACGTGAGGGAACCGGCGGGACAACACTCCAGAAGGATGGACAACTTATCAAGGCACTATTGTACGCACTGCAGGTGTTCTATTCGTTCTTTATCATGTGAGTATCTCTCCAGTTTTTTTTTTTGGCGTAGGTATAGGCACTGACGGCGAAGGTGACCAGGTTACTTTTCATGACTTACAACGGGTGGGTTATGCTTGCTGTCGCAGTTGGTGCTTTTGTCGGATACATGGTCTGGGGCAATACTTCGGCCGTCAAGTCGGTTGCTTGCCATTAAATGGGCTATTGCATTAAATGAAGCATGCATTTGGGTGGAGCGGAATCAAGGCGTCCTGGTTATCACAGATATCATCAATTGAAGAGTCGACAGATTGTAGAACGTAGACAGACAGACAGACACACACATCGTTGCATTGGCATCATCGCCATTACTATTATTTCACACGTGCTATACACAGTATTACACCTAATAATATTGCGCATCTCTCGAATGTGAAATCACCGTCCCATGCAGAAAGCCATGCCATGGATGATGCATTAATTATAATTGGTACTCTATCGGTATCGATCCCGCCATCGAGCTAACCCGATTTGGCGGGGCAATTGAAGGTCTTGGCAGGGACCAACTTCACGCGAAGATCGAGAACCTGAAATTGATCGAGGTCAGGTCGCGTCGGAGGCAAAGCTACAGGAATAATTAATTCCAATCTTACTTCTTCGCTGCCGTGGACCTAGGGACCTCTGAAGATTCCTTTCCTCCTGCAAGACCTCTTTTCTTCTCTTAAAGTACTTAGCTAGCTCGTCCCGTTCACCTTCAATCAAATCAACATCAAAATGTCGAAAGGCCATGCGACTGCCTGGGGACAGTTGCCCTTGTCTCTGAACCAACTATGTCTTGCGACTGTGCTGCGCTGCGGACAATCCTTTCGCTGGAAAGCATCCGGCCCTGATGAATGGTAATCAATCATTTCCTGGGTATTCCATGCTAGGTGGAATCTTCATAATCCTTTTTTCTTTTCTTCTAAATAGTAGAATCATTTACTAATTCACAAATACACAGGTCTTGTGGATTTCCTGATCGCATAATATCCCTCCGCCAGTCTCCAACCCACCTGCATTACCGCGCTACCTTTCCATCTCCACCACCGCCATCTTCGAAAGATGATACTATCGAAATCGTAAAAGATTACTTCAATCTCTCTGTCGATCTTGCTGCTCTCTACGAAAAATGGGCATCCGCGGACCCAAACTTCAAGAAGAAAGCCGGGGAGTTCAGGGGTGTAAGGATGTTAAGACAGGACCCGTGGGAGTGTTTGATTGGGTTCATTTGCAGTAGCAATAATAATATTTCGAGGATCGGGCAGATGGTACAGCTCCACCGTTTTGTCAATCACTTATGAAGTTTCAGGGCGTTAATTTTTACGTTACCGATATAGGTCGATAAGCTATGCGCAACATACGGCACACCGCTGGGAACTATCACACACACATCTACTAACCCTCTTTCACCTTCTTCCGCATCGGCGGAAAATAAAACCCCGCCTACAGAAGTTCCATATTATTCCTTTCCAAAGATCGAGGCTCTCACCGGCTCGGACGTCGAGGAAACCCTTAGGAAATTGGGATTCGGCTACCGTGCAAAGTATATATACAAAACAGCATGCATGGTGCAGAACGACCGTCCCAAGGGATTTTTGAAAACCTTACGAGATGATAAAGACTACAAAGAAGCCCATGCTGAGCTTATACAGTTTACAGGTGTTGGGCCGAAAGTGGCGGACTGCGTCTGTTTGATGAGCTTGGATAAGATGGGGGCTGTCCCCGTTGATACCCACGGTACGTACTCATATCCAGAGGTATATCCGGGAGGTTGGTTGGCTAACAGCAAGTGTAGTTTGGCAAATTGCTACAAGGGATTATAAATTCGGAAAAGGGAAACATCGGTCTCTGACCCCAGCCATATATGAAGCCGTTGGTGATCTTTTCAGAGATTTATGGGGTGACGCGGCAGGGTGGGCTCATTCGGTGCTGTTTACGGCGGATTTGAGGACATTTTCGGATAGGTTGGAGAATACTAAGACTACCACTACAGTCAATAGTAAGACCAAAGTAAAGATTGAAGTTAAGGAAGAGGAAGTGGAGGTCAAGGAAGAAGAGGAGGGTGAGGAGGAAGAAGTGAAAGAGGAGGTTATTAAGACCGTTGAAAAGAGGGTAAGAAAAAGGGGCGCCAATGGTAAAGTCAAGGCTGAAGTCACTATCAAGACAGAGGAGGTTACGGAGAGAAGGACTAGGAGACGAAGAGGGTAGATGGAGTGCTTTCCTGCCACCGGTTAGACTAGTAAGTAGTGCGCGGCGTTTAGGTATTTAATTAGTCGGGTTATACGTCTCGAGACCTTGTATAATTATCATATTGGGGTTAGAACCGCATATGCCAACATATACTAAGACTCTTAGACTACAGCAACATTATAGCTGCTGGTGCTTCGCATTATTTGTCGCGATTGATCGAATTAATTATTATCCAACGAGTTAGATGATCATATGAGACCTTGAGAAGTGTCGCTGCTCAAGAGGCTGCGAGCTACCATTGCTTTCAGATCCGACAGATGCGCCTCCAAGGAACCCTAGGATATAACTATATACATATATATTGCTAGAAAATATATCTCACTGCTTTGGTTTTCCTGGCCACTGAGTTTTTTCATCGCTTCTCAGCCAGATATTCTTCATCTGCTCTAATTTCTTCTCCATTTCTGTCAATTCCTTCGATGGTGTTCTAAAAGCCACCTCCCACGGCAGCCTAAACTCCACGCAATACATCGACTTCACTGGAGCTACAGCTCTCACATACCCAACAGACATACTTCCTTCAGAGAACGATTCCTCTGGTTTAGGAGCAGCAAGAGCACTCTCCGCCTCTCCACTAAATGTCGCCTTTTTGGCGTTATTCTCCTTGCTCTTCACCTGCATACTTTGAACATATTGATCCCTGAGGTTCTCTGTTCTCTCGACTCTCATCGGGTAATCTAGATAACCCGACACAGTCTGACAAATCTCTTTCGCCGCTTCCTCGATGTCCTTAATATTGTGTCGATTGAACGTATAAACATGTATAATAGGTAGAGGAAACTTCTCCGCCTCGCCAGGCGTCGCCGCAGACTTGGATGGGTCCTGGAACAATGACTCCAGGCCAGCATATAGTCCTATGAAAGCGTCCAAGAACTCAACCGCAGAAGCTGGGAGGTTCATAATGAAACGCTTAAAGACTTTCGGGATGGTGTAAGTTTCTATGGGCTTTAATTTGGTATTTATGGCAGGGTCACGAGGAGCGTTGGGTGGGTTTGGGTCGAAGTTTATAGTCTTTCCGCCGTCGCGCAGGAGGGCCTTGCTGCAGAGGCGGATGAATTCGCGGCCGTCGGTATTGAAAGGGTAGACGAGGTTTGTGACCTGTCAAATGTCAACATGTAGCAAATTTGGGGATGAACTGGACGCCAACGTACCTTATTCTTTTGTATATTCTGCACCATAGATTCATAGGAATCTTTATTTAGATCATTCGCCCACACTAGTGCTCTGTTGTACTTCGCAGCGGGGATAGCAAATGGCCCAACCCCGGCCATAACATCACAAACCGCATCGCCTTTCGAACATAGATTTGCGATTCTGTCATGTTCGTTCTCCAGTCTCGAGTTCCAGTATACCTTTGCGAAGTCGAAATCATAGCTACAGCCACTGGAACGGAGGGATACTTGCGTGTCTAATTTGCCAGCAAGTATTTCCATAGGGAAGGTCCGGAATTCACTGTGCGAACCAACATCTTCGATCTTGGATACCACTGTTTCGACGGTGGGGTTCTTGTCCATGATCACCTGTGCTATTGCGTTCTTGAAGTTTGCATATTCGCCGTGAAGGTTCAAGTGAGCTGAATGATAGGTTTAGCTTGAAAGATCACCATATATTACAGGGTATAATCCATACCAATATGTCCTGTCAAGGTGAACCCATGATGTATTCCATCATATCTATCACGGGGGAGGATGGACTTCAAGATTTCCTCTGCAAAGGGCTAATGCTCAGTAAGTTATTACTGCAAAAAATGGTCTGAGGCCAGCCCTTTATCATACCTGATCCAAAGTCCACATATGTCAAGGTGCCTTCTTTCGATACTAGCTCAACCTTATTCTCTTTGACAAGCTGGGCCAGGTCCGCTGGCATGGTACTCTCATCTATTCCCACTCTTTAGCCCGGATGTCCCAGTGGTCTCAATAATATATTAGATGCCTTTTATTTTTTTATTTTACCCACCATCGATTTTCACAGACGGCAATAATGGTAATATATACGTCTGCTTCCCCTCGTCGCCATAAAGTCGTTTCGGGTCCACTATTGTGCGATCCAAGGGATCAAGTAGGAATACCGGCCCTGCTGCTTTTCTAACTTTTTGAATATCCCGTTTATCTTTGATATATGCTGCAACTGTCGGTATTTTCTTCGTAAAAGCCTCTCGGTCGAGAGCTTTCATCCCCAGGAACTGGGGCGCTCGGAGCAGGGACGACGGGTGGAGAAGGACCCGTTTTAGCATTTCTTCGTCTTGTTCGACGGGGTTTTGAGCTGGGGTATTGGAAGACTTTGGTCCGTTTCTATTAGCCGGTCTGGAAACCACCACACGGTCGCTAACCATTTATATCACATACCATTGTCTGCGATTCGATTCGATGTCACGGACTGGCGTTGGGCTAAGCTTCGTCTGCCCACCAAAGCATGGTCGAATATCTAAGTTGGGATTCCTGAAAACGTGGGAGTGGTAACTGGAGAACGACCAAATTTATTTTTAATTCATGACTCCCCCCCCCCCCAAAAAAAAAAAAAAAAAAAAAAAAAAAAAAAATACGATTTAAGCAGTGCTGCACCGACCGGGTTTGTCCCTGCAAACACCCACCGAAACCACCGACAGGCTGCTGCCAGCCGAAGCTAAGCTGCTGCACAATACAACTAGACCACATCCACGCACCCACCCCGCCTCCTGACGGTTCCACGCTTCGGTTACCCACTTTCAGGCCAGATTGAATATCGCCAGGAGATCAATCCGATTATTACCTATGTCCACCCGTTCTTCATCTTGTACAGATTCCTCCAGGGTTTAGAGCGCTCATAGGAATCCTGGCAGTATGGCAAACAACAATGAGGGAGTTCGCGGACTGTACCCCAGCTTACCGACTTTCGATCTCAGTCATTTCTCGGTATGTGACAACTCCTATACCTACTTCTAGGGTTGGCTGATTAGTAGACGGATGCTAACACTGTCTGCGATGGTATAGTCTAAGGAGTACCTCGTGAAAGATTTCATTGAGAACCTCAGCCAAAGCGTCCAGATTTCGCGTCGGCAGGGGCCTAACGCCAATGGTACTTACACGAGACTTAGCCCTAGAATCTCCGGAATAAACATGTCTAATCTTTAACCTGCTGGAACAGCTTTCGACCCCAAACCTTACATTCGAACATTCGAAGCCGCCGTCACAAGGATCCGTCAGCTCGACGACGACCTCGCCGAACAGGAAAGTGAACTGAAGGAAGCTGTCAGACGCGCTGAAATCGACCATGGCCGACGTGTCCAAGAACTTAGCCGCCGACTCGAAAATACCCTGGATGAATTCCAGCGACTTGATGTCAACATTGGTGGAAAGGCCGTTTCTATCGGTGGTGAGCTTGAGCAGCTCGATAAACAGAGGATGAGAGCCATGGATGCCAAGTTCTTGATAGAATGCTATGTCGAATTCAGAAAAGGAGACAGCAGCCGATTAGAAAAGATGAGGAAAAGTGGATCGATCAATGACAGTATCAAATGTGCGAAAATCTCGCGTCAGTTGATGAGCATTGCGTATAAACTTGAACTTCCGAGCAATGATAATACGAGGATGTTGATCGAAAAGTTCTCGGAGAGCTTAGAGAAGGATCTTTTAGCACAATTCGATTCGGCGTATAGACAAATGGACATCACAGCTATGAAGGGGTGCGCGAAGATGTTGCATGATTTCAATGGTGGTAACTCGGTCAAGGCACTTTTTGTGAACCAGCATGAGTTTTTCATTACGAAGCAACATCTGGTTACAAACGAGGTCGTGCTAGGAGGAGATATGTGAGTATCATGGGACTCGACCTACATGAATGACACTAACGGTGTATTAGTTGGGAGAAACTCCCGGACCCCGACGCAGACCCGCCACCTCTGGAGAGGAGTTTAGCAGAAATCGTGGAAGCGGCCAGGACGGTCATCATTCAAGAATCCTCGTTGATTAAGGACATCTTCCCTGTCCCTGGAGATGTTACTAAGAGCTTCCTCCAGCGCATATTCCAGCAGACTGTTAGTCCATCTCGCCCCTCGATACCATTGAGAATAGTGCTGATATGCCAGTAGATTCAACAAAGACTCGAGCTAGTGCTTGAGAAAGCCGAGACAATATCACCTCTCGCATTCTTAAGATCTTTGCAATCCGCAAAGAGCAGTCTCGATACATTAGTCGACAAGCTTAAGGAACACAGCGAAGAGTTGAATGATAAAGACACTAATAATGAGATTGCATCGTGTCTTGACCAAAACCTTGATGATTTATTCACCCCCTATCTCGAAGGGACCATCAGGTATATTGAACGTGAAAAGAAATCCTTACAGGATCTCTACGAGTCTATATTGTTCAAATTCAATACTTTCCATGTAAGTCAACCCTTCTACCGCGCCGTTCAAGTATTGCAATACTCATATTAGACTACAGACAAGACGCAAGAAGCTACAAAATACAACTATGCTCGACCGGTGGAAAACCCAGCTTCAAAATAGTACAACAAGTGCGCGAGATCGAGTTATTACCCAGTTGCAGGATACAGACCCAGCAACCTCCCGACGGACAGAACAACTGCTTCGGTTGGCAGGTCTTGGTTCCTTCCGTGAAAAGCACCAAAATAAAGAAGATAAGATCACAGAGATTGATCTCGAGGAAACAGATGGCCAGCTATCCACAGATGTCTCGAAGAGAATGTTGAAGTGGCTTGCTGAGAGTATTGGAAGGTCTTTAGAAATAGGGTCTTCTTCTGACATGCCTAAAGACGCCTCTGCTTTCCTCGCTGTTCTCATCGAGAATATCGGGTTATACGTGGAGACTGCTCTTGAGAGCTGTCTTGACTTTGCCATCACTGCTGAGGTTGCAAAGAACGAGCCAGATATCAGTTACTTCTCCGAGCTCAAATCAGCCAGTATCATCCTCAGTCTTATGCACAAAACCATCCACACTGCCCTTCTACCATTGGCCCAAACATCTCTCACAATCCGCCGAGAGATGTCTCTAGCCTCTCACCGCTTCTTCAGTAAAGTTGAAGACCGCATCAATCAAATTATCCAAAAGACTGTCGACGCAGTACTCAACCATACCACCAGTCTTCTTAACAAACAACCAAAACGCGACTACCGACCTCGAGATGATGAAGTCTTCCTAGTGCTAACGCAAAGTCCAACCTGCCTGGCCATCTCGACATTCCTAGAAAAGGTCCAAACAACCGCTAAGATGGCGCTTACAGGTCCAAATCTGGTCTCGTTCCTTTACGAAATTGCGACCGGATTCCGTACCCGCTTTTTAGAACATCTCACAAAGAACACGATCAACGTTGTCGGTGGTATCTCATTGACGAAAGATATTGTGGCTTATCAGTTAATGTTTACCAAGTGGGACGCAGATGAAGATCCGGGCAACCCTGTCAGTACAGGGTCGGTGAGGGAAAGTTATGAGTTACTTCACGAGGTAGGAAACTTGTATGTCGTTCCTGCGGTCGCACTGAAGGACCGGTTGAGAGATGGGCTGTTAGCCAAGGCGAAGAAGGAGCTGCTGGTTCCGTACTTGGCTAGAAGAGAAGACTATTATACTGCGGGTATCAGTAAGGCTATTGCAGAGATGGCATGAAATTAGTAAATTTGGAGATATTCGATCCGGGAGCTTGCGTGGCTCCTCCACATCGTTGGCATATTTCGCTTAATTGTTTTGGTCTGGTGAGCCATTTTAGCTGGGATCTTTATTATTATTATTATCATTATTTCTGTACAACCTGGATATAAGGCGTTTTTTTATATTTCCCTTGATACAAATCAAGTGTACATCCGATCTAGTTAGGGTTTTGTTGAGCGATTCGCATCCGCTTATATGATGTTCGGATCTTGAAAAATGAAACTGGAATGCTTATCCGAACTATATTACTGCCCTCCGGGGGAGTCGGTGGTCGCTAGACGCTCGAGGGCCCGGGGGACAGCAGCTATCCCGAATGTAGTTCCGTCCGTAGGCGCCCCGCGAGCACTCGGAGCCTTTTTACGTCTACCTGCGTATGCATGACGCAGCAGCAATCTGCACGATCAGAAGACATTTTCTTTCAGGAGAAAATGTATGTGGCGGTGGCAGAGCTAGCTGGCCATGGAGAGCGTGCTATCCATTTTTTCAGGGGGCGGATTCGGAATTCCGTGACAAAGGTGATATCATTGAATGTTTCCTTGAAACGAAAGCTTTGTTGGTTACGAATTCGCGATCAAAAGTTATCAAAATGCAAGACTTTGTTTCCCTTTTTTTGCTTTCCTCGACTAGAAAAAAACAACAGTGGTCACAAGTGAGAGAGAGGAAAGGATTTTTTGTATATGATGAATTTTAGCATTAACTTCCTCCTCCTCATGCCGCCTGTGCGACTGTCTACCTCGTCTAATGATTGGCTTTTTTTCTTCTTTTTTTTCGGTGGCATCTAGAGAAACTTTGCATGCGCGAGGGTAAGAGCGTGAGTGTATGAGTTTATGAGTGTGTAAAAGTAGTAATAATTAAGTAGTTGAGGAGACTAAAGAAGGAATTGAAGAAAGAAAGAAAAAAAGAAAAAAAGGAAGAAACCACCCCCCACTCCCACTTCGATTACCCATTAGCCTAACCCATGTCCGATCTATCAAAGAGAATGTGTGAAAAAAACTGAAGGGGGGTCCAGAGGGGTTAAAGGACTGTCGAGAATAGGCTTCTTCAGATATCAAAGAAAGCCATAAAGGAATATACAAGGTTTGAAGGAGGGACAATGAATCAATACAAACGGGAACAAGAAAATCCGAAAAAGCGAAAGAAAACATAAGTGGGAGAGGGGGGAGTTTTTGTCTTTTTTTTTTTTTTTTGTTTCTCCTCCCTTCCTATAGTGAGGATGTGTATCATTGGAAAAGACCGTCCCTGTGCATATACAGAGCAATAAAAACGCCATGAACCCCGCTTCACAAAAAGAAGACATGTATAAGAAAACTGATGAGGGAATATATTGCAGTAATCAAAAAGCATAGGTAGAACGCGAAAACAACAAGGGTAGGGAAGTGATAACATTATAGACAGAAACACGATAAGGACAGAATATGGCGGAGCAACACTATTTTAAATGTGAGGTGTTCCTCTGGCTGAGGCGAAGCCGACACCTTGGAACAACTGATCCGGCGGCACTCGTTCGGTCATATCGTGTGGGATTGGAACTGGTGTGACCCTTGTTGGAGCTGGGACATATCCTTCTCTTCTTCTTCTGATATAGGAGGCGATGACCCCAATGACAACGATAAGGAATATCAATAAGAGCGCGAGGGCCAGAGAAATCAGGACCACCAAGCCGACGGCGAGCTTTCCAGCGTTTTCATTGAAAGTATGCTTACTTTGTGAGACAAAGGCTCCAAGGGATCCGGATGAACCATCCTCGTTGGTAGTTAGAACAAAGGGAGTCCAATTAATACCGTCGAAGAGAGCAGCGGAAGACTTGATGGTTGTTGTTCCGAGAATGATATTACCAGATGCCATTAGGATTTGGCTTTGCGAAAGGAGGTCGTTTGGCGCATGAACACCATCCAATTCGAAGACTTCGATACCGCGGAGAACGGAGCCGGGCTGAAGGCCAGCGCTGAGATCGTTCCACTTTGAACCATCCCATCTAAGGATGAACGGTCGATTATCCGCGTTTCCTCCAATATAGATGCTACTTTCCTCTCCAGTGGGTGTAAAAATGGTCGTTACTGGACCCGGGATCTGATCGGCCTCAGGGAAAATAGTCCAGGTTGTAGTGCTTTGCTTGTATATCGCGAGATGAACGACGCTATTATTCAACCTAAGCGAACCTCCAACGACCAAGGTATTTGTATCTGTCCAAGCACTAGCGTAGACGACACCACCAAACCCGAATCCCGGGGCGAAGTACTGGAAACTCTCCGGGTCGTATACGCAGATGCCTTCACAGTCAAATTGGGGAGCTACTTGCGTGAACGAGCCGCCCACGTAGATTTGTCGGCCGTTGGGCTGCTGCGTGATAGTGTAAACAACTGATTCATTCCCAGGGGCTTGGAGCGGCTGCGGTTGAGCCTTGACGAAGTCGTTGGTTTCCATGTCAAACACGACCATTCCGCCGACGGGTGCGCCCATAATTGTCGTATTGATAGAGCCGCCAATATACAATTTACCTTCAGAGCTAGCTTTAGAACTTAAAAGCAGCGAGGTAACCACATTATCGCCAGTAAAGATATTGCCCGGGACCCCTTCAACTTTGTTATTATCTTGACCAAGCACAAAGGCCAGGTTTTCGATATCGCCAGAGCTAAACCGACCCCCAAGAATTGTAATGTTCTTCTTCTCATAGAAAGTACCAGTTTGTACACCGCTTATTCTCATGCTTGTAGAATCCACGGCACGTTTTCGGTTTGAATTACTGGAAGTCTCGGGTACTGAAATGTCAATACCAAGGGGTACAAGCTGGATGGGTCTGCCGCTAGGTTTAAGGAGGGAGGCGGCCCCAGCGAGACCGTTTCTATTGTAGATAAGAGATCCAGCAATGAAGGGCGGATTTGGTGTGAACTCAGCCACCTGTGACAGGAAGCCGTCTAGGCTGAATACAGCGTCCGGGAGCCGTTGAAGCCATTCCTTTTTACTTGGGACCCAGATGGCAATCCCACTAATACTAACTTCGGGCTGCGTGTCTGACGCGAGTATCTTAGCGAAGGGTCCAGAAAAAACAAAATATGTCTCTACAGTCCCTGTGGTGTTAACTGAAAACGGAACAATACTCGTAGGAACCCCATCGAGGCCTGTTCCAAGTGCCTGCCATTCTTTGGTACTGATCTTGTAGGCTGCGACATGAGAGAGCCCAGCAGTAGATGCATCAACAGTGTCATTAAACCTGCCGGCAAGATAGATCAGGTCGTCGGACAGATATGCGTCGGTAACAGCGTTGTTCAATCCACCAAGTGCAACTGGTTGTAGTCCTTCATCATCAATGAACAGAAAATTCCCGAACTGTTCAGTCCTAATGTCTCCAGCTATAAAGACGGTATCCGCGTTCGTTATCACGGAGTTGATTGTTATGTTGATGGGAAGCTGGGCCCCGGCGATGCTGACACCTGTGGCTTGCTCTGCATCCTCAGCGCTTGCGCCTGGTGTAAAGGCAAAGACACCATTGAGTGTCACTGGCCCACTACGAGCCGATGCAGAGACAGCCCTTGCCTGAAGTTGAGGTTTGTCGGCGGGAGCTTCGAGGATGAATCTAACCTTCGATGCAACTACGTTTTGGATATCTGGAAGCATCCCTTGGGTCGGACGCAATGTTATCTCAACAGTATGGTCTTCGCTATTGGCTTCGACATATCCAGTGAAGAAAACATCATACTTGTCGAAGTCATTGGTTTGCCAGAAGGATATCTCGGGTTTCGTTGTTTCATTGGATGAGAAAGATCCAGTAACCGTGACCTCCCCTCGCTGAAAACAGGAATTGTCTTGTCGGCATCCGGGGGTATATATCAAAACTTGATACCATCCGGAAATTCTTATATCGGGCCTAAAGGTTACGCTAGCCTTTTCGATCTCTGTCGATGAAAAAGTCCCTGCTAGAAATTTAGAATCCGTAGATGGTGGACCACCAATAGAACCCCAGTTGCCTTCAATTGTTGATGATAGAGGGCCCCGGGCATCCTTGCAGGATGGCTCGTTAAGAGAATTATCGGCGAAGCCGTAGATGTCTGAATGCCAATATTAGCGTCGCGGTCAGTCGAAACTGAGTCATAATACTCACCATCTTGAAATAGTTCAATCGCGTTCAACCCAGCACCATCTCCAAACCATTCGATGACTTCGATCCGGAACGCATAAGTTGGGATTACATTTACAAAGTTGAAATCCTGATACGGGACCGTGGCGTTGGTGTCGTGAGAAAGTGGGCACCATGCATCGCAGTAAAACCTTTCGTTTGAAACAGGGTCGACAGAAGTGAGGTTCATAATACCGTTGTTCGGGCGGGAGACGAATCGGAAGGTCTTCAAGCCTCGGTTCTCGAAATGAGTATTGTAGAGCCTTAATTTTGTAGGGTAAACAGTATATGATAGATCAGCTGACCACGATCCTTGAGCGCCATCCTCAAAAAGGAAGACGCTACCCGCCTGTTCCTCAGTTCCATTTGAACATATAACGTTTGTAGGGTCGCTGAAGCCTTGTCTGTTGGAACCGAGAGTAGCGGTAATCAGGGTGGAAGCTGAATCGAGATTGACAACTTGTTGCGTAATCTTCTCTGTGCCATTCGGGTTTGAGCTTATGGTTTCATTGCCGATAGCAGTAAATCTCCCACCAAAGACGATAGTCCCATTGCTCATTCGCGATATCGATTCTACTGGTCCGTTGAAGCCCTGGAATGATAACTGTGACCACCCAACCATCCCCATCCACCGAACCGCATTACTTGAGTTTTGGTAACTGAAATCGCCGCCAACATAAACGCTATCAGAGTTTGTGTCGCACAGGATAGTGTTAACGGTTCCTGAAAGCCCATTTTCCAGAGGAACCGGCGCGCCAGTTTCCGGATCGATAAGTGCAATACCGTCAGTCTGGAGATCTCCAATTCTAGTGAAGTTCCCTCCGACTACTAAGCCAGCCAGCTGTCCGTTCTTTAGTTTAAACAAGCACATATCGTTGATATGCCCGTTTGTAACAGCAACAGTTGTAAGTTCGCCATTCGGAAGCTGTGTCATAACAGCATGGCTACCATTGGTGAAATATGTCTGCGACCCTTGTTCGGCATACTGGTAGAGAGATATACTATCGAAATCGCCTACCAAACCCATCCGACCATAACCATCCGTCAAAATATTGGGCAGCGATATTTCCGTGAAATTGATTGCTGATACCACCGATGTTAACGCTGCCCATGTTGATAATAGTGAGGGCAGTTGCCCTCTTCTTCTCTTCGAACCCATCCTCCGACGATGTATTAATCGCAATTGGTCCACCCCAACCGCTGATTCCCAGGTATTTTCCCAGTCGTCGGTTACTTGTTGGATATGTTGAAGACTTTTAGAGGAGCGATGTCGAAACCATTTGTTTTGATGGATGCTATGTTCGTGAAATTGTCATTAAAGGAGTCGAGGGAACAGGAACACGAAAGATGCTATAAAAAAACTATAAAAAACTAAGGGCAGCCAAATCAGTCAAATCGTTAGTCATAAAATTAGCCGTTACGGGTAGAAGTCGTTATGAAGCAAGCAGGAACAGCGCGGCATGTGAGGTTTTCGTCCAAGTAGCATGGACAAAACCGTATTGCCAGCAGTGCAATGTGGAGTCAGAGGAAGGAGAGCAGGAAGATGACGGACCAACAAGTTGTAGGATATTGCTATATCAAGGGACAAGTGCAGCAAGGGGGAGATTCGATGTTGAGGCAGGAGAATTCAAGGGCGATTGCGATGAATGTGTGGGTTGAGAGGAATGGCTGCGTTGAAATTATTAATTACTGACGTCGTAGCTGAGTGGTTGAAGGAGGAGCGTGCAGTGTTCCTGCTATAGTCGTGTTTTCTGGCGGAAGGGACTGGACTGAGCGCGCCGACGACCTAAATTTTGCAATGCAATCCAAATTTGAGGAACGACGACGAATGAAATGAAATGAACAATGAACAATCACAATCGGAACAACAAAAACGAAGAGATGGACAAGATCAAGAAGAGAAGGAAAAGACAGAACAAGAAAAGAAAAGAAAGGGAAGGAAAAAAAAAAACGAGTGGAAGATGCCCGAGGGCGAGATGGTGTGTTTGGCTACGGCTTGGCCCGTACAACTGGCTTTCTAATGGTGCGTTATCGTCAGCGGAATGCACCTCGACGGGGATTCAAAAATAAAACGAAGAGAAGGAACAAACAGGCGAGAGAAAAGAGAGTGTGTGGGTTGCAAGTGAGTCTTCTATCCAGGAAATGTTTTCTCTGCCCGCTCTTGCCTGGAGATGTTAATGGCTTGTCGAGTTCTTAGAGGCTAAAACCGCGAGTGAAAAAAGGGGATAGTGGGTGCGTGTGCTGGAATATGCACCCATCATGCATGACCACGAAAGGGGGAATCGGCGCATGGAAGTTCGCTTTTCCTTCCATCCAACAGCCTTTTTCTGCCCAGGAAGCCATGCATGGGGCCAGGTTCACGGTGCATGCAACCACTGGCCGCAGTCGGTCGCACATGGGCGGGGTGCCCGGCCACCGTCACTAATCAGGGACGGATTCGAGAGGCTTTGTCTCGTTCCCTTCGAACAATCACGGCAGATTCTCGTATACTTTCGCTCCGTACCACAGTTCTATTCCTTCTCAGCAAGAACCGCCATGGAAAACACAAACTGTTTCCTCTCGAGTTCTCCTGTGCTTCCACCCCTCTCACGGCACGATTTGTCCATGCAAGATTCCTCATGCCAGGTTACATGCAAATTGAGGAACTCTTTTGTCGGGTTTGGAGTGTGGTTACAGAAGCGAAATTGGGTGGGCCAAGAGCTAACGAGTAGCGAATGCCCAAAGAAGGACCACCATCCTTGCCCGGCCTCGACAGGATTGAAAATGAAATGATCTCACCAGAATTAACGCTGTCAGCCCTAATGTTGGAACTACCCACATCTGCACCGCGGGGGGGGCTGATTCATTGAACATTCAGAATCATTGATTCGGCCCAGTCGAAGGAATACAAAAGATCAGAGACAAGCATCGACATGTATGTATTCGTGCAGTTTCAAAATTCCGATGAGCTGGTCATGAAGTGGCCGGCTTCCTTCCTTCCAAAAAAAAAAAAAAAAAAAAAAAAAAACAACTTTGGATAGTCAACACCACCGGATTACGGCCACAAGAGATCGCCCATAGGCTTGTTCGCTCCCAATTTAACTGAACCAGCGTATTAAACCCTGGCTCCAACCGGGTCCTACCTCAAATAATTCTCGACCCTCTGCTCGGCCTTCCAATTGGCTACATAAATGATAAGGGCTAGTACTCAAGCTTGTCGTCTTCATTTGGCACAAATCAGTTGTCACTAGTCTCGCCAGTCACGACAGGTTGAAGCATCCAATTCGAGATTGTCAGCTACTTAAGTATATATACCCTGCCTCAAATCGTAGCCTGGATCTAAGGTCGCGGCTTCTTGAAATTTGAAAACCGAACGGCCCTTGTGCCACACCTCTATTTTTGTCGCAGGGCCGGTTCTCGATGTTACCTACCTATTCCTCCCGAATATATGGAAGCGTATCCGAATGCGACGCCCCGAGTTCGATCAATCGAAAACCGCAAATCTGGCAGAGGAGCAGATCCGAGTCACCCGGTTGACGAATGACATCACGGGCATCATTGATCGCCTAGACTTTTGAAATGCAGTGTCCCATTCCTGAGCCGGGGATTTCTCAATACCCGATGTGGCTGTCAAGAGAAAAGTACGAGATGCGGAGGTCTCACTGCTCTAACACTTGAAACGGCGGGATCGATGGGTAAAACCAAGCATGCTTCAGGCTCAACACATTTCAAGAAGCTAGATTTATCAAAACGGTATTTTCACGTCCTTTCGATCTTTGCCATCCTGGATGACCCATTTTGGACCTTCCCACGCTGTTGAAAGGGCAATTTTCTCGGGGCGACGTTGGAGCCAGAAAATCATACCAGTCACCCAGTCTAACACTTCATGAAGACTAGCTTGTGAGACTATACCGATCGTCCCCACGTTCCCTACCCGGGCCTCAACACAGATGGAGGCGCTTATCCAACAAATCCAACCACTATAACCCAACCACTGTCAACGTATTAGACCAACATTAAAACGTGTTAGATCAGCATTAAAATGCTTGCGTACTTTAGTAAGTACGTAAGTAAGTTTTCAAGCTCCCCGCTTCAAACCTTGATTCCCACAAAACGTGTTTATCGCAATGCAACATGTTGTAAGTCTATGGTGTTTCTATTTCATTCCCAAGACAATTGCAGATATTGAGGGGCCATTACCTAATATTTCTTTCGCAGAAGCTATTTTGCCGATTTCCCGTTAATTTTATCCCCTGCGCCTACTATAATTACTTATAAATTTTTATATTAACTACTCCGTATTGTAACTGTATTTTCCAAGCGGCTTAACTACATGGATCTATGTTTCATTGCTGTTCCTAAATTTTGATCACCCTAGCATATTCATACAATTACGCAAAAGGTCCGGCTCACAGAAACAGCCGTCAGCTGACTCTGGTATCAATGGCAATGGCTAAGGGAAGGGGGAATGAGGATTACAGCATTAATATTCCGAAAACCTAAAGATTAATCAGCTCTCGTACAGAATAGTCGATCGAAGAGCACGATGGCAGCGTGTGCTTTAAGATGCCTTGAGTGTACTAAAAAAGGGTTTTTTTTCCATCTCACTAAGCTAGTTCTAAACAAAAACCTACTCAAGTATGTACACGTACTCAGTATACAAGAGGCGGAAATCGTCGTGACATCAGTGCTAAATATCCACAACTATAAACACCTTACATCTCTCTCGGAATTAGTTGGAATTTTTCCTACTATCTATGCAAACGGCTATATGTTTCAGTTAGGCTTCATTTGTTATGCATCAGCACTTTCACAACCTGTTGGTACCTCCAAGTTCATATTTTTCCTGAAATCTTTGTGGAGACTATCCCAGATGCAGCTCTTTACTTCGCTTCCCACTTGTTTAATACTATCAATAGCCCAGATACAGTCAAGGTGCTCATACGCGGGGATAATTTTAGAGTGGACCAGGTCAACATATGGTTCTGCTCCCCTATCTAACCGATGTAGAAGCTTCATACCGTCCACCAACTTATCAGCCCCACAAATCCATAGAGCCAACGGCGGAAAGGTCCCATCGAACCATGCTTTCTCCTGGCGCTCCGTAGAAACCTCTTGTGGGGTATGTTCCCGTTGGGTTCTAGAACGCTCCGACATTGTACCAGAGAAACAACCAATGCTGCATTCACACCTACTCTCGCCCTTCTCTCCATGTCCGCCTCCACGATCCAAAATGTTGCCATGGACTGCTGAGTTATTTTCGACGTGTGTCAATGCGTCAATGCTTATCACTCTTTTTTGCCGCTCCTCCGCAAACTCTGATCGTGTTGGGGAGCTACAAATGCATTGTTCTAGGGCCTCGGTCTTTGTTGTCAGCCTTGCTGTTGCTTCAATTTTCTCCTTCCCCTTCACTACCACCGGCCGGGTAGTCGCAACGGCTTTTGATTCCATGTGGTGCTTCTGGCCGTCCTGGTCTTCGGCTGTTGCTGTTAGATACCCCCCTATTCGTTCCTCTTCTTCAACTTCATTCTTCGTAGCCAGTACGCATCTGTGAGTCGCAAACCCATCCCGGCCTAGCCACCATCTCATACTTTCCGAACTCACATATACTACAACGTGATCAGTCGCGGGCCGCTCCCAAAGTATAATATATTAACTATAGGACAATTCTTACCTGGTGAAAACATAAATCCTCGACTTCTTTGCCTCTGCGACCATAGAGCATCTGACCAATCGAACAAATATGTAAAAACTCTATACCCCAGCCATCCGTAGAGCCTCCCAGGCACAATCGTGTGCATCGTAATCATAAAAGGTATAAAAGAATGAATTCCAAACACAGTTCTAAACATTCCAGCAGGTATTAATTTCATGAATTTGAAATGTGCCATGTTAATCAATGGCCCGGAGTAGACGGCGGGTGCAAGTGCACAAAATATCGATATCTTCGACCCAAGTGTCGGATGCTGATCTTTTGCCATTGCAACAAACGATTGTGTAGTTCCCTGTGAGTGCGCTACCAGAGCTAGTTTTGCAAACCCGGTCCTAAAAAGAATGTAATCGACGAATGCGGGAAGGTCAAATATTCCCATTTGACGGATGTTCCAGCACCACATTCTTGGATCCGAAGATTTTAGAACCATGTGCTCAGGCTTGTAGTAGCAACGGTTGTTACCAAGCCAGACATCATATCCGCTGTCAGAATAAGCGGCCGTTAGCATCGACTAGTCCCATCAATTCAAGAAGAAGAAAACTCAAGACCAAAGCTTTACCTTTTGCAGAGATAAAATGCTAATGAACTATCGTCATTAGAACAGAATGCCCCACTACTCTGGAGCAGCCCGTGCATCAACAGTACCGGATACTTCCTCTTTGTCCCATTTCTCCCCTCGGTCCTATAATCTGGGTCAAAGATATGCTGAAGAATGAGGATAAACCCATCTTCAGTTGTGACTTTAAATTCTTCTATATCAAGCCCCACCCGCCTCGCATAGTATCCAACATCGCATTTTAATTTCGCATTTCCATATTTCCGCTCTTGCTCGTCTATCTCTCTGTTTAATTGATGCTCTAGGTCCCTCAGTGGCCTTTCTGGGGCTTGTGATAGAGAGCGTGGTAGAATGCGGATGCTCAGTTGAAGGGTTTTGAAAACGGCCCCGCAGACAATAGTTAATAAAAATATTGTTGACAAAACAAGCGAAATGCCTCTAAAGAATTGTATTTCAACCCATCTAAACCATTTAGAGGGCCCATACACAGGTAGAGGTGGAAATTGAGCATTTGTGCGTGCAGGAATGCTCTCGCGGCAATCTCTGTGATGTCTGTTAGACGGCTTCGAAAGTATGATATCGATATGCGCATCTGCCTTTATATTTTCAACAGCTGCAGCATCGCAAGGTAAGCGTAAACCCGAAGGTGTTTCGAGGACCTTTTCGTTCCCAGCGACGACTTTAGCTGTCAGGCCCAGGTTTTTGAGATCTATGACCGGTTTCTCGTCGGATCGGGAATTTCGAAAACCAGTAGTTTCGACAGAGGGATGTAAGCGTCGTTGGGTTACAAGGCTTGTGCTACTGGTACTGTATGAACCAGGAAGTGGCAGCTCCAGTGGCGCCATATCTCTAGATTTGGATCTGAGCTTGCAAACGCTTGATCGGTATATTATGTAAGTATCGGGCCACTTCGTGAAGGCTGGCTTACGAGGAGTATATACTTATTATATATTATATGTCTAAACTCAAGCCTGGCTTGGCTTCAAATCCACTCGACTCTAGCTCCGACTTCAGAGAAGTTTAGTTATAATATATTATATTGTGATTGCGATACCGAAGCGTAAGAAGCGTAAGAAGCTAGTGAGGTATATAAATTCCCATGATACATAAAAACGGAGTGGTGTAAGATACATTTAAATATTGATATTATTGATACCGCATGCCGTGCAATCCTGGTTTCAAATGTTTCGATTTGGCAATTCGACTTGTTTATATATTATGCCTCTTTGTGCAAATTCGACAAGAGAACATTATAGACTGGCCGGCTACTATGGTAAATTGCTTTTGAACATAGGAGTTGGCAGCGCATGCCCAAGAAGCTTGGTGATTTTTTATTCCATCGCGCTCGACCGATAGAGCGCAGGTACAAGAAATATTTTCCATCTTAATCCTGACGATCAGAGGGATTCAAAGTTTCGCCGCTAGGCCTACATGCATATTGATAACAACCCCTACACTTACAAATCATGTCCACAGGTTCATCCAGGTGCAATCGGTGACAGGATATTGTATTATCCTGCACAACCCTTGTTATATATAATTATCGCCATCACGATATCGCCATGGATCGACAGAAAAGGGTTTAAAAATAGGAAAAGTGGAAACGTTCGAAACGAAATGTCTGTTGTGACTAAGTATATTCTCTCGAATCAGGGTCGGAATAGTTCCGCGTACAGTAAATCTATATTCATGGGCGCGGGCATATGATGTCATCGCACTTAGCGCACACGCATCTGCACAACTACATTCCTTGTTTAACTCCAATGCTAGCGGCGCCTGGATTCGAGGCTAAATGCTAGCATGCTCGATACCCAACACTATGATCGGCACCTGCGTGAACTACAACCATGTAGATTTTGCCTTCAGCGCCGTTCTTCGACGCAAGCAATACAGCATATGCGCATGCTGTGCATCTCTAGGTCCGTTGTGCCGATTCCAAGTACTTAAGTTGAGATGATTAAACCTTAATTAACATCCCTATATGTGCATATATAAGTTAACTTGGTTTAGCTGGAACCATAGTACATACCGCGACTCAGCGGAAACAATTTGCTTTTAAGATAATATTCACTCACTATATATATATGCAGGCGATGCGCGTGCACACTATTTACAACCTTTGCGCCAAACCAGTTTTAGGAGCCGCTACATCATACTCGCGATGGCGAGTGCGCGGTGGCATCCTACATAGATGCTTAGCCCGTTAATATTATCAATGTATCGGCCAACTGCTATGGGTAAACTCCCAAGTTGGAGTGTTCGAACGTTCATGCGGCCGGGGCAAATCCATTAGACTAGCTAATAGTTCAACACACAAATTTATGTGCATATTTCCCGAATACTAGTACTAGTTGGTCATCTAGTGTCTGTAATGATTGTATCTTTGTATTGATAAGAACAGCTTTTGTTTATAGTGAGGACTGCAATATAAGCACATTTTAATCACGGCTAGGAGTATCAAAATAGCTAGATATCATCATGATATCATTATATTGTCTAGATTATATACAATAGGCCTGGGTAGATATTAATTGGTGTTTATTAAAATTGCTGTAAGATGTATATATATATACTACTCAATTTATCAAACAGGATCATGGTACCACTCCGGTACCTTCTACCCATTAATTCGCAGTTCCATTTGCAAATTTGTAGTTTTATTTTCTCTTCTAGAATTATATAAACAGAAAGCGTAATATAAGCCCTTGAAAGGTTTCAACTGATATTCATACGTAAATTTAAATGCCAAGGTGTGTTTGCAATATACTAGAATTGGCGGCGAGGCTTCCGGTAACGCGGCGAGTCGGTGCATGTATTCATTATAGGTGCGTTAGGTTTCATGAATCATAGAACTATATACAAAAAAGGACAGGCATAACGAAATAGGACACTCGGAGGTTCAGATATAGAAGCCGACGTGCACGGTAATTCCCCTCCCCTATTATCCTTCCGTCTCTTAGCATTCACCCCTTATGCTCCCAATCTTTGTTGCGGGTTATTAAATTGTCTCGATCGTGAGCAGGCTGTTCGGACAAACTAGGCAGCTTTAAATTACAAGCGTAAGTTTAATGTCGAGTGCATCACTTTGGTAAACATTTCCAAATTGAAAAGCACATACCTGAGGGTGTGGTGTATGCTGTGCGTTTAGCAGCGAATGCAGCAGCTGGTGGTGGTTCCACAAAGGCCGAAACCACAGCGCCAACAGTCACGAGCTTCGAGCTTAGCAGAATTCAAGTCACGGCTCTTCAAGACAGTAGACTTGATCAATTCGGTCAGTTCGGCTTCCGGGAGGCGTTTATGGAGTTCTGGGGAAAGCTTGATGATGATGTCGGATTCAGCAGCTGGGGCAGCGCTGGCGCCGGCTATGATACCAAAAACGGCGAGAAAGACAGTAGTGAACTTCATTTTAGTAAATAGTGCTTTGTAAGGGTAAATGCTTTAAACGTTGAAACGCGTAGCTGGTTGCTGAATAATATGTACTAGAGTTCGATATTGTGGTGATAGTGAGAAAGGAATTGCGTGCTTGGGGGCGACAATTGATCGCCTTTTATAGACAGATAATTTGCATAACAATTGTAGGAATATAGAAGATATCGTGGATATCTGTTTCAATAATCCCTCGTAAACGGTAAAAACGGGCCGTAGCGATTAAATCGAACGTAAAATTATCTGTACCACCCGGTTCAGTCGTAGCAGAGACCACAGCAGCCGTTTTTAGTTCTATCATTGAAACCATTTATATGCATAAAGACACATATATATGATGGTAAAGGTTCCCTGACATCCCTGGGACAGGCCTTGCCATTGTCTATTGATCGGCCAAAGCTCTCGAGATCTCTACGTCATGAAAGTCGATGAGCGGAGAGCGAAGGTGGAGGAGATCAATTCCGTGGATTACAGGGGCTGAGGCTGTAATCACTCCGTATCCCGCATTACACTCTGGTAGTTCGCGCATTTAAGCAGGGTCTCAATGCCGGAGCTAGCTTACCCCAAGATCTGCCGCCTGCGCAGCATGCTTGGTAAATTTATAAACCTGGCAGAGTATACTAGATGAGTAGATTAGGACCCCAATCAGTAAGCAGTAGCTAGGAAGCCAAAATAAAACACCGAAGAAGTACAATATAGCCAATTGGTTGTTGTATTCTAGGAGGTGTACATGGTCCTCTCATACACGTAAGGCATGACCCATGCATCGATATCCAGCATCCTAACATCGACGTATGTCTTTAGAGACTACTAACTTTCCTCGCATGACTGTCTAGGAGGCTCGAAGCAAAATGGGTTCATTTACGGGCGGGTAAGTCGAGGACATTGTGGGGTGGGGTGGGGTGGGGTGGGAGATGCTTATTTCTTTGTTTGTTATATTAGGCAGTTGACGGTAGGCTCGCCTCCGGTTGGTCTTAGCTTTCAGCCCTTGCGGGTATAGACGACTGGGCAATTTGGTAAGTAATCTGAAAATCGAAAGGGAAGTTTGAACCCCTGTTTTTATCTAGGATGGCAGATGCGGGAATACGTATATCCATCCAGTGTTGCTCCCACCAACTTGTATACTAGTTTGAAATTGACGTATACATAGTTCCCTTTTGTAGAGATATAGTATCTCAGCTCCCGAGGCTCTGGAGTTGCTTGGTGGGGTGTCAGTAAAGTGTACCTAGTACAGCTATTTCCAAAGGTATACATGATGCATGATATTTTCCAGGTTCTTTGGTTCAGAACTGCAGACCTCACTAACTTTCGGCCTTACGTTAGATATTTGGATACTAATATGTGTTGTCTGTTGCAATTTCGAGTCAGGCACGATACGCAGTACCAGCATAATATGCTGGGACCGAGACTATATATTATGTGGGATTTATTGGGGGCTAATTAAATTCATAGCTACGATAGTCTTGGAGAACTTGATTCACAATCTATGGGCTGCCTAGTTTTGTATGAATAATTTTGCTTAACTAGTGGACTATTAAACGGAATTAATCATTCCGTGGCCTGAACATTGCTCGTATTCAGGTGCACCGCCAAACTCTAATGCCCCAATGCTTGGAACCAGGATGCATGGCATATTAACCGGGAAAACTAAGGGGTGGAGATCAACGATAAAGTGGCATGACTCAAGGGTGATTGGTTAAGTTTTTTAATTTTTAATTTTTTAATTTTTAATTTTTTTCATATGCCTTCATCACTTCCATTCATTTCCTATCGCCTCATAAATACAGGTGTGATGCCCCCAAGCGCAAGCAACAATATGAATACGGCCAGTGTTATATAATTATAGCTGGCAAAAGGATAGATGTGTTGGTGTTGTATTTCCAAACTAGGTCTAGATAATAAAGCTCTTGCCGGGAACAGTATTTAACATTGCCTCTTTAGGTATGGCGGACAAAAGGAGTCAGAACACAGCGAACTCAGAAACACACAAACACACAGCGAACTTTTAAGCAAGATCTTGGCACAACAGAAATCCGGCATAAATACTTTAATTTAACATACTTATTATCATCAGACAAAAAAATTTTTCTTAAAAGAATTGTTAATCGGTTTTAACCATCTTTTCAGTTTGTTTGTTTGTCTCCCAGACCAGCTACTGGCACGATTATTAATCTGCATATTAACGAAGCCGGTTGCAACGTTGCTGGACTAGATGCTTCTAGGAGACCAGATACCAGCTTAAAACGAGCAAGCAAGCGGGCAAGCGCTTAAGCAGGCAAGTGGGCAAGAAAAAACCTATTAACAATTCCTTGAAAAGAAATAAAAAAACGATTTTTTGTACGATAATAATAATAATAATAATAATAATAAGTATACTAGATTTCTGTCGTGCTAAAATCTCACCCAAAAGTTCAGTGTATACCCTACGGGGTCTTTGCTGGTTTCTCAAGACAGTTTATACTAGAAAAGGGGGAACTTAAATACAATTATATTGGTTGTTTGACCGTAGTTGGTATGGATTAGGTAATTAGGTATAATACCTATTGTAATACAAAGAGAGTTGTCACTTTCGAACGACAAATTGATGACATATTCCTTTCGACTTGCATGAATCTTCGTTATAATGTTGCACACTGACAACTTGCTTCGAGGCTACTACAACTTGGACTTGAGGCTGGGAAATCTTAGCGAAACTGCAATAAAGATATGCACCTTCATATATATATATTTTTTCTATCGTTGTTCGTTCACTGTTCGGAGGAGATATGTTACAGGCGTCGCCCTAGTGAGCCCTTAAATGCGCCAGGTAAGCTTACCCGTGCAGGTAAATTAGAGCTCTTTTGCCCATATTAACACGACTAGTTAATAGGCATTGGTATCGATCTCACCACCGGATATGGGTCTGTTATTTCACTTTTCCCCGCCAGGTTGTATCCATCTAATATTGTACCCGATGCAGCGCCATAGCCGTCCGTTATTCAAATGGCACAGTAATCGACGTCGCAAAAGTCCACGGCGATGTTGCTTACCTATCGTCCCTAAAATATCTGGTGGACGACGCTATGGAAGTGGAAAGGGGGATCGTTCAAAATTGTAAATTGCCGACTCATTTGGATACGTATATCTCCTGCTAACAAGGCCGTGTGTTTATCTGGCAGAGAGATCGCTCCTTCGTTTGCCCAGTTTCCTAGAGAAGATCCACCGCCTGGCTTTCTGGGATTAAGCAAAGATTCAACAATATCTAGACTTCTCGAGCGTGTTTTTTACGGGCGTTATGGGAAACTTGAATATTAATATTCAACTATACCGACCGAAGTACTCAAACCGGATCTCTCCGCTCTCGCTCCCAAAACACAGAACATCATCACGGCAATCTCGGAAATGATGGCCAAGCTAATGTCCAAGCTCAGAGAAATAGAATCTTTGAATGACATTGCCGTTGCCGTTGCCGTTTGTGTTCCAGACATCCTTCCCGGGTATTCTAACTACTTTCTCGCAGCAGGACTAGGGGCCGGTCTAGCTATTACACAAGCAATTCGAGGCGTCTCAACAGATTTTTACCAAAGTGAAGGTCAATTCATGATGAAAGCGTGTAAAAACGCTTGGAGGCCCAACTGCGATCCCGATGAGCATGATTTTGAAAGGCCAGCCAACTGCGGTAGGGTTTTGTCGATAGATTACAACAAGGAGGCTCTAGGGATTACCTGGGGACTTATCGATAGAGACCTACAAAGAGTGTAACCTCATAGAGGAGGAGTATTCTATGATTTAGGTCATACTTCCCTTTCAAGATCCGAACAGGGGAATGAATATTGGGATGCCGTCAAGTCCACTCTGACTAATATTATTGAACCCACCCCGTTGAGAGATGTGCTCTTTATACAGCTATTAGGAGATGCGGCATTGGAAGCGGAGCTATTATCCTTTTTAAAGGAAATGTTTAAAGGGAATCCTTGCTTGAAGGGCGGCCGCTATTTGCTTTCTTTCAGGATCACATTTTTGGGGCAGCAAGAAGTAGAGCTCATAGTGCTGGATACTGGTTGATGGCTCATGGTGGGGACTCTTGAATTCATGAAAAGAAACGAATTATATAAGTGTTGATGAAGCCTGATCGCAAGTATAATTAAACTCTAAAGCAGCACCACCTCAACCACGAACCTACGATATTGATTACAATAAAAGACCCTTAACCCCCCTCGACCAAATATAATTATATATAAAGAAGTAAAATTTATATAAACAAATAAAGATCAGGGAACTAATGAACAGCTATATTAATTTTTCTATATCCAACCAAAGGATATTATACAGCTCCATGGTTCAGGTTTGGGTGTATACGTAGTTATAAAGTGTTTGAAGCCCCTCATACATGTATACAGATAAAGCCCTATATGCTTAGTTTCTAAGCCTAGCTCAAACCACCAATCTATAGAACTAACAAACAGCTAGGGGGACCCCAAAGCATTCGTGGAATACAAATAGAACAAATATACATTTTTTATGTCTAGTTACCCTCAGAATGTGATAGGGTTAGGTCTACTTGATTAATTACCTTGGTCATGTTGCATGTTATCGAGAGGGCTTTGGACTCGAATTGCGATGGAACATGTACACACGTACTGAGATGTTTCTGGGTACATTTCTAAGTATATACTTATATATATTACATGCGTACGAAGGTGAGTTAGATATCCCAATTGCCTGGATTAGGGAATGGATAATCAAATGGCCATGTTAGATATGGTTCAGACTTAAGCCCAGACTTTGAGTATGTACAACTTAAAATGCTTGGATTTCTTAACGGTACATTTTTACAAATCTATAGAAGGTCTGGATTCGAAACAACATGTTCTAGCGTACGGGACGGGAACATTGTAGCGTTAGGGTCCCTCATACACCTGTTAGTTTCCTTTGTTTGTTACGGGGGATTGTTACGGGAGAACGCGAACGTTTGGGTGGTGATAATCAAAATTATCAACACCATTCGTCGGATATATCCAGAACATCGCCACTTCCATTCTCGACGGGATTTGGTCCGGCGAGGTCCACTGCGAGCCGTTTTCATGCATGTTTACTATTATCTGATGACCGATGTCCCTTGGAATGATTGGCGTGAATCGGAGCCTGTCCTGCATACATTGGCATTTCGAACCTGGCCAGCTGGTGGCTCAGCTGATGATGGGAATATGTCAACTCGGCTCAAGGTTCGGGTTGCATGGAAGCATGTGCGCTCTTTCTAAATCTATAGAGCTCTGGAAACCCTTTGCTCTCAAGTGGAGCCAAGATGAAAACTTTCCTTGTAAATTTCCTTGTGAACTTTGGTAGGGCAGGGTATCGAGGCTTGCCCCAATACAAAGAATTATAAAATTCTTGGAATCCACGGAATACTACAAGCAGATGCATATATCCTGCATTGAAATACGAGACCAATTGAGATGCATTCGCCCCCAAAAAACCCTTTTTAAAATGCATGTGCATATGCTCCATGTACTCCATGTTAGTATAGGAAGTTGTGTGTTATCGAAAGATTCCTGCGCAGGTAAATGATCGGCTGAAAAGTCAAAATATCGAAAGTGCGTAGTGGAGACGCTAAACAAACCATCTGAGCGCAAGTATCCCCGTTTGCGAGGTGAAGAAGCTCTGTATGTAGGCGGCAGGCTGGAAGAAAGAAAGAAAAAGTACGGTCGGATGTCAGCTCCTCAGAGTTGACCCAGCAGGATGCATAATAGAGTTTCAGGAGCGCAAAAGTGGGTCGTGAGGTGTGAAAATGTTTTCTGGTGTGTCCCCGCTTTATGCGGGTGGTGGGGAGCGGGATGGTGAAGTATCCGTTTCCTCCAGAAACATGCTTTAAAACAGATAAAGATAAATCTCTTTTCCCTTATGAATAATATTTTCGAGCGTCTGCATCATCGACTTTTTTTATCTTTGAAACAGGCACAGATGTTAGTTATATAAATTTTATGGGAATCTTGTATTTATAAAATCGATCTGTGGGAGGAGTTATAAAAATGTGTGTGTGTGAAATTATGTGACAGGCGACAGGCCTACTCTAGCCTATAATGCTGGATTTTATGATTCGATCAAGACGTGCAGCTTGCAGGCGGTAGCCTCTCCTGAGATGGCTGGACAACATTCTTCGCGGTTCGTACCTGCTGCTCGCTTTGTCAGGAAATGGTTTTAAAAACTGGGATGCTCTTTGTATGGTCAGGTGCTTGGTCTGGGTTCGAAGGTAAAGACCCTATTGGCCCCCGCGGTGCCTGTACTGAACCGCAATATTCCTCTGTCATAAGTCGGCTTGCGTCTTCATATCTGGGGAACGGATCGATCTTTAGGCTAAATAGTAGATACGACAGAAACCATGGCTCCACCCTTTACGATCCAGAATTCAACCACGGGATTGCCAACATCAGGCGGGTTCATCGTCGATGAAGCCCTCCGAGTTTGATAACGCGGCTACTACTCTCTACATCCCGCAGAACTTGAAGCATGTTTATATATCACCATGTATGTATGTATGTACTTACATATGTGGCTCTGGGGCTCACGGTTGAGGGACGGTCCACAAAATGGCCCGTTTCTTCTCCATATTGTAACAATATACGTTAGCTGGTTTGCCACGACGATTCCGGACTAAAGTGGAGTGGCATGTTCGAAAGAAGACTGAGGTCCGTGTTTCACAGATATTAGCGTTTGGCATTATATCGAGGTGCCCTGAGAATCAGGTTGGCAACACGGCCTCGTGGCTAACGTTTCCTAGATTGAAGAATACCATGGAATACACCCTAGAAGGCCCGTTTCTTGTGTTGGTTAGTGAGGGGAGCCAGCTGGTGGATTCTGCGGTGGTGTCGATCCCGAGGGCCCGAGCAATGGCACCCACCAGCCTCGTAACCTCGCTGTGCATGTGTGGGCATGTGTACCTGCTATACGCATGTATCGAGGATGAGGGTCCACAAAGAAAAAAGGACTATACCTTTTTATTAGTGTCTTCCCCAGACCAGTAGCGTATCCGGATAAACAGGCAGCTGGGAATCCGGGGATTGGCAGCCCCTGTTGGACGGGATGCTCATAACACCCAGAAGCGGTGTTACCCTCTCATCAATACATAAGTGATTTTCAAAGTAATATACAGGTGCTGGGAATGACTTTTGCAAGTTTTGCGTGCCAAATACTGGGAGACGGATCTCGAACTCTCGATACCAGATACGCACCTTTTACTTCGCAGCGCAAAATTTAAAATGTCTATCTGCATGTACCTTGTAGGGGATAAATAGCCTTATTATTCATAACAGATACCGATTTGCCCGCCTCGCAGGAAGGCGGATTAAGGTCTGTCGAAGTTCGGGGAGAATTAGCCTGTGCGCACGGCCGGCAGAATTGCAGCAAAACTTGTGTAGACCTGATGGCCCCACCCTTTGGCCCACCTGATGGCGTTTCCAATCAGATAATTTGGTACCAATTGGTCATGGAAACCCAAGACATCTTCTGCGAAGAAAGTTATCCTAACACCCCGAGGATGTCTTTTCAGCGTATTAAGAGGAGCCCTTTCCCCTGGAATCTTTCAAGGCACAGGAAATTTTGTTAGAACTGGGCATGTTGCTTCATTAAAGTGGATATCAAAGACGTCGCCTTCGACCCAGGCCCTCGAGTACCCTCGCGGTTCGAACCCAGCATTTCTCCATCATCGACAACACATTTGGAGAATCAGCACGCAATCCTCGAATTGCGAGAAACTATCCAGCAAGATGGTGGGCCAGTATCCCATGCAGAACCTTTGCTTGGCGGTCATCACGATGATGCCGATGCTGTCAACACTCATTTGTGGGATGCGGTTCTACGCAAAACGGCGGAGCGCTAGCGGAGTCGGTGTAGAGGACTGGTTAATTGTCGTCGCAGTGGTATGTTTTTTTTTTTTTTTTTGCACAATTTCGCTACAGCTCCACCTATCGGCTGCTGTCCTGCGCGTCAAAGAATCTTATTTTAATATTTCTACAGGTTTTTTCCATTGTGATTATCTACCCGTCATGGAGATTGACTGTAATGTGGCACTTTGGTGTTCATATATGGGAAGTTAATTGGCATTATACGGAACCATCGATGGGTGAATACTATAGGGTATGTTTACCCAGTACTTAGCTCTGAGCATTTAAATCACATATGTGCTTACTAACTTGATGATTCAAGGTGACTATGGTATTCTATATGTTCAGCGTTTGGATTCTACCTTTAGTCAAAGCATCCATCATTATACTGCTTCTCAAAGTTGGCGGGATTATCGCTCCCGTTCGAAAAGCAGTTTACGTTCTCTTCGTCATCAATACCCTTGGAGCATTGATCCCGGCATTTTTCTACCTCTTCGAATGTCCGCCGTTGACCGGCAATAATTGGGAACCAACAACATTTGGGAATTTGCACTGCGCTGGTCGGCTTGTCGTTGGTCGAATTAATATTTTTCAAGTTTGCATCAACATGTTCACGGACCTTCTGACCTTTCCAATCCCCGTCTACCTTACATGGAAATTACAGAAAGCAAGTCTAAGGGATCGTTTAATTATTGTATTCCTATTTTCCCTGAGCTTAGGGTAAGTCTCCTATCCACTATCTATGGATCATGAAGCGTTTTAACTAAATCATATTGGTAGTGTCACTGCCATCGGCGCTGTTAGAATCTATCTGACATATAAGGAAAGGCTTTACCGCAAGGTTGAAGTTGACTGGACTTGGACTATCGCATTCTGTGTCAATCACCTTGAGCATGGTATGGCGATAATCTTTGCTTGTATTCCAAGTCTCCGCGTTCTCATCCTCGGGTGGCTTGGATACCATGATGGTGAAAGCGTTAGATCATATTCAAGAACACGGTCCTACGCTCAACCTTACGGTGAAGGCACTCGTCGTGGGTCTCTTGGGGCCCCAGCTAGCCCGAAGAAGGTGCACACGAGGGCAATTGAAGTTACTTGTCTGACTACTTTCGACGTTGAGAGTACTGCCATTAAAGACTACCCCTACCATCTCGAAAATACCGCTGTATACAGCTCCGGGCCCGAGAACGAGACGAGTTCATATTCTGGGTCAAAGACAGAAATCGAAATTGAGTCACCAAAGTACTAAAAACTTGGCTGACTCTTTCGAAGTTTGATTGTTGTCTTTTTTACGCTTTTCATGATTATGATATGCATATTAGCCTGCTCTATTTTTTTATTTTTATTTTTATTTTTTTTATGTTTAATATTTTCTTCCATTTCTTTCTGGGTCAATAGGTTGATATCACAGTACGGGCATCGGAGGTTTGGCGTTCTCTTTCGGCCTTGATGAATTAATAAGATCTTTATGGGAGTCTTTATTTTACAGATACCATTTTTATTAACTTTAAGATCCCATAGATACCATTTTTATTAACTTTGAGATCCCATAGATGCTGTAGTACTAGCTTGTACTTGCAAGCAACGTAACGATGCAAATTAAACAACCCAGAAGGCTTAGGCTCCGATAGTTCTGCCAGCATAAAGCGTGGAATGAAGCCATATTGTATAAGGTACTTGGGTAGGTACATATAGTCAATACTTGAGTACCAGTACCTATACCCGTACACCCTTATCTAGAAAGGGCCGCCAGAACGGTCTAGATGAAAACTGGTCTCGTAAAACAGCCCCCCCCCCCCCAAAGCTAAATTACCCGAAAGTTTTTTCAAAAACTATTTACTAGCTTTAGTTTCCTATAAACGTGATCGTACACAAGTTGAAAGATTTCATCAGCCTCCGTTGAAACAAACATAGCGGGGAATCAAATGTCACTCTGCTAGACTTCTCAGCAGCATAAGTCAGTCTTGCCACTGGAAGATGGCTGAACGCCCAGACGCCCAGTTTATGTATAAAAATATGCCAATAGAGGCACCTGGTGGGTGGGTAGCTTTGCCATGGCCACTACCGATGAATTAGCCGGTTGTATTTACCTGGGATGAGAAAGATCAATCCATCTCCCAACTATGGCGTCTATACGCCTCTGTGCTTGTCGTATTGAACGTGTATTGAACGGCAACTACTTAATTAGCATTCCTTGTCGGGAATTCAGGTACCCGTGCGGAACAATTGCTGTCTTGGATTTGTTAGAGAAATTACGGCCACGGGCCCTTTTCCCTCGTGGTACATGTCTAACCATGTGGAGTTACGCAAACTGAAACCTTCATAAGAACTCTTCCAGCCTTGCATTACAGTAATTTGTGCATTTACTTGTCGGTCTATCCATGGTAGTAAAAAGCAAGCGGCTAATACTATTCTAGAAGAGCAACCAGAAGCCAATCAAAGCGTTTTTAAATGTACTGGGGAAGGGTCGATACATATCTACAACCCAGTCGTAGCTAAACGTGCCTGCATGATCATTATCACGAACCCTGCTGACGATGGTACGTACCATGGTATCCAGATCTGAACCCAAATGGATGGTAGAGGCAGCCCATCGATTAAGTAAAGTATAAGCTCAAGCTCTGGTGTTGCATGTTGCATATTTTCTGAGACAAAATATCATTAATTACGTTGTCATTCGATTCAAGATGGACAACGGAGTAGCTTGGCTTCGTCTAGTCGTAGTAGACTAGTAGCTATGGACTTGCAACTATTCGGATATTCCAAACCCTTCTTGACTACACAGGTTAATACACACCTAGGCCGGGTTTCTAATCCGACAAATCTTGTTATATTGCTTGTCAAAGCTTAGTTAACGTAACAGCTCTTAGGAGCTCTAGCTCGAGAATCTTCATGGATTCAAGCACCCGAGCAGGATCGGCACCTAAGCACTTGTGCACTTTAGCAGCTCACATGTATATGTGTGTAAGCAGCGTGATGTAAAACTACCAGTAGTTAACATAGTATAGCATCCTTCCCGGATTTGTGCGGGGTATGGGGTGTCCACCCTTGGAAAAGCCTTAAGTCAGTGCACTCCTCGCGGCTGGCTCGTATTGCTGCAACGAATTTGGGTATCAACTAAAGTTTGGTCAAAATGGCCGCTCTGGATTTCCTCCAAACAAGATTAAATCTCAAGAATTCTAAATGTGCCGCGCTTGCATTTGCGACCTTTTAAAAAGACTTGGAATGCACTAATGCAAAGAGGGAGCAAACGCATCCTATGACCTAATCCAGAAAAGTTTGGCGAACATCCCCGTGCGTTTGAGCTCGAGTTTGGAATCACAGCACAGAAAAATTTCAACAGTGCAGTAATATGGACCGTGCTTGTTCCTTGATTATTTCGACGCCAATACGAGCTGTTGGAAATGCTTAGCACCCAGCCTTGAGCCCACCCTAATACGTTTTCAGAAGCATTTCGCGAAGTGCAGAATATTCCGTCATTAGATATTCCGTTCGAATGTTCAGGTACAGGTGGCTACGTCCTGGCGCACCGGACATGCCTCACTGCAGTACGAGTACTGATGAACGGCGATACTATTTTCAAGATACACCGAGGCCCTTGGGGCTTGGAAGGCAAACCTACCCGATCATCTTCAATCCAGGGAGTTCAAGTTCAAAATCACCAAAATATTCGTTGATATATCGGCAGAGGCGCATATCTGTCCCTCCTAACCCGCCTATCTGGAGATGCCAGAATTTACAAACATATATGCATATGTGCGTATGTGAGTATCAATATAATACTATTTTAGAATTCTAATTTATATCCACCTTAGCTCCAACATGCAACATCTATTTCGTATATACTTATACTTAGACCTCACTTGATTTGACAGATCTCAACTTGCAAAATGGGTAGATTTTTGTTTCAATTATATGCATAGATGAACCAAACAAGCACGACACAGATCTACCTAACACAAGAAAAGAAAAGACAAGAAAGAAAAATACACCCTTAACTCCACATTTTGCTCTGATCATATCTGGTTTGCCCGTCACATACATATATGCAGCGTTTAGCTCGGTATTTTGAATATAGACATTAATATAGTAATTCTTGAAATGTGTCGACATGTCTCGGGGTCCAGTCGCTACGAATAGGAAGTGTGAAAGAGGGAACTGTATCTCTAGGAGAGAAATAATAATCAAAAACGGCGGCCCTAGTCTCGTAAACAAGGCTCCGCGGGGTGGCCCGGCGGTCCTAAATATTAAAAGCCAAAGCTCCAGCCGCCAAAATCAAAGAAGTTGCTAGAAGACTGAATGACTCTCCATACGAAGATGGGGCAGCATTTGTTCCTGCACTTGCATTGAATTTATCTTCGTCATTTCTGATGCATCCAGTAACATCAGTAAGGGCCTTTGGGCATTTGACTCTTCGGAACGTCATACTGTTAGGAAGTATTTATATTAGTATGCAAAACAATAAAAAACTTTGTTCTTAGGAGGAAAGGATACGAACTTTGGTTTGTAAGCATCTAGAAACCAATCGAAACGCCAGAAGCAACCTTGTTGCAAAGCCTTTGGGAGGGCTTCGCAATCGGATCTCTTAGTTAGAGGCCTTCCTTCTTTCCCCAGAAAACCACCACCGTCGCTATCATAACGGTCCATGCAACCGTTTGCATAGTCCTTCTCACCAGGAGCCTTTTATTATCACAAAAGGTTAGCTGAATCAAGCCTTATATAGGGGGTAATACAAAAAAAAAAAAAAAAAAAAAGGGACGACATATTATAACTTACACCAACGCCGAAAATCGTCCTGGACGGGTCGTCATATCCAGTATTGCTCGCCTGGACTATCATTCGTTTGCCTTCAAGGCCGTTATTGAGGAAGTTGAGTTCATAGCATGAACAACACCAATCAAACTCGCTAGCACCTGGAATAAAGGTGCTGGTAAAACCATACGAGAATGTATCGTTTACAGCCCATGGTTGTTGGTTGTTGCATACAAATGCAGTTCCGCCTTGCCCACAGGCCGACCCGACAGTGAAGTCATTCAATGGAGAATCATCTTTTTTGCAGGTTTGAACCGGATGTGTCAACCATGGCCCTTTCTCAGTCCAGGAGCATGATGGTTTACAACAATCCCAATAGAGGCCAGTTGACCCCGTTCCGGTGAGTTTGTCGGCCGCAAAAACGCGAGAAACAGTCGCAAGGAGGACGATAGCCTGAAGAACCGCCATGTGGAAAATTAAAGATAGAAAACTAGGGGGTATTCGTTTTCAGGTAAAACAAGAAACCGTAGTATGGGATTTCAGTCTTAAGGCTTCCTGGACTGATATATGATAATGGAGATTTAATCGTCGACTGCCTTGGATATTTAGTACTTCGGTACAGCCCGCTAATATACCCCGGAATTTTGGGAACGAGTGATCACTGATACGAAATCCCGACATTGCTTATATATTCCTTACCTCTGGAGAAATATTTTGCGGATACCCTAGAAGACCCTGGGCGTGCAAATAATTTCCCTCTTGGCTTGAGTTTTCGGTGGTGGAGGCCCGAGCTAAAACGACCCATCCAATCCAGTTACCGTTAGTGGGCCGACAAATTTGTATGTACGCCTGAGGTTTGGAACCATGAATGTGAAGACCCACCTGTCGGTTCGGCCATAAACACCTTGAATCATCAATCACCTCCTTCCCCACATACATACATGTACTTATGAACTGTTGTTTCTGGGTGAAGTAATTTGTGGAGCAGCCCGCCAGCTGCGTTGCACACCACAGCCTCTGGCCTC
This sequence comes from Orbilia blumenaviensis, assembly GCA_036872755.1. Taxonomy (NCBI): domain Eukaryota; kingdom Fungi; phylum Ascomycota; class Orbiliomycetes; order Orbiliales; family Orbiliaceae; genus Orbilia; species Orbilia blumenaviensis. The sequence goes on along the minus strand of JAVHNS010000004.1, from coordinate 2,462,191 downwards.
TAGCCTCTAGCCTCTTCAGCTTAACTGGTGAGGCCGAAGGCTCCCAGCGCAGTGCGGTTGGTTCGAGACCGTGGCATATAATTATCATACGTGCCTTTAGGATTTACCGGCATTCCGGGTAAACATTTGGGTAAATATCCAACAGGCCTCCGTAGGCAACGAGAGTTCAGTTAATAACTGGCCTCCATCCAGCGCTGGCCAGCACAGGCACAAGAAAAACACTCTTGCTTCCCACGTGCATTGCATCAGGCTAGGCTCGATTCAAATCCATTCGATTGTTGAAAGCTTGTGTGTCATGAGGACCCTTCACAGTTTTAAATTTTAGTCTGCAGCCGCACATACATTGGCAGACGAATATGGGTATGTTACTCCATACGATGGGCTTGTTCCACGGAAAGTATCCTTCCCGGGCCCATTAGCGCCAATCGGGCGCACCTGTGGGGAGACTTAATACCACTGACTAAAATCTGGGGCACTAGATACCATCAATATGCCCACTGAACTTGGGACAATTGGCTGGCTGAGATCTCCAGACTCGAGCGTGATTAACCCCAGCCTGGAGGAAAACCTTTACCGAGGAGGGTGAGGCTAGAGTTACACCAGCGAAGCCCACTCACAAACTTAAAAAAAAAAAAAACATTAGATCGATAAAGATATTTTTTGCAAGTTTGCATTAAATCGTTCTAACCATACCGTAAACCGGGTGTCGAGCCACCGTGTGTTTGATCCGCAGGAAGGGACTTTGGGCAATTAACCGATTTGAATTCCCCTTTTAAATTCGCAATCGCCTTATCCTACGACGAAATGTTGCCAGGAGGATTTGTCCAAGACCAATGGATTTTAAAATACGGTTTGTGGGCGAAGCCAGAATGCACCTGTAGAGAGCCGGGATGCCACTGCACGGACCGCCACCCATCAGGTCAATCTATGGCCATTGCTCGCCATGCATTCGCCATGCATCTACCATGACTTGGCCACAACAAAAAAAAAAAAAAAAAAAAAAAACAATTTCTCGTCCTGAGCCTTGAAGCTGAATTCCCGTCTGTAGCCTGGACAGTACGACCACTCTGGGGGACAACCCAGGTTTTCTTTTACCAGCTTCCCCCAAAACGAAATTTAACTAAAATGGCAATTAATGGGGTTTGGACTAGTCCGTTCGGTGGCTACGAGTCAAGCCCCGGATTATTATGTAATTCCAATGCTGGGTCCCTTAAATGTTAAAATATAATAGTATATTGTCCGGTACAACAACCGATTACATACTTGTTAGCCAATATATTTGGAAGACGCCTCTCTTGGATAGTGAAATGGGCCGGAATCAGATAGGCTTTGTTCTTTGTGCCTGACACAAGGAAAGCTTTGACCGGCATACCCTTTCTTCGCAAAGTGATACGAGTGGTTACAGGACCGAGCGTCCTCTCCTGCAGGCTCTTGCATTATGTATAGGAGCATTCTGATATAGCCCTAGTAACGGTTCACACTATCACAGGGTATAAAATCCAAAAAAAATTATATTATGTACAGTTTGTAGCCAAGGAGCCAGATTCCGACCGAGCACTTGTTATGACTTCAATGATCTACGTAGTAAGTGGTCAGAACAGACGGTCGTCAAAACGGCCACTCTCGCTTCAAACTTGTCTTTCTTAACCGACGGGGAGTACATTATCGGCGCAGGCACCCAAGTACCCAAGCAAGAAACGCGTTCTTTGGGGCTGGGCTATGGGCCATGGGTGTTTTTCTTGTGTGTGCTAGATTCCCTCCTGCCAAAGGCTTAGAGCGCCTAGGCTGGCCATGCAGACTAGGATATTTGATTTCTGACGCCAGACGAATACCAGTTGCCAGCCTTTGACTTTTAAAATCCTGCAGGCGTCGATCCATTCCATTCTGACCAGAATCGTATGATGGCACAAACCTCTGCCGCACTTTCTAGATTTTGGGTCTCGTGATTGCGACAAACCAGTTTATTGAAAGAGATAAGCTGATAGGGCGCCAGCGGTCAGGGCCACCCGCTCTTGTTTCAAGTCGAAGGAGTATATGCGGTGTGATTCGATTGTCCGCATTCGTGCAGCAAAACTCAAACCATCAGAACTACTTTGCAGTGGCTCGGGCCACTGCAAAGGATAGGGGCGAGCTGGGGCGCCTTCCACAATAGAACTTTTGATCAAGAGCTCTCTTGAAACTATTCCGAATTCACAGGAACTTGATCAATTGAATGCCAAATCATCTACCACTGGTTTCTGTCACGTCTCCGAATCTCCCTGCCGTGTTCTCGAAGGATCAGTGCGGTTAATTGTAGTTCTAGTGCCTAATTTAATTTACCCCGTTATGTTTAAACGCGGGGCAATGAAAGCTACATGTATACAAAGGATTGAAGTTAATATATATATATAGACATGTTGATATAGTACCATAGCGTATCATCGGCGGAGGTATAGTTGTATATCGGGATTGCAATTGGATTGACCGACTGTACGTACGGGACCGGTCGACCCGACAAGGAAGGTATCCACAGCCTATGTGGTGGGAAATTCTATCCTTTCCCACGGGAACCGTTCAAGACTCACGGCGTTCTGATGAGCGATGATACCAATCTCGTGCTACCCTTCCGGAATCATCTAGATCGATAAATCTACGGGGCCACCAGGTATTCCCTTAGAGAATAAAGTGCAAGCATATTTTACGACCCTCTATGCCTTGACATTTCATCAGCCACCAAAGCAATTGAGATTGGGATATCTGCATTGCTTTCGTTCAAAACTGCAAACATGGTTATGGGACTAGTGCAGCCTTCTTAGTTATTACATATGGAGAACTGTTGTAGAGAAGCTCTGGGCATGAGGCAAACATTAGAATTATAAATTAAGCCAGCGTTTATCGTTTTGGAAGTTTCGGTCTTCTGGTTAGCGCACCTTTGAAATTAATATTGCGTGGAAAAGATACTGGAATTCCCCTCATAGACAAGCAGTACCAGCCCACGACACTCTAACGACCACCACGTTCCGAACCCAATAATGTGCGTATGATAGTAAGTATCTGAAGAAGAAAAAAACATCTACTTTAAAGTGAGATGCGCAGTGTGTTGTCAAACAATTTCCATGAATCAGCCCCGTACCTATTATGACATGTCCTGGGCTCGCTGCTACGTGGTAAGCCAGTTTTATTCGTGGAGTGCCTGGGCTATGTATACTCCGTGGAGCCGGTTAATGAAATTAGCACGCCCCAAATGTCGGTATATCTACCTCACATAAGAATGCAAACTGACAGAGCTTTGTCTGGCCGCGATGCAACCTATGTATAATTATGCATGCGTACATATGTGTATCTTGGGGCCACCAAGTATTTTGGAAATGACTTTATAAACATCATTCGCCATCGCCGGGGAGAATATATACGTATATACTTACTCTGACAAGAGAGGTTCGGCAGCAGCAACGGCTTCATCTTCTGAAAATCAATTTGGCAAGTCCTTGCGGATGTTGCATCTTACTCTATTCTCGGTCTCACCACCGGACCTGAAAAATATTCAGTGGTACTAGCGAGGTCAACCGAAAACATGGCAAATGGCGGTCTCGTAACTGGCAAATCGAACTTCCAACACAGGAAAGCTGCGTTGTGGAATGTTGGATTTTCTGAATATATCACGTGAGCATCGCCCTATAACCGCTTCGTGTTGGTCCAACATGGCCCTCCTCGCAACCGCTACGCTGGCATCTTCAACGGCAGAGTAAGCGGCAGGCTGAATCCAGCGATATAATAGAAAGAGGTACAGATTACCTGTTGCATATGCTTTTCTATCCTCCTCAAGCTTCTTTTCATTCCCATAGATAATTAATCCATCGACCTATTATCTTTCTAAAAAATCTAACATCTGATAATATATCGTTAAAGACTGTTATTGGTCGGCTCTCGAGCTCTCCCACCCATTAGATACAACAAACGTCATGGTGCACAATCCCGTCGTTGTGGCGGCTCTGTCCGCTGCGCTCCTCGCTCCATTGGCGGCGGGGATGTACTCCAGCAATTCGCCTGTTATCCAGCTCACTTCTAAGAATTTCGCGGAGAAGGTTCTCAAATCGAACCATGCTTCTGTAAGTGATCACTATTATTTGAATGCGTATAATTGTACTAGATCAGTATAAGTTGCAATACGTGGCGGGGTATACTTAAATGTAATTAATAATAAGATAAATGCTAACAAAACCTAAATGTATAGGTTGTTGAGTAAGATATCCAATTCCACTCTTTAAATCCGCTTGCTTGCCTTGTAAGGCTAATATTTACCTCAATCTTTAGATTTTATGCCCCATGGTGTAGGTTTTCTCTCCTAACCCCGAGCTCGTCAAATATCAAAATGCCCTGCAACGAGCTAAATCCCAATGTTACACAGGCGGACACTGCAAAAACCTCAAACCTGCATATGAAAAGGCCGCTGAGAATATGAAAGGCCTGGCCCAAGTCGCCGCAATTGACTGTGACGAGGACGCCAACAAACGCACTTGCTCGGAGTATGGAATCCAGGGATTTCCCACAATCAAGGTTTTTAAGCCTGGCAAGAGTGGAAAGCCTTCTATTCAAGGTATGTATCGGAATATTACGTTAATATATGTTTAGTGAAACTAACTAATATTTCTCTACTCTCTCTTCATTTTCCGAAAAGACTACCAGGGACCACGTACAGCTAAAGGGATCGTAGACTACCTGATTGAGCAGATTCCAAATCATGTTACTAGGGTTAACTCTAAGACTGTTGATGGGTTTCTTAAGGAGAAAAACGAGACTGCGAAAGCCATTCTTTTCACTACGAAGGGAGTTGCCACACCTCTTTTCAAGGCTCTGGCTGTCGATTTCCTTGGGTCAGTTGCATTTGCACAGGTCCGCGATAAGGAGACTGAGGTTCTTCAACTCTTCGGTGTCGAAAAGTTTCCTACCTTTCTTGTACTGCCTGGTGGCACTGCCGAAGGGGTCATTTATGATGGTGAAATGAAGAAGGAGGGTATGGCGAAGTTTGTCAGTAAATTTGCAGGAGCAGCGGCTGGTAAGTCAGCCGCAAAGGATGAAAAGACGGCAGAATCGTCAACTTCCTCGACCTCATCAGCACCACCACCAAGACCTACTTGTAAGTCCATATTGACCTCGTTCAATTTATATATTCATTCGATCACTAACGCTTTCCCCTATAGTCGACTCTACTATTCCGGAGGCTCCTTCGTTGGAGGGGTTTGCTGCAACATGTGGAAACAAGATCTGTGTTTTGGTCGTCACTCCCGATGGCACCCCTGCACTCACCGCTCAGGAAAAAACGAATTTCTATGTTAACCATGTCAAACAAACCTTCCCATTCTTTCAGGTCCAGGGATCAAAGCTCTCACCGGAATTTCTTAAAGGATTTGGTCTTACTGTATCCGATAAAGTACAAGTGAGAGCTCTGAGTGCAAAGAGGGGGTGGTATGTTGAGTATGACGGTGATTCGACCTCCGAAGAAGATATGAAGGCTTGGATCGATAGGGTTAAGATGGGAGAAATTAGGAAACAGAAGATCCCACCATTTGAGAAGGAAGAGGCTGTGACACCGCCGGAACCTGTTAAGGAGGCGCCCAAGGAAGAAGAGCCTGTTAAGGAAGCTCCCAAGCACGAAGAGCTTTAAGTAAAACAAGAATAGGTGTTTACCTAGTTAATATTATTAGTTGAATAGTATAACAAAACAAAAAAGTCTTTCATCTGGAATTGTGCATTTGAGATTTGTTTAGTATATGTAACGCAATTCAATGGTCTACATACCAACAATACTAGAAAAATCGAGCGATAGGCCCTCATTCGGTCTGTGTTTTTTCTCTCTCCTAGGAGCACCATAGGTCCTTCATCAGAAGATCCCTCATTTTTTCTATCGATATCTTTGATACACCAGCTCACTTCCTAAAGAAAACTCATATGTTCTTGTCCGATTCCAATTCCAAAAGAAGTTAATTATCCTGGTCATGTGATAGACATTAATTTTCGACTGTAACTACTATCTTTAGGGAATACACATAATTGATTCAAGTTTACTAATATATTCTAGTAACTACTTATGCGACTATTGGTTGTAGGAAGAATTTGAACTACATTGTAGAGCACCTTGCCAACGAAGCGCCGTATATTATGAGACTAGTTGTAGAGGATATTTACGAGGCTTTATTGGTGGGTGAATATATGAGCGAACTGGTTTGACGAGGCTACCAATGTCTGCAGGATCCCCATTTGGACTTCGAACCTCAAATCCGGGTATAGCGGGTGTCAAGTATACTATACAAATGATTGGCAAAAAAATTTTGACGGGAAAGCATTTATGTCCCGACTGGTCATGTGTGAAAACTCCCTGTCCTCATTGAAACTTCCCAAGAGACCTATACTACCTGCTCCACAACCGGCTCACCATGCCGCTTGCAATACTTCCGGCGATACCGCTTCCTGCAAAAGCTCTATTCGCAATGCTGCTCGCGCTGGAAAACTTGTCACAACGGGAAAATGCGAGTGTGTTTGTGATACACAGTGTCACAGCAATGGCGACGAGAGGCAGCCTAGTAATTGTGTTAGTTGGTATCCTATATCGGGGGAGTAGAGTGCCAACCGGGGAACATGCCATGTAAATTTAAACCGTATCAGTGCAAGGATAGCTAGTAGACCCCATAGAACGGGTATGCTATATAGCGACAACCAGAAAAAGCGGGAATCGGTGGCGTTGATGACTCGGGATGGCTAAAAGAAAATATCATTAATGACTGTGGATTAGAAAGTCGGTGGAGAACTACACACATCCGCACTCTCAAACACCCAGGTCTGTTCGCCAGTTTGACCGTTCGTTTCGTTCCACCACCTTTAAAACCGTTTGTGGGTTAGTTGTTATGCTGCCTCTAAAGATGGATACTGTCGCTGTCATACCGTAGCCCCACGAGACGACGTCCGGCAATGTTTTTACAGTAATAAAAGTCGGCTGATAACAGCAGAATCACAATAATAAAAATGAGGACACTAAATCACCATATTAGCAAGTTTAGGTTAAGTACTAGTTTATATCGTATCCCCATACTCGTTGTCGGTGAATAATAGCCCAAAGAGATATGTTAACAAGGCGGCTAACTCGGTCACTTGTTAGTCGAGTAAATCTAGAGGATATCGAGTCATGAGAATTTGTTTACATAAACGGAAAGCTAAGAAGCATAGTAAAGTGATCGGATGGGAGGAAAGGCGCCAGGTAAGACTCCCTTGGGTCGGACCGGCCTGCTATAAAGTTAGCTGACATTTCCGGTGTCGCATCGCAAATATTATACATATCCATATGCGAGTATGGGTTACGTACCATCGAAGCTGTATTTTCCATTCTGGTAGCAAGTTGAAGATGCTGGATGTACCACTTCCCTAGTTCATATCTAAGAGGCCCTCGGGGGATTCGGAAGAGCCGTTAGTGGAGCTTACTAGGTATTATCGTGACCTGGTTAAGTTAAGGTTGGGCCAGATGGTTGATACAGGCATGAAGTGGGTTACGTGGAAAGCCGCGACGGAAAGGACAAGCATGCAACGGCTGTGGCATGTGTTGATGTGTTGTTCGTTCGTCGCACAAATTTGGGAAATCCAAAAAAATTAGAAAAATCAAAAAAAGCTTGCCAGCTTCGAAATCCAACATCCATTCAACAGCTTCAAATCGACAGCTATCGTAACTGTCCTGACAATTCTGATCGGTAGAGGAGGGCTACATCGGGTACCAGCTACTCTATTGAAGGATATTCCGAATTCAAGATGGCACCGGTTTTCAACGACATCATTTCAAAGCTCGCGATAGACAGCGCGTGGGGTCCCCAAGACCCAACAGAGGCGGAGGGGACTATCAATGACATGCCCTACAACCCGTTCTCAAAAGGCGATAAACTGGGAAGACTTGCCGACTGGTCTGGAGACTCGAAAGGCGATAGGGACCAAAGGGGCCGTGGATACGGTAGAAATTTTAGGGGTATGTCTAAGAACATCTAATAAACACCCTGGGTCTAGTATCGGTGCTGACGATTTGGATAGACCAACAAATTTATGGAGCTGGTGCTTCGACACTCTTTCCACAGCTACAGGGTGAAGACGAAGCCAGCTTCTCCTTGGTTGATAATCGATCAAATGTTAAACCAAGGACTCCATTCTCCCGCGGTGGTGGTACCGTTTTCCGAGGGCGTGGTCGCGGAGCTGCTGGAGCTGCCCGCGGGGGCCAGAGAGGCCAACAATTCGGCCGGCAGCAAGCTGGAAGAGCACAGGGTGAGGTCTCTAGGGGCCCTAGGAGCAATAGAGGACGCCGATTCGGATGGAAAGACTACGATAAACCACAGAGGAACAGAGATTCGTCTGTTGTCATCAAACCGGATTGGAAAATGCTGGAGGAAATTGACTTCAACCGCCTCGGCAAGCTCAACCTTGAAATCGACGATGGAGAGGATGTGGAATCATACGGTTCTTTGTTCTACTACAACCGCTCTTTCGACCGCTCTGCAACCAAAGCAACATCGACACCCTTAGTCATATTTGATAGGGCGTGGTACAACCCAACCACCTCCGGGGACCCGATAATCCAGAAGCTTGCGGATAGTGAGGAGGCTACTATTTTCGCAACGGATACTATTCTTTCTACTTTGATGTGTGCTACAAGGTCCGTTTATAGTTGGGATATTGTGATCAATAGAGTTGGGAATAAGCTCTATTTTGATAAACGTGACGGTTCCCAGATTGACTTTGCCACTGTCAACGAAAACGCCGCCGACCCACCCATGGATGTCAACGAAAGCAGCAAAGAGAATATCAATTCACCGGGCCGGCTAGCTCTTGAAGCTACCGTGCTAAATGCCAACTTTGCTGTCCAGGCCATCATCGAAGATCCCGAACATGAGCACAAGTTTGAACACGATGATCCCTTCTATACCCCATCCCCAGGAGAGCCTGAGCTTGCCAGGAAAGGATACAAGTATAGACGCTTCGACCTGTCCCTATCTGACGACCAGCCGCTCCATCTTATCGTCAGGACGGAGATCGATGGTGTTATGAAGAACCCAGGCTCTGGCCAGAACAGCCTCGTCACTATCAAGGCTTTGAATGAATTTGACGAGAGAGCACAGGGTAGTGGTGGAGCCATGAGCTGGCGCAACAAGCTTCACACCTCCCGTGGCGCTATTGTTGCTACTGAAATGAAGAATAACAGCTGCAAGCTTGCTAAGTGGACTACGCAAGCTATCTTGGCTAAGACTGACTTCATGAGAATTGGGTAGGTTTCTCTGTTTTTGTCAATGTCTATTATCATGCTAATGTGTTGAAAGCTTCATTTCCCGGGTGAACCCTAAGGAAAGAGAGAAGCATGTCGTTCTAGGCGTTGTTGGGTACAAACCCCGCGAATTTGCGAACCAGATGAACCTTAGTTTGAGCAACGGGTGGGGTATCGTCAGAACCATCATCGATATGTGTATGGCAATGCCCGAGGGAAAATATATTCTTGTCAAAGTTTGTGGAAATCCCATCACTTGTTCTAGACGTGAGAAGTGATAAGCTAACCGAGATTTCAGGATCCCAACAAGCAAGTTATCCGTCTGTATGAGGTTCCACCAACCTCATTTGAAGAGGAAGCAGAGGGCGAGGCGGCCATTGAGGAGGAAGCGGAAGACTGAAGGGAAACCTGTTTGCCATGAATGTCACGAAGGACTATCTTTGGCTCCCTAATATCTACCGAATCCAGTGACCTGCTTTTGCAAAATTTGTATCGGCAGTAGCTCCGTGCTTATATTGTATCCTGGGAAGCCGCGCTTCTTACTTCCCCGGTTCTCTTCGGTTTTTTTCTGTTCATTGTTTCGTGTGGTGCACAGGCGCGAAATACCGAGCGCAACATCCTATATAAGCCAATAGATGCAATCTGATTAGGTGCTTCTAATACGACAATTCTTTGATCCAAAGATAGATATCATCACTATCTCCATGCCTCTCTCCGTTTCAGTGCTAGTCCTGCAACTTGCCGCTTTCCATTTTTTGATAAAACCTGAAAGGATCAGGCAAGCCAAGGCATAAACTTTTTATTTTCCCAACCTCATACATAACCCCCTCGTCCCGCTAGCAGTCTGTTCCGAGTTTTACCCAAATTCCATCACCTCCTGGACAAGCAAAGCAAAAAAAGACTCCCCTCCCCCCACCATCCTTTTCTCCCATATCCTTTGTCCATAAGTTCCTCTTTCCCCTTCCCACCTGCCCGTAGAAATATCATCGGCCTTCGATATGAGTGATCCCTTAAACGACGGTGAAGATTTTTGGATATTTGGCTATGGGTAACAACCCCCCTCCCCACTGAATAACCCACCTCCCCGATCCGTTCTTTCGGATCCTATCAACAAAGCCCCGTACCTATTCTGCGCGGTCTTTGTTCGCTTAGGCGTCATCATGCATACCTGAGGCGTCCCGCTTCAAGTGCAACGGTCACTAATGGCCCCGTTAAAATAGAAGTTTGATATGGAAACCACCACCAACATTTGGTCAGTTATAGTCGACATGATCGTTCGTCCTTCTGCAACTGTAGTTTGGGTTCTGCACGGCTTTTAGTGCTCTTATGGTCTACGCTGAAATTTTTCGCGTGGGAGAAAAACAAAAAAAACAAAAAACTCACGACTACCAACTAAACCCGTACCTCTGGCAGTCCATCTGACCAAAGGGAAAAGGACAATGGCTTACCAACTACCTGTGCCTCAAAGGGTACCTCGTCGACTGATACAGCCCGTCGCGTACCCTGTTACATAGAACAAGGTTACATTCGAAGGTTTTGGCAGGTACCGAGATACTCCAGATACCCTCTATAGCTACCGATGTCCCTGCACTTGGATGTCTCGGGATATTTTCCCAGTCCCGTGGCTCGTTTCGATACAACGGTAGATGATATGGAAAGCACTGGTATTCTGACAGCGGGGCATTATCTTGGAGGTCATTGGTTTTGATAGGCAAGGTGGGGATCACTAAAAAGCAACCTTTGGTCGCAGCTTACCTCGGGTTCCATATCTTGCATATGCACAAACGGGCCTTTCCGTCGTTGACAAACGTACTAACGAGGCTTGATACCCAATAGCGAAGACCATCGTGGGACACCGGAAGCTCCTGGTCGCGTTGTCACTCTGATAGAGCACGAGACGGACGAACCCGTATGGGGTGCAGCGTATCTCATCGCACCCGCGGGGGTCAGTGAAAAATTCGTTGGCTCAAAATATGCGCCCGTCTTCGGGTGTTTGCATGCATGCGTCCGCTGCAGAGCCTCGTATGTTGAGAACTTCACACTTGTCTTTCTAGGTCGAAAGAATAAAAGCCTACCTTGATCTTCGTGAAATCAACGGCTACACGATTCACCGACACCCAGTACGTCATAATCTCCCACGCGAGGAGTCCGAAGGCGTACCGAATCCTATACCGGCGATCCTATACATTGGCACACCCGATAACCCACAATTCGTCGGGCCTCCCGAGTCCACACACGTACTGGCACAACACATCTTAAATTCTCGAGGCCCGTCCGGTGAGAATAAGGAGTACCTATACAACTTGTATACCGCGTTAGAACAACTAGCCCCCGAGGCTCACGATTCCCATATCACTGAGCTCGCGAGGGCGGCTGCTGAAATCGAAGGAAACCCTCTGAAGGACCCTAGGTGACATCTCCGTGGATGTTTTCCGTTCACCTCCTGACGGGTAACGTAACTACGGTGGTAATTATAGAAAATCCTGGCATAACTAGCGTTCGTTGAAATAACCACCTGATAGAAGGCTAGGAAACATCAGCAACAGTTATTTATCCTTTGCGTACCAACTTCAGTAACAATTGCAAAAGAAACCAAACAAAAAAGATCATGTTGACGAGGCCCGCTCCGCTCGAGGCAACTGTATCAGAGACAATCGTCTTTCGCGTCCGCACAAACAAAAATACCGGGAAGGGCTCGCCATAGCTTCCCTTGTTTATAGATCAGAATGCGCATGTTGATGAGGCCCGCTCCGCTCGAGGCATTGTGCATACTTTCTAATGAAAAGCCCCAGAAGACAAGGACAGTTAACCTTTTCATTGAAGAAAGATTCACAAAAGAAAAACAGAAAGAAAAAAAGATTAAAAAAAAAAAAAAAAAAGGGCAAAAAACCCATTCACTTACCCGTACACAAATTCAGACGAGGAGATATCTATACAAGCTTGCGAGTCCTTCCCTAACCAGCTGTAAGTCCGGAGCCGAGCAGTAGCCAAGGAGACGAGTTCGATGGTAACAAGGTAATTTGGTTTCGTGTTCTTTCTGAAAGTTCTACCTGGGAATATCTGGAGTCAATATTTGGCAAATGTCCAGCGTTCAAGTGAATGGCTGCCTTACCTTGATATTCACTCCCTTGCCTTTCACATCATATCGTCTCACTTCCCGAGTCCCATTTACCTTTTTATCACGTTCCTCGTTCGATCGATCCAGTTCTACTGCACATTGACGTTGATATCGTGACACCAGCAGCCTGGAATCAGGAGTAGAGAATGAGACGAGGTGAGAAGAGAAGAAAGAATGCATTTGGAAGCTTCAAAGGTGCACTAAGTGGACATTTAAAGAAAAAAAAAAAAAAAAAGGTAAAAACGCGTATTGCCTTGTCACAAAACCCGCCGTTTATATCTCTTTTACAAATTATGCACCACGGCCGCCCCGAACGAAAGGAAAATAATCAAGCAGGACTCGAAAATCTGCAAATAGCCACCCAATATTTTTTTGTTGCCCTTGGTATAAAACGGAGACTGCATGCAAGGAGGATATGAAAGAAGAGGGAGAAGTTCGAAGGGCAAGAAAGCGTACATGAGAGGAGGATTTACAAGGAGAAAGCAGGTATCCAACCCAAAATAAAAGAGAGCGAAGGGATGATAAGACCTATAGGAGACAAGACTTAATACAGTCCAAACGAATCCCGGTGTATCCTTTTCGTTCCAGCACTGAGAACGTATACGCCCGTCAAGAGATGGTTCAAAGGAGAGATACGCCAGAAATTAACAGACAACGGCATGATGCAACGAAGAAAGCGTCTATACATGTTGAAGCTGAAATTCGTAAATCGTGTCATGAAACGAGTTTCGAATTCGCATTTAATATTCGTTGCCTTGGCCTATCGCGAGGTGAGTTAGCATTGGGTGCTTCTGAATGTCGAACTAACCGTCGATTCTTCAAGACTGCCAGCACTTACCACCGCCATATCCAGTATTTGGATACCCGCCGTAACCTTGTCCTTGTTGTGGTGGATAGCTACCTGGAGCCCACATATACGTAAGTCTGTGATCTGTCGTGGGAGTATAACCCCAGGAATGCTTAGGTGTTGACTGACCCCATTGCCCACTAGTACCGGACCCGCCACCTTGGCCCACCTTACTGGAGGCCTTATCCACGCGGATATATCGTCCATCGAACCTATATTAAGATTGACCTGTTTCAGTTATTATGCTCCCAAACAGGGTGGGGAGCTGTAGCAGCTCCGGAAGCTGGCTCCATCACCGCAACAGTCATCCTCACAAACCGCGAGAGGGAGGCGTCAACTTACTCGGTGTTGTTCATAGCGTTCATGGCAACGGTAGCATCTGCTTCGTTTGTGAATCGAACGAAGCCAAAGCCTCGCGAACGACCTGTATCTCGGTCCTTGACAACGACCTACAGTGAGAGCCGGGGGAAAATGAAGCAGCTGATTAGTATCAACAAGGGTTTAGGCCGGAGCCGAGAGGGAGAAGAGCTTTTTTGCGTTTCGTTGGAAATGGCAAACTCACCGCTTCCTCAACTTGGCCGAACTCCTCGAACTTTGTACGAAGAGTCTGGTCATCTGTGTGCCAGGCAAGGCCGCTGTTGTCGTGAGAGAAGGACACATGATGGGTTAGAGAGACAGTTCAGGATGGATCTCGAGATCTGAAGCTGCTCATGGCCGCCACAGAATCGTTTCGAGTCAGGGTAAAACCGGCTGGGGATTGCGGTGCCAAACTTACCCGACAAAGAGCTTGGACATGATTACTGCGAATGATAAGAGAGATAAAAAACGTGACTGTGGAGGAGCAACGACAACGCCTTTAGAATATCGATCTTGATAACGGGTCAAGGAAGAGAAGTGGGGAGGATGGAGGATGGGGAAAGGACCGCCTGTTCCACGCTGTCTGCTTGAGAGGGATATAGCAGAGATGAGGACGGGCAGCGAGCTGGCCTTATGACAGGGTCTTTTCTGCGGGAAGGACACTCACGGATGCTTTTTTTTTTGGTGTGGGTTTGCGTTATTCTACGACTTTGTGCTCTTTGAGAGAGATCAAGTGGAGGGGGCAGAACCGGGCTAGTGGCAGAGCAGGCCAGAGACGAGTGGCAGAGGCAGAATACTTGTACGGTATTGCCCGGTGGTACCTTTGTTTGATGAGAGCTATGTACTACTTGCTTAGTATGGGTAGTCCCCCCCTCATCCTCACCGGTGACTTGATGGGAACGTACTTTGCTTACTTTTTCCAGCAGACCGTTCTGTGCTTCCCTGTTGGCGACGGAACTATTGGACAGGCAGAGAACTATCTTTTTTGTCTCACGATCTGGCCCGGGTCTCTCAAGGAACTTTTTGAGAACAAGTGTGGCACTAAAAGAGGCAGACCGACGGCGAGAGGTGGGATATTACCTGGGTAGAAGGCGGGGTGGTTTTTAGGAGTATGTACCTGTTTTCTATCGAATGCCTTTCCCCCCAATGACAAGAGAGAAAGTCGGGATCGAAAAAGAAAGAAAGAAAGAAAGAAAGAAAGAGATAGACGGACAGACAGACAGACGGAGACGGAAGACCGAAAGGATGAAATCAAGAAAGGAACGGTTTGTCCGATCCAGCTGCCTCCTCGACGTTTTTTTTTTTTTTTTTTTTTTTTTTTCCCCTTTCCTTACTCTTCTATTTTATTTCTATAACAACCTCTCTGAGAAGTTGTTATATTTTATTTTTTATTTTTTATTTTTGTTAACTTTTTATTTATTTTTTCTCTCCCCCTTTATAAAATTTTCTGTTGTCAACCGACAAGAACTCGTTCGTCGCCGTCCGTTGATTGTGGGCTTCTCGATGAGCCTGCCAATTCGACCTGCTCTTCAGAATCCTTAAGGTTTTTGCTACCTTCCTTTTCTTCAACTTTACCGAAAGGAGTTCCTGGCGAGCGAGGGAGTCCTTTCAATTCAAAGCGTGGTTGAGTGAGAGTGACAAGATGGCTTTTTTACTTTTATTTTATCGTTTTATCTTATTTCCCCCATGCAAAACTGTCCTTCTTGTCGAGGAATATGGTGATTGCGAAAATTGGTGCACAGGCGAACTCGTTCCTTTTCTACTAGGGCTCTAACAGCAGCGGACTTTCCTGACGAACAGGATGAACGAGCTTTGAACGGGCCTGGCCTCGATAAGGCAGATGAGACTATGTCAGTCAGCAGCTGTGGCACACGATCTCATTGGTGTCGGGAAATGAATCAAAGGGACATGATGTTTAGTAAGTTAGAACTAAAGCTTCAAAACGGAATGGGTCCAAGCCGATATATCAAAGGGCGAAAGGCAGAGACGGCGCGAGCGTGCGAGCCCTGCCCATGCTGCTGCCATTGCTGGCTGGCTAGCCAGCTAGCTTCATCCTCTTTGGTAGCAGCCGCGGGGCGCATGTTGGCTGCAGCTAAAACATTCGCATATAACAAGTTCAATACTTATGTATGGTCAGGCTTGATATTGATTCTCTACGATTCGCAACCCTAACGTATAGCGTATACTTGAATCGCACGATGACAGGCCTTTTTTCTTCTGTATTGCTTTTTTCTGCTCGCCCCTTCGCATCCTCTGCCTGGTGATCAGGCCCAGTTCCCTCAATCCTCATTCGTGGACTCGGACTCGTCTCGTTTGCACTCGCAATTTATCATATTCATCGCTGAGCATAACCCGATCTCTCTGAGAGCCATGAGGGGTTGGTTCTGCTTCAGTTCCTGCAAGTTCAAGGGCGTAAAGGCCAATGATTTCTAAAAGCAGAGCAGAGGCTAATCGTGAACAACACTCCTAGCGCAGTGCAAAGGCGAGGTACGCTCTTTGCAAACCCCAACTAAGGAGCTGGCGGGTCGCCCTGCTGGCTGGCTTTTATTGGGCGTTTCCATCTTTGACGCTTCTCGTCCCCGTGCTCCCAATGAATTGCTTTGCCGGAGGTACTCTTCTTTTTTTTTTACCTTGGCCGTGACCCTTGCACAAGAAAAAAAAAAAAAAAAAAAAAAAAAAAAAAAAAAAAAAAAAAAAATTGTAATAAGGATAATTTTAGGCCATGGAGGGGTAATAACAGACCAAAGCAAATGCAAGCCGAAAGGTACGGAAGTACACCTAGTGCATCCAACGTGGGGAAGAGACCAAAGGAACAATATACGCACACTTAGTTCTTTTTTTCTTCTTTTCTTTTCTTTCCCTCTCCTCCGAAACCTAGCTGGGTACAGGTTGGAGAACAAGTCGGCACGTGCGTACAACGTACAAGCTTAACGGGTATGACGGCGGAGAAGAGCCTCGAATTTGTACAAAACGGAAGGGGCGAGGTGATCGAATGGTGACGGCGGGGTAAAAAAAAATAATAAAATGAAAAATAAAGCCAGGACTGGGTGGCCCAGGATTATTTGTGCTGCTTGCGAGAAAACAATCCGAGAATTCGGTGCACTAATACTGCTGGAAGGTTGTGGCCTCTTAATTCAAATTGAGGGGTCGTTACGGGTCTTTTATGTGCAGGATGCATGTGTGGTCGTTCACATTTCCTAGAAGGACCTCTATCGAAAAGCAAGGTTGCTCCAGTGCCTTTCCCCTCCAGTTCAGAGTCGAGGGCTCTTCTAAACCATTCAGTTGCTTTTTCCCTTTCTTTTTCTTTTTCTTTTTCTTTTTTTTTTTTTTTACCTTTCCCCTCCCTCCCCTCAAGCAACCCTCCATCATATTTTTGGAGGGACCTAACACATAAACTTTACATTCACCACCCACCATAGAGGTTTTTGCGTTTTCCAGAATTCTAAAATTGTTTTTTTCTTTTACTTTGTCTATTCCCTCTAAATGCGTTTTACTAATTACACACCGCTGAGGTAGTTCAAATCCGATAAGGTCTATAAAGTTCAATTACTAACGCAACAGGGAAACACTGTTCTTCTGTTGTAGTCATGAGGACCAGCGCCAAAGGAGCTGTCTCATGTTCAAACTCGATCATCTCAAAGCCTTCCAACGAACGCCGGTCCTTCATTATCTCTAGCTCCTGTTATTGTCTCTGAAAAGTTCTATTCATTCATTCACTCATTCATTCACTCATTTATCCACCGGTCATTCTCGGGGCTAGACTTTTCAGCTGGCAAGCCGTGGAAGGATTTTATGAGATTGATCTTGTCGTTGTTTCACTGGCCCTGGTAAGAAGATCTGAATGTATGCGACTAAGTATGAAGCTTAGCCATGTCCGGCGATTTCATCTTCACTGAAGTTGAAGTTCCCTGTTCACACATAGAGCTAGACAAGGGCACAGCATCCAATGAACTTACTGGGCTTTCTTTCCTAGATGACGTACTTACTAGCGTAACTAATGGTGGGTATCTCGACGAAATATAGGAAGACAGAGAAAAGAGAAAGGGGAAAAAAGAGGATGTTGTATCTTTTTGCGCGAGAAGAGCTGAGGCTTCCTCCCAACTTTGATAACTTGCTTAAGCTCTACAATCGTGCTTCGTCCTGTCTCGGATATACAACCCTTTTTTCGAATGATATCTATCAAAAAGAAAATAAAACTTAAAATCGTCCTTTCGCTAGTGCGAGTCCCGTCAAAAATGCCGGCCCATCTGATGCCATGCATGATTGATAGCCAGCTAGTTTTACGCATTTTTGTTCAGAGCTCGAGGCAGAACCATGCCCTGGTTTGCATATATGGATCTTGCTTGATTTCGACTAGCTATGCAGACTCTCGGTGTCAAACAAGTCACCTGACACACTACTTTATTGTAGTCCGACCAATAACCACTGTTCTGGGTTGATGTTGAACCAAAAGTGGATCGTGGCCTTGCATCTATTCTTTTCTTTTCTTTCTCGAGTCGCTTGTTCCCGGTTTTTCTAATTCAAGGCAAGGTCGATTTTGCAACAAGATAGCCTCTACCTTCATGCGTGCAAGGTCTGTCGACTCTAAGCCTCGAGTAGCGTAGCTTCAAAATTTGTCTACCAGGGCCGCAAGTACACTACACGCACACCCCGGCGGAGCTGGTTATTGACCGCAGGAGGTGCCCTCCTCCCCTTAGCTTAAGGGGCAGGCTGCGTTTGAAGCCACCTCTGTCATTGTCCAGCTGAGCTTCGAACAACTAGAGATGATGTTGCCCGAAATATGTCGATGTTTGAACTGGAGATCTCGAGTTGAGAAACGACGCCTCCATAGCTATTCCGGCTTTCTTTTCTCGTTCGTTATCTCCACTCGGATCGCAATAGGAGCAGAGTGTCTCATGCCTCACAGCCCTGCTTTCCACATCTCCGGATCCTCTTTGTTTTTTTTCGAACATTCCATCCAGCATCTTCGATCGAATCCGGCGACAATATCGATCCGGTCTGTTGGAATTAGAGTCTCGAATGAAAATGCGGAAGTATTACCGGCCGGTTCTCCCGTCTTTGTCCAAGGCATTGGGTCCGGGCTCAAGTCATTTAAATATCTCATCCAGTCTCCTGATCTCTGCACTGATTCATATATTTCTTGATCACATCCGATCTGAGACCTTGGAAGCCACGCATACCCAACATCAATCATGACCTCTTTTCATCCACTCCTTCTCGGCGAATTTGATTCCGAGCCACCAACCACGACCAAGCAACTAGTTACGGTTCAGGTTGTGCGGATTTCTCCATAAATCGTTTCTGGAATATGACCTCTCTATTGGATAAGGCATACTGCACTGTCAGGAGCGGGAAATGAAACATCGGATAGCGGGGTTAAGGTCTATCAACGTGATCAGAAAGGCCAAAACAAAATGATATGATAGATAGACTTTCTACTCTGAAAGAAAGAAAGAAAGTGGGTTCTCATGCGTTGTTTGCAGATACCATTATGCAAGCATTCCATAAACTGGCAAGAACCAAGGTGTCCCTCTACAGTCTTGATCCATTCCCGTTTTTAACGCACAACGGCCCCTCGGCAGAGGGCATTTGCGAGGACTAAGGCATAGACTTGCTGGCTAGCTGCAGCTGAAAACATGCATATACTTCCCACCAACCCCTTCGCTCCTTAGGTGTCTACCCAAGTTCTATCCCCTCGAATTCACCCCAACAAGAGGGTTAGAAGAGAAAGCCTTACAGGAGTCCGAAAGGAAGATCATAGCACCAGCTAACAAGTGCATTAATCATACCGTAAACCAACGTTTCTTGACCATCTTGGGTTATTATCCGACGACTTAGCTGGCCCCTCCCGGACTCCCCAGCTAGTTGATTTATCTCTGCATGTCTAACCAAGTCGTAGTTAGCTCTCATAACCCTTCTCCCTCGAAATTTTGATAGCTACGAAATACAACCCTAAGACCCTCGCTCCGACTTCTCCTCCTCGGCTTCGACTGATCGAAAACCCACATGATGCAATGCAATCTCTCTATGCACTCAAAGCATGATGCAGCCATTCGTGTCAAGTTTACCCGAATATGCATGGTTCGTACCAGATACCAAACGGTACCTCCTCTAGCTCTGGTAATCACATCTTCAACTGGAAGACCAGTGTGTTCCCACCATGTGTTCCCAGATTCTCTCGTGATTATGATACATCGACCGCTCTTGTCATTATGATATCGATATCGACTGACATTTCTGGACCGAGCCGGTACCTGTAGCGCTATTGCTTAGCCCTTGAACTGCCGTGTGTTGTGCGTTGGCCTTGTCGTCGGTCCGCACGGCCTTTTGTGGAGGCCGGCGCAGATCTCGCAACACCACGTTTTTTGGTAGCGCTTCGAGACGAGCAGAGTCCAATGCGACCCATAAAAATGTTACCTGTCCGTCTACCACCACCGCCCACTACGTATACCCTCTCAAGGGCCTGGCCATCATCATCCGGGATTACATTACCACACCTTCTCGATCAATCAATCAGCCGACCAGCTCACCATCAGACTAGTGTAACTCCAGCATTTTTGATTTGCGATTCACAGTAGTATCATATCAGTTTCTCATTTTCAGACACAAGTCCGGAACTCGCCCGGTCACATTGTGATCAATCGAGAAAAGGAAAAAGAGTGTCGGTGCTCCTCTTCCAGTTGGAGGTTCCCTTCCTCGGATGCTCTCCGTCCTTCGATTTGAAGAGGTTGAAGAGCTACAATTCTCCACTTTTACGCTTAAAAAAAAAAAAGCTATTACCCTAGGAGCGGGTCGGCTGCACCGGCTTTCCGCTTGACGTGTGGATACTTTTAGGAGATCGCGGTTTCACAGGAAATCCCGCAGCTAACCAGGTCCTCCTAAGCTCCCGTTCAGTCACTTGCGTGCTCTTGCTTTATCGGTTTGCAAGCTCAAGAACAGCTTGAAGGCTGATCCCTGGATTGGGGTTTGGTCCTAGCTCGGCTCATGCACCCACCATTGGCAGTCAATTTCCCGTTTCTCGTCCCGCATCTTTCTCGCCAGGTCAGGCCCGTGCCATTTTCAAGGTGTCACACGTCCAGAAACCAGGAATTCGAACTCAGGCTGGATCTTGCGCGGGAGGAGCGCCGAGATACGAGCGCGCACCCCGCCTTCTTCAGCAGCCGAGAGCTTGACGATTTCAAACCCTGCAGATATAATCTGTGATTTGCAGGGAAAGGGAAGATTTGTGGTTTAAGATTTCCATCAACTGCCCAGCCAGCAGCCCGGCCCGATCTTGTGCATAGATACGCTTTCCATACCTGGGTACAGCAATGCAGGAGGCTCACGCGATGCCTCTGGCAAGTGCGTCGTTATCGCTTTTGCAAAAAGGGCATAGGAGGAGGGGGGTTGAACATGTCGCTTCATACGTGGCCGAACAAGCTGCCTATCCTCTTAGGCAAAGTGGAGACGAGAATATCGAAGCGGACAATCCCGCTTCCCCAAGAAATTCAACGATCATCCTACTGGGCGAAGAGGCTGCTGGTCCCTCTCGAAGTGCAGGTCAGGGTCACGTCCAACCAGAAGGTGAGAACCTCAAATACCGCAGCCCATCTCCAATTCCCACACCCAATTCCGAGGAGCTTGGAAACGAAAAGAGGTCGCCGATACGTGAAGAAGCTGAATACTATTGCATGATAATATTTCCTCGGATTTACCAATGCATGTGTTGAGAATGCAACTGATTTTTGATTTGCTAAGGCTGCACAGGAACCCGGCCTAAGTGTGATGGGGAGAGTGACGAGTCGCCTGGGGCTGCATTGATGCTCGCTGCCAAAACAGTATCGAGAAAACGCCAGCACTATGATAGCTCATTGGTGTCACCAATCAAGGAGAATAATGCGGAAGATGGCATCAGATATGGATCCGAAACAACATTTGTATCGTGGTCCACATCGCCCGCTAGAAAACCTGCAGATACTTCGCAAAGGACTGCCGCAAGGAAGGAAGTTTTTGAAAAGAGAAAGAGGTACAAGATGCATGAGTCTCGGCAGAAATCTGCAACTGAGAAAACCAGTAGAAAAAAAGAAAAGCACAGGAAGAAACAGAACAAGGCACAAGAGCCTAGAATACCAAAGCCAGCCTTTGGTGCGTTGACGTCGTCTGCGGTTGAATCGGAGCACCTATCAGGTGCAAGATTAACAGTACGTTAGATTTCCCCGCATTTCTCTTTTCCGAGTTAACCATGGTCTAATATTCGTATCTATACATAGGTCAGGCCGCAAATCGCTGCTGGATTATTCCACAAAGGGAGGGTGTCTGGGCTCAGGGCTCGAGCAGCACGTAAGAGCCTTACCCAACAAATGTTGAATATTTCTTGGATCTCAATCAACCTTACTGATAGTTCGCCTAGTCCCTGACCTTACGTTCTGTGAAATGAATTTCCTGCGGGGGGCACCCCTAGAGAACCATTTAATCGAACAAGTAGGAGAAGGGGGGGGGGGGAAAAGTAAAACGCACCCAGAACATGATTCTAATGAAAGAATATCATCGTATTTTAATCAAGTCAACCCACTACCACCCGGAAAGGAAAACCTTAAGTTGCCAGGCGCCTTAAGCCGATCGAGGCACCACACAGCATCACCCAAAATACAAGACAAACGTAATCAGATTAACACGGCAGCCGGATGCTCCAAAATGCCAATTCTCTGTAGACAATTGTCAAGAGATAGTCTGGGCAACAATAGGCA
The DNA here is from genome assembly GCA_036872755.1 of Orbilia blumenaviensis. Lineage (NCBI taxonomy): Eukaryota > Fungi > Ascomycota > Orbiliomycetes > Orbiliales > Orbiliaceae > Orbilia > Orbilia blumenaviensis. The sequence continues at coordinate 2,439,875 of JAVHNS010000004.1, read as the reverse complement.
CCACCCACTAGAAAGAAGACGATTTCCTTCAAAACCCCTTCGCCCACATAACTCTCCACTACAAAACAGAATGTCTGCCTCCCCGGGGTACATAGTACCCCACAGCGAGCCATCCACCAATAGGCAACCTTCCATCAGCTCACCCAGAGACGCGTGTAATAACCGCCCGCGGACCCCCCCTTCTGAAATCAACCCTGTGTTGACCTGGCTCAGTGGCGTGATCCGAGAATACCCAGCATGGCAGGAGGGGGGTTTAAGAGATAGGTGTTCCTATCCAGGCTCATCAGCACGTGAGTTCAACGAATTAGATAGTAGACTAAGCCCCCCGTCGTCGATAAGTCCTCCCAATTCGCCAGCACCACATGGCACCATTGAGCAAGATGCAAACCTCGATGGATGGAGTATTGCCCCGAATGTTGGGCAACATACAGATAGGTCAAGTATTCACCAAGGAAGCTTGATACCTAGGGCCAAAAACATACCCTTAAATAAGACCCATTTGGAGATAGTTGATTACCACCAGTCATCTAATATGCTTCCTCAGCCCCACCGAACTTCTAGACCCGGCGATAAGATTTTCGGGGTACCAGTGCATTCTTTACGGGATATATTCGAAACACAGTTTCGATATGGTTTGGGGGGCTTACAGGGTCCAGCGGGCATATATGAAAGCGGATCTAGCTTTGAAATCCAGCCTCTAATAAATTGCACAGGTCTGTACGCGTTCAACAGCATCTCAGAATCTGTGCAAAACAGTGGCGATATTGCGGCCGACGCTCCCAGGTATCATCAAACTAGTGGAGTACCGCCACTACTCAACGGATACCCTAATCAGTTGACTCGTGCCCAGACCTCGACTATGCATGAACCTAATCAGCTTGAAGCCACGAATAAAATTAATTGGGGTAACCAAATGGGTGAGACCCAGGCTTCGATAAGTGATATCCAGACTCGGAAAGTGGAAGCAAATAGCCCCCACCTCAACAGTAGGGACATCTTTGCCAAAGAAAGTGGATACCTGGCCTGCGATAGGGCGGAGACTAGTGACTGGTCTGCCATCAATTACAGCAGTTTTACGCAGATTGATGCCGACCTAGGCGATCGAAGATGGTGGCCATGTGATCAAGAGATGTTAGGCGACTCTGGCTCCAACGGTCCTACAACAGGGCCATCTCGTCCCCGGCCAGCCGCAGTAGGGGACCACATGGACGACAATCCCGGGACCAGACAATTTCAAAATCGACCTGATCAACCCAACATACCAGAGCTGGGATATGGGTTGGATAACTTTTGGAGACCGCATAGACTCTACTAACGTTGCTAAAAGCGCCCCCTTTTCTTTGTTCGAGGACGGAAGCTATGACCAAAGTTTAACGTACAAATAGAAACCTATTAAGAAAAGTTTGTGATCTTTTTATTTGATTAACCACAATCCTCGGATCTTATAGTTGAACCTCTGGATTGAATACTAGGGTGTGTAGCTAGATCATTCTGTCGGTCCAGCCTTTAACTATGTGAGGGAGGATTTTTAATCAAGCGCTGGCTTACTACACATAACATAGGCTACATGCCGCAACTTCTGGGTATTGTCATTACAGCAGTCAATTCCCTCAATGCAATGTCAATGGTACGAACGGGGATTTCATATCTGCCAGAATGTGTTGAACTGACGTTGGATCCATGGAATCGCCTGGCGCAGGAAGCTTAAGGCTAAAGCGCATGGAGTCGCTCGGCAAGGTCTCGATGCGATGGGCATTAGCACCTACGCGCGAAGGGTAAATACCCTTCCTAGTAGCTGGAAGATAATTGCCCTAGAGTTACCTCATAAATAAAATGGGATGAAAAGAGTTTTTTTGTCGACCCTGTGCAGTGCTAACCTACGAGCTGAACCCGCACGGCGTGGTAGTTCTTAGATCGAGTATAGGAACAGGTTCTCAAGCCTCTATCGATAGATTCCCCGCCCCAAGCCGCCAGTATGTTTTTTTTTTTTTTTTTTTTTTTTTTTTTTTTTTTTGGCTAGACGGATAAAAATACGCTCTGGATACTAAGCTGACTAGAAGCTGCCCATCTCCCGAAAGTTGGCTGAGCTCGTGAACTTTGAGGGGGGCTTGCCGAATTCCGAAGACAAGACTCCCTTGCTCTTGCTGCATCCCCTTGTTGCCCCATCCGGATTTTTTATAGAGAAAGAGAGAAAAGGCCTTAAGTCGAGCGGGTGTATAAGCGTCGAAGTACTTCTCCTTCTTCTCCTTCGATGAACCTCTTGATTTGTTCATAGTATTTGGGTTATATGCTATAGAGTTGGTGAATAATTATACTTAAAGCTGATGTATGCTATCATGTCGGAGAAGGATAGGACCAAAAAGGGTTTGAAAACCGCCTCCATGGATCCATGTCCATGGATATGCATATTTTCGAACACGAAGAGATGCTAGATGTCCGAAAGCACCAAGGTAGATAGAAAATGTAAAAGTGGATACTCGAATCGCACTGCCCATGAGTATTTAAAAATATACCTAGTTATATTGTATTCCCACTTCGAGAAATCCTTCCCCTTGTGGAGTGCTGCGGTGAGGCCTGAATATATAGCAGAAGCTATAATTCCTCTCAGCCTTCCAGGCCACCGCTGATGACGGCGATGGCTTTTCAGCCCTTTTTTGATCTTCGAACTCTCTTGAACATGGAGCCCTGGTTTAGGATCAGTATTTACTTACTTACTTATAGTGCTGAGCCTCCAAGCGGTAACAAAAAAAAAGAGATTGTCAGCCTCATACCTAGAGTTAGTTAACGGAGCAAGGTACACCAGGTACCGACACACCGTCTAGCATGGATGATGGTAACGACGGTCTGGCCCGCTGAGTCAAAACTTGCTTCGTTCTTAAAAAAAAAAAAAAAAAAAAAAAAAAAAAAGGCATCTGCTGAGTCAAATAAATGGTGTAGACAGAGCCAGCGAGACAACAATATTAATAGGAGGTACATACGTCAGTAAGTAAGTGAGTGAGTAGGTATATAAGCTATATTAGTAGGCAGATAGACAATAAGAAATAAGAAATAAGAAATAAGGGAGTGCATACTCAGGTATAGGCCTTCGGGCTGACTCCTCCTCATGGACGCATATGCGACCTGCGCCTGTGTGGATGACCCGGCTGGTTGGGAGCACTGCAGCACGGCGGGCGGGATATCGTCACACCGTTATATCATGATATCAAAGATATATGCCTTCTCGTCCTCCTCCTCATCCTCCTCCTCCTCATTAATTTCCCATCGTCCTTCTTTCGGATTCCATCTTCCTATCGAACTTGTTTTTCTTTTGCCTCCTCGAGTCCTCTTTGCCTTTGGAATATATCACCTTTCCTGCGAACAGGCAGAAGGCTGGGGAGGTTTTGTAGCTACTGCGAGAGCCAACTGTAGCTGGTTAGAGTCGATAAGGCGGAAGGTTTGCTTGGCTGCTTCCAAGGATCTGTTGCTTCAGAAAGGATAATTAAGAATCCCAGCCTGCCAGCCCGCCTGCCCGCCTGCCCACCCCAACCTCGAAACCGATTAAACCGTCACCTTCGTCCCTTCTTCCTCCGTTCCGACCTTTTCCCTTCTTGCAGAGTCAGCAGCGAGATATAGAAAGAAAGATAGAAAGCAAGAAAGAAAAAACATCATCTTGTTGAGATCAAGAAAGCGCTTCAAGATGGCCTACTACCATTCCAACCCAGGTACGTACCTGTCCTCCGTCAAAGCTCAGCTTCCACATGCACGGCACTACCCCGCCAAGCCATCGCCATCTCCTAGAACCTCCCACCATCGAAATTATTATATTGGCACAGCCAACCTCCCAGATAGATATGAATGCTGACATCAGACCCGACAACTTCATTACTCTCTAGACGACCTCCCAATTCATGCTGAGCCGGAACAAGGTATATATATACATTCCTGTAACCCTCATATCTGCAGATTCAGTCTGCATCAGCTTATATACACTTTTTTTTTTTTTTTTCCCTTAAAAAAAGCTGGATTCCAATCTTTCTTATGTTTTCTTTGGCTAACACTGAACAGCCGCCCAAATTCTCTCTGGTCAGGGAAACCGAAAACCCTCATTCCCTCCTCCGAATCAAAACCAAGGCGGATACAATAACAACCAGTACAGCAGCCAATACTCCAATAATCAATACGGTGGTCATGGTGGTCATGGTGGTTACGGAGGAAAACCGCAACCACCGATCCCGCAGAACAATCCCGGCCCCAATAGAACATACAGTCACTCGTCACAGGGTGGTGCACCGGGCCCCATCCCCGGTGGATTCCCTCAGTCGCCACCACCTGGACACAATGCGGGGTTTGCTGCTGGTCTCCCGGCCAGGCCTAACAGCTCAAGGCCACCACCGACACCCGCACCGCCACAGGGAGCCGATCCAACGTTGTACCCGTTATTCAAGGCAGTTGACAAGGATGGTACGTCAAGATGTGCTGATTTACCGAGATTTCTATAAACAAAATACCAATGGGGAACGAAGCGGCTAAATTTTACCTTTATGTGTCTCGTCTCAAAACAAACAGGCAGCGGACAGCTAAGTGAAAAAGAACTACGAGCGGCCCTGGTTAACGGAGATTGGACATCGTTCGACCCACATACCGTACGGATGATGATCAGGTAGGATTTGGAACCGAGGTTACACAAAACATTGGGATAACGTGGCTAAGACATGTGGTCGATTTGTAGGATGTTTGACACAGATCGCGATGGCACCATTGGTTTCAATGAATTCTGGTATGTTGATTATTATTATACTATCTCATACTCACCACAAGATGTGGTCTCTGGCGAAAACCACTAATGGATCACTGTAATAGCGGTCTCTGGGGTTTCCTAGCCGCCTGGCGTGCTCTCTTCGACCGGTTCGACACCGACGGCAGTGGTAACATCAGCTACCAGGAATACTCAAACGCCCTATCAGCATTCGGCTACCGTCTCTCGCCGCAGTTTGTCACAATCTTATTCAAGTCGTACGACAAGCGCGGTGAAAATGCGATATCATTTGATCTATTCGTCCAGTCGTGCATTTCGCTGAAGAGGATGACCGAGGTGTTCAAGAAGTACGATGAGGATAGAGACGGTTATATCACACTGAGTTTTGAGCAGTTCTTGACGGGTGAGTTACTGCTCAACGCTTACTATTTCGAATGGTGAAGTCTTTTTTGTAGTGTATGGGTGAGTGCTAATTGTTTTTTTTACACAGAAATTCTACGACAACGTTGAAGTTTTGATAACGAAATGAGCAAATGATACTTCCTTTCTTCTTTATATTATTCCGGCTATGATATTATCGCGGTATTCCAGGATACCTTGGCATTTTACTTTCTTTTCTTTTTTAGGTCCATCCTCTTGGGTGGGGTTTTCTGGGTCTTATTGGTTTTCCTTGTCACTGCATTATCATATCCTTCTTCTTCTACCTGTTGCTGGTATTCTCGAGGTAATGACACGGCCTTCTCCTGTTTTTTTTTTTTTTTTTTTTAAGGTCAGTGGCAGTGATTTCTTCAGCCTACTGATCCTGCTGTTCGAGATTCCCATCTACTGTTGTTGTGTGCATATTTCCCGACCTCTCATCTAGAGCCCCTCCCCGGTATTTCCTTTGTTGTGGGTATTTGCTATGTTCCATGTGCACCCATTAGGCCCTTGTAGATATTTCCATCGCGAATCTCACGATTATACCCATTGAGTGTGCTCGATGAATAATATCTCTTCAATGCTTGTATCCTATGATAGTTGTCATAGATATAAGACGTACATTAAATTACTTGGCTTTTAATTTGTGTTCAAAAAAAGCTGTACTCATGATAGAATTGACTCTTCAAACCCACAACAATCCACTTGAACGCCTCTGGTCACATGGCTTCCTGTGCCTTTAGTTTCCCTTGCTTAGTTCACCTATACTGTCAGCTGCACCTCCACAACTCCCTTCATAACCTCCCTCAAAGGTTTCAATGCCTCTGCCACTTCCTTCTCCACAAACTTCCTTGTCTGCTCCGGTGCTCTCCCGACGAAGGTCTCGGGCTTCAACAACTCCTCTAATTCACCCCAAACCGGTTCAAAGAATGGGTCTTTCTTGACTCTCTCCACCAGATCATTATCCCCGCCTTCCATCTTGACAACTGCACCAGCAGCGTGCGAGTGCACCCTGATAGCCTCGTGAGTATCTTGTCGGCTCGCACCTTTAGCAACCATGGCCATGATGATATTTTCGGTGGCCATGAATGGAAGCTCCTCCTTAATGTGCTTGTTTAGGATAGCTGGGTAGATTACGAGACCTGAGGCGACGTTGTTGAGAATGGACAGGAGGATGTCGGCGGTGAGGAAAGCTTCTGGTATCATTATTCTACGAATGGCGGAGTCATCAAGGGAGCGTTCGAGCCATTGGGTTCGGAATGTTGCCAGCTGTTTGAAGAAAATAGGTTTCGTTTTAGTACTATGAATCCATGATGTTGTAGAAGGGTATAATTATTTCTTACCGCATCATTTGCCTTATTTCCCAACATCCTTCCCAACGAACATATTCTCTCCGATCTCATCGGGTTTCTCTTGTAAGCCATAGCCGAGCTACCGATCTGATCCTTCTCGAACGGCTCCTCCATCTCCTTCTTAGACGCGAGCAGTCTGATCTGAGTTCCGATGTTTTCAGCAGTAGCTCCGAACCCCGCCAAAGCCTGCACAACATCAATATCGATCTTTCGAGAGTAAGTCTGCGAAGTTACCGGGTAGGCGTATTTAAACCCGGCCATTTCGGTGACTAATTCGTCCAATTTCTCAACTTTGTCGTGGTCACCTTGGAAAATGGCGAGGAAGGACGCTTGTGTTCCCGTTGTACCCTTTACGCCACGGAAACCGAGGTCATCCCGTGCGCGAATGAAATTTCGGAGATCCCAGAGGAGGTCTTGAAGCCATAGAGTTGTGCGCTTTCCGACAGTAGTGAGCTGTGCTGCTTGACCGTGTGTGTAGCCTAGAGTTGGAGTGGCAGCCTGTTCGACAGCAAATTTGGAGAGACGGTCGATCAGGGTAGCTAGTTTTGGGATAAGGATGTCAAAACCTTTTCGGAGGAAGATCAAGTCGGCGTTATCAGTACAGTAGCAAGAAGTTGCTATTTTTTTTTAAAAAAAAAAAAAAAAAAATTGTTACGTTAGCGTATAAAATCAAATCATAGAGAGTGCACTTGATCAGAAACATACCACCGTAATGAATAATACCAGCCGCAGCGGGTGCTCGAAGTCCATAAGCATGAACATGGGCCATAACGTCGTGACGTCTCCTCTTCTCTTCTTCAGCTGCAACTTTAAGGTCTTCTTCGTTCACTTCAACAGCGGCTTCCATCTGTGCAATGGCTTCATCTGAGATGTCAACTCCCAACTGTTTTTCGGCTTTGGCGAGCCACAACCAGAGGTATCTCCAGGTTGTAGAACGGGTCTTTGGGGAGAACAAAACCGCCATATCATTGCTAGAGTTCCAGCGACCCGCGAGAGGGGTGGAGTAGCGATCAATGGACGACATTTTGGCTTTGGGAGGGCGGGGTTATGACGTTGGATATTGTGGAGGGGTCCTCTAGATATAGCTGTAGCAGCGGACCAAGTTAGTATATACCGTTAATTTGGAAAAAAATAGATCAGAAAGAAAAGAAGAAAAAATAGACAATGGAAGTTTCAGCATAAACCAACCAGCGAAGGCCTTATATATTTAACCGTACCTCTCGTAACTCAGTTTGTCTTTATATCTGTAGCGCTCAATTGGATATCCCGAACGGTTGTGGATGGGTTGAATCGGGTGTTGTGAAAATTTTAGGAAGGTGGGATGTTGGAGGGAGAAGAGTTCGGGTGGATGGCGGGGCACCCGCCAAACCTTCCTAGCTGCATCTCCGATCCCGCATGCAATCGGTCGACGTCCCGCGGCACGGGCTTCGGTCGGGGCCTTCAGCAGTCCACTATCAGGTCATATAAAGAATTCCACGACCCGGGTGCACGGAAATAGTGTAATATCGTCTCGAGGAAGTAAATCATATTTATATTCAGATGCAGGGCAGTGGTGCTAATAGTATCGAGTACATGCATATCAGATATCTAAGTACTTGTATATAAAGGGATCCCGTTATGTAGTTTTTATATTTTCTCTGGAAACACCTAGTTTTGGTTTTGGCCACCGAGACCCAAAGCTTTTTTTTTTTTAAGTTATCCTCTTCGGAGGCTCTAATGGTCTCCGATAGTTCTAGTAGATACATACATTCTTTTTAAGTCTCTGCCTTCCAGAGCTCTGCAGGGAAAAAAAGAAGGAAAAGGAAAAGGCTTTTTTGTTCGTAACGGCAATATATAAGAATAGGAGGGGTGTAAGCCCTCTACCCAGCAATTCTATCTGTAAAGTATGAGAGAAGTACCCCGGCATTAAAAAGAATACTAACAGGTTCTTTTTTTTTTTTTTTTTTGTTTGCGAAGTTTGTGTGAACTTTGGTTCCTTTGCAAGGGGGAAACAAAACGAGACGCATGAATAGAGATGAGATGGGTTTTTTTTTATAAAAGCACACCTATGGATAAAATAAGCCCATGTGCACTGGAAGGTAATTTGGAGCGGCAATATCCTGCAGTATTCGTCAGGTTTTCCGATCTCCGTGATAAGAAATATGAACAATTCGAAAATGCGCAATCAATCCACCGTCGTAAAGTAATAATGATAAAGAGCACGATTAAAAGAGGAAACAATAAACTATTTTTTCGATTTCGTGTTTGAGGCCAGCCGAGCAGGTTTTGGCGTTTTGGGGGGAAGCGACCGCGAGAAGTCGATACTAACAGAACCCATATAGAGAAAGAAACGAAGAACGCCCGCCAAATGCTCGAGGATGAATAGGATTAAAAGAATATAGGTTGGCCAAAAAAAAAAAAAAAAAAAAAAAAAGCTATGATCGAGAGAGGGAAAGGGAGGAAGCCAAGAGGTTTTGTTTGCTGGAGAATAAGAAGTTGCATCGTTGTTTCGGAACCGTCGTAGACAACGTCGGTGTATGTGTTGGGTTGGTGAAAAATATGATGAGTGCCATTAAGGACCTATTTATGTGTTACTCTGTTCCTTGGCCTGTTCATGAACCCGTCCTCTGGTTAGGAATCCGGGGGCAGGAAGAGGCTGGGGTCTGGAAAACGGAGCCGGAGTGACCATGATAGAAGCTGAGGAACGACTAGTGGACGGGGGAGTATCCTCCCCCTCGAGATAGCTTGAACTCCCAAAACGCGAGGCGTCTCCGACAAGGTATGTGGGGAGTGAAGTGTATCTTCTTCCAATAGATCGTATCCCCAGCGAAGTAGGGGTATCGAGATCCATACTATCATCTGAGAATTGGTTCATAATCTCGCGATCGCTTCGACTGTAGTTGATACCCTTTTTAGGAAAGGTGACTTTTGGCGGCACAGCCTTTTCAGCTCTTCGCACCGTTTCAACGTCAAGGAAGGTTTCCAAAAGAGCGATTGTCTCATCCCTATCTCGAGGCAGAGAAACATCGGGTGTCCCTAGGTATGGGACAGTAATCCGTCCCGGTTCCTTTTTTCCGCTGGGGGTACGAGTATCCTAAGACGCGTACCCAACGGATAGGAGGCGACCAGGACGGGCAGAGGTGTTGAAGTCGTTGATGAATGGGTTTGAGTAGGCCATCATAGAGCTCTTTTTCTGTCTTGTCACCATATCAAGACCAGTTCGAATATTAAATCCTCCTGGTGTTGCTGGCTTTGCCGCAGCTGCAGATCGTGCCGCAGAATTGGTTGCCCTTGTAGTCATTCTGTTAGAATTAGGGTTAATAATTTCTTGAACGGCTGACGATGGCTGCGTAGGCTGCAACATCTGCATTGCTTGAGCTTGGGCGGCGACGAGTTCTGGATTCCTATACATTGGTGGCACGCCGTATTTAGACCATTCGACCTCTGGGGCCCTTGGGATTTCGATGGGTCCTGGAACTTCCCACCCATCTTCTTCCAATCTCCAATGATGCTTGTTTTGATGAACACTAGTCTTCTGGGCGCCTCGAGACGCAGCGATGACTCTAGCAGCAAAGCGCTCAGGTCTATTGAGAGCAGTGTCTTTCATGCGCGACAAAGTAGAGATGTCTGTCAAGCACTGTTGGCGCTTTTTTCGCAGCATCTCAATGGTAGACTTCAAAACAATGACGTCAGGATTTAGATCTGTTCTACTCAGGTATCTGGCCATGACGTTAGCAGGACTGTCGAACTCGGCATCTGCCATTTCATCATCGGAGTCTTCCTCCATAGCCAGATCGAAATCAGCGACGTGCTGAAGCTTCTGGGCGAACTCAGCCAGTCGGCCATCAAGGTTCCCTGGCTGGGATAGTACAGGAGATTGAAACATGGCAGGAGGCGAAGCTGTCGACCTTTTTGTTTCCTGTGGAGTCAACAATGCAGTCTCATAGACGTCAACCGGTGACACTGGACCTTCTGGCTTATCAATCATCATGACATCGTCCCGAGATGGAGATATCGGGGACGGCGCTTGTGTGATCGGACTGTACATTGGAGTATGTGGCGCCTCCATGGGGTTATATCGCGACGGCGCAGAAACATGGCGCTTCGGTGGCAACGAGTTTGGGCCTTCAGTGTCGCTTAGATAATGCTTGTTCGGCATCTTGTATCTTGGGGTGATAAAGGTGAGACCCGGAAAAGGAGAGTTGTGGATGCTCGGACTGCGTAGTATATGGTGATGTGATGAGTGAATTATAAAGACCGATTAGCCGTGATCAAACGGGTGGTTGCCGGTATGGTAGTAGGATCGGTGAGTCGTGATTGGCAAGGATCCAGCGAAATCGAGATATTAATAGGGTATTACAGGGATTGATATCGAATGGACTGGAACTGAAGCAGAACTTTTGGTGATGACGGCAGCGACAAATTTTTAGAAGGGAAACGTTTCGGTCATTAAAGGGCAAGGGAGTATAGTGAGATTGGAGAGGCGGAGGAGTGAGGGGGGGGTTAGGTGATATTAGATGAGGTGAGGTGGAAGTGTTGTTGTCGTGGAAGCTGATGGAAGAAGGCGGCGAGAGTTGCAGCAACAGACAAATGTGTTGTGTCGACGTCGACAGCTGGCGGTTAGTTTTTATTAGGGAGATTTATAAGCGACGTTGACGCAAACAGTAGTAACAACAACAACAGCAAGCAGTAGCAGCAGGAATTAATACAGTATCGACAGCTGATAAGGGATAGAGAGGTCAGGACAGGATGGGGCAGAACAGGACAGGACAGGACGGGATAGGATAGCAGTGGCGAACACACTATTCACACCATGCACATCGTTATGCTAGTCAAAGAAACGATAGTACAGGCTGGGTATGGTGACGGTATGTACGTATGCCAGACAGACACAGGCAGATAGACAGAACTGGTGGTAGTGGTGATTGTTGACAGAGTGAAAGGGAATGGGAGGTAGGAGGAAGAAAAAGACAGGATGATGGTGACACTGACACTGACACTGCGCCGCCAGCAAATTTTGGATGAAGTGTGAGCGAAAGCCAGAGAAAAACAACAGCCCTGGTCTGCTTGGCTTCGTCCCAGAGCAGGTTTGCAGGTAGCAGGCCAAGTGTGAGGAGGCCCCTGTCTAAAAGCCCCGATCAAAGACGACGGACACAACGGAAGACTGGGGTCCGGAGATTGTTTGCCTTCTTAGCCTTCCGGAATGGAACAACTTTTTTCTTTCTCTTGCAGCCGAAGCACTAAGTATGGGTTCCCAAGGGCAGCCCGGTCTAAGACCTATTCTTACCCCCTTTGCACCGTCGTAAGCGTAAATGTTGGTCTGGGTCTGGTATGATGTGGCCGCCTCAAAACGGAGACTGCGACGAATGTGATCTGATCGTGCACACAACAGGGGAAAAATGTTCACTGGTCACAAACAGCGAAGCGGGAAATATTTTCACTTCTGAACGAGTAGACACAGGAAATCTATATCTAGAGGGTATCGATGACAGGAAAGGTAAAAGGATCAAGAGTATGAAAACTGCCTCGTATAGTGACAAAGAGGCTGATATATAAGACCAAGGGAAGAAGCCGAATATGAACAAGAGGGATGACGATATAGAAAACTATCTTGCAAGCTTGAAGGAATGAGAAAGAGGGAGAGGATAAAGAGGCCTGAGGAGACGATGAAGAGGAGAGAGAAAAGGAGAAAGGGTATCAACAAACTGCAATGAGGTATAATTCCGGTGTGAGGAGGGCTGGAAGAAGAGAGAGGGAAGGAAGGGGGGGGTCGACGAGGGAAAGAAAGTCAGAAAATTATATTGGGGATGAACGATCCTGTTGGTGTGGGTGTGGAGAGACGTGCGTCGAGCCTCCTCCCACACTGCATTGCGATCGAACGGTGTTTTTCTCCCACCCCCAGCGTTACAAGGCCTTGCAAAGCAAAAGCCCAGAAAACCAGCCAGCCATGAGTGGATGGGTGGATCCTGACTGGGCCCTTAGCGAAAGAAAACCTCCATGCAGTTGCATGAGGTTAATAGGCCCGCAGATACCTGCTCACTGGTTGGTAGCGAGCGAATGGCAAAAAAATAAAAGAAAACTACCGCTCAGAACGGCCAGTCCTCCCCCTCCACCCCAGAAGGCTGTTGGATTTTGGTCAATCTTTGCCGTAGACGCAACGACGTCGACTGTTACTACTGCCATGTTAGTGTTAGTCGACGAGATGAATATGGTATGATTAGGCTGGGAGCAGCCAACATTCTCTCGTCGACTCCACCTTGAATGTACCTTCAACGTAATTTTAGCATGCTGGATACCCGCTGTCAAGTCCTCAGCTTCTCGACCACAGGAAAACGGAAGATGATATCAAAACGCCTGTGTTGGCTGGTATCCAACAAGCAATTTACCCGCCAGTCGAAAAATAGCCCTAGAACATAGTTGCCCATGCTTATCAACGGCATGGATGGCCGCCCTCTTCAGATGATGTTTGAGTTCTGGACTGTGCTATAGTAGAGCCAGATTTGCAACCGGGGATTCCTAAGGATTTTGAGCTGATAGTGTCGACACCGACAGCTCAGTATGTACCTCCGTAGGTTCTACTTCAGATCACATTTGCAATCTTAAAACGACGCCCTGGCCCTGCAAACTGTCCTCTATTCCCAGGTTGTTTTTTTTTCTTTCCCTTGCGTTTTGGCCAGCAAATGAAAGGATCTAAACCCAGACATGCCAAGCGGGCCTGCTGTACGGACCCATGAACCCGGCCGTTTGGTTCCGGGCCAGCAAATTGGCTTTCATTTCTTATTTTGAGTGGGGTTTCTGATTGCTGCATCTGGCTGTGATATCGATCGTGAAAACTCTGACCGACATGTTGTGATATGATATTATTAGCTATATTAGTAGTAGTAGAAACGATACCAGTACTGGTCTGTTTCGGTATCAGCACATCGTCAGGATAGAGACATATGCATGCGTGTTAGATTGAGATTGACTGTGGTACACGTATGTACACAAAGCTATCGACCTTTCGTGTAACTGCGCCCGTCGTTAGGACGATGGTGTTTTACTTTCAATCCACCACTAGGAAAATACGTGGGCCGGCCAAGGCCTGCTGGCGGAGAAGTATCTTGAGATACATTCTGGCGTGTGTTGTGGTATCAGGTGCACAAACCCCCTTGCCTGGATTCAACCCTGTTATCGATGATATCACGATAGCTACAAATCATCAATCAGATTGCAATGTTGATCACAATCGCCACAGCTAATACAGTCTCGAACTTCCGGCCCGTCAATGCTTCCTTTTCATGATCCCGATTCATACTGATGCCCGCTGCCGCTTCCGACGGTGTTTTTCCCATGCAAGATGAGCATTGTCTTTTTCATCTACCATCAAGTCAGCTTCGGCACATTCCCGTAGGCCTGAGCTAGGTTCCATACTTATACTTCTGCTTCCAATCGATAGTGATGCAAATTCCAGGCCCACGCTCGAGGGCTCATTCGTGATGCGGCCTAAACAATCCTAGCCAGTGGATAGGAATATTCCCTTTTCACGGGTACTTCTAACCGTCTACTCATACACCAGAAAATCAACTACATGGTCATGACCGACATGTTTCTCATCTACCCATTCCTGGGCATAGTGGCTTTCACCAAACCGATGCATGCAAAGCTATCAGATAAAATCTCAAACAACGGGAATCAGCTACCAAAAATCTAGGCTTTTCTCCCGCACCCGCGCAGATGGGGAGTGGTTGCATATCCGGATCAATTTGGGAGGTCCCCACACCACCATCTCGACAAAAAGTCGCATCATGAGTTGAGATGGAACTTGGGGGCGTTGCATCCCGCTCACGGTTCAGATTTCAGCGCCTGAAGCCTAACTTCAGGCACAAAACCCGGTAGCTAAACTGAAGCTGACAAGATCCGTGAAAACCATGTGTCCAAACGGGGTCTGAAGAATAAAATGGACACAAACGTGTAGTTTTTCAGGTTGCTTCTTGGCGCGGAATTCCCCATCATCATCAAGCAGGCATGTTCTCTGGAACCTCATCCCCGAGTCCCGGCAAGGGACTGCAGCAAAGCTTTGGCATCTTGAAAAGAAAACTGCCCAATCATGGTCCCCCATTCCGAGCAGGGGTTCTCACAGATATCTTCCACTAGCTTCTAATGTCTGGAGCACTAACCCCGAACTGGTCCCAGTTTCGCTATTCTCTTTAGCAAAAGCTCCCAGCTTGTCTTAGCTAATGAGGTCGGATGTTTCTCTTGGTACCATCCAACATCAAAATAATCCATCGTTGTTATGTATGCGGAAGCTAAACAATCACTGTTTACTGTCATGACCTATCGAGTCGACACCTCTGCATAGTCTCCACATCCATTAAACTCTCAACTTCGTCAGTCAAGAAACCAGCCGCGCTATTGTCACCGTCATGAGGTCTGGTGTATGACTCGATTTTACGTCGACAACATCCGTAAGCTCGGGAATTAAGCAATTTCTAATAACCGAACTCGAGGGTTTTTGCCCGCCAACAGGTTGCGAATTCCTGACCAACATCAAAAAAAGGAAGAAGTTGCCTCGAATCACGGGCTAGCCCCCCCAAACGTCCAGCCCACCTTCTCCTCTTCAGAGAATAGGGAGGGGTTTGTCCACGTGAACTCGTGGGCTTCGAGGCTCTTTACGCGTCCCGCGCGACATTCAACTTTTTTCCCCTCGGCTTTTGGTCAATTTGACCCTCCGAGCAAGGCTAGACACAAGAATCCCTCCTAATCCTTTCCCCTTGTCGGCGGGAATTTCTTGACCGACGCTAGGGGCAGAAAATATCTTATTGTTCTACCCATTGGAAGCAGGATCCATCGATCTTCCTGGCACATCCACCCACCAGCCTAGATATGTAGGTTCAAAATCGTATCCTTCGTACTTTTTCGAAGCCTTTCCGCTAGTGTTCTCTGACCTTCTATCACGTTTTCCTGCCTCTGACTCTCGTGTATCCGCCCACCATCTACGTTTCTTGTCCCGCATCTCTCCTCCACCGTTATCCGTAGCCTTGTCGAAGGATCGCAGAGCACTCGGCGCCTCTGTCGCCTTCTATCTTCTCAAATTTGCCTATCTGCACTGACTCTAGTTATTATTTACTGTGTCTATGGTGCTTATGCATACGCAATCGATATATAATCGCAGAAACCGTACTATTTTAGTGCGCAAGATATAGATGGACCAGACGGCTTACACTTGACCCGTGTGCGGATAGATTATACATTTCCACCTGCAGATTTAAATCGCTCTCACCGTCATCCTTCCCATATATCTCGAGCGTTATACCCACCCACCAATTCCATCACCAGTTACGCAATATATGAGTAATAAGTTCATATAATTGGAGACCCAATCGGCCAACTTGAGCGCCAAGATCGTATCGCAGTATTTGAAGCCCGTCGCATCAGATACCAGATAACCCACTCTTAGGACATTTTCATCGCACAGGGGTCATCAATAGAGACGTCTACAGATTTCTAGAGAGGCTACCTTAGTAGACCACCTTATATAATTATCCAGTCAACCCCCGGAATCAAACCATTTCTTCATCCTCCTTACACGTTTCTCAATTGATCTCACCATTATCAGCTCAAAAACATCGCACCTTCTTTTTCCTTTAACATTTGAAGCAGAACTGATAGACCAATCCGGCCGGTCACCTTCTTTGTAACTATGGACGACGAGGTTGAGGCTACACAACCATCAACCCAGCCTGCCACCCAGCAACAGCAGCCAGAGCGCCAAAAATCCGCCCCAGATCCATCAATTCTCCTAATACTACACCCCGCATCGCCAGCCGCCAACATCGCCGTCGGCTACCTAGCCCGTAGATATCCCGCTTATGTCCGAAACCACGTGGAGTCTAGCCTACCTGGCTACATTTGTCTTTCCAGCTCAGTGCCCCCGAAGAATGCCGAAGCAGGTTACACATTTGGCCGTAATCCGGTCAAATGTGATGTTGCGCTTGGGCAGCAATCGAGTTCGCGAAGAGTCAGCAATGTCCATTTCCGTATTTTTACTACCGACGACGGCGTCATCATGCTCGAAGACTGCTCGACAAATGGCACATGGGTTGATAATGTATGCCTCCAGTCGCCAAGGGCAGTTGCTAACCGTCATCAAGCGCATGCATCCAGCACTCGTCGGAGAATCTTGACCAATAGTTCGCAAATTCTTCTAGCCCTTGGGCCCGTCGAGGATGAGTTGAAGTTCATCGTTGATTTGAAAAGTACAAGCCCAAAAGCCTGGGAGCAAATCCGAGGTACCAATCGACAAGCAGGAGGGATGTTGCCGCCTGGCCGCCGGCCTCAAGCTGGCCAAGGTCATGGTACAGACGCAACATCGGAGCAGTACCCTTTCCCGGATGGTTGGACTGGAGAGAACGGCATCTACGAAGTTGGAGATATCATCGGTAAAGGCGCCTTCGCTATCGTTAGGAAACTTACCCAGAAATCGACAGGCAGTTTATATGCCGTTAAGATAATCCACAAGCGGGTATTTGGCCCACAAGAGGAATGTGGAAGAAAGAATGGGAAGGCGAGGTTTCTTGGTGTTTTAAAGGAGGTTGAGATTATGGAGCAACTGAAGCATGTAAGTTGCTCCGTAAACTATTCTGGAATCCCCAACTCATAACACCGGAGTCTTGAAAACTAACGATGCGTAGCCAAACATCATCCACTACGAAGAGTACCGGGAGATGCCTCGCCAACTGTACATTCGAATGGAGTATGTCGGCTTTGGCGATCTTAGTGATTACGTTAAAAGCCGTGGCCCAATGCCAGAAGACCTTACCCGAATTGTTACCCAGCAAGTCAACAATGCCCTGGTCTTCATTCACGGGTTAAATATTTCACATCGTGATATCAAGCCTGACAATATCCTTATCAAAAGCCAAGACCCACTAGTTGTAAAACTCAGCGATTTTGGTCTTGCTAAAATGATTAAGGAAGATCAAGATTTCAATAAAACATTCTGCGGTACAATGCTCTATCTTGCCCCAGAGGTCTTTCCCACGGTAGTAGGGGTTCAGAACCCAGTTACTAGGAATATAAAATAGTAAGTTTCATGTCGAGAACTGATTCATTCTGAAATAGAGATCTGACAGTTTTCCTGGCAGTCACAAGGAAAACCGGCGCTATAGCCACGTTTGTGACATGTGGTCGTTAGGATGCGTTATTTACACACTCCTTACTGGTGACCCGCCCTTTTCTGGATCTAATCAGGATGAGATCCAGCAAAAGATTTGTGCAGGCCGCTGGGACGTTGGTAAGCTCTCAAAGTGTGGCATATCGGAGGTAGCAATCGATCTTGTCAAAAAGTTCCTCATTACCGATCCTACGAAACGATTAAACGAGAAAGAGGCTCTACGACACCCCTGGCTAGATGATGGTACGTCTGAAGAAGACTGTAGCCAAGGGGCTATGCCACCATATATTGATGAAGACGAAGAGGAGGCACTTTCACAACAGATCAAGGTCTGGGAAGAGGTCAAAGGCCGGTTAGAGCAACAAGACCCAGGGCGACAATCGGAAGTTGACGTCCGTGACCTAGTGGGGACACGAGTTCAGCAGGTTCACGATGACGAGGGCGATGTGGAAATAGAAGGATCACAAGAGCAAGCTCGCAGAATTGAACGCGAACGCGAACGTATAGCTGTCCCCTCTTCACAACTCCGGCAGGTCCAAAATGCAGACTCGCTCGATAAAACCGTCGTTCCGCCCCTACGCCCCCGCGTTCTTGATAACAGCCTCCTGGGCCCTCCAGAAGAAGATGAATCTTTTGAAGGCTCAGACGTCAACTCCGATATCGCGGGGTTGAGAGAGTACCCAGACAACCAACTTCAGGAGGACGAAGCAGAAATCAGCAGCCCTGATAATGCCTATGAGGAAAGCGGGGTTTTTGGCCGATCTCGTGTCTCTGAGATGGAGGCCAGTGATGAGGAATCTCAGTTCTATGGGTTGCAAGTCGGGCGTGTCGCGGATTCGATGGTTTCGTCTGAAGGTGGATACGATTCATTTGTTGGACTGGCTAAAACACCAATCTCGGATCGCTCGATGACGATCCCGCGACGACGAACTCCTGGACCAGACGGTAGAAGCCTCGCAGGTATGCGCACTATGGTTGGCAACCTAAATGTTGCTTCTATCGCCTCAGAGTCTATCTTACACAGGAAGGGCTCGGGGAGGTTGACGACAGATGATAGAGTCACGAAACGAGGCACCTCCCCCAGCATGAGAAGAAAATCATCCCCTCACGATATCCCCACCTACCTCTCTAGACTTCCCCTCGAAAACAAAATGTCGATCATCGATTCCGAAGGCAGTAATGGCAACCACGACGTGCCTATCCAAGAAGTTGCAATGACCAAAAACGACTCCTTGACCATTGGACGCGAATATGTTCACGAAAGCGACATCGAGCATGATGGAATTCAACAGGAACCCGAGATTGATGCCTATCTCTCATCCTCCCACCAGCTAGATATTTCCCGTCCGAAGACCATCTGGGGCCGCCTCAACCCTCTTCCCCGTTCAATTCCACACGAACCCATCAATCTCGTCGAACAACATGTCCGCTACGGCCGCTCATCTGCCTGTGTCTGTTTCGTTTCCGACACTCGTGTCTCAAAACATCATTTTATTCTTCTTCTAGCTCATGAGGAT
Source organism: Orbilia blumenaviensis (assembly GCA_036872755.1). Taxonomy (NCBI): domain Eukaryota; kingdom Fungi; phylum Ascomycota; class Orbiliomycetes; order Orbiliales; family Orbiliaceae; genus Orbilia; species Orbilia blumenaviensis. The sequence goes on along the minus strand of JAVHNS010000004.1, from coordinate 2,420,720 downwards.
AACATCGAGGCGCTGGCCAACTCTGCGGAAAATGAAGAATCTTTCACCCCGCACCCTGAAATGAAAGCCTGGATCAAAGTGCTTGGTATCAATGGTATCATTCTTCACGGACGAAAGCTTTACAAGAACGGCTTTTTTCGGGTCTTCGACCAGGATGACATCATTGTTTTTAGAGACAAAAACGAGTTCCTTGGCTTTCGGGTCGATCTGATGGTTGGCGATCATGGAAGAACTGCGCAGGACCTGAGGTATGAGAGAGATTATGATGCACTGATGGCTCACCAGGCTGCCCTTGCGAAGCAGGCTAAGCTCACTGGCATGACGCAACCCACCAATAGCTTGACTCAGCAGTTCAGATATCAACAGCAGCAGACGAGAAAAGAAAATATGCCATTTCATGATCAACATATGCCTGATATCTAATCAGGACCTCATCCAAACTAAATTCCGTTGCCAGATTTTGTTCCCTCCAAAACACACAGATTCCCACTAATGTTAACGAAGTCGATAACCTTTATTCTCTTTCTGCATCCCAACCTCCTTGTATTAATATTCTACTGTTTTGCTCTTAACCTCTGTTCAATCATATCACTCACAATCACCATGATGGCGTCTTCTTTGTCTTCGTTCGGAATTTTAAGATAAATCGCTCTTGTGTTCCCCAGCTCTGCCAGTTTCTCCTGTACAGCATTGTGTTTTCTGCGGCATTTGTATCCACTCTCTTATCGGGGAGTTTTTTTTTTTTTTTTTTTTTTTTAATAAAAGAATCCCCTCCTCTGCAGCTCTGTCGTTGTCCTTTTTTTCGCGCCTTCTTAGGCTAGTGCTTCTTCTCCCCCTCGGCAGCCTCCTCTACGCTTGTAAAGAATTCTCATAATTTCTTTCATCCTTACTTGACGATTTTCATTTAATGTGCAATCCTAACAGATCCCGTCTGAAATAACGATCTTCTTTCTCCTCTATATACCAACCTATGTACGCATTGCTTGATTTTTCTAGGTCGTGAGCTGGTTCTCTTTTATCTGTCTGCTTCTTTTTCCCTTTCATCTATCGACTTCTTTCATTTTTTTTTTTTATCTTCCCTATCCTTCCCAGTCCTAATCATTGGTGTTCTTGAGGATGTCCTGGTATTTTTGAGGGACGAGAGGATACTTTAGACCGAGTGAAGAATCTCACTCCCATAGACTTTCTCTATTTTTGTAACAATTAAAGTCATTACTACAAGCCGTCTACCTTTTACGCCTGTGCACTACTGTGGGCATACTGTCCCTCAGGCCTTTTCTTTTATGATCATATCATGAATTTATTCCTTCGATTCGATGGATTTTCTGGTATACAACGGTCTGGAAAACCAGAAACCCAGATAAGCTATGAATAGTCCCGAAGATACCCGAAATATATAGGCATCTGGCAGCCAGCGGCCATATGAACGGTATGTACTGCCAGATACAGCTGCAGGTATAACATTTACCGTTTATTTAAACCTTACTCCTGGCCCTCCATAGTTCCACGTTCTTCTGCACAGTTTCCTTCAGAATTGTAATGACTTGCTTGGGGTCTGGTGCCCCGAAAACCGCAGTTCCCGCTACAATGACGTTGGCACCAGCTTCGGCAGCAACATCAATCGTGCTCGGTCCCAGTCCTCCGTCGACTTCAATATCCAGCTCTGGGTATTTATCACGAAGGGCAGCGACCTTAGGCATACACCTCTCTTGGAACTTTTGGCCGCCGAAACCGGGTTCCACGGTCATCACTAAAACCATCTAAATTTATTTATTTGTTATTATGAGCTGCCCCAAAAAATGAAAGACAAAAAAAAGAGAAATTCGCCAGGTTCTGCAGTGACGTACATCAGGATAGTAGCTTGGGTCGCTCGTGTCGTCCAGGATAGAATATAGAACGTCTACGGGTGTATCTGGCTTAATTGCGATTCCAGCCTTCATTCCGCTATCGTGGACGAGCTTGATGCATTCGCGGGGGGTTTCGGTAGCCTCGTAGTGGAAGCAGTAGAGGTCGCCACCAGCCTTCGCGAAGTCCGAGATCCATTGTTCTGGCTACGAGGGAGAAAAATCGTCGCTGTCAGTAACCCTCACGAACTGAGCTATCAGATATGCTATCCACTAATGTTGCCCCAAGAAAAGAAAGAAGAAGAAGAAGAAGAAGAGCAGCAGGAGGAGAGATAATGCTTTTTGAATTTGAAGATATAACCGGGTACTGTAAATTACCCCGGATATACCCGTGCTAGAATACGATGTATCATGTGACACTGAGAAGGGAAAAAACAACCTTCGCAACCATCATGTGACAATCGAATATACCCTTCCCATCCGCCGTTTTCTCAATCGCAGGACGGATGCAGGTGACTACGGGAGCTCCAATGGTGATGTTAGGCACAAAGTGGCCATCCATGATATCGATATGAAGCCAATCGGCTCCATGGCCGATGATGCGTTGGCATTCTGAGGCTAGCTTGCCAAAGTCAGAGGCTAGGATCGAAGGCGCAATAATTGGCTTTGGAGACATTATTAACAATTATACCCGTATGGCGTGCAAGCTGGGTGATGCTGATAAAGGCGACGGCGGCGGCGACGACAAGAGGAGGGAGTTCGAAGCGGAGAGCCGTTAGTGATACTTGTTGGATTTTATATGGTCAACCATGCAATTGGTGGGGTTTCCCAAGCTTGCCAGTCTCAACATTTAAGCTTGTAGCTTTCCTGGGTAGCTCAGGTCCGGAGCTCCCCTTGACCTTTGAACTTTCCCCCAGCCAGCGCCAGGTACCTCTCCCTTTTAATTTACTCATCAATCGCAAAGCAAAAAGCCTCGAGACGGTGGTGCGCAGGATTGCTAGCCCGTCAATTGGAACTCGGTTGGAGTGGAATTTGCAGATATTGCATGGGACCGCCCTTGACCGTCCTGGCTACCTTGTAGACGGATCCGATTAAATTGTTATCCCAGCAGCGCCAGAAGAAGAAGGACGCGAGCGAGCTGATTTCCAGTCGACGCGAGCAATTACAAGCACAAGCTGGGTTGACTGCTATATATCCAACATCGACAACGCAAAACAAACATCACCTACACTTTGATAAATAAAATTACCTGCTATCATCGGCATTTCATAGGGTAGAAATACGACGGTCTATGTTATTATTACTACCCGCATAAAAAGGACCCGAGTGAATAGCAGTAGCATAGATAGCTAGTAGTAATACACAATCGTCACACAACATGGTCTGCACCAACGCCTTCGAACGCCAACAGCGGTCCGCAATGTTTTGGCAAGGTCTTCGTCCCCGCCGACCCATGATGTCACTTGCCGACTTCACAAAATTTCTAAACGACCAAGACCGTATCTGGCCGCTCGAAATTAACTTACCACTCGATGAGGAAGGATTCGACATCGAATTCGGGATGTCAATCTATGAAAGACGAAGGCATGAAGATGAGCGGTACTATAAGTTCGAGTTTACGCTGCAGAGACTGGCAGGATGGCTGTTGCGGTAAGTTTTATTTCTATTATTATTTTTATTTTATACAAATGCTATCTATTTCAGCCCCCCCCTCCCCCATAAAAAAGAAGGGAGAAGAAGAAGAAGAGGAAAAGCAGGGCCGTGATAGTGTTGTAATATGGCGATGGAATTTACTTACATGGTTTTCTTCCCCCTTCTAAAACATCTAGAGCAAATGCATATCCCGAGAAGGATGAGAGTGGCAGCGTTACAGGTGTCGTTGAGGTCTGGAGTATGCCTAAAGCTGAACATATTCCTAAAATCCTCCTTCATTCGAGAATTAAATACAAACTCCTAAGCAAGGATGCCAAATATGAAGCCATAATGAAAGAAAGCGCAAAGCAGGATGCCGTTGCCGTTGAGACTTTGGCCGTCGAAGAGAAACCTGGGGTTTAGCGCACGATCCCCTCTGACCGTTCCCGAATTCGCGAAGAGATTTTGGAGCCTAGAATCCCGATGTCTGCACCGAGCCCCGCATCAGATATAGGCGTAGGATTTCTTCAAATTTTGCATTTTTTACAGCAGCAAGCCGAAATGGTTAATGTGGGCAACGACTACGACTTGTGCTCGAACCACCACTCCAACGTCATATCGTAATCTAGTAGGATGGTTCATTTTTTACATCTATGGTGAAGCGCTGTTTTTTCTACTTTTTCCCTTACCTTTTCTCCTCTTTCTTCTTCTTTTACGCCCTTTTCTTTTAGTATTCTTCTGATTGTAGCCGATTTTAATGCCCAGATTTAATGCTTCTGTTTTGGATTTCGAGCGTGCGTTTGTCCTATACCATTCGGCGTCATGATCAGCTCTTGTTACTTTTTTTCTTCTGCTTCAATGTAGCTTAATATCCTCTAGCTCCCCTATTTCTTTTACTAGGAAAATCATGAATCTAATAAGGATGCATCTTCACCGAAACCAGAATGACCTAGCTAGCTAGTCTAGGTAAGGCTATTTGCCAACATGATGATCCAGGTATACCTGCCGTGCTGCGGCCCGTTACATATTCGTAGGGCTATTTGCCCGGCGATCAATGGCGCAGTGGTTTAAAATACTAGGACTGGCCTGGACTGCGGGATATAGCTACGTAGTAAGTAGGTACATACGTACTGCAGGATGTGGGCCTATTCTGACATACTTCTATTGTATCCATCTTCTATGGCATATCAATAATACTTCAGGTCATCTGGCAGTCTAACTGAAAGGAATGTGAAAAAAAAAGAAAATAATAAATTATATTATATATAAAGCGTGTGCCGCCAGATAAACGATCATGCGCCCCCAGCCGAAATCTTGGGAAAGGCACAGGAACATTCCTGCGCGCTGCAATGTTTGTTTTTGTGGCAGAGAATAGCTATCACATTTCCCAATGGGTTTTCGGGGTTGGTGTGCATCAGAGTCATGGTTCCTTCGGGCATAAAATATTTGCACGAAGCCACTATAAATCTTTTTTTATTGATGTCACATACCGATATCGCCGGATATGGGATCGAGCTTCGTTAGCAGGTAAACGAACCTCAACTTGTAGAATATTTGGGAAAGGAATACCTGGTCTTGTAAACCAACCTCGACGAAGCAGAACAAACACAAGTAGAATAGAATACTCAGATATATATGAAAACAAGTGAGTCGTTATTGGTTACGCTAATTGACCTTGCAGGGAAAGAAGCGGCTGGAATTGTCAGGTCCCAATTCTGATATCATGAGTTGATTGGCTTCTGTCGCTGCCTCGAGCTTTAAGATCTTAGGATTCAGGAATCTTGTAATCTCTAAATCCATGAACTGGTCGTATATTTAGAATGCAGCCAAGGGTTCTCAAGGCTGAGCCTATAACCCTGTCGGAAAAGACAAACCGAGCACACCATGAGTGCTTGGACTTGTTAACTTTGCCGAGGTGATTCTAGATTATTGGATTCTCTGCTAGAACGATTTCTCCAAATATGACCTTTAGACTTAGGTCCTGGTTCGAGCATAAGGGTAACCCGTGCCGAGCTGTTTTGGGCATTCTTGTCCTAGGCACTGGCAAGCATTGGAAGAAGACAATCATACTTGCGATTGAATAGTCTTTAACAGATATGTACCTAAGCAATTATCCGTGCTGGGGGTAGTTCATGCGTATAGTTGCTGATCAATCAAATTTGATTAAAGGCGCTCACTGGCAAGCAAACCATATACAACACCTTATCCCGTGTTTATGCTTGTGTCTAGCTAGGCGCCTGAGATATTGTTAAGGGACAGCCAGCTCGCAACAGCACTCAACATCTCCAACGCAAACACTTCTTGAAACGGGTATCAGTGGTCTCGTAAACTAGCCTCCGCGAAGGATATTAATCGCGGGAACGGGTATCAGCATATGTATTCTAGCTAGCATTCCAATATCATATCAATCCTACTGGCCAGGAGCTAGTTCCGTGGTTACGTAGGAACCACGGACTTAACGAAAGGAATCATGCTTATATTCGCACAGGATGGCATAATTCGAATCTCAGTTGCTCCATTGCATTGCAGGACCACACTCACCAGATATGCCTTAGTAATTGCAATTCGATATCATGAGACAATCAACCGTCGCGGCATAGGGTTTTGTTGCCTATACTAGGTTATGTGGCAAAGATTCTTTTAAACTTAAACATGCAAGTAATTGAAATGGATGAGGCGCATTACATGTCGAGTGAACTGGCAAAGTCTCCCCGGCGGCTAGTCTCGAAATCTCCATTAAAAAAGAATGATAAGAATCAATCATAGTGATTGATCAGGGCCTATATCAGATCTTTGAAATCATGCTATAGAACCTAGAACCTAGAGCCCAGAACCCAGGCATATCCGATGTCCCACAGAGCTTTTCAAGACCAAGTCTGGCCAAAGTTAGTCGGTTGACGTTCTTGTCAGCACACCCGCGGCGGCGGGATCACAGGAGCAAAGATTTTGCCAGCATGGATGCATCCATGCTGGTGTATCTGTGCAACAGACCTGTCAAAACCCTTTTCAATGGATCGTTAAACGTTGGTCCCGCCTTTGTTATTCCAGAAATAATCATCTCCAAAGGGCGCTAAATTTGGCAAGGGCCAAGAATAGACAATGGCCATTGTTCGTGTGGCGAGATCTTGAATAGTGGGGAATTCTCTGGTAATTTTTTTTTAAAAAAAAAAAAAAAAAAAAAAAAAAAAAAAAAAAAAAAAAAACAAAATGCGATCAAAAAATGCGAGATCGCGAGGGCAGAAAAGGTGGGAGTTGCCTGGTTTGGGGTTTAATTCGACGGCTGCAGCCAATCACAGTGACCTTTAGCGCGCGGTTTCCAAATCTGGAAAAGTCCCACTACCAGCTGTGGCCAATCACCACTCTTCCAGGCCTTCATGGACCGAAACTCGTCTCTTCCAGCCTGTTAACGTCAAAGTCAGCGAAAGACACCAGATGAACCGGACAGACGCCTTTTCATCCGAATCTAGAGCCTGGGCCAGCCATTTGCTCCGAGAGCTAATCTACCGAAATTACCCACCCATACACGCCCCGTCAGAATTTCCCGCGACTTGGGGACTTGTTGATTTGTTTTTGCTGAGGAAAACGTGTCTGCGCGCTGGCTTGAATGAACGAACAATATTTTCGTTGACGATGCAACATAGAGGACACAGTTGTTGCTGTCCGGCTGCTCACCGGCCGCTCTCTGGGTCCGAAAGGCAAGGAAGAAATAAATGAAGCTGTCAATGTTGTATCGGTTTTCCTTTTTCCTTTCCTCCCATTTTTCGGGAAGGGAAATTCTGCCAACGACTGATCCCCGACCACTGCATACCTTGAGCGGCGCAGAGATAGGTTGGCGAGTGGAGTTTGCATGCAGCATGCAAAACCATGGATCAAAAGGAAAGAAAGGCTACGAATGGTGAAGGAAACCACCACGAAAGAGAGGCAGAGGCGCTGTTTTAACCCAAGGCGAATGTTCAAATGCTTGTGGGCAGTTCTTTCGCTACCTGGCATGGGGTCAACTTTACGTTTTTCTCCATTCCTTCGGTCTGTTCGCTAGCAACCTCCATGTCGCCGAAGAGCACCCCCCAAAAAGTGACAGAAGGTTACTTAGACCACAATCGAATCGAAAAGAGCGGTCGGTTCGATCTTGAGAATCACTTGAACTTGACAGAGCATTCATTTTGTAATCAAGAAAAGCATCGAATCACGGGGCGCCTCCCACCCGGCTGGCACCAGTAATTTACGTGCCTGCTCATCATTTGACTGCTTCGACAGGTGTCTCGACGTTTTCGACAGGTCTTGCATGCACCGACAATCTGGTCTCGAATTGGTGTATTCGAATGGGCCGGGGTAGACCGACCTTTTGACAGCTAATCCTCTGCCTAATTAATAGTATACCAAGCTTAGTGGTTTTCCGTTTCCCTGCCAGCGAGTGCAATGTCGAATTCATAAGAACTGACAGATTCGAGGTTTACTTTTTTGGAAGAAGACTGGGGGACCTTTGGCCTTTGGTATATACCGCTATCAGGCCGGCCTTTGCACGAGCGATTTTTCCTTCCTTCCGTCGTTTTGTTTTGAGCTTACACTCCTGCTGTTTACGACCCTTGAGCTCCAGCGCTCACCTTGATCTCAACAGTCCTCGCTTTGACGACAGAGAGACACTTCATCTGGGGTTCAGAAGGGCAGAAAGAAAATATCGAGCCACGGCGGTTCTGATATCATCCCATCTCGAAGTTATTGACTTTTTACCCTTGAAAGAGAGCTCTTTGGGGTTAAAGCTTTCCCAAGGTGAGAGAGACGAAGTCATCCAGCCAAAAGGGTGCGGTCCAATAGTCCCGCACTGTCTTGCCGCCCAGGTTATTAACCACCACTCCGCCCAGCCAGCGGACACCACACGCAACCCGTGTGTATTCTATTACCACACTCCTGCGCCTCGTCGCTTAACCCGTTGGCAGCGAGCACCCAGATATAACCTCACGCCTTACGAACACAACCCCACAAGGGAAGAACAGCTCTTTCGGCGACAAAAATAAAATACGACAAGGGGTATCCAAGCATCCGGAAGAAGAAAAGGAAGAATAAGAAACGAGTGCATTATTCTTTTTTCCCTGCGAAATAGATATACACTCCGGTCTTCCCGCTTTGTGGTTCACCGTTCTGTGGACCTATTTTGTTTCTCGTTTTTTGTTTCCTTAGAGGCTAGGCTTCTTTCTCACCCTTCTTGTACAACAGGCCGTCGGGCTGTCGCTTTGATATTTGGGACCAGCTTACCGAAACAACTCTCCGTTGAATTACTTTCAAGATCACGGGATTATTCTTCACCAGAACGACTCAAACTAGAGAATACAATAGGCGCTGGGCAGCCCGGGATCAATTTCCCCAGAAAAAACTAAAAACTCCTTACGAATCAAAAACAACCCAAGTTGGAGCTAGCTTACTATACTCGACAACTGGGCTTCCTTACCTATTAACCCTCTCCTCTCTCAATCTAGATTGGGAGGAGAAGTGGAATCTAACTTATATACTTACCAATCTTATTCTTCTTCTTTTTGAAAAATAAAAAAAATGCTACCGCTCAGCGTCATAACCGGTGAAGCAGAGGCAAGAAGAGCAGCTACATCTCGACCCCCATCAGTCGGTGTCTTTGACGGCAGCATTACAGATTCTCCATACACAGATATCGAAGACGTCGAAAGCGTTTCGAGTAGACGGTATTCGAATACACCCAGATATCAACCACGATCGATGCCTTCTCCACCATTAGGATACGATGCTGCCAGTGCTGCGGATACACAGGGAGGGAAGAGGACGTCGACCTCTACAAGATTACATGGCCTGGGGCTGAGTATGTTCAAGCACGGGTTGAAGACCAATATTCCACCGGCAGGACCCCGATCAAACCCCTCTTCACCAATAAAATCACCAGTGAAATCCCGAAGACGGTCAGCCAGCTTGTTAAACAATCACAATAGCCACATCAGTAACATCAGCAGCACAAGCGGTTCACCGGGGTCGAAACATTCCAGACATTTCTCCAGCCAGGCGTCATTTATGGAGTATGGACCCAACCCTCCAATTTCTCCTACACTGTCAGATACGAGATCTACTCCGGCGCATAGTCCTGTTAAGGCTAAATTCCATACGACGACAGCGGGGTTCCATAGCCAGCAGAGCTCGATATCTGTGGTTTCGGGATATTCTAGTGTTTCGAGCGTTGTTCAAGCTTACTCTGATGGAGTAAGTCCAAGATCCGGGCATGTTAGCAATTTGGATAATTGGACGGAATCGTATTTGAATAATAGGAAGGCGAAGGGTCATAAAAGAAACGCCTCAAGTAGGAACTTGGCTGTTGAAACACTATCCGAGTCGTCGCAATCTGAAGCTGGTTCACCTTCTTATACACATATGGAGCCGCCGAACGGTGGAGTAAATGGTGGCGCTGGTGGTGGTGGTGGTGGTGGCAGGGCCGTTTATCACTATGATCTGACACCTGAAAGCCAACAAGACTCGTTCCCGAATTCACCAGCGGTCGACGACGCATCACAAATGCAGGAGGTGGGGCACCAGGAAGGTACTGTTGCGCCGATCTTACAGGCTAGGCTATCGTCGATGTATACACTTTCTTCTTACGCGGGGAGAGATACAGGGATGTGGTCTATGAGAAGTGCGGCTTGCACTTCTATGACCAGTATAGATACATCACGGCAAAGGTATATTTCTACAGAACCGGACCAAACGGAGCTGGAGGAATTGGAGGAGATGATGAGCGGGATGGGTATGATGAGCGGGATTACTATTAAGCCGCCCATGGAAATTTCGGTGGAGATTGAGATTCAGATGTTGATGAAGGAGATGTTACAGGGGCAGGATGTGGTTAGGAAGGGGATGGGTGGTAGAGTAGAAATTCCTCCGAGCCCACAGCTGCCACAAGTTGTTAAGCAGGTTATTGAAGAGGAGGATGGGGACCTAGAAGAGGAGGAGAAACCAAGAAGCCCGACGAGAGCACCTTTTGATATGACGAAGACAGAGGACTGGAAGGATATTGAGAGGTGGGCTGGGATTGGGTCGCCTAGGCAGTATCCCCGAGAAAGCTCGGTTGCAACTTACGAAAGGTCAGAAATCGACGACGAGAGTATGCATGAAGAGGATTTTGAGCATATGGAAATGGAGGCAGCGATGATGAGAATGTCGATGAGAAGCAGCAGGCATCCGGCTGAATATGAAGGCCTTAACGAAATGCGGGCGAGTGTGCCAATTCCAGAAGTTCCACAAATTCCGGATATCGAAATCTTAACGCCGAAGCAACATTACACGGTACCCCTGCGTGAAGAGCCAGAGCCAGAGCCAGAACCAGAGGAGGAAGTCAGTTTCATCTCCGCAGTCTCTGCACTGACAGAAGAGGAGGAGGAAGATCTTTATGTAGACTGCCCTCTTGGTTACGAGATATTCTTTGAAGATCTTGCGGTTGTCGACGACGAGATGAAGTTCCAGCAACAAGTCGAGGATACCCGTATCAGAGAGGAGGAGTTGCAGAAAGCCGCCGCTCTCTTGCTCCCTGATAGTAGACCGGTTACAAAGGATGGCAGTCGACCGGGCAGTCGACCAGGCCTTCCCCAGCTATCGCTACTCGAGGTACCACCAATTGAACAACGGCCAGGACGAACCTCCCTCGACTCGCCGACATCCGGAGAGGAGAGCCCAGTCAACGCCAATGGCAAGGTTGTGGATTTTTCTCGTGCGGGAAGACGACATAATTTGAAGGAGAACGAGATCCGTGTTGAGGACCCTTCGTATTTGGTCGCCTTCAAAAAGTTTCTCAAACCTTCTGTCCACTCAGATGCATTTGTCTGCCGCCAAACCCGCTTTGATAGCTTCCAGACCCGCAGGATCTGTAACGAGCTTCCCCATGAATACCGACCTCTGCCGCCACCCCCACCGAAGGCTGTGGAGCCAGAGCCAGAGCCAGCGAAATCGCCCCGTGCGACCTGGCAATTCGATGACGGCCCAAGGGTTTCGAGCATGACACCAGAGAAGCGTAGGGCTAAGGAGGTTAACGACGAGATTACTTCCAGACTTTGGGTTTTCATGGCATCCAAGTGGCTCCACTATGGCAGAATCCTCATTAGCCCTGCCCACGAAATCCTCAACCAAGCTGCTGCCGAAAGACGACGAAACAAGGCCAACGGCCCGGTCCCAATCCGTCGCCGAGTGTTGGATCTTGGCGGTGCCCCAGTTGCTGACTGGGGGTGGCACTGTGCTTATGAATACCCTTACTCCAAGGTCTACACCGTCACCAGCCGACCAAAAAATATCAATATCGATAACGTAGCAATTCCTAACCTCGGTGTTGTCGAGAAACGAAGGTTTACTGGCCCTTCAAACCACCGACACATCAAAGTCTCATCCCTGTGGAAGCTTCCATTCCCAGATAACCACTTTGATGTCATTTCCGCGCGAACCTTGCATACCATCTTGAAGCAAACGCCTCCTCCAAGGCGCAGGAGCGAACGCTATCACCGCCTTAGCAAGACTCCAAGGTTGGACGAGTATGCGCTGACGCTTAAGGAATGCTACAGAGTCCTCAAACCGGGTGGCCACTTCGAGTGGTCCCTTACTGACAGCGATGTTCTCCGCGCTGGAGCGAATACCCAGAGACTCTCCGAAGAATTTGCCAACGACCTTAAAAGCCGTGGCTATGACCCCTACCCAACGGAGAAGTGGATAAGTAGACTCGGGACAGCTGGTTTTGTGAACACGAAGCGAGCATGGACTATCCTTCCCATGGCGCCACCAGCGGAGAAGCCAAAGGCTAAGAGAAGGCTTGGTGTTACCTTCGATGATGACTTCAAGGCAGCACAGGAGGAGATGGCGGCCGAGCTCAAGGCGTGGGAGGAGCTTGGTATCGTTAAAGGGAATACCGCTGATGTAGCTGCCCTTAGCGGTATAGTGGGTACCTGGAGATGGGAAGAGTGGATGGTGAAGATTGATGGGGAGAAGGAGAACCCATCATGGAAGAAGGGACTAGTAAACGGAATCACGGCTACGTTGGAAGAAGGAAGGGAGAATGGGAGCGGTTTTAGATGTTTGGTTGGGTGGACGAGGAAGCCGACGGCGGCGGAGAAGGCAAAGAGGGAGAAGAAGATGGCGAAGATGATGTCTGCTTGAAGCAATACACTCACATACTTTACATACGCATGCATATTTGACGAAACGGGGATGAAGGGAGGCTTTGGTTTTGATATGTTTTTATCTTATGAGATATGACGGAGTTTTTTCTTTCTTTTCTTTTCCAGTTATTTTCACCAGGAGTCTTGGGGAGGGGTATACTATTTTGATCCTGCGAGTTCCTTTGTCCTTTGAACATATTTCTTACTTACGTGGTACTATTAGCACTTCTTTTTCTTTTCTTTTTAACCTGCACGCTCATATAGATAACATGCTCCGCATTGCATATTATATTTCCTTTTAATTCACATCTTAGCTACCGTCCTGCCCGCCAAGTATACCTATATACCTACATACTACTATCGATATCTAGCCTTGATCTTTCCCACCTTATCCTGCCGTCGCAGCCCTACTTTAAGGTGTATATCTCTTCTGTCAACGTTCAGATTTTACCATATGGGCACCTAAGCTTTAGCGCTCATCATCATCGCTTTCTTATATGCCTTTCATAACGCACCCAAATTAAACGTTAGATTATATCTTGAACCCTCGCATACATATATATCTGGGTGTCTTCACATACTCATAGCTCATTTGATATCACTGAATTGGTGCTAGTTATAAAATTACCGGTATACTACTGCTCAGGATTAATATTGGAACTTCGTACCAAAAGTAAATAAACAGCTTAGTCAGCCAGAGAAAAATGCAAATGCTGCGTCTGGCTGGATGAAGTATGGAGATATAAGAGCTACCTTCCGGAAATTACTTAATCAGGATCCTAAAAGGCATCGATCCGGGCCTTGTCAATTGCCCAATGGTGTCTTAAAAGTCCTTTGCGTCTTAAACCCAGCGTGTGCTGGCGCTGCATTAAACCAGCCCGCCAGCCAATTCCATTGCCTCGGGCAGCCTGTTTTCAGCTGAAAGCGAGGATTTTGGATTGAGCCATGGCAGCTGGGTGGCCCACCCCATTCCCCCAGTTCACCATATCCGCCAGTCGACCTGCTCTTGTTCGGCCACCGGCCAATAATTTCTAAGCAGACACCCCGCCAATAGCAACCGGCAGCCAGCAACGAGTAATTATGTACACACCAGCCTCCTCCTGCTCTGCGATATAATTTTTCGCCTTCTCTCTTCCTCACTTTTTCTTTTCTCCCTGCTTCTCCTTCTCCTTCTCCTTCCCGTTCATCTCCATACCCGTCGTGCTGTACTGTTCTGTGCTGTTCTGTGCTGTGCTGTCTCTGGGAGGTAAGTACTGCTGAGCTGGCTGCGTGAAACATGCAATATCCAACTAACCACATTCTCAACACCCGACAGCCCATTTCGAACTCGTCTTGGTTAACCTCGGGACTCCCATTGCATTCACCTCCCAACCTCGTTCTACACACGATTACCAAACCAATACTTTATACAACTCTCTCTATCCCTCAAAATTATCCTGTATACTATTACCATAAAGCTTCTGCCTTGTAGACGCCCACCATGTCTTTCCTAGGAGGCGCCGAGTGCTCCACCGGCCGCAATCCGCTCGCTCAGTTCACAAAACATGTCTCAGACGACAAATCGCTACAGCGGGACCGCATGGTCGGCGGGATACCCGGCGGTCCTGGCATTCAGCAGGGCATGAGAAGTCAGGGTATGGTTCAGGGTCCAACCGGTGACCAGCAGGTACGTGATACAATACCACCACCTCTCCTACCCCTCCCATTCTATACGTCTATACAACAATCGTAAGGACTACGGACTAAACTCGCCAACTATGATGCCTACAGATGGAGCAATTCTTGATGCAAGACCCGGCAGCTCAGCAATCCGCCGGCCCATTCCAATTCGATGGCATGCGTGCCGAGTTAAACCATATGCCCGCCGGCCAGGTTAATTGGGCCGCTGAATTTGCCACCATGCCTCCCGGTGAAGATCGCGCACAGCTAGAGGCTGCCTTCCATGCCGCTCAAGCAAAGGGCGAACCTTTCAATCCTGCCGAATTTGCCTCCTTCCAGCACCAGCCCCACCAGCATGTCCATACCCCTCAACCAGACCTCGCCGCCCCCATGGCCGCCGGGAATACCTACTATCCACAGCGTTTCCAAGGTTACAGCATGGGCGGCATGTATAGCGGTGGGTTCGCCAGACAAGCTTCGCAGGTTCCAACTCATACTGTTCCAGAAACCGCCACCACTGCTAAAGGTAAAGAGCGAGTTGTCGAGCTCACCGATGAAGACTGGCAAACCCAATTCAAGCAGATTGAGGAGCAACAGCACGAGCCGGTCGTAGACGAAGATGCACAGGCCAACCGTGCTATCGAGGAAGAGCTTGAGAAGAATGGTGAAGCTATGTTCTCGGATTTTGAACCCCTCTGGGACGGAATCCAGAAGGACATGGAAGCCAATGGTGTTAAGGTTGACGATTGGAACTGGGAACCCGGTACTCTTCCCGGACAGCCTCCAAATCTGGGTGAATATCTGTTCGAGCAGGAGAACCCCTACATGCAAGTGGGCAATCCCTTCGAAGAAGGTATACGGCTTATGGAATCACATGGAAATCTTTCTCTTGCGGCACTCGCTTTTGAGGCAGCGTGCCAGAAGAATCCCAGCCACGTGGAAGCGTGGGAACGCCTTGGTGCCGCACAGGCACAGAATGAAAAGGAGACACCAGCCATCAGGGCACTTGAGAAGGCATTGACACTTGAGCCCGGGAATATGAATGCTTTAATGGGTCTTGCTATCAGTTATACAAATGAAGGATATGATACCACCGCGTACAACACTCTAGAGAGATGGTTGAATGCACGTTACCCAGATATCACATCACCAGCAGTGGATAACCCGCTTGACAGGCTGGCTATCCACTCGAGGGTTACGGACCTGTTCATCCGAGCTGCGGTGTCGGCGCCCGAAGGGGCCGCATTTGACTCTGATGTTCAGGTTGGGTTGGGTGTTCTGTTCTACGGAGCGGAGGAGTACGATAAGGCAGTGGATTGTTTTAGCTCGGCGTTGGAGAGTGATTTTGATGCGAGGGACAAGAACCACCTCTTGTGGAATCGACTCGGTGCTACACTCGCGAACTCAGGCAGATCTGAAGAAGCGATTGAAGCATATGAGAAAGCATTGACGATCAACCCCAACTTCGTGCGAGCGAGGTACAACCTAGGTGTTTCGTGCATTAATATCGGATGTTACGAAGAGGCTGCGCAGCACCTGTTGGGGGCGTTAGCGATGCACAAGGTGATCACAGACAGAGATGCGGCGGAGGCACAGAAGATCGGGGTTGATGTTACGAAGATCGAACACAACCAAAGTACGAATTTGTATGATACTCTACGACGGGTGTTCGGACAGATGAATCGGCGGGACCTAGCGGATTTGGTGGCCAATGGGATGGACGTAGATGTTTTTCGGAAGGTTCGTTATCTCTCCTATTTTTGCTGAGGTACTCTTATATGCAACAAAGGTCGATTGCTAACATGTTGGGTTTTACAGGAGTTCGAATTCTGAAATGGCTGGTTGGAGCAGCGAGTGCAAGAACGGATGTTGCCAACCACTAGAGAAGATGCTGGACATATGGTATCCGAGGGACGGTCCTCGATTGTTTGTGCACGGCAAGCATGCGCGACGTGTTTCTTCTATCGTTACATGAACCATGAACGTTATTTATGAAGCAGCGGTTGCGTTCCTATAGAGATCTTTTTCCTCACATGAAATATTATCTAATTTCACGAGCCATTTATTGCTATCTTCTCACCCATATATCCACTTTCCGTCCTTTTCTTTCCTTCGTAGTCTCTTTTATTTCTTTCTTTTCCGTCGGTTTCGGTTTCGGTCTTAGGTCTGGGTTTAGGTTTGGTTCATCTTCATTTTTTTACACCTTTTTTTTATATTGAGATCCAACCCATGCGCGCATATGTAATGCAACAAGTATCATATTAAGTAATACGAAAAGTCAAGAGAAGAAGAAGATCCTTTTTCTTTTTTTTTTTTTTTTTTTAAGAATGGGCTTTAATATGCATTGCCATCGGAACAAGCAAAAGAAATTTAGAAAGGGCCCTTTCGGAACCGCGGAGTGTGAAGTCGCGTGCGGATGGTGAGGTCTGAAGCGAGATGTTGTTTGGTGGGTGGGGCCGGCCGCCGGTTCGGAGGCTGTCCCTTTATCTGATGGTCTGATACGCTGGCCATCTAAGATTATCGGATCGATCTTTTCCCTCAACGGATTATGTTGCTTTTGTGGCTGTTCTATGCATGCATATATTACTCTTAAGCTAAATTGATGCTGATGTCGTTGGGGTGCTAATTTCCTTTCGTTGCAATTGACATGCTAGGTACCAGGAAATAGCTATAGCTACCTATAGTTTAGCTAGCTGCCCTTGCTCAATTATCGGAAGGGCGTTTCGATGCGGTGCGGTGGTGACAAGATCGTAAGATCGTTACGTATCCGCGGCATTATTTTATGTATATTTCTTTTCTTCATCGATTCAAGGAAGATCTAGATTGATCCAAATCCACACAAATTGCAATTGCTTTATTCGTCGTGAACAAAAGAAGGCATCAAGCTGGAGCATATGTATTTGCACATGCAGAATGTTAGTCAAATGTTGGTCGTCACTACTCAGCTAAATAGCTACCTCCAGTACTTGGTCTATAGTAATCACGAAACTTTCCCCTTAAACGTTGCAAACGGCGTTTGTTGGTGCGGCGTTCAGTATGGTTAGTGTATGATGACGATGTCCGACGTTGGCTTGTTCGCTTAGTCAACAGTAATGGCTCCCCGTTAGCCGTCTGTGCGGTGGGAGCCGGCCTGCCGAACAATTTTGTGCCATACATCTACAGATGTGATATCTACCTAGGAAATTAACGGGTTATTTTATTAGCAATATATTGGTTACTTCACGGGTCATACATGGAGCTCTTTGGCCGTGTATAGAAAGGGTTCTGGGTTTCCGGTGGGTTGAGGATTCAATGATAATTTGATAATTACAAGGTTTCGGGGTTGTTCCCTCTACGGGAGCGGGGAACGGGGGGGCATGCGGTCTTTTTGGTGTAACAGTATCTTTTTAAGCTTGTTCTTGCATACCTAGGTATTTTCTTGTGACCAGCAGAAAAGGAGGGGAGAATTAGTGGCTGAAATCGAGGCCAGCAAAGAGCTCAGATCGATCCTTAAAAAAAAATGGATGCGTGATCTTATCGAATGTATCACTTCTTTCGCCAATCCGAGCTGCAACTTGTATTTTTACCTGTGTGAAACTGTATGTAATGTAAGTACATGTATGTATGGGTGAGCCCTCGAGCGAAGGGGGGGTTGGAGAGATGCATCTGCTGTAGTATACAGCTTTGCATTAACTAGCGAATTATATATTCTGGGATATCGGCAGCGGCATCCGTCAAACACCCAGACCATGCGCTATGCATGTACAGTCTGTAGATGCATGGGAAAGGGCCGAACGTTCGAATCGAAGGACATACTTCCTTCTTAGCTTACCCATAAGGTTTCCTAGTTCCTGGGTAAATAAGTGAGATGCGGAGAAGCCCTGTACGCAGATACACGGGGGTGGTTTATTCTGTTATATCTTCATATTTTCTGTGGCAGTCTACCGCCAGTCTCTTTTCCTGTCATTGTTACGGGTCTTGTGCAGCTTTGCTCTTGAGTCTTCTACCGAGGACTTTTTTTTAGTCAGCAGTTAGCGTAGGATCGAAACCAGGTCATGTTCAGTCATCGGATATCAAGCAGAGAAATAAGAAAAAAAAGAAGCTTTGGGGGCCGGAGAATTTGAAGGTTTTCGTAGGCATGGCACGGGTCATGTGCAGATCCAGTCTTTCTTTCTTGCAAGAACAGTACAAACCTTTCGTCATAACTTTCTGGGGGAGAAGCACATCGATGGATGAACAGGAAATTTTCTATGGGAATCTAAAAGGGGGTCACAAGATACAGACAGTGATCTATTCTTCTTCGACAACCCCCGAACTTCGACGATAGGCTGCTGCATGTACATGTATGTACGTGTGTAGACTGTTTTACTGGCCTTCTTTTTGCACATCGTCGTGTGGGAAGAGGGGATGAGTATGGGTCAACTACCCAGTATGTAGCCGGCTGGTTGGCTACCAGCAACCTTTCGCGCTTGGATGGTCCCTGCAGCTGTGATTTGCGAAGGTAAAAACACCTCATGCATGTGGAGATGGATCTTATTTTTGTTGAATAACATCATTTCGAGACTTCGCCTCTTCTGGCGGAACAGGGTAAGGTGGGTCAGAAACCAAGGCATGGGATTATGAGAAAATGCCAGATTCCCTTGCTTCTTGGGGTGAGCTGTGCTTTGAAGCTCCGAAGCTTGGGGCCCTTTTAGTGTGTACATGTATGTGTATGTGTGGGTGTGGTGTGGGGGGTATGAGCTTAGGAGGTAACCAAAGTACTCTGGTACCCGGTCATTGCCATGGTGGTCTGTAGACGAGGTACTTTTTGTTTTGTTTTGTTATTCTTGGGCTGCAGATGCATCGTCCGGTACCTGTTTTTTAGGCCGTGGAATGAGCCCGCTAAATGGTACGCGCATAGACCGACGATGAGCATTGAAAGTTTTGTTGGTCTTCCTTGCAAATATAGTTCGATGCTCATCATGATGGAATTGATCCATTCACTCCTATTACTATTATTATTATTATTTTATACTCGATGCTTCAAATGAATTGATGTCCATGCCATGCCTGTCAGTATTTGATACATCCGGATGCCGGTATCGATAAGTAACTCTCCCTCTTTTCTCCCTCCCTCACTTCAAATTCCTCCCTCACGGCTGCTAGCTCCAAACCTGGCTGGTGAAACGGTGCGGTGATAACGCAGCCGGTAGCACAGCTAGCTTTCTTTTCTTTTCTTCCCCAAAAAGCTGTTGAGCAGCACAATAGCTATATTGGATTGTATCACACATTAGCTTAGCTGCATATTTATCCTTTTCCCGAGAGAGGCAGAAAGAAAGACAGACAGATAGGGCAAAAGAAAGGAAGAAAAAAAGTTGGATTTCGTGGAGTATACCACCGCATATGCCGTTACCGCACCTCTTATTTAATATAAGATTGGATATGTGGATATTGCCAGAGAGCTAAGCTAAGCTTCAGGTATCGTATAAATACGTACTTAGCCGGCCTGGTCGTCCTCCTGCGAGTGTACCCTCCTTGCCTACTATATATACCAGTACTCGTACTGCTCATCTATCGAGTACTTCTGCACAGTACTCCCACTTGGATTCATCTATCCGCTGACCCCAAAGAAAGGGAAAAAAGGGATAAAAAAAAATTAATAATCTTGTTGGCTTTATTAGAATTGATCCCGATCCTGTGTCGACGCGGAGTGGAGAATTCGAAAATCATCCATCGATCAATTGCAACATAGGAAACAAGGCGTGGTGGTTGTGGATAAGCGCAGACTAGGCCAACGTCTGACCCCCAATTTTTCGAACTTGGTTCACGCCATTATCAAAACAACCTCAAGCCCGGGCCGCCGACTTCACCACCAGGTGGTGGGGAATATTAACACCCTACTTACTGTGCTAGGTTTTTAAGTATTTTGTAGTTAGAAAGTTCTTACACACTTACTACTAATACTTAAGTGCTCAAGTACCAGCTAGTCGTCTGTGATATATATCAAAAGGAATAAATGTCCGGACTATACATAGATCCAATTCTCCGACGTCTTGACTGATTTTTTTATTTTTAATTCTCGTCATCGCCGCGGCTCTCCGATCAGATTCATACCTACTACTACTACTACTACCACACCATAAAGTACCCCGTGTTCTTTGTTTCGAACGTCGGAACATCAAGCCAGGCATTTGGTCAGCCCAGTCAGTCCAGTTGGTCAGTCAGTCAACCGCCGTGACCAGATAAGGGTCGACTGTGCCTCAACATCCACACACACACACACACACACACACACATTCTCCACAGTAGCAATACAGCAAGAGCATGACCAGATGATGCAGCCTTCTGTCATCTTTGGTCCCCATTCGCCAGCTGCCGCCACTCCTGGTGGTGCTGGTACCCGTGGTTCTGGTGCTGGTGGTTATGGTGGTTCTGCTTCCACGACTGCAGCCACTGCGGCAGCTGTGTCCTTTATTCCTGA